>JASXTE010000011.1:15890602-17123102 GCA_030280995.1 Hemileia vastatrix
GGACAAAAAAAACTTGAAACAGACATTATGGGGTAACTGTTCTACAGAGCAGCCAGCTCATCAGTTACCCCTGCACTTTCCAAAATAAAATCTAGAAGTCCCCCCTGGGTACCTTCTAACAAAAACACAACATCCAACAAAATAAAAAAACCATTAAGCATTAAGAGTCCAGCACTTGAAGACCAAAATAATTTCCAGTTTAAAGTCATAGAGGACTAAAACCTGTGAAGAAAAACCAATACTAGGATTCAACCAAATTAAGAGAAGGGGTTGGAAACAGACAATCTGGGGTAACTATTGAAAGAGAAGCCAGCCCATCAGTTACCCCCACACTTGACAAAATAAAATCTAGAAGCCCCCCCTGGGTACCTTCTAACAAAAACGTTTCCAACAAAACAGATGCACAGCATCACCAAAATCCAAAATTAAAGAATGGTCCATAGTTTATCCTCATTGCAGAGTCAATCTTCTTCACTTCTAGTGCCTCTTGGGTAAAATCTCTTCACCTGACCAGCAGCCACTCTCTGCTTTAAGACTGCACCATCTAACTCCTCCAAAACATAAGAACTTCAAGACACCTTAGATCTGACTCTGTAAGGCCCATTCCATCTGTCAGCAAACATTTTTCTCCACTTACTCTCCAAACTTCTACTATACACCAAAAAAAACAACCCGGTTTCAAGGGATTCCTGGGTCTATGAGTCAACTTCTTGTCCCAGTATCTGACTGATTGATTTCTTATCTTCATCATTCTAGAGTATGTCTTCTCTTGACATTCCTCTCTAAATCCCAACTGTTGCATCCTGGCACAGAGCAAATTTTCTTTTGAGCATACATCATACCAATCAATTCCAAGATAAGAGACAGCTTCCAGTTCCACTGGTAGAACAACTTTCTTCACAAACATTAATTCATAAGGGCAATAGCCAGTTGTCCTTTTCACAGTGACCCTATCTGCAAATAACACCAAGGGTAAATAATGCCTCCATTTTTCAGCACTATCACCACCCATTTTCACAAACACACTCTTGATAACTTGATGGCCTCTTTCATCCTTGCCTTCAGCTTCAGGATAATAAGGTGTAGCCACTATGACTTTAGAACCAATACTTGTCACAGCTTCTTTAAATTCAGGTCCAAACTCTGGCCCAACATCAACAGTCACCAGCCTCATCAACCCATATCTAAAAACCCATCCCTTCTTCAAAACTTCTGCCACATTTTTGGCAGTCAAATTAACCAGAGGCACTGCCTCAACCCAGCCAGACAAATAATCCCTGGAAACAATCAAGTATTTATACCTTTCTTCTTTGATATGGACAGCATCCAAACTGACTCTTTTAAAAACAGTTGATTCTCCAGTAGCAAGGCCAACCTCTTTAGGCTTCAAGTGACTTCTTTTTTGACATTCTTCACAAGATTGAACCCAACCCTGCACAGCCAACTTCATACCTGGCCACCAAAATCTATCAGCTACTCTCCTATAAGTCTCCTCAAAGCCTCTATGACCAAGGTCTTCTTGTAAAGACTTCAATACCAACTCTTGACCCTTCTTCTGAGTCACCATCACTTGAGGATTCGGATGTCTCCTTCTCATCAACCTTCTTCCTGACACGTAGAAGCCAGGACTCTTCTTTTTGATTTCCACCCAAGTATCATCATCACAAATATCTGGCCTCTCCAAGGTTAACAGATATTCAACTATAATAAAATAAAACCCAGTTTGACTCCAGGTCTCATCTTCAAAATAAAACAAAACAACATCCAAGGGTACAACCCTATCATCAAAATAACCAGTGTACACATGAGAAACACGACCAGCCCATCCAGGAAACCAATCCCTAAATTTTGGTACATCCTTTTACTTCTACTGAATCTTAAGAGAATTCAGTTCGCCAACAAAAACAACATTTTCAAAATTTGAGCTATCCCAAAAAACAGCCCCATCTTCATCAACAAAAACATCCTGATCACCAGAATCAAGATCTGAGCCAGCCAGTTTAACCTCTTGGTGAAGGAGAGAACAATCATCCAGTTTAGCCTCATGGGGGAGGAGAGAAAAATCTTCAGCACCCTTTGTGCTGGCCCTAACCACTGGGACATCTTCATCAAATTCTTCAGAGTCTGAATCTTTATCTGTGGGTGGTCTCCTTGGTAATCCATCTGGAATTTGAAAAGTCTTTCCAGGTTTGTGTACCAGGTCAAAAGAGAAATGCTGAATAAATGCCACCCACCTATTCATTGGAGCATTTGGAAGACTAGGTGTATTGATCATTTGAGCCAGAGATTTTGCATCCACCTGCAGCTCAAAAGTCTGCCCTCACAAAACAGTTTGCAGCTTCTTCAAGATTTTTGCTACACCACACAATTCCAACTTAGGTTGAGGATATCTAGATTCAACCTCATTAAATACCACAGACTCATACCCTACTGGCCTGACCCTCCCAGTATTATCTTTCTGAGACAACACAGCACCAGCAGCAACATTACTTGATTCCACTTCCAGATAAATTTTTCCAGCTCCCACTCCATAATCCAACTTATGAAGAATAATATCTTCATCTACCACACTCTTCAGCTTCTGAAAAGCCTCTTCACACTCCTTAGACCATTCCCACTCCATATCTTTCCTCTTCAACCTCCTTAAAGGTGAAGCCAACAAAGAAAAATCTTTAATAAAAATTCTGATATACACACAAACCCCCAAAAAATCCCCTGACTTCAGTAGTATTTTTAGGCCTTGGCCATGACTGAATTTCATTGAATTTCTTCTTCACCATAATCCTTCCATCCTTGAATATACCATGACCTGGAATTTCCAGAGAAGGAACACAACAACAAAACTTTGACCCAGAAATGGTGAAACCAGCCTCTTCAATCCTAAAAAATACTCTCTCTAGAGTAATTGCATATTCCCAAACAAATCTCCTTATACCTGGGTTCTCCTTCAGCACCACATTTACATAATCAGTGGAGGGTCCTTTGACTCCACCATCATCAATAAAAATACCAGCATGACTAGGAACCTCATCCTGTAAAATCCAAGCCATTTGTGCTTGATATACTTCTACCAAATTAGTTTCTCCTTGAGGCAACCTATTGAGCTGAAATCTTCCCAGAGGAGTCTCAAACGTTTTAAGTGGCTGTGAATCCATGTGAAGCTCCCTTTCATCATAAACACCCATAATATCACCCAAATCATAACACACACTACCAGAAAAAGCTTCCACAAAGTCCTCTGCACTTGGCAACATCCCTGCATCCTTGATAGTGACTCTATTCAAGGCTCTAAGATTATGCACCACCCTCAGCTTCCCATTCTGCTTTTTTACACAGAAAACCAGTCTTGAATAGCTAGATGTTGATTTTTTGTATAAACCAGTCCTGAATCTCTCCCTAAAAGTCTCTAAAAAATCATCCCTAATAGCAGCCAGAATTGGAATAGGTTTGATTCGCCAAGTTTTGTGACAAACCACAGGAATCTAGTAAGGTTCCCCATAAGAGTGTTTCAGCACATCCCTTTCCTCTTCAACAAATGCCACCGCTTTATCCCTCAGCACAATAAAGTTCCACAACAACTTCTTTTCCTCATCAGACAACCATCCATCAGGACCAAAATTAACAACTTACAACCTTTCCACAGTCACCCTAGTAGTTTCCACAAAATCAGAAGGATTCTTCACCAGAGGAGTACAGTATGGATCTCTTGACAAAGGATGTCTCTTCAAAGGAAGATTAAAATCTACAGGCCTAATATTCTGTGCTACCTTATTTTACTTTTCTGCTCCACCTTCAACTTTAGGGATCTTCAGGACATCTTCACCACCAGACCTGGAACAAAAACCAAGTGTTTCCCCATTGCTCACATGTGTGGCCAAGGTAATGTTTTTGAAAGGTGAATAAGAAGCCCTAGGGGTGCACAATTAGGAGGGCTTACTTTTAGACCCCAATCTCACCACTCCAAAACTTTTCCGCAATTCCATCATCTAAATCTTCAAATCTTGATTCCTCTTCTGAATAACATCTTCTGAATTTGTGCAATTTATCCTCATTCTGGAGGCCCAAAAATTGATCTTGCTGATCTCCATTCTTCAAAAATTTGTGCATTTTAACCTCATTCTGGAGGCCCAAAACTTGATCTTGATGATCTTCACAAAAATAATTCTTTTCTTCTATCTTGATTATCATCAGATTTTTTGCTTGATTTTCTTCAGTTATCTTGGAATTTTTTTCTTCTTTTCTTGAGTCTTTTTCTATCCTACAAAAATAACCAGTGGTTTCCCCAACACTCACAGACGTGGCCAAGGTAATGTTTTTGAAAGACATAGAAGAAAATCTAGCAGTGCACAATTGATAGGACTTACTTTTAGACCCCAATCTCACCACTCCACAGCTTTTCTACATATCTTTCAATAAAGATATATAACCAATCTTCTTATTTGAACTTAAATTAAAAATAATTGAAAATTATGAGAGAGAAAATATACTTGATAAAAAACTTGAAGAATACTTTCATAGAAGAGAAACATTAAAAAGAGAAAGTTGAAAATCTACTTGGTATATCTCCAAGGGAGCTGACCTACTAAAACCTGGGATTTCCTCATCTTGGGGAGAGGTTGTAGCACTTGGGTGATCAGCCCTCATCATTTTAAAAAAGACAGACTCTCACTAGAGCCTGAGCCACACTCCAAAAAACCAGAGGCGGCACCCACTTCCTTTCTTCTCCTACAACAATCCATGCACTGGCACATTGAAGAAAAACCAGGCCTGGTCACCCAACCATCCTCTCCAGGAGATGATAACCTCATGTGAAGTCTCCTTTCATCTTCATCAGTCAACTCCAAACTGATTCCCACATCAAAATGATAACCAATTCTTGCTTGAAAATCCATCAAGAATGGCCCACCCAAAACAGCTTTTACAGTGCCTTTGGAAATGTAAAAATGAACCTTCCCTGAGGCTCCACAAACATCCAGCTTCACAAACTCAGATTTTCCAATCAATTCAGTGGAATGGCCACCAATACCTCTTAAATTTTCACCAATTCCTGTCTTGATGGGGAAGCCCAGATGAGTAGCCTCAAACAAAGAAATCAGGTTAATCTGAGAACCTGAATCCACCAATGCCCTAGCCTCCTTGCCATTCAGAGTGAAATTGACATAACCCAGAGGTGCAGAAAAATGAGTTTCCAACCCCTCAATAAACTTTTAAGAAAAATCACAAATGTATTATACCTCCTCAGAAGAAACCCTTCTCCTGGTCAACAACTTTTTTTGCCTATCAGCAAACCCAGGACTGATAGTATACAACTCCCCATAAGTAAGGGAAACCTGACCCTGATTCATCCTTCCCAGGACAGAGTCCATAACATTAACTTGGCCAGAAACCACCGGCCTCTCAAAGTGAGCTCTTTGCTTCACTACCTTGGTTTCAGAAGATTCTTGAGAAACAGAACCACCAATAGATTTACCATCAACAGGAATCAAACCAGATCCCTCACAGAACCTCTAACTCCAGCAGGCTCTGGCAATGAAGCCAAATGGACATCCTCCTCAGAGTCAGAATCAACATCCATAGGCATTGGCTCACCATTCATGTCCAATGCTCCAAACCTAGGGGGGGGCCCATATCTGCCATACCCTTCTGCATTTTATACAGCTCCTCTTTGCTGTACTTCTTCCTAGCTGCACTCAGATTAGGATCCACCTTTGAAGCCTTAGTTTTTGGTTGGGCCTGAGAGCTGCTCATAGGCCTTCCCACCTTTCCTGCTTCTACATTATAAAAACCAGCCAAGCATTCCCCACTTGACTTTCCACCACAAGAATACAACTCCAAACCACCAAAGGAAGATGTAAATGAGACTCTATTAGCCTCCTTTCCCTTTCCCTTTCCATCATCTCCACCTTTACCAGAAGAAGAAGCCTCATTAGGCAACTCCTCAAATCTTGGCCTCCTTGAGTTGACATTATGTCTTCTCCTCACCAAGTCCACTGGAGCCTGACCATCATTGGGCTTCACAAATAAACCATCTGGGAGCTTGAAAAATTTCCCATCAAATTCCACCTTCCCTTCAGACACATCCCTATTCAGTTCCCAACAATCATTGGACTTGTGACCCTTCCTGCTGCAATAAGAGCAGACCAAAGGATCACTCCTACCAACCCTTCTTTCAAAATCTCTAGGCTGAGAAGGAGCCTTATTGGCCTTCTATGCCTCCTAAACAAAGATATTCAGCTGTTTGGTTAAATCAGACAACTGCTCAACCACAGGGTCCACCTCCTTAGGCTTCTCAGGAGCATTCCCCTTGTTCACCACCTCCTTCTTTCTGGACTCCTCCACATCCTCAGCCAATTCTTCACTGACCTTCCTAACATATTTAGTGCTAGCTTCCTGGAAAGAATCCACTTCAAACAGTTTCAGATGTCCCTCTAAAACCTCCTCCACCACAGAAAGAGCAGGCAATTTCTGATTGCCATTAGGAAGAACCTTCATCTTGTCCTTCCTAGCCAACTCCTTCAAAACATCAATCCTGAAATTCCTGGCCAGAGAAGACCAGAAAATATCCCTTGCAGAGTCAGTACTCTCCAACTCCTGCATTTCCATTGAGATCCACCATAGAGTACCTGGATCCCCAACTGTCTGTCATCTGCAGACACAACTTCTTTGAATCCTTCCTTCTATAGCGCTTCATTGTAGAAAATTCCTTCACCAAAGCCCTGTCACCAATGTAAAAGATGGTTTGCTTCACCATGTCCAAGTGAGAAGCCCCATCCACATTCCTAGAAGCCTCAAAAAGCACCAGAAACAACTTCACATCCTCCCCCATAAACATAGGCCCCTTCCAGGACTTGATCCTGACAGAAGGCCTAGAAGAAACAGGAGGATTACCATCCTCAGCAGCACCAACAGTGCCACTACCACCACAAGAGAGAAAGAGGGTCCAGAAGTCATGGTCCAATAGATTTCAGAAACCAATCTCCAACCAAAGAAGAGAGTCCAAAAGTAACAGAAAGTCCAAAAATCTAACAAATCCTCAAACCCCACGTTAGGCGCCAGAAATTTAGACAATCCTATAGTACTAGCTATAGGCCTTGACCAAGGGAGTTGGAGTAAAACTGGAGAGAAAAACCCCTGCACCTTTGAGAAATACAAGGTGAGATTTATTTGCTACAGCAAACTAGAGACTGTTACTATACCCCTTCCAACACACTTCTTGACTGCTTAACAAGTCAAGACAGTAGCCAATAGCAGACCACTGAGAACCAAAGAACTAAAAACCTGAAATGCAGAAAGATCCACATCAAAAAAACAAAACACTGTTCACTTGTTGCACAGAAAACAGCAATAATACTTGATGCAGGTTGCAAAGCTACACCAGAGAACCAGTTGCTGAAGTTGAGTTAAATGAAGAACAAACCTTGAACAAACACAACCAATTGTGGCCAAAAAACAGTGAAAACTGAGTGAGAACAATGATATCACCTCTGGGTGGTTGTATGATAATTAAAGTTTCCCCAAACTGTCTTATTCAGTATGTACACACAAACCACCCTCTTAAAAATCCATGCACAGCAACAAATTTGGTGCTTTTGGCACCCAAATTGAATAAAAACCTTCTAGAAGCGCTCCCCAGCCTTCTATAACTGTGGCAGGCAGCCTTCCTAGAAGAGGCCAGACCTCCCTGAAGTCAGAAAACCACCAAAAACCACCAAAAAAGCCCAAAATACTTGGAAAAATCCACAATGACTACTAAAACCCTTAAAACACAAACTTAAGCTATGACAACATTGGGACATAAAATATAGAGCTAAATTAGCTCTACTTAATGGTACTAAGAACTTAACCCTAAGACTTAATGTTAGACCATAAAACACAAAAAACAAAATTAAACAGCTATCTTTTAGAAATGAAAAATGAGGAAATGACCCCTTAAAACTTAGAATATGAAAAATGTCATCAAGACATGAAATATAGAGAAAAACTGGAACTATCCAATGGTATTACCCACATACCCATAGTCCCAATACTCACTGAATAAAACCAGAAAAAACCCAATTATTCAACCAATGTCAATTAAGACATACCAAAACAGTGCCAAACAGACCAGCAAAGGCCTCTGCCAATGTTTGAAGACCACAATGTTACTATGGAAAATTTAACTTTCTCATCTTCATTATCATCAAATTCTTCTTAATAATATTTATCCTCTCTTTCTTCCTTGTCTTCAAATCTTGAAAGCTCCAAGAACAACCATCAAATATATTCAAATTCTTCTTCTTTATCTTTACTTTCTTCTATCTCTTCAATTTCCTTCAATTCTATTCCTTCTCCCAATCAATCTGAGCTTTCCTTACCAGAAAATAAAAAGTAGAAAATCATGGAACCAGCTAAAGAATCATCAATTCAAAGACAAAATTTTATAAAAATAGAAAATTGATTTGGATGAAGATATTTTGAAAAACATTCTTTGGATATTTGGACGATCTCAAATTTTATAAGACTTCAATATCAAATGTTAAGAAATTTTTTTTTTACAAGAATATCAAAAACCTTACAGAAGGTGTTATAGATCTCATTGTTGCAGTTGTCAATAATGGATACAATCCTCAATTCATATTAGAAGATCATTCATTTAATGGGAAAAAGGATGAAGTTTTTTCCAGCTTTCTGATTTAATTTCTACTCTCTATCAAATGGCTTTGGTTTGACAATCCTTATCAAATAAAAATCTGATCTCTGGTGTGATGAAATGTTTTGGTTGGAAACCAGGATATGATCAAGGAATTTCTTTTGGAATTTAAAAAATTTATTATTATAAGTAATTTTTAATTTTGTAATATTTTTTTCAGGAATTTATTCTTTATTGAAAAATTTGAACCAGAGAAAATGGAAGAAGATCTGAAATAATGAAATTATTTGTATCATTTAATATTTTCTTGGAAAATCATTTTTATAAATTATGTTTTCAAGATTTTCAAAAAAACCATCAAATTGCTTTAGAATCTGGTTTACAAAATTGGTCTGATCCTGAATGGGAAGAAGCCATAAATGATTATGTTCTTTGTTCAAATATTATCATCACTTATAATGGATTTTAAAATCATCATCATCTAGATAAACATGATAAGAATTCTCTAACATTTGGAATTTTCTCTTATATTAATCCAGAGGCTGGTGTTCCTATTCCATCACCCTCTTCTGATGAGTGACATGGCCTTTATTTTCCTGACCATAAATGTATTATTGATTTTAATTTTCCAATGGAATAGTTGAGGCTATATGGAATTCTTCTCAACATTGGCATCAAACAGCTAAAGCACCTCCATCTTTAGTTTCTTGTCAAGAATTTACCCATTTTGGCTGTTCATTCCAAATAAATGAAGGTCATATTAATCATATTAATAATAATAAAAAATTAGATAAAAAAATTGTTCTTAGTAGATCTGTCAAGTATGGTAACTAAAATATTATAAAATTTTCTCTATCATTAAATATTTTCTTCCAATTTTATTTCTTTTTTTCTCCCTTTTATTATTTTTATTTTTATCTTTTTTAATTTTTTTAAATTTTCCTTTTTTTCAGTATTATTTTTCCTTTTTAATTTTTTCATTTAATATTAGATTTGTCTCTTCCAAATATTTTTTAGAGTTACATCAAGATAGATTAATATTTTTATATAATGGTGCATCTGGCCTCAAGTCGTTCTACTGGCTATTATATAAAATAGGAAAACTTGAATGGGACTGGTGAAAATTATTGGTTGTAGAAATTTTCAATTTTAAGTTTTTTTTCCATTTGATTTATTTGATTCAATAAATTGCAGGGGGGGGGGTATTGCCAAATTTTCATATCAGACTTTAAAAAAAATTTTGACTTGAAAATTTGGTGATACCCTTCCCTTAATTCAATAAAATACAGGGGAGGGGTGGGGGGTATTGCCAAATTTTCATATGAGACTTGCAAAAAAAAAAATTGACTTGAAATTTTGGGTGATACCCATCCCTTACTTCAATAAAATGCAGGGGTGATTATTTCCAAAATTTTATATAAGACTTTCAAAATTCTTTACTTGAAAGAATTTTGGTGATACCCACCCCTTAGTTCAATGAATTGCAGGGGTGGGATTGGGAAATTTTCATATAAGACTTGAAAATTTTAACTAAAAAAGAATTTTTAACATTAAAAATTCTTGAAAATTTTATTTAAAAAAGAATTCATATCATTAAAATATGAAAATTCAACTAATATTGGATAGAGTAAAGAAATACAGGAATTAAGATAAAATTTTATGTACAATTAATTATGAACAGTTGAAGTGTGAGAGAAATAAAACAAACTAGTCATCAAACAATTTCTTTAACAGATTGATAAGCTTTAACACACTCTATCAAGAAATCTTTCTTTTTGGAATTTTCTTCACAATAAAGCTTATATTTTATCTGTTCCATGAGGTTTTGATGCTCAAGTGTATCCTCCTCTTTCTTTAATTTTTCAATACTTAGAGATAACTCGAATATCTACTTCTCCAAGTCTTGTACCCTATCATCTTTCTGTAACAAGACTTCTTACTTCCTCTCCTCCAAGACTTGTAATCTATCATCCTTCCATAAAGAGAGTTCAAACCTCTTCTCTTCCAAATCATGTACCCTTTCATCCCTCCTTAAAGAGAGCTTGTATTTTTACTTTTCAAATTTTAGAGTCTGTTTATCAGCTTCCACCTGTTCTAGAGTAATAAGAAATATTAACAAAAAGTTGAAGAGCAGCAGAGTAAAGTATTAAGAGGTTTTGTATCACTTACCAGCATCACATTTCTCCAAAATTTCTTTGATAGAAGAAAAAGGGGTTTGAGATGAAGTATCACTTTTTCTTCTTCTTTGAGAGTGAAAAATTACACTACTTGAAGCCCTTTGCCTTTTTTTCAAGGTCACATTTTCCTCCACATCATTGTTGCTGGCTTCTGACTCAGTTGATTGTGGCTTCTGCGTTTTTTCTTCAGCCTATTTAGAAATAAGAAAATGTAAATAAAAAAATAATTGGTAAGATAAAAGAATAAAAACATACTTGAGTTAGATAAGGTTGGTTTATATTTCCATAAGGATCTATTGAAAAGATATCTTGATTTGTGGAAGTTAAATGAGGGGAGGCTTGAGTAGAAGAAGAAGGAAAATAATTTCTTTCAACATCATGTTTGGAGATAGAATATTTACCATCCAACATGTTTTCAGGATTAACATCAGCTGCTCTCCAAAAAAATCATCCATCTCTTTAAAGTAAGGACATAAAGAATCAAGATTATTGTCTATTGATTTGATGCCATTACTGATATCAAGGTTAGTAATACCGAAACCAGTAGAAAATGAAAGTGTCTTTGCCTTCTTGAATTTGGCTCAATAATTCTTGAAGTGTTCAGACATCTGTTTAGGTAAAAGCTTTATCTTTCCCTTGGTCTTATTCCATAATTTGTTGGCCATTAGAAGATAACCATTAACTTTTGATTCAGGGGGCCATCCTACTTTAGTTGCATTTTTGGTACCAAAACAAGAATCATAGTTAGATTTAGTTTTCAGTCAGATTAAAAGAATGAGATGATCATCTTTTTTTAATTGAAAAGTCTTTGATTTCTGAGCTGAGTGGGGGAAAGAGGGAGTAGTGCAATTTGAAGAACAACTGGGGGAAGGCTGCCTTTGAGAAGATCTATGATTATGGGGCATGTTAAGATAATTGAAGATGAAAAGGAGCAAAAAAAAGTAGATGAGATGGAGAGGTGTTTTGAATGGAGAGAATAGACAGGATGAGATGAGAATAGGAGTGCACAGCAAGGTAGAAGGAATATCCAGAGAGTATTTAAAGATGTGGTTATGAATGAAAGTAGGCCAAGATGTGGTTATGAGAAATTGAGTAGAAAATTTTTGGATAAGAGGTCAACTTTGACACATAAAATGTCTAATAACCCAATTATTAGCAAAAATAATTGCAGAAGATACTTGGGGTATAAGGATTTTTATCCGCAATTAATTTAATTAGGGATTGGTCAACTTTGATACCACCTATTATTTCAAATAAAAATGAGGGAAGATGCCTCATGCATCATAGCAGAGCAGATGCCTTTTTTAGGCAGGATGATAAGAAGGGCTCATATTCCAAATTTAGAAAAGAAAATTGCCATTTTTTTGGCTAAGTTGAGAAAAGTGCCCATACACTTTATTGAGAGGAGAATTGAGATGATGGCACTCATAAAGCATATGAGAAGAAAAATTTCTGTATTGTTGCAAAGAGAAGGGCTCAACAAAGGGTTCTCCACAAGTGAGACACCCCATAACCTGTAGAGAATGATTCCTTGAAGAGCCAAGAAATTGTCAGCCAGGCTGTCTCAGGAGCCCAGTAAAATGTATAATATTTTATTGGAGGGAATAAAGTGATGTATTTTATGCATTTAAAATAATATTTTATTACATAATAAAGTTATATAAACATTTTATTAAAATAAGTAAAATAAGTATTATATTAATTTTATTATTAAATAAATTATTTATACACTTACATCAAACATAATATATATCATATTCTATAAATCATGGCATATTTTTTATGTATTTAATATTAATAAATTAATAATTAATTAATTATAAATCTATATTAATTATAATGTAATTAAAATATAATTAATTAAGATTATATATCAAATCAATCTTCTCATATGTTATAATCCATAAATATTGTGCTCTTTTTTGGCCCTTAACTGTGTTAAAAAATTTTTATTTTATCCTACCATCAAATATCCTTTATTCCTTCATCCCTCCTTCTTCATTTTGTCCTTATCCTTGTCCTTCTTCTCCTTCTTCTTCCTCTTCTCTGTGTTTTCATCTTCTTTTAGACAAACTGGCCAATAATTGGAGGCCTTTCCAAACAACAACAACAATTTTTTGGACAATCAACTTGATGCACGGACCACCTTGCGCGTCTTTTTGAACTTTTTGCCGCGACTGTGTTTTGAACTTGGGTTCTATATATTAGGTTTATATATTCTTAAATACTTTTATATTTTGAAGTGATTTTTTGATCACTATAGTAAGTCAACCTTTGCACCTATCAACTAATTAATTAATTTTTTATTGCAATAACACTACCCTAGCTTTTTAGCTGAGCCACTGAGTGTAAGTGATCAATAATTTTAATCAATTTTTTTTCTAGTTGAAAATCATAGAGAAACCCTCTTAGCACTAGAAGATCTTTAATCTTTTGATTAAATTATTAAATTAATTTTTCATTAAATTTTTGATATTATTGGTTGACAATAATAGTCCTCTGTGCTTAGTCCAAATATTGCCATTTAATTTGGTATTTTTAATATTGGTTGACAATAATAGTAATTTGTGCTTAGTCCCAATTATTGCCATTTTTTTTGATATTATTATTATTTTGGTTGACATTGGTACTCTGGTATTTGTCCCATTTTAATAATTTGTGGTTATTATTTTATATAATTAAAATCACATTAGCTTGAATAGATATAAATATTTCTTTTCAATTTTTATTTCTCACTTATAAATAATAATCTTAATAAATTTTTTTTTTTCAATTTATTTTTAACTCAAATAATATATTAATATTCATATTTTGTTGAAATATTGAACCACTGTTTGAAAAATCAGTTCACTCTTGTTGAAATTTAATTTCTTTTTTAGTTTTCATGTCTAGTAATTTAACTGAGAGAATGGACAACTTAAATGTGGATGAAATTGAAGTAGAATGTGAGGTTGACTCCATAGGTTCCTCTTAATTGACTTATTAAAATTCTTCTACTGAAAAATATAAATCAAATTCTTCAGGACATAGAAATTTCAGGAGGAGTGGTAAACTCCCCTCCCCTAACAACTCTGAAAGAAGCCAAGCCTCAAATCAATCTGGAAGATCCTTTAAAGGGAATAAAAATAAAAAAGATTTCACTGTCACAACAGGTAAATAACTTGTCCAGTCACATAAAGGAACTAAAGGCAGATAATATGAAATACAAAGCAAAGGTAGAACCCCTCTGGGGGCAAATGTAGATGCTCTTGAATCAAAGATAGGCACATCCTCCTCCCTCACAGGCCAGCCAGACTCATCAGTCCCACCAAACCCCCAACTTTTCCCAGAAAAATAAAAAATCTTTGGAAGTGGAGCAGTGGAAATGGGACTATATCATGAGCCACTACCTACAGAATTCACAGCATCAACCAGCTCATCAACCTGGCCCATCCAGGACACAAACTTTCCATCAACAGCCCCATCCTTATCAGGGAGACAGAAAAAAGAAGGCACAGGGGAATTTTCCTTGCTTGCCATGGTCAGTGATTTGTTTGATAAACATGTAGGTATTTATATTAATAAATCTTCCTCTAAAGGTAATCTTGTTGATCATGGTGAAAGAACTTTCAGACCTATTAAGAGACAACTTCCTGCTATGAGTAGCACTAATGATGTACTTAGTAAATTTTCATTTGATGAACCATTACATTTAACTTCAACTTCTTTAATTAATCCTTCTCTTTCAATTAGAAATGATTCTGTTGCCCCTGAGGTATATGTCTTTCTTGAGAAAACTTCTGAGGAAATATTGAAAGATTCTCCTGATTTTAATGCTATCAAGGATAGACTTCTCATAGATTTGTTGAAACATGAGAATGACAGATTAAATAATCTGCATTTACATTGTAAAGTGAGTTCTTCTGCTCAAGATACTGCTTATTATAAATTTAAAGACAACTTGAATACTGTTCTTGCTCATCAAAAACAATTGAAAATTGATTATAAGTCTCTTGTGGATAAGGTTTATACTTTGCACAAAAACATTCATGACTTAAAACCCATTTTAGATGACAATGCTACATTAAGAAATGAAAATTCATCCTTAAATAAGGAATTAAATACATTGAAACATAATTTTCAAGCTTTGAGTAATAAATTCTCATTATATGAGGACAGAAATTTTTTATCTCTTACAAAAATTAATGATCAACTATCTGAACTTCCTAGGTTGAGAAATTCTTTTTCTGATCTTGAAGGGAAAATCTCTACCTTACCTCTTATCCCTAATGAAAATGTTTTTCAGATTGACAATACTACTCATAAGTCCCTCAGAAATAAGGGTAAAAAACCTGAAAACAGTGGTTCTTACATCCCTTCAAAAGTATCAAATAAAAAGCCGGACAATGAATCTCTAACTTCTGCTGTGGACCACAAAACGTTTTTCAATACTCATCATGAGCCAACTGTTTCTTTCAATAATGAAATTTCTGAACGCCTATCCAGGCTTAAGGAATTAATTACAGTAAGTAACTCTAAAGTTGAACAGCCAATTAGCCATAAAAATTGCCCTAAACTTGATCAATATCCCACCTTTGATGGTGATTCTTCATCTGACTGGCAGCATTTTATTCAAAAAATTGATAATTTATAAAATTCTTATAAGATTCCAGATGAAGAAATAGTCTCTAAGCTAATTTCTTTATTCCCCAAGGTTTCCTTAATTCTGTATGGGTCTTTCATGCTGGATAATCATCACTTAACTTGGGCTGAATGGAAAACATTAATTGAGAATCAATTTGGTGGTTCAAAGTTAAGATTGGCACAACAAAGATTATATGAGAATGCTAAATATACATCCTCTTCTACTGAAAGACCTATTAGTTTCCTCATGAAAATAACAAAAATTCTTAGAGCTATGGATCCATAAATGGACTATGATATTTTGAGAGACATAATCCTCTATAAATTGCCAAACTCACTGAGATATTTGATTGTAGCCAGGACTGAGCATGTGAGGGAAAATTCTTCTTTTATTTATATCTATAATGAGGTATTACTCAACCACAGATATGAACCAAGGAATTACCCTTCAAGGTCTTCCAATGACCAAATCAAGCCTTCACCAAAACTCCAGAAAAATCTGGTAGAATCTCTGCTCCAGTTGCTCCAAAGAAATATGCAATTAATACTTGTTATAAATGTAAAAAATCATGGAAAAAAGGACATGTTTGTGAAAAGAAAATTCATCTTGTTGTACAAACTGAAGATACTAAAGATTCTACAGTTGACCTTGATGAAGCTTCAAGTGACTGTGATAGTAATATCTCTTATGAGGATGATGCCCTCAATGATGTTTTAATGTTAGAACATTATATTCAATTTTTTGATACTTTATCTGAGACTTGTAACATGGATTTATCTTCAGTAGAAACTGCTGAAATTATCAAAGATATTACTTACAGCTCCATATTAATCTCCCCTTTGAGAGCACCAGTTATAATTACTGGTTTAAATGTTGATGTTGTTCTTGACTCTGGTGCTGGTGGTAGTGTGGTGTCTGAAAAGGCACTTGCTTTAGTCGATAATAATTATCATAGTAAATTGTTACCTATAACATCTGAAAAATGGAGAGGTTATTGTTCTGTCTTATGTCCCATTGGCAAGTACAAAACCACTGTCTTTTTTAAATATAATGGTGGCTTTGTTAGAGCTGTGTGTGAATTTGTTTTAATGAAAAATGATAACTTAAGCAATTGGTTTATTATGGGTAATAAATTTTAACCATTTTTGGTATCAAATTGGATCCAGCAAACAATTGTTTCACATTGGGCTTGAATGGAAAAAGAAAATTTAAAATTTCTCCTCCTAAAAAACAATCTGCACACCTGTTAAAATCTTTTAATTCATTGTTTCAGTGTAAGGGGAGACCAACAGAAGAAATGGAAGATTTATTGTCTGAAATAAATTATGCTTCATTTGGTGATCATCTAACTGGTGACCAGAAGGATTATGTAATTTCTTTAGCTACTTCTTTTCCTATGGCTTTTGCTCATGGATCTCATGAATTGGAAGTTGTAAAGGATGAAATGAAAATTTCTTTATCATGTAATTTGAGTGATATTCCTTCTAGTCTGAAGAAAAAACCATATACCGCTTCCCCCACTAAAAGGAAAGACATTGAGGATAATATTTCTACCTCATTAAAAATGAATATTATTGAAAAAGTGGATGTTCCCCCACAATATGGTGTCATCTCTCCAGTCTTGATCTCTTATGAGAAAGATGAAGCTAGATTGTGTGGAAATTATAGAATCTTAAATACTTATACAGTAGATGATATTTACCATTAAACAAGGATAAACTCCATACATGCAACCTTAAAGGGTGCAAAGTTTATTAGTTGCCTAAATGGTAATAAGGGTTATCATCAAATACCTGTTGAAAAATCCTTCCAAAATTTTTTCCTGATTGAAACTAATATGGGACTTTATAAATATGTTAAGATGCCTTTTGGACCTAATAATGCCCCTTCAGTGCTCTAAAAAGTAATGGAAAATACATTTCATCAGGAGATAATTGAAGGATTGTTAATGGTTTATATTGATGATATCATGGTTCTTTCTAAAACTTTTTATGAAAATATACAACCCTTAGGGAAAGTCTTCAAAAAAATGGATGACATTAACATGACTCTATCCTTAAGAAAGTGTAAATTTGGCTTTCAATCCCTAAAATTCCTGGTTCATGTTTTTTCTGGCTTACAAATATGTGTAGACCAGGGTAAAGCTGTTGCTATCAAAAATTTGAAAGCACCAACTTCTGTAAGAGAAATACAAAGTTTTTTGGAAATGTGTGGCTACTATAGACAGTACATTATAAATTATCAAGTCATAGCCCTACCTCTAAGCAAATTAAACAGAAAGGATGTAGCTTATATATGAAATGAGGATACTCAAAAAGCTTTTGACACATTGAAGAATTTAATATTGTTGGATTTTCAAAAGGTATCATCTCTGACAGAGACCCTATATTCTCCTCTGAATTTTTGATGTCATTGATGGATATATGTGGCTGTGAGTTGAAATTATCTACTTCTCACCATCCCCAGACTGATGGCTTAGCTAAAAGAATGATTCAAACTCTAGAGGATATTATTAGAAGGTACTGTGCTTTTGGTTTGGAACATAAAGATAATGAAAGGTTCATTCATGACTGGGTTACTCTATTGCCAGGTCTTGATTCTGTTTATAATAGCACTGTTCACTCTTTCACTGAGAAAAAGCCTTTTGAGCTTTTGCTAGGCTATGTCCCAAATACTCCTGCTAATATTCTCAATAATAGATTACCTAATTTAGAATCACACCCTGGTGTAAACTCCTTTGTGCAAACGCAGAAGCTATGCAGAAAACATGCTCAGAGCTGTATTGATAAAGCATTTGAATATGAGAAGAAAAGATGAGATAAATCCCATAAAGAATAGAAATTTAACAAGGGTGATGAAGTGTTGATATCTACAGTCCATTTTAATTTACAAGGCAATAACAAATTAAGAGATCAATTTGTAGGTCAATTTGTTGTTAAAAGAATGGTTGGTGATAATCCAGTAGAAATAGAACTGTATTCTCCATCTGATAGAAAACATCCTGTTTTTCTTCCCATTTCCTTGCTTAAACCTTATACTTCCAACAGTGACTTAGTTCTCTAGAGAAGAGGTAGACCTAAGAAAAATCCTCAGGAAGTCACAGAAACTGCAGAAATTGATAAAATTCTAAATGATAGAATTATCACTGCTGAAAAGGGTAATGAATATTTATTGAGATATAAAAATAAATCATCTGAACATGATACATGGATAACTGGAAAATAAATTTCTAACCTTCCTACTCTGTTAAAAAGGTATAAAAAGAAAAATTATTAGCATTTTTTTATTTTTTTTTTAGAGTGAGGGAGTGTGTTGAGAGGGTCTTTTGGTCTAGAAGGTTCTAATGGAGGTTTAACGGCGGTGGCAGGTGGATTTTTGAAGATTTCTAATTCAAGGTACGTATGTGAGAATCTTTTTGTTCATTTACTCAAATATAAGAGGTAAAATTTTATAATTATTATTATAAATAATTGATTAACAAATACACAATTTTTAATACTAAAACAATAGATAGTAATAATAAATATATGGATGGTTAGTAATTTAATAACATAATGTGTAAGTAAAGGATGATCCAAAACAACCAAAAAGGGGAGGCCTTATATAGGCAAAAGAGAGAGAAAGTGTCAGCCAGGCTACTAGACTTACCCACTAAAATAATTAATTATCTTAATGAGATGAAGCCACGCCTTTTAATCCTTATTAATAATTAATTATTAAAAAACTACTTATGTATTACTTACAACTAGCTAGCTAAGTACAATAAGTAATGTAAATAATTAATAAAAATAAGTAACTGTCACATACATTTTTTTCCCTAACACCGTGCTCAGTAATACAGATGAGAGGGAATAAAAATATTATTAAAAATATAAAAATATAAAAAGAAAGAAACTTTTCAAATTCCTTTATTTAAATTTTGTTAAATCAACATTTTAAATCAAATGTTTTTGTACTAAATGTGACGGACCAAGGGATTTAAAGTTTCATTTCAAATAAAGTGATATCTTTTATTGACACACTATTTAATATATTTTTTATTATTTCACATACACTCTTTATTTAGTTTCTTTTTTCCATACCCTTGTATCAAGTGGTGTTAACTCTGTGTTTTTATTTCTCCCATCTTTGCCTATAAAAGGCCCTCTCTTTTTGTGCTTTTGAAAAATCATTCCATTACTTACTTATTTTATTAAATCAATTACTACCATTAAAATATTTATTACTATTTATTATTGTTTTAGTACTTACAACTAGGTAATTCTAATTCATTAATTATAATAATAATTAAAACTTTTATCTCTTATAATTTGAGTAATTAATCTTTAAGATAGAAAATATGTACCTGAGCTTGAAAACCCTAAAAATTGTTGTTATCGCCATTGGACCTCTCCATAAAACCTTCTAGACTTGAAAGAGACCTTGAAAATTGGAGGCCTTCCCAAATTTTTGACGGCACATCGTTATCTTGAGGACCAGAGACCATGGCACCATTGCCATCGAGGTACCTATAAGGACAAGTGGACGACAAAAACGACAAACGTCATACGTCACATGACATATTTTTTTGCTGCAAACAGGAATCAAACTGCGCTCCAAATGTTAGGCTTATATACTATCTAATAGTTATATATTTTTTGGTAATTATTAATTACTATTCGTGGGTCACTTTGCACTCTTCATACTCTACGTATTTCCTTTTACTCAGCACTCTGTAAGTGGCATTAATTTGCTCATTTAACAGGGGGAGGTGTCTAGTAAATTGGAATTAATTTTTTTATTATTATTTATTTTATTTTTCCTAGTTGAAAAATATAGAGCAATTGTGTTCTTAGTCCTAGAGGTAAGAAATTATAAATTAAAAAATATTTTATTCATTATAATTTTCAGTTGACTCTTGTCCTGATATATTTAAATTTTATTTGTTCCAGTTGACAAATTGTCCTGACAATAATTTTTTTTTTTAAAAAAAAAATTATATTTAATATTTCAGTAGACATTAAGTCCTGCTAATTATTAAATTCTCAGTTGATTTAAAATCCTGATAATAATTATCATAAAATTGTTAATAAGAAATTTAAATTTAATTCTTCAGTTGATTGTTATATCCTGGTTTTAAATTGTTTTGAATTAGTAAATTGATTATTATTTTAGTTGATTTTATCCTGAAAAATTTTATTTTATTATTTTTCTTTTAAATAAAAGTAAAAATACAAACTAATTCATCTTATTGTCTCCCTCTCTCATTGCAGTAAAAATTAGAAATGACTGATCAAGGTGTCTCTGCTGCACGTGATGAAGAATTGGATTTAATTGATTATGATGAGGCTACTTCTGTGAGTTCTCATTTAACTAGTAAATTATCTCAAATTAATCAATCAATTCACCAATCAGGATGTAGAAATGGAGGAAGTGGAAATTCTGGTAAAAACAACTCAGGAACTGAAACCTGTAATAAACCCCCCAGAAGAACTTCCAAAAGGCTTCAAAATAAAAAAGATGCCACTACCTCAACAAGTAAAGAACCTGTCAACACACATAAAGGAATTAAGGACAGAAAACTTGAGATTGGGGTCAAGAGTAGATGCTCTAAAGGAAAAGGTAAGAAAGATAGATGCTTTTCTTCAAGAGAAGAGGAGACCTCCTCCCCCCAGGGATCTTCATCAATTGGCTCCCCAGCATCCAGAGAAAGTGGAAGTATCCAAGTGGCAGTGGGATTGGCTAAACACTCAATGGGATTACCTGTCTCAAAATCAACAGACTCAATTGCCCCAAGCAGGTCCATCAAGAACCAACAGCCAAGTAAACCCCACACCTCCTTACCCCTATCAAGGAGGAAGAAGAAGAAAAAACAATATGATCTTGCCCAGAAAACCTTGGTAAGCCCCTCTATTGATTCAAAAGTACCGTTTCTTGTAACTAATTCAGTTCCCTCAGGTAATTCAGGGAGAGGAGATGAGACTGTGAGACCTGTAGAGGCTGAGAACAGTAGAAAAATTACTCAAATTTCAAATGTATCTAATCCTTTAGTTCTAATTGCTACTTAAATGATAAATCCTGATATGGCTATCATTGATGAAACACTTGAACCTGAGTTTTATGAGAATCTGGAAAGTTACTCTGTTTCCTTACTGAGAAACACTCCAGATGTAGCTAATATCAATGATAAATATTTGAGGGATATAATTGCTAAACAAAATCATACAATTAAAAACATGCAATTGACTCATAAATATAATAGTTTTTTAACTGAACAGGGTTATAAATCATTAAGGAGTGAGTTACAGATAGTTTCTGATGATTTGTTTCATTACAAAGCAACCCATGAAAAGAAAGTTGCTTTAAGGCAAAATATCAAAAATGATTTGTCTAAACTGAAAGATACTGTATCTACCTGTTTCCTGGAGCTAGAGGTAGAGAAGATGAACGTGAAAAGATTAAGTGATCGTTCTTTATCTTTTCAAAATAAAACCTGGTTATCTTTTTCAACAGTCAATGAGAGTTTATCTAGTCTTCCAAAAGTGAAAACCAGACTAACAACCATTGAAGAAAAATTGAATTCATTGTTAAATGATCAAAAATATTCTGAAACTTCCTTAAAGGAACATAGGGTACAGGATGCTCCAAGTTTACCTGTTGCTAGTTCATCTAAAGTAAAATTAGATTCAGAAAGGTCTGTTGATACCACTGAGTTTCCATCAAAAATTGATGATGCACCAGGACCTTCAACAGAAGGAGTAAACAATAAGATTACTGCACAACTAGAGAATTTACAGCTGCTCCTTACTCAGAAAAAAGCTGGTACTAAGGAAACTCCTTCAAATCCAAAGAATTGGCCAAAACTTGACCAGTACCCAACATTTGATGGTGATTCTTCCTCTGATTGGCAGCAATTTATTTGCAGAATTGATAACTTAAAAAATTCTTACAAAATCCCAGATGAGGAAATTTTGTCTAAGTTAATTTCTTTGTTTACTAATGTTGCCCTAATGTGGTATGAAACTGTTCTCCTGGACAGAAATGACTACTCATGGGAAGATTGGAAAAAATTGATTAAAGCACAATTTGGTGGCTCCAAGTTCAGAATGGCACAACAAAGGCAGTATGGGGAAACTAGATATATCTCTTCCACTGATAAACCCATTGAGCTTTTAATGAAACTTGTTAAAATCTTGGGGGCAATGGACCCAAATATAGAGTTTGAGTTATGGAAGGACAGGATCCTTTATAAATTACCAATGTCTCTGAGAGACTTGATAGTGGCTAGGACTGAGTTCTCCAGAGAACCCTCTTCTTTCAATAATACTTGAAATGAGATCCTTCTAAACAACAAGTATGATTCCAGAAGATTCATTCCCTGGACCCCTTTGGAGAAATCTTCCACTTACCAACAGAAACCTCTGGAAAAGGTTGGTAAACCTTCTGCCCCTGTTGCACCTAAAAAGTATGCAACAAAAACTTGCTTCAAATGCAACAAGCCTTGGCAGAAAGGCCATGTTTGTGACAAGAGGATAAATCTTGTTGAACAAACTGAGGAGAAGGCTGATGACACAATAGAACTGGATGATACTTCAAGTGATTGTGCCAGAAATATTTCATATGAATCTCAACAAGAAATCTTGATGCTGCAAGAATATATTCATTATTTAAATAGTATTGACATTGATAATAATGATTTATCTACAGTTGAGGATTCTGAGATCATAAGGAACATTGAGGATAGCTCAATTGTAATTTCCCCTCTCAAAGCACCAGTTTTGATCAATGGAAGCAGCATAGAAGTTGTTCTGGACTCTGGAGCTGGAGGAAGTGTAGTATCTTAAAAGGCACTTGATTCAGTGGATAAAGACTATAAATCAAAATTGATGCCTATCACTTCTGAAAATTGGAGAGGTTATGGCTCTGTTTTGTCCCCCATTGTTAAATACAAAGCCATAGTATTTTTTAAATATAACCATGGTTTTGTAAGAGCTATTTGTGATTTTGTTGTCATGAAAAATGATAACTTAAGCAGTTGGTTTATCATAAGAAATGACATTTCAACCAAATATGGCATAAAATTAGATCCCTCAAACCAATGCTTCACAATGGGGATAAATGGGAAGAGAAAATTTACGTTTTCCTTCCCCAAAAAATTATTAAAACCAGAATTGAACACATGTAATTCTGTGATTCAATATAAAGGAAGATCTACAAAAGAAATTCATGCCCTTATGTCTGAAATTGACAATGCCTCTTTTGGAGAACAACTTTCTGGTGAGGATAAAGATTCCATCATTAACTTGATAAAGTCTTTTCCTATGGCCTTTGCTCATGGGTCACATGAACTGGGATTAGTTAAAGAAGAAATGAAACTCTCATTGTCTTGTCCATTAACTGATATACCACCTAGTTTAAAGAAGAAGCCTTATCCTGCTTCTCCCACAAAGAGAAAAGATATTGAAGACAATATCTCTACCCTTTTAAAAATGAATATTATTGAAAAAGTAGTTGAAACACCTAAATATTGTGTTATCTCACCTATACTAATTTCTTATGAGAAAGATAAAGCCAGGTTATGTGGTGATTATAGAGCACTAAATACTTATACTGTTGATGATATCTATCCTTTGCCTAGAATAAGCTCTATACATGCTACCTTAAAGGGTGGTAAATATATCAGCTGTTTAGAATGTAATAAGGGATATCGCCAGGTACCTGTTGAGGAAAATTCTAAGAACTTTCTGATGATTGCTACTCATATGGGTATTTATAAGTATGCTAGGATGCCATTTGGTCCTAAAAATGCCCCTTCAGTTTTTCAAAAATTCATGGATAACACATTCCATCAGGAGATAATTGAAGGATGGCTGATGGTTTATATTGATGATATCATTATATTCTCACAAACATTTGAGGACCATCTCAACCACCTGAGTAGAGTTTTCCGAAAAATGGATAAGATAAATATGACACTTGCTTTGAAGAAATGTAAATTTGGTTTCCATTCTTTAAAAGTTCTTGGTCATGTTGTTTCAGGCTTACAGATATGTGTTGATCAAAACAAAGTGGCAGCCATACAACAGTTGAAGGCTTCTAATACAGTTAGAGAGCTACAGAGTTTTTTGGGAATGTGTGGATACTATAGACAGTATATTAAAAATTACCCAGTCATAGCTTTACCACTTACCCAATTAACTAGAAAGGATGTTGCTTTTGTCTGGAATAGTGAAAGACAAAGGGCCTTTGACACTATGAAACACTTTTTGATGTCAGCACCTATTCTTGCTTTACCTGACTTTAATCAGCCATTTGTTTTATATACTGATGCCAGCTTTATTGGTCTGGGTGCTGTCCTCCATCAAAAACAAGTGATGAATGATAAAGTATCAGAAGTAGTAATTTGTTATATTTCAAGAACCTTGAGAAATAGTGAATTGAAATATGGTGCTACTCAATTGGAATGCTTAGCTGTAGTGTGGGCTCTAGAAAAGTTACATTATTACCTAGATGACCAGAAATTTGAACTTATCACTGACTACAGTGCAGTTAAATCCCTTTTAAACTTGAAAACACCTAACAGACATATGTTCAGATGGCAGTTAGCTGTTCAAGAATACATAGGGAGAATGACAATTATTCATAGGGCTGGTATTGTTCACTCAAATGTGGATATGTTATCAAGGTTACCTTTAACAAATAATAACTCTAGACCTGCTTATGATCCTGAGGATGAAATTATTCATATTCATGGGATATATGTGGTTGATATGGAGGAAGAGCTATTACAGCTTATTCTGGATTTATATGATAAGTACACTGAAATTAAAAAGTTATGCACCACATTAAATGATCTAAAAAATGCTTCCATACAAGCATTGATTAAAACCCTTCCAACAAAGTACCAGAAGGGTTTGGAGAAAGGTAACTTTTCAATTGATCAATGATATCTATATTATAGAAGAAAGTTGAGTAATGTCATTGTTATTCCTCCTTCTATGAAAGAAATCATCTTGAAAATTTGTCATGAAGACATATTAGCTGGACATTTTGATCTTGAAAAAACAATGATCAGAATTAAAAACACTGCTTGGTGGGTTAATATGTCTGAAGACACCAATTTATATGTTGAATCTTGTGATTCTTGCCAAAAATCAAAAAGATTGACTGGTAAAAGAGCTGGATTAATGCAACATATTGAACCTCCTGATGCACCATGGCAGATAATAAACATGGATTTTGTAACAGGATTACCTATGGCTGGAAAAGACATTTATAACTCTTGTTGGGTTATTGTGGACAGATTCACCAAAATGTGTAAATTTATCCCTACTCACAAGGATGTTTCCACTAAGGAATTAGCTTTCTTATGGTGGTCTCATATGTTTAACACTGCTGGTTTTTGTAAAGCCATAATCTCTGACAGAGACCCTAAATTTACTTCTGAATTTTGGATGTCTCTGATGTATTTTTGTGGTTGTGATCTGAAACTATGTACTGCCTATCAACCTCAGACTGATGGACTAGCTGAAAGAATGATTCAGACTCTAGGGGACATGATAAGAAGGTACTGTGCTTTTGGCCTTGAGTATAAAGACAATGACAGATTCACTCATTATTGGGTTACCTTACTGCCTGGGTTGGAATTTGCTTATAATAGCACTACTCATTATGTTACTCAAAGAAAGCCTTATGAGCCCTGGCTTGGATATGTTCCAAATACTCCTGCCCAAATTCTCAATAATAAAATACCTAAATTGGATTTACATACTGGTGTAAAATCTTTTCTTCAAATGCAATAACTTTTCAGAAGTCATGCTCAAAAATGTATTGGAAAATAATTTGAATATGAGAAGAACAGGTGGGACAAATCCCATAAAGAATACACTTTTAAGAAGGGTGATGAGGTGTTGATTTCTAAAGTCCACTTCGATCTACAAGGTAATAACAAATTGAAAGACCCATTTGTTGGTCCAGTTGTTGTAAGAAGAATGGTTGGTGATAATGCAGTTGAAGTTATTTTGTATTCTCCATATGACAGAAAACATCCTGTTTTTCTAATATCTCTCTTAAATCCTTATACATCCAATAGTGATTTGTTTCCCAAAAGGAGGGGAAGACCAAAAAAGACCCCTAATGAAATCACTGAGACAGAAGAATTTGATAAAATTCTAAATGACAGAATAGTTACTGCTGAAAAAGGTACAGAATACTTATTGAGATTCAAGAATAAATCTTCTGAATCTGATTCTTTGATACCTGGGAAAGAAATATCTAATCTTTCTACTCTGCTAAAGAAATATAAAAAGAAAAAATCATAGAATTTTTATGGTTTTTTTAGAGTGAGGGAGTGTCAGCCAGGCTACTAGACTTACCCAGTAAAATAATTAATTATCTTACTGAGATGAAGCCACGCCTTTTAATCCTTATTAATAATTAATTATTTACAAACTACTTATGTATTACTTACAACTAACTAGCTAAGTACAATAAGTAATGTAAATAATTAATAAAAGTAAGTAACTGTCACATACATTTTTTTCCCTAACACCGTGCTCAGTAGTACAGATGAGAGGGAATAAAAACAGTATTAAAAATATAAAAATATAAAAAGAAAGAAACTTTTTAAATTCATTTATTTAAATTTTATTAAATTAACATTTTAAATCAAATGTTTTTGTACTATATGTGACGGACCAAGGGATTTAAAGTTTCATTTCAAATAAAGTGATATCTTTTATTGACGCACTATTTAGTATATTTTTTATTATTTCACATACACTCTTTATTTAGTTTCTTTTTCACATACCCTTGTATCAAGTGGTGTTAACTCCGTGTTTTTATTTCTCCCATCTTTGCCTATAAAAGGCCCTCTCTTTTTGTGCTTTTGAAAAATCATTCCATTACTTACTTATTTTATTAAATCAATTACTACCATTAAAATATTTATTACTATTTATTATTGTTTTAGTACTTACAACTAGGTAATTCTAATTCATTAATTATAATAATAATTAAAACTTTTATCTCTTATAATTTGAGTAATTAATCTTTAAGATAGAAAATAGGTACCTGAGTTTGAAAACCCAAAAAATTTTTGTTATTGCCATTGGACCTCTCCATAAAACCTTCTAAACTTGAAAGAGACCTTGACAGAAAGCATGGAGTTAAAATCCTATATACAGAAGTATGAAAGAAAAAGTAACTTCAAGAATAAAATATTTCAAATATTAAGATTTTTCTAAAAAGAATGTATTAGAATGATGTATTTACTGTATATGTCAAAATAAATTGATTTATTTAAAATTTCTGTAAATTTCACTTTTAAATAAGTAATTTGAATTTTTTGTGTATGTTTATTTTATTTTAATATTAATTTTTATTTCCCTTTAACCTTTCATTGAGCACGGTGTTAGAAAATAAAAAATATAAGGGAAATTCAATATTAATTTTAAATATTTACTAAATTTACTTTTTGTAACTAGTTAATTTATTACAAGTAACTTTAAAGTAAATATATAATATAATTATTATTAATATAAAAAATAAAAAGGCGTGGCTTCATCCCAGTAAATAATTAATTATTTTACTGGGTAAGTCTAGCAGCCTGGCTGACACTCCCTCACTCCAAAAAAACAATAATAAAAATGCTATGATTTTTTCTTTTTATTTTTTTAGCAGAGTAGGAAGATTAGATATCTACTTCCCAGGTATCCAATAATCATATTCAGAAGATTTATCCTTGAATCTCAATAAGTATTCAGTACCTTTTTCAGTAGTAAATATTCTGTCATTTAGAATCTTATCAATTTCTGCTGTCTCAGTGATTTCATTAGGTGTATTCTTTGGTCTTCCCCTCCTTTTGTAAAATAAATCACTATTGGATGAATAAGGTTTCAAAAGAGATATTGGAAAAACAGGATTTTTCTGTCATATGGAGAATACAAGATAAATTCAACTGCAGTATCACCAACCATTCTTCTGACTACAAATGGACCTACAAATGAGTCTTTCAATTTTTTATTACCTTTTAAATTGAATTGGAATTTAGAAATCAGTACTTCATCACTCTTTTTAAAATTGTATTTTTTATGGGATTTGTCCCACCTCTTCTTCTCATATTTAAAAGATTTTTTAATACATTTTTGAGCATGACTTCTGCAAAGTTGTTGTATTTGAAGAAAAGATTTCACGCCAGGATTTAAACCCAAATTATTTATTTTATTATTGAGAATTTGGGCAGGAGTATTCGGAACATATTCAAGCCAGAGCTCAAAAGCCTTTTTATGAGTAAAAAATGAACAGTGCTATTATAAGCAAATTCCAAACCAAGAAGTAGGGTAACCCAATCATGAGTGAATCTGCCATTGTCTTTGTACTCAGGGCAAAAGGTGCAATACCTTCTTATCATGTCCTCTAAGGTCTGAATCATTCTTTCAGCCTGTCCATCAATTTGGGGGTGATGGGAATTTGAAATTTTCAGATCACAACCAAAAACATCCATCAGAGACATCCAAAATTCAGAAGTAAATTTAGGATCTCTGTCAGAGATTATAGCCATAGGAAAACCAGCAGTATTAAACATATGAGACCACCACAGGAAAGCTAATTTTTTAGTGGAAACATCCTTGTGGGTAGGGATAAATTTACACATTTTGGTGAATCTTTCCACAATAACCCAGAAAGAGTTATAACTGTCTTTCCAAACAATGAATAATCCTGTTACAAAGTTCATGTTTATTATTTTCCATGGTGTATCAGGAGCTTCAATATGTTGCATTAATCCAACTCTTTTCCCAGTCAATCTTTTAAATTTTTTGAAATAATCACAGGATTCAACATATAGTTAGGTGTCTTCAGACATATTAACCCACCAAGATGTGCTCTTAACTCTGATCATTATTTTCTTAAGATAAAAATGTCCAGCCAATACGTCATCATGACAAATTTTCAAGATGATCTCTTTCATAAAAGGAGGAATAACAATAAAATTACTCAACTTTCTTCTATAATATAGGTAGCCTTCATAAATTGAAAATTTACCTTTTTCCAAAGACTTCTGGAACTTTGGTGGGAGGTTTTTAATTAATGCTTGTATTGAAGCATTCTTTGGATCATTTAATATAGTACATAACTTTTTTAAGTCAGTGTCCTTATCATATGAGCCCATAATAAGCTGTAATAGCTCTTCCTCCATATCAACCACATATAGCCTGTGAATGTGAACTATCTCATCTTCAGGAACATATGCAGGATTTAAGTCATCATTTGGAAAAGGTAACCTTGATAAAATATCCACATTTGAGTTAGTAATACCAGCCCTATGAATTATTGTCATCCTCCCTCTTTATTCTTGAACAGCTAGCTGCCATCTGAAGATATGCCTGTTAGGTGTTTTCAAGTTTAAGAGAGATTTAACTTCACTGATGTCAGTGGCAAGTTTAAATCTCTGGTTATCCAGATAATAATTTAGCTTTTCTAGAGCCCACACTACTGCTAAAAATTCCAGTTAAGTGGCCCCATATTTCAATTCACTTTTTCTCAAGGTTCTTGAAAGATAACAAATTACTACTTCTGATACTTTATCATTCATCACTTGTTTTTGATGGAGAGAAGCACCAAGACCAATAAAACTGGAATCAGTGTATAAAACAAATGGTTGATTAAAGTCAGGCAAAGCAAGAATTAGTGCTGACATCAAACAATGTTTCATAGTGTCAAAAGCTCTTTGTCTTTCACTTTTCCAGACAAAAGCAACATCTTCCTAGTTATTTGGGTAAGGGGTGATTCTATGTCCTGATAATTTTTAATATACTGTCTATAGTATCCACACATTCTAAAAAAATTCTGGAGCTCTCTAACTGTGGTAGGAGCTTTCACCTGTTGTATGGCTTTCATTTTGTTTCTATTTCTTGCATTTCCACATCATGATTGTTCCAGTAATTGATTAATTTGAGCAGGTTTTGTAGTAAATGGAGAACTTACAGAATTTTCATCATAATCAATCAAATCATGCTCCTCATCATGGCCAGCAGAAGCTTTTTGATCAGTCATTGGTGTAAATAACCTGAACTGAAAGAAAGAAATATTTAAATTTTAATCAGCTCTTATTTTACTTTTTTTAAAGCAAAATAATAGAAAGAAAAAAATATTTCTTGTATATAATCAATTATCAGGATTTTTTAATCAACTGGAATAATGAAAATATAATGTTTATCAGGACAAAAAATCAACTGGAATAATAATCACAATTTTTATTAATTAAATTAAGATAATTATATTGTATTTCCAGGATTTAAAATAAATCAACTGAAATAATAATATAATTTATTAATTACTAATATATATGTTGATAATTATCAGGACTAAGAGTCAACTGAAAAATTTAATTACCAGGGCTTCATGTCAACTGAAATAATTTAATTACCAGGACTTAATGTCAGCTGAAATAATTTAATTACCAGGACTTAATTTCAACTGAAATAATTTACTATAATTAATTCAATTAATTTTATATATTTATTATTTTACTGCCACGAAAATTTGTCAACTGAATGAGAAAGATAATATTTTCTTTATCACGGCAAGAGGTCAACTGAAATAATGTTAAAAAAATAATATAATTAATTTAATTTTATAGTACTTCTAGGACTAAGAAAAGTATAGTTTTATCTTGGCCAACTAGAAGAAAATTTTTTTTATTACTTATTGGGCACCTGCCCCTGTAATGTGAGTAAATTAATGCCACTACAGAGTCATCAGTAAAACAGATATATGTAAACTATGAAATATGCAAAGTGACCCACAGATAGTAACCAATATAGTCACCACAAATATATATGAAAATTGCCAATATATAAACCTAAAATTTGGAGCCCAGTTTGATTCCCAGTCACAGCAAAAAAAAAATGTGCCTGATGATGTTTGTTGTTTTTGTTGTCCACCCGTCCTTACTATTTGTCATAGTCAATGGTCCCACGGTCACTGGCTTCAAGTTATCAATGCTCCGTCAAAGATTTGGAAAGAGCCTCATGTGTCGAGAGGTTATTTTGGTCTAGAAGCTTCTAATGGAGGTTTAACGGCGGTGGTAGGTGTATTTTTGAAGATTTCAAAGTCAAGGTACATATGAGAGAATCTTTTTGTTAATTTACTCAAATATAAGAGGTAAAATTTTATAATTATTATTATAAATAATTGATTAGAAAATATGCAATTTTATATACTAAAACAATAGATAGTAATAATAAACATATGTATGGATAGTAATTTAATAAAATAATGTGTAAGTAAAGGATGATCCAAAACAACCAAAAAGGAGAGGCCTTATATAGGCAAAAGAGAGAGAAATCATGGATATAAAATCCTATATACAGAAGTATGAAAGAAAAAGAAACTTCCAGAATAAAATAATTAAAATATTAAGATTTTTCTAAAAAGAATGTATTAGAATGATGTATTTACTGTATATGTCAAAATAAATTGATTTATTTAAAAATTTCTGTAAATGTCAGTTTTAAATAAGTAATTTGAATTTTTTGTATATATTTATTTTATTTTAATATTAATATTTATTTCCCTTTAACCTTTCATTGAGCATGGTGTTAGAAAATAAAAAATATAAGGGACATTTAATATTAATTTTAAATATTTACTAAATTTACTTTTTGTAACTAGTTAATTTATTACAAGTAAATTTAAAGTAAATGTATTATAATTAATAATAATATAAGAAATAAAAAGGTGTGGCTTCATCCCAGTAAATAATTAATTATTTTACTGGGTAAGTCTAGCAGCCTGGCTGACAGAGTGTCAGCCAGCCTGTCTCAGGAGCACAGTAAAATGTATAATATTTTATTTGAGGGAATAAAGTGATGTATTTTATGCATTTAAAATAATATTTTTTACATAATAAAATTATATAAAATTTTATTAAAATAATTAAAATAAGTATTATATTAATTTTATTATTAAATAAACTATTTATACACTTACATCAATCATAATATATATCATATTCTATAAATCATGGCATATTTTTAATGTATTTAATAATAATAAATTAATAATTAATTTATTATAAATCTATATTATAATTACAATTGAAAGACTAAAATTATAATGTAATTAAAATTTAATTAATTTAGATTATATATTAAGTCAATATTCTCATATGTTATAATCCATAAATATTGGGCGCTTTTTTTGCCCTTAACTGTGTTAAAAAATTTTTATTAAATAAGTTAAAACACTTAATTAATAAAATAAATTAAAATACTTTATTTTAATTGGTTTTCATTGAATCAATTACTTGTTTCACTTAAATTAGTTATTACTCAAATGGAAAAGTTAAAACAATTACTAATTTATGTTTTGGGCTTAAATTGATTACATAAATAATTGCATCAAAATGACATAATTGTATTGGTTCAATTACTACCATTTTAAGACTCATTGTAATGACTATTGTAGTTAAATTACTCACATTTTCCATTTTTACAAATCTAAGTAGTAACTCACTATTTTAACTAACTAAGCTGGGAATTTAGAATGGGGAAAATAACTTCTTATTTGGGATTTAATCATTTGTTTCATGTTTTCTCACAATTACCAATGTTTTAATTTTTTTCTTTTATTTTCTTGTTTCATTATATTCTCACTCTGTATCTACATGTTTTTTGTGCTTCAAAGGACCCCTTGCCTATAAAAGGGCCTTGGGTAATCCCCTTTAGCTGCATCACTTACAATACTCATCTATTTTTAATAACTATATTATATTTTGTTGTTTATAGTGGCGTGTCTGTCCTATCAAATACTGAATATAACTACCAAGGTTGCTGTAAGAGGTTTTTAGTTATTAATACTTAATATTTAAGCAGAGAGAAATAAATTACTTACTATTATTATAAATTCCATTTTTTGTCATTAGTCCTATAAAATCCTTTATCCTACCATCAAAAATCCTTTAGTTCTTCATCCCTCCTTCTTCTTTTTGTCCTTATCATTTTCCTTCTTTTCCTTCTTCTTCCTCTTCTCTATATTTTCACCTTCTAGACAAAATGACTGATATAAATGGTCTCTAATGTACCTGCAGGCTACAATATATACTGATGTGACACTAGCTAACTAAATAGTATAGTAGAACTGTAACAGCTCTTAATCTACATCACCTTTCACTTTTTTTGCAATGAATCTCCCCTGATTCACAGTTTCATTTGTTTTGGTTTAGCTCCCAGACTTTAAATTGCATAAAATTTGCAATTGCATAATATTTCTATGAATCTGTTTCACTATGCTATCTAATCTTCTCTTCATCTCTCACTTGCAAAATTTATTTTTGATTTTGATACTTCTCACTTCACAGCTCTCAAGGTAAGCCACTTTTTAATTTCTTTTATTTGATTTCTGATTGAAATTTCTTTCTTTTTCTTTTTCTTTTTGTATTTGTATTTCTCTTTTTCTTATCATTTGTTTAATTTTATTTCTTATTGGACTGTTCTTTTTTCACTGTTTTAATTTTTTTCCTGGTCCTCTATCATTATTATCCTTTTTTTCTTGACTTTTATATTTCTTCTGGCCTTTTTTTTCTAAGTTGTTTCAGAATCATTCAGAAACAATTTGTCTTTATTTTTCAAGCACTTTCCAGTTGTTTTTAATTGTTTTCCGGCACTTTTTGACATTTTCATGCTAAAAAAATTCATAATCACTTAGTATCAATTTGGAAAAATGTTTTGATAATCTTCCTTTTATTTTTAGGTGCTTTGGTGAAGTTTTTGGGAATTTTGATGGGACTTATGGATGTTTTTTTGGAAAATTCTTGGAAATTTCATTCACTGGAAGTTTTAGACATATTCTTGAAGCTATTTGGCACTTTTTTGGGAATTTTCTGGGGGCTTTTTCAGGAATTGAAAAAAATTGTAGGGAATTCAGGAACACTTTTTTGAGGACTTTAGGGATGCGTGTTTGGTGATTTTGGGTACTTTTCTGGGCAGAATTTGGGCTTTTTCGTTAAGTTTTGGAGAAATTATTCACCACTTTTTGGAACTCTTTCTTGCAGGTTTTTTGGAGAAAGGTTTGTAAGTATGTATAATCTAATTTTCCTTATAGTTTTCATTTATATTACTAATTTTTTTCATCTTTTAGATAAAAATGAATAAAAATATAGAGTTGGTCAATTAAATTAATTAGGTAAGAAAAGAAGGTAATGTAAAAAAGAAAACTTTAGAAAGGCAAAATAATTATGGGGTCTATTATAAGTTTTCTAGTTTTTTTATTTCATGAATTAGAATTTTTCAGTTCATATAAAATAGTCTACTTACTAAAATTAATTAGTCATTATGCTGTGTGTTGTATAATTGTAATAATAGGGACATATCTTATTTTCATGAGGTTCATGTATACACTTGTGTTATATTTCATTGACTTAGGTCACAGACAATTTCCATTCACATTTTTACACAAATTTTCATTAACATAACTTTTTAATTATCTTATATATCTTTTTTACATGTTATTTTATGGAATGAACCTATAATTTGGCAATATAGGCCCTTACTTTGATGAAACAAGGGTATTGCCATTTTATTTTTAACTTAAAAAACATTTGGTGATTCCCACCTCTGCTTTGGTAAATAGCAGAGCAGAGTATTTCCAAAAAAAAATTTTTGAAATGAAATTTTTGACATGGAAAAAAAGGTTTTTATCCTCACCCCTGCTATGGTAAATAAAAGCAAAGGGTATTGCAAAAAAATCTCTTAGTATAAACTTCTTTAGATTTGGAAACAATTTGGTGATCTGCACCCTATAATATAGTAAATAGAAGAGCAAGTTATTTCCAAAATAAACTTGCATAATTTTTTTCCATAAAATCTTTTTGTATACCTAGATCTAATCTCTTTAAAAATTAAATTTTATTTCAAGTTTCAATTCTCCATAATTTCTTAAATGAGTTCCTCATATAGTATTGGAGACTTTTCTAACAAGGGCTGTCAGCTCACAAAAAAGTTGTTGAGGTTTGAAAGTTTTTTTCAATACTTTAACTTCATGATTTCAATTTGAACTTGTTTCTTTTCTGCAACAAGTTTTAATTTTTAAGAATAAGAGAAATAAATGAAATAAAATTAAATATTAACCACAAAAATAATCTTTTTCACATTTTTAAAAAATTTCCCCATAAGAAGGTGAAACAGCCTTTAATATAGATTGAATATTTGAAAGAATAGCAGAAGCTCTTTGCTTTATTTTGTTTCCAGGAAGTGTTGAATCTTTATCTTCTAACCTTTCATCATCAGTTACTTCCTTATATTTTTCTAGATTTCATGAGCCTTAGGTCTGGTTGATTCAAGGGGAGTAAATTAGCATTAAAAAAAAGAAAATAATAAAAATGTATGTTGAAATTACTAAAATGGGCTCAAATAACTCAACTTCAGAATATAAAGTGTGCTCTTAAATTTAAAGAGATTTGAAGAAAAAATCTAAAAGAAATAGTTGATTATTGGTATGGGACCTGTAAATTTGAAGATGTGAGGATATAAATCTGAGCAGTAAACCTTGATGAAAAAATGAATGAAAATGTAATAAACTTACTACAGTGAGAAGAGTTGAACTTTATTTTGGAAAAGTGGGAGGGAGATAAGAGAAATGATGTGTGGTTGATTGGGGGTATGTGAAAATTTACAGGCTGAGCTGTGGTCGGGAAAATGGCACAAAATTAGAATTATTTGACCCCATGATTGAGACCTCAAGTAAAAAATCAGCCATATTTTTCAGTGTGGTCTTCTAAAATTGGCGGGGGCTTTTGTTGTGATGTTTGGTGCTGTTTGTGGATGTCTTCATTGGCATTCAATTGTGAACTATGTGTTTTTATAGCTTAATAGGCTAAATATTTTGACTATTGGTATGTGGCTATAAAAATTGGATAGAAATGGAGTTTCTCTACATTTTATGTCTTGATGACATTTTTCATATTCTAAGTTTAAAGGAATCTTTTTCTCATTTTTCATTTTTCATATTTTAATATAACTGTTTAATTTTGTTTTTTGTATTTTTGGGCTAACTTTAAGTCTTATGTTTAAGTGCTTAGTACCATTGTACAAACATAATTTAGCTCTATAATTTATTTTGCAATGTTATTTTAACTTAATTTTGAGTTTTAAAGGCTCTTGTTAGTGTACTGTGTTTTTTAAAGGTATATTGGGGTATTTTAGCTCAGAAGTGGACACCTGCATAGAGTTGAGCCATGTGCAGGTCTGCATATGTATTTGGAAGGTGGAGGAAGCACTTGGAAATGGTTTTTATGCATTTCTAGAGGTGGTAAAGAAGGAATTGGGCATATTAGTGGTAGTCTGTGTGTATATACTGAATAAGACAGTTTGGGACAGCTCTATTTGTCATACAACTGTCACCGGATGGCCTATGCACAAGTTCAAGGGTGTTTCTGAGTAAGTGAGACTGGTAAGAGTAATTGAGGACTACCCCAAAATACAGAGGATTACTTGGAGGGAGTGATTTAAAGCTACAATGAAGAGAAATTATCTACTTCAAGGAAAGTTTGAGATGAATAATAATGTATGGGAGAGTAACACTAAAATTCAAGAAATCTCACAAAGGGTTGTAACTTAAAACCCAAAAGGGTTTTAGAAGTTTTTAATAGAAATTGATTATTAAGAAAAGTTTGAAACAACAATAGTTTTATATAAATATAGCTACTGTCACAATGATATTATAACTTAATTCTCAGGAATGTTGAACTGAATCCCCCCAATTATATAGACAACTCCACCTTTGATTGAACATTTTAATTATCTGCCCTTAAGTTACCACTGACTCTCTATTATAACCCACAGATCCTTTAACCTTAATCCTATTCCCACTCACAGACCTTTAATTACCCATAATCACACAATAACCCAATATTAAAGCTATAATATTTTATCCAAGAACTAATTCACTCTGAATTTTCTTAAAGTTGAAAAGTATAAGCAGATGATTGACTAATTTAGATTTAAGGTTTAGATAGTGCAGTTGCTAGTGTGTTTGAATTGAGACAACAAAGAAGAAAAGCAGTTGCTAGGTAGATGTTGCTTACTGTGCTTTGAGTACAGATTTGTGTATTGATATAAGGATTAAAAGATTGAATTTTACTTCAAGTGTCACATGGTGTGTGACAGATGCCCAGGTATAAAAAGCAAGCTCTATTGAGCATGAGAACTCTTCATTAACCTTATCCCTCTCTTCATCTGTTTCTTCTTGAAAATTTTATTAGAATTTTTTAAATAGATTATAATTTGATATCCCTACTGTGACCAATAATAACAATCCCACCCCTACACCTCCTCATCCTCAAGCTGACAGAAGGATCCCCACTTTCAAATTTAAAATAGCATACTCATCCTGCATTGCTATGGACCTCTTCTGTGTGGAGAGAACCACTTCCTGTAGCCCTTGCAACAAGTTTGAGTTTTGTTGATGGTGCCGGGTGACATGCTACACAATAGGAAAGAATCCAATCATCAAAGGTCAATATTTGACAGCCAGATTTTGGTCAATTGCCATTGATCAGGCAGGTTTCAAAGATATTTGGGAAGTAAACTTTCAGAAAAATTTGGTGGTAGATGGTGCTGGGGATGCTTTGGATCAGGAGGAAAAAAAAGATATTTCTGGTTGGGTAGAAAGTTTGAAACAAGGGAAGAGTCCAGTGACTACCAACAAAGAGATTGAAAAATTGTTCAAGGATGGATCAGATCTGGTAGTGTAGGTAGCTCCTAACATAAAACATCTTTTACAAGTGGTCAAGGATGATTATGATGAGGCAGTGATTGTGGTTGAACCAACCAAATCAAGATTATTCATTGAAGCTTATCTGAAGTTTTTAGTAAGTGTTTTAAAATTTTAACTTTGTTTTGTCTTGGTAGCTAATTGATCTTTAATTCTTAGGAGGCAAAGAATAATGAAGTATTGCCTATTGAACCAAAGGTAGTAGTGGTCATAACTCAAGCCAATTTTGAACAACCAGTTAAATCTGGTCCCTCAACGACTGCCCCCACATAACCTACAACTAATTCTTCAACTAGGGAGGCAGAATTAGATCAGGTGTGGTCCAAGAAGCCAAGTCAGGCTCATAGAACCACTTTTGTCACACAATTGTGCAACAAGATTGGCAGAATAGTGGATGTGGCTTCCTTCAATGTTGCTGAGTTATTACTGGATATTGGTGAGGTGTTTTCAGTTGTGGAATAAGTATTTGAAAATAATAGAAAGGAGATTTGAAGGGTGGTTGAAAAGATGATGGAATTGATTTGAAGAAAAGTAGAAGAGAAATTTTGAAATATAAAAGAAAAGAGGAAAAAGAAAGAAAATTTGTATATAGTTGTATCTTGAATATTTTTTAATCTCTTTGTTTTTTTTTGTGTTGAAATTTTATTTTGTTTTAAGAAAGAAAGAAAAGAAAAGAAAATTAAAATTGAGAGAAGAGGAAAAAAAAGAGATTTAAAAATTTGTTATAATTTTAAATTTTAGTTTTGTTTTAATTCATTGTGTATTAAAATTTAAATCAATATTAATTTGAATGAAAGGAAAGTAAGGAAAGAAAAAGAGAACAATTTTTTAAAAAGAAAAGTTTTAGAGAAAGAAAGAAGATGCATTTTGAAAAAAAAGAAGTTTTATGAATTGATTTTAGATAGGAAAAAGAATGAATCTAGGGTTTTATGGAAAAAATAAGATGTTGAAGACTTTGATAATTGAAAGTTGTTAAGAAAAAGGAGAAAAAGTAATAAGTTAAAACAAATTTTTATTTGAAAAAGATTGAATTTGAAGTTTTAAGAAATAAAGCAATTGATTAAATATGTAATTTTGTGTAGTAAAATTTACAGAAACAGAAATTTTAATTTAGTTTTTATTTTAATTTATATTTATTTGATTTGATTTAAATTTATTTTATTTTAATTTAGTTTTATTTTATTTTAATTGATTTTGATTTGTTTGAGTATTAAGAAATTTTAGAAATGAAATGAAAAATATATATGAAATTTAAAATTGATTTAGACAAAAACAAAAAAGAAAATTTTTTTAAAATATTCTAAGCAAAGATATATTAAATTTAGGTTTTAGGTTTCTTAGGATATTTTATGTGAAAATAATTTAAAAGTTCAGGGCAGTTTGAAAAATTGATGGCAGGTTCCCACAATGTTTAATTTGAGTCATTGAGGTAGCCTTCCCATTCCACAAGGTATTGAAGTTTCCCCTTGTGCCTTCTTGAATCAAGAATCAAACTTATTTCCGATGTGGTAGCCTAAAGTTTAGTACGGCACCTAAGTACGTAAATGGAGTTATTACGGCGTGCAAGATTGGCGTTATTATTTTTTTATAAAAGGGTTTTATTTAATTTATTGGAGTTTTAAATATGAAGAAATTGGTCACGAGCAAATGCCTACACGAAAACAATTTATTTTGCGGAGAAAACTTATTTTTATGGTCTAAAAAATTTATAAGTATCAAGTCAAGTCACTCAAGAACCTTGGGAAATTTTCCCAGAATTTTTACTATTTTTCTTATATTTTTAAATGAATTTTAAAGTTTTATAGAAATATTTACATTTTCAAAAATTACTTAACTTTGATAAATTTTCACAGGGTAATTAGAGCTGCGCAGACTACGAAAATTAGTTTGGTATGTAAAGGGGAAGTAGCTCTATTATGTGTAATTTTTCTAGATTCTTTATTATGGTTTTAAGGTTCTAAATTGAGTCCGGAAGTCCGGAGGGACTCCGTACGGACTCCGTACGGGCTCCGGATTGACTCTGGAAGAGCTCTGGAGGGGAAAACTTAGGCACGTGACTAGGAATACTTAAGCGCTTCTCAAACTCAAAATTGAGAAGAGGGGGATACATCATACAGCTTAATCATTGACCACCACGGTCTCATTTTTTTTATTACTCAACAAATTAAAATAAATTGTAATACCCTTATAACTTTATATTTTATATATAACATTTTAGAAATACTACTCAACAATTAAAATCACACTTCATACAGGGTATCTTTAGAAAGGTCTTCATCACTGGGACTTGATTATTGCTGTCTCATAAAAATTAAAAATATTATAAAAACATAAAAGTCAATCTTTTCAGATCTTTCACTGGTACACCTTAATTGTTGTATTCAGTATTTCTTTATCAACAGCCACTTTTATCTCGATCTCAATAAGCGTTAAATATTTTAGAGTTTCATTATTTTTATCAATCAGATCCAAGTAGATTGGTTAGCTTAGTGATTTAGAATTCCCATTTTGTTATTTTTATTGGAAGGACGGGGTTTTCAGCTAAATCCACATATCTCCTCCGGATTCTGCTTACAGCAAGGCGACTGTAAGAGTTTACCTTACCATAGTTGGCGCCCAACGTGGGGTTTTCGAATTCTCTAGCTTTCTTTAAAGACTTACTTGGATCAAGAACGTTATTAGCCTGCAAGAGGCTTATTCTTTGGAACTCTAATTGGATTTTTGTTATTGGCCTGCAAGAGGCTTTTTATTTTAACGGTTGTTAACGCTTTTCTTATGTTTTGGGATGTCTTCTACTAGTGGAACTGCTGTGTTAGCTGCTGGTGTACCTGTTAGGGCATCAGTAAGGATTGTATCTTGGGTTGGGCCCAAGTTTTTTGGAGATGATTTAGAAGGATTTTTACATAGGTATGAAACTGCAGCTGCGATTGATGGTGCTTTACCTTTGGATATGGTGAAGCAGATTAGGTTCTTTATTTTGGACAGAGAGGTGGAAAAGGAGGTTATTTCTATGGATGGTTATAAAGATCAAGATTGGAGAAAGCTCAAGATGGAAATGGAAAAAAGGTGGCCAAAAGTTTTTTCATTGGAGGATCTAAAGGATATAGCTAGGAAATGGGAATCAAAAGGTGGTGTAACATCTCTGCATCAGTATCATCAGTTTATGGTTGAATTTCAGGTGGTTCTGGATTATTTGTTGGAGTATGAAATTTTATTTCATGATAATGCATCAAAGTATATTTTTTGGGATGCTATGGGGGAAAACGTTAAGAAAGATGTTTTGATGGTGCTTATTAATGGGAATTTAATGAAGGATCTCCCAGATGGAGAAACTAGGATTCCTGGTATGGAGGTGCTAAAGAAGGTTATTTTGGAACATCTGGATACTCATAACCCTGTTGATTTGGACTCTGGAGAAGACACTGAGGCTGCTCAAGAGATAGAAGAGGATGGTGTAAAAGAACTAGTTACTGATGAAATTTTGGATTCAGCCATTCCTGAAGATTTTGTCCAGCCTGAAGATATTATTTTTGTTGACTCTTCTGTTTGGAAAGAAGAGGTTTCTGAAGATGAAGATATTATTGTCACTGATGAAGAAAATTTGGATGTTGGTGATAATTTTGTTTTGGATAATTTGGAATTTGATTTAGAGGAATATTTACCTCAGGTTTTGTCTTCAAAAGCGGAGACTGTCTGCAATTCAGATGTGGATATGGTTTATGAATCTGCTATATGTATGGTGGATTTTTTTCAATCTCAGGAAGAGATTTTTATGGAGGATATGGTTTTTCCTGCACTAATACAGAGTGTAGTGCCATTGGACAATAGGGTGCATAAAGTGGATGCACTCATATTTTGGAAAAAGGTAGTTTATTTTTTATGTCCTTTTATAGGACAAATTCTGGGAGTTTATTTTTGGGTTTTATGGAATCGGTGGATAAGCCCTTGGGGCAAAATTATGGATTATCTCCAGGGGATATCAAGAATTTAATTCCTCCGAAATGAGGATAAACTACCTAAACTGGGCTGAAATTTTCTTTTATCGTTATGTCTTCAATTTATTCAGGATTCAAATTATTATGAATGCCCTCATTTTTTGGGGTAGCAGGGGCTGATCGCTCTAATGTTGTAATCTCTCCTCAGGATGAGATCCCGGATTGCAATAGGTCAGCTCACTTGGAGATAATTCAAGTGGATTCTCAATTATTTTCTGTTAATATTACTTTGGAGTGCAAATATGTTATGGACTTTTCTATATGTTTATTGGATTTACCCTGTTTTTCTATTAAATTTAAAAATGGTGAAAAAGGCAACATGGGCCAAATTAGGTTGGATAAAAATTGGAAGGGTATGTTTTGTGACCTCCAGCAAGAGGTTAAACTGCAAAAATCTTATCAAAATACGATTAAAAATCTTGGTATAATTAAAACACAAAAAAATAATTTATGTGAAAATTCTATTATGGGCCTCCAGCAGGAGGTTAAACTGCAATTATCTCCTTCTATTACGGACCTCCAGCAAGAGGGTAAACTGCAATTATCTCATCAAAATCAAATAAAAAATCTCGGTATAATTAAAACACAAAAAAATAATTTTTGTGAAAATTCAATTCCGGTCCTCCAGCAAGAGGTTAAACTGCCGACTTTCTTTACGGGTGATTTACTGTTGGATAAGGGAAGAAAAGGTGTTGGAAAATCTGTTTATAAATTAGACGAGGGAAAGGAGAAAAGGGTAAAATTTAAAAATGAAATAAAATATTTTTCTAATTTTTCTTATTCCGATTCTGACGATGAAGAAGATTCATTTGATGAAAGTTTTAATGGCGATGTTTTACCTCAAGTTTATTTAGATGTGGACGCAGCCAAATATAAGAAAGTAGCAAATAAAGTTCGACCTATTAATGAACCGCTACCTGCTGAATTAAATCCACCCTTGAGAAGACCAAGGTTATCAAGAGATCCTTATGAAAGTCCCTTGGTAAAGAATCCGCCTGAATTTTCTGAGACGTCAAGAATCACTTTTGAGAGACTGGGTGTTGTTAATTTTGGACCTGATGGTTGGTTGTCTGGAGAAGAGAAGAAGTTGTTGTTGGATGTGATGGTCAAGCGAGAGAAGGCCATTGCTTTTGTAGAAGAGGAGAGGGGTGTGTTGAAGCATTCCTATGGGGAGCCTTACAAGATTCCTGTGGTATGTCATGAACCGTGGCAGCAGAAACCGATTCCTATTCCGGCTGCATTGAAAGAAGCTTATTTTGAAGTTGTCAGAGAACGGATACGCACTGGACTGTATGAGCAATCAACGTCAAGTTATTCTAGTTCTGTATTTTTTATCAAGAAACCGAATGGCAAGCTTAGAGTTGTTCATGATCTTAGGGAATTAAATAGGGTTACAATAAAGGATGCTGGGATACCGCCTAGTGCTGAGGAGTTTGTTGAAGCGTTTGCAGGGAGAGTGTGTTATGGTTTAGGAGATATTATGGGTGGATATGATGAGAGAGAGTTACATCCGGACTCAAGGCCTCTCACTACATTCAATACGCCACTTGGACGTTTACAGTTAACAAGATTACCTCAAGGAGCAACAAATTCGGTTGCAGTTTATCAAGCTCAGATGGCTTGGATCCATCAAGATGAAATTCCACAATATGCTGGAATCTTTATAGATGATGGAGGAATTAAGGGACCAACAACCGACTATGATAACCAGCTGTTGGAAGAGAATCCCGGGATACGCAAATTCATTTGGGAGTTTGAAATTACTTTAGAAAGAATCTTGTTTCGAATTGAAGAGGCTGGTTTAACTATTTCAGGTTCAAAATTTTCATGTTGTGTGCCAGCCTTAGAAATATTAAGCCATGTGGTATGTAGAGAGGGTAGGATTATGTCCAAGAAGAAAGTTAACAAAATTCAGTCCTGGCCAAGACCCAAGAATACGACCGAAGTTAGAGGGTTTTTAGGCGTTTGCGTATATGTTAGAATGTTTATCAAGGACTTTTCTTCATTGGCAGCTCCATTGAGACGGTTAACAAGAAAGGATGCAGACTGGGAGTGGGATGAAGAGTGTGAGAAGGCATTTGTGAAGTTGAAGGAGGTTGTGGGGAAGGATTTAGTCCTGCACAAGTTGGATTATGGAAAAGATGCTGGCAGAATTTATTTAGCAGTTGATTCAAGTCAGGTTGCAGCTGGGGCGGTTTTGTCTCAGATGGATAAAGCTGGTTACATCAGGCCAGTTAGGTATGAATCTGTAGTATTTACTGAGGTCGAATCAAGATATTCTCAACCGAAATTGGAATTATGTGGTGTGGCGAAAATACTGAAGAAACTTCAGCATATTTTGTGGGGGCAACATTTTGAGTTGCAAGTGGATGCGAAATCGTTAATCCAGATGATTAATTCCCCAAGTTTACCGAACACACCCATGACGAGATGGGTAGCTTTTATTCAACATTTTTCGTTTGATTTAGTTCATAAGCCTGGCAAAACTTTTACTATGCCAGATGGTTTATCAAGGAGACCACCCACTGAAGAAGATTCAGACTCAGAAGAGTTCGATGAAGATATACCTATTATCAAAGCCAGCACTAAGTTTTGATTTTTGATTTTTTATATAAAAAAAATAAAATAAACAATAAAAAAAATCTTTTTTCATGATAAAAATCAACTTAAATAAAACTAATTTATTAATAAAAAAAATTTAAAACCAGGATTATAATATAATCAACTGTAGAAATAAATTAGAATTTTTATTAATAATTTTTAATTATTTATTTTCAGGATTTAAATCTACTAATTTATTACCAGGACTTATTGTCAACTGAAGTAATCAAATATGAAACTTTATTAATTTAACAAAATTTTATTAAACTGATAACTTAACTACCAGGACTTAATGTCAACTGAAGTAATTAAATATAAATTTTTATTTTAAAATTTTATTAAGCTTGATCACTTAATTACCAGGACTTAATGTCAAATGAAATAATTAAATGTGAGTTTTATTAATTAAAATATTTATTGAATTACCAGGACTCAAAGTCAACTGAAGTAATTAAATATTAATTATATATTAATTAAAAAAATATTATTGTCAGGACAATTTGTCAACTGGAACAATTAAAATTTAAATTAATCAGGACAAATGTCAACTGAAAAATTATAATAATTAATATTAAAATATAATTATTTTATTACTTCTGGGACTAAAAACACTTATTGCTCTATTATGGTCAACCAGGAAAAATAAAAAAAATATAATAATAAAAATAAATTCCAAATTACCAGACACCTCCCCCTGTAAAATGAGCAAATTAATGCCACTTACAGAGTGCTGAGTAAAAGGAAATATGTAGCAAATGAAGAGTGAAGAGTAACCCACAAATAGTAATATCAATAATTACCACAATATATATGATGTTTAGTCAGTATATGAACCTAAGTTTTGGAGCGCGGTTCGATTCCCGTTTGCAGCAAAAACTTTTGTCACGTGATGTATGACGTTCGTCGTTTTCTCGCCTCTCTCGTCCTTTACAGGTACTTGTACACCGATGGTCCCTTCGATTACGCCTCAATTAACGTTGCGCCATCAATATTTTGGAAAGGTTCTGTCAGTATAGTCTAGTATATAAGTATGATATAATAGTGTTATTTTATTGTCCTACTACTTATTAATAAATGATTTAGTGATTAAACCTCAGGGGAAGACTAATAGAATAGTTATACTCAAATAAAACTCACAATACTTGGATTTAAATGCGTGCTAGTGGTGGAAAATAGAAGAATAAAATATAGTTATAGCTTTTATAAAGATAATATCAATTTATAAGGGCTTTATAATATATTTCTGAATGCTAATAATTGTATTGTAGTTTTTGTTTGAAGTGTAGTAATTGAATGATTATAATAAACCATCAAAATCCCTCCTTATACCCAAATCCACTGGAGTGCACAGACCTTCAATCCAGATGATGTCACTGCTATCCCTGGCAATTACAGCACTGTGAGGGCCCATCACCTCCCCATGGCGTCCACTTCAAGCAGTTTCAACACCCAGACCTCCAGTAAGGACCCTCCATCACTATTAATAATAACACAGAGTCATACCATAAATAGAAATCCCAGATAAAAGCAGATACCATAAAGAAACAGGTAAAATAAAAGATCAAAAAGAGATTTAATGAAACTAAAAGCATATAAAGGAAACAAATAAAATGTCCAAGCCCCCAATAACATCCCCAAGCATCCACATTAACCCAAAAACATCTTTCCAACCCATAAATCCGTGAATAACCATCCAAGGAAGTAATTTTAGTTGTCCAAACTGGGTGTATGCGCCTGATATAGGTGTCTATGCTTCTGTAGGCGTTGTGAGTCCACTAATTTCGTCCATATGACCTAAAATAAGCAGAAAAACAAAGGTTATAGGCTATTAAGGGGCTAAAACCCACTTATATACCTAAATATACATAATATACTGCATATTTCACTGAATATGAGATTTATGTATACATATAAGCTTATGTATGTCAATAATTACTTCATATCACTTAAGATAAGTATATTATGACTCCATTAACACCTTAATAAGTATTATTAGGCCATGGATAAGCTATTTAAACTATTATAAATTATATAATAGAATAATAATTATATATATATATAATAAAATAATATATATTATTATTTTAACCTTATTTTTAAGATATAAGCTTAATCTAATTAAGGTTATCTTATTTTAAGCATAAGAAATACTCAGTCCTAAGGATATTTAGGCTGACACTCCCTCACCCCAAAAAAAACAATAAAAAAAATGTTAAGACATTTTAAATAATCTTAAGGAATGAAATAATAAAATAAAAAAAATAATTTTTATAATACATATACTGAATGAACAGTATTATTTAGATTTAAATTTTTTCAAGAGATTTTTAAGATCAGAGATTTCATTTTCTGGAATCCACTGGTCATATTCACTTGATTTATTTTTAAATCTTAATAGATACTCAACTCCCTTTTCTTTAGTAAGGTGTCTCTTTTTAAGTATCTTTTCAATTTCTGCTTTTTCCACTATTTCTTCAGGTTGCTGTTTATGCCTTCCTGATCTTCTTGGAAAGAGAGCAGTATCATTAGAAGGGTATGGTTTTATAAGAGAAATAGGAAATACTGGATGTTTTCTATCATAAGGTGCATATAGAATAACCTCAACAGCATTATTACCAACCATCTTTTTAACTACAAATGGTCCAATGAATGGATCCTTCAATTTAACATTACCATTTAAATTGAAATGTAGCGTTGAAATAAGGACTTCATCACCCTCTTTGAACATTTGTTCTTTATGGGCTTTATCCCATCTTTTCTTTTCATACTCAAAAGCCTTATTTATACATTCTTGAGCATGTTTTCTGCATAATTCCTGCATCTGAAGAAAAGATTTAGTACCTGGATGAATATCCAATCTAGGTAACTTATTAAGAGTCTTAGCAGGGGTATTAGGTACATAACCCAACCATAACTCAAATGGCTTTTTGCCAGTGACAGAATGTACTGTACTATTATATGCAAATTCTAAACCTGGGATAAGGGTTACCCAATCATGCGTGAATTTGTCATTGTCTTTAAAATTAAGACCAAAAGCACAGTATCTTCTTATCATATCTTCTAAGGTTTGTATCATTCTTTCTGCTAGCCCATCAGTTTGTGGATGGTGTGCTGTAGAAAGTTTTAATTGACACCCTGAAACATCCATAAGTGATGTCCAGAACTCAGAAGTAAATTTAGGATCTCTGTCAGAAACTATTGCTTTGGGGAAACCTGCTGTATTTAACATTTGTGTCCACCATAAAAAAGCTAAGTCCTTTGCAGAAACCTCTTTGTGGGTAGGAATAAATTTACACATCTTTGTAAATCTATCTACAATTACCCAGCAGGAGTTATAACTCTTATGCCCTGCTATTGGCAAACCTGTTACAAAGTCCATGTTAATGATTTCCCATGGAGCTTTTGGTTGCTCAATTTGTTGTAATAAACCAGCTCTTTTTCCTGTTAATCTTTTAGATTTTTGACAAGAATCACATGTTTCAACATATTTCTGAACATCCTCAGACATGTTAATCCACCAAGCTGTGTTTTTTACTCTGGTTAATGTTTTATGGTAGTCAAAATGACCTGCTAATATATCATCATGACATATACTTAACATTAACTCCTTCATTGAAGGGGGAATTACAATCACATTACTTAATTTTTTCCTGTAATATATAAAACCATCCTCAATGGAAAATTTTCCTTTTTCTAATGCCTCTTTATACTTAATTGGTAATGTTTTTATTAAAACATTCATTGAAGCATTAGATGGATCATTTAATATTGTAGTTAATTTACTTAATTCAGGATCTGAATTATACTTATCAAGAATTGATTGCATAAATTCATCCTCAAGATCTACAATATAAATGCCATAAATGTTAATAATCTCTGACTCAGGAACATAAGTAGGATTATCATCATTATTAGGCAGAGGTACTCTAGATAACAGATCTACATTAGAGTGCAAGGTTCCTGCTCTATGTGTTATAGTCATCCGTCCTCTGTATTCTTGTACAGCTAATTGCCATCTAAACATGTGTCTATTAGGAGTTTTCATGTTTAAGAGTGACTTAACTGCACTACAGTCAGTTATTAACTCAAATTTTTGGTCTTCAAGGTAATAATGTAGCTTTTCAAGAGCCCATACTACTGCCAAACATTCAAGTTGAGTAGCACCATATTTTAATTCACCACTTCTCAGAGTACGTGAAATATAGCAGATTACTACTTCTGACATTTTACCTTCAATAAGTTGTTTTTGATGCAAAGCAGCACCCAGTCCAATAAAACTTGCATCTGTATATAATACAAAAGGTAATTGGAAATCTGGTAATCCCAAGATAGGAGCTGTCATTAAACATTCTTTCAACTTATTAAAAGCTTGTTGTCTTTCATTATTCCAAATGAAAGCTTCTGATTTCTTTATCAGTGTGGTCAGTGGTGCAGCAATTGATTGGTAGTTTTTTATATATTGTCTATAATAACCACACATTCCAAGAAAAGATTGTACATCCTTCACATTTTGAGGAATGCCAATATCCTTTATTGCAGCCACTTTATTTTGGTCTACACATATTTGTAAGCCAGATACAATATGACCAAGCACTTTTAAAGATTCAAACCGAAATTTACATTTTTTCAATGCAAGGGTCATTTTTATTTCATCCATTTTCTGAAATACTTTCCTTAAATGGATTAAGTGTTCATCAAAAGTTTTAGAGAACACTATGATGTCATCAATGTATACCATTAACCATCCTCAATCATTTCATTATGGAATGTTATATCCATTAACTTTTGAAATACTGATGGAGCATTCCTTGGTCCAAATGGCATTCTGACATACTTATAAATTCCCATGTGTGTTTTTATCAACAAAAAGTTCTGTGAATTATTTTCAACAGGAATTTGATGGTACCCTTTATTTCCATCTAGGCAACTTATATATTTAGCACCTTTAAGGGTAGCATGTATAGAGGCAATCCTTGGCAAGGGATAAATATCATCTACTGTAAATGTATTTAATGCTCTATAATCACCGCACAGTCTTGCTTTATCTTGTTCATAAGAAATTAGCACTGGTGATATTTGTCAGTACAGTCTAGTATATAAGTATGATATAATAGTGTTATTTTATGGTCCTACTACTTATTAATAAATGATTTAGTGATTAAACCTCAGGGGAAGATCAATAGAATAGTTATACTCAAATTAAACTCACAATACTTGGATTTAAATGCGTGCTAGTGGTGGAAAATAGAATAATAAAATATAGTTATAGCTATTATAAAGATAATATCAATTTATAAGGGCTTTATAATATATTTCTGAATGTTAATAATTGTAGTGTAATGTTTGTTTGAAGTGTAGTAATTGAATGATGATAATAAACTGTCAAAATCCCTCCTTACTTATACCCAAATCCACTGGAGTGCACAGACCTTCAATCCAGATGATGTCACTGCTATCCCTGGCAATTACAGCACTGTGAGGGCCCATCACCTCCCCATGGCGTCCACTTCAAGCAGTTTCAACACCCAGACCTCCAGTAAGGACCCTCCATCACTATTAATAATAACACAGAGTCATACCATAAATAGAAATCCCAGATAAAAGCGGATACCATAAAGAAACAGGTAAAATAAAAGATCAAAAAGAGATTTAATGAAACTAAAAGCATATAAAGGAAACAAATAAAATGTCCAAGCCCCCAATAACATCCCCAAGCATCCACATTAACCCAAAAACATATTTCCAACCCATAAATCCGTGAATAACCATCCAAGGAAGTAATTTTAGTTGTCCAAACTGGGTGTATGCGCCTGATATAGGTGTCTATGCTTCTGTAGGCGTTGTGAGTCCACTGATTTCGTCCATATGACCTAAAATAAGCAGAAAAACAAAGTTTATAGGCTATTAAGGGGCTAAAACCCACTTATATACCTAAATATACATAATATACTGCATATTTCACTGAATATGAGATTTATGTATACATATAAGCTTATGTATGTCAATAATTACTTCATATCACTTAAGATAAGTATATTATGACTCCATTAACACCTTAATAAGTATTATTAGGCCATGGATAAGCTATTTAAACTATTATAAATTATATAATAGAATAATAATTATATATATATATAATAAAATAATATATATTATTATTTTAACCTTATTTTTAAGATATAAGCTTAATCTAATTAAGGTTATCTTATTTTAATCATAAGAAATACTAAGTCCTAAGGATATTTAGGCTGACAATATTACACAATATTTTGGTGTAGTCTCAACCTTTTCAAGAATGTTCATTTTTAATAACATCTTAATATTATCCTCTATGTCTTTCCTCTTCATTGGTGAAGCAGGGTATGGTTTCTTTTTAAGACTAGCAGGAATATTATCCATGTCACAGGTTAAACTAATTTTCATTTCATGATCTTTTACAAGGCCAAGCTCATTTGTACCATGTGCAAAAGCCATTGGAAAAGCTTTAATTAATTCCAAAATATTATCTTTCTCAGTTTCACTTATCTGAGTGCCAAATGATGCTTTTGAAATTTCTGTTTCCAGAAGTTCCAACTCATTGGATTCTCTTCCTTTAGACGGGGAATTTGTTACTGACTCAATGTGTAAGACATTGTTAAAAGAATTTATTTTAAATTTCCTTTTACCATTCATGCCAATTGTAAAATTGTTATTAGCAGGGTCTAATTTTACACCAAATTTAGTCAGAATATCATTTCCAATGATAAAACAGTTACTACAATTAGTATTATCCATTACTACAAAGTCACAAGTTACCCTTACATAACCATGTTGGTGTTTAAAGAAAACAGCAGCTTTGTATTTACCAATGGGGTGTAGTACTGATCCAAAACCTCTCCAATTTTTATTTTGAAGTGGTTCAAGCTTAAACTTATATTCACTATCAATTTTCTGTAATGTATTAGTGGAAACAACTGAACCAGCAGCTCCTGTGTCCAATACTATATTAACATTTTCACCAGAAATGATAGCTGGAATGGTGATAGGTGTCATTTTAAAGTTATCAGCTTGTATATCTTTAATAATTTCAGCATCCTCAAAATTCATTAAAGATTCATTTGAGCCCATATTTAATATTGGATTTTCAAAGATGGACAAATCATCTTCCAAAATACAGACCTCATTTTCATCACTATATGAGATATTGCTGTCATACTCACTTGATTCTTTACTTTTTTCAGTTTCAGTTTCAGATTCACGTTGATTTTCAACAATATTTATGTTTTTCTCACATTTGTGACCTTTTACCCAAGGTTTGTTACACTTATAACAAGTATTTGTTTCATACTTTTTAGGTACTATAGGTGCAGTAGGTTTTTTCTGCTTCTTCTGAAGTGTTTTTGAATTCTGAGTTTTTACAGGTTCAACATTTTGCTTATAAGTGGAATACCTTGATTCATACTTATGGTTTAATAATATTTCATTGCAAATATTAATAAAGTCAGAATATTCAGTAACATTTAATGTTCTAGCTACAAAAATGTCTCTGACAGATATAGGTAATTTGTATATTATCTTATCTTTCCATAAGTTAAAATCCATATGAGGCTCAATGGCTTTTAATATTTTGTTTAAATTCATTAAAAATACCATAGGTTTGTCACCATTCAACAGATTATACCTAGTCTTCTCATACAGTCTCTGCTGAGTAAGCCTGAATTTAGAACCTCCAAATTGTTTTTCAATAAGTTGTTTCCATTCAGCCCAAGAGTAGTCTCTACCCTCACTTAAGACAGCTTCAAACCATAATAAAGCAACATCCTTAAATAAAGAAATTAATTTTGATGTTATCTCTTCATCTGGTAACTTATATGAGAATTTCAAGTTGTCAATTCTTTGAATAAAATGTTGCCAATCAGAGCTGGCTTCCCCATCATAAGTTGGGTACTGATCTATCTTAGGCCAGTTCTTCTGATTGGATTTTATCTCACTAATCTTAGGTAAATTCAACAACTCATTCACTTTTGATAAATGGTCTTGTATTTCTTCCTGCACGGATTTGTGACTTAAATTTTCAGATTTGACACTACCACCAGATGGTTTCAATTGTGGTGGTATAGGGAAGGAATGAGATTCACTTTTGCCAATGAAAGGATTATTATTATATTGATTATACTTATGATTATCCTGGTTCATTAGTAGATTGGCAGTTTCAATCTCAACTTTAGTTAATCTTTGTAGCAACTCAGAGACACTTTGATTTGTCTGTGCAAAAGATAACTTTGTTCTTGATTCAGTCTTTAATAAGTGTGTTTCATATAATTTTTCTAACTCACAAAATTTGTTTGAAAGGTCATTATATTTATTACTCAATGAATCATATTTAAGAGTTAGAGACAAATGTTCTTTCTCTAATTCTTTATTACGTGTTGCTAATTGAGAAATGTTCAATGTTAAGGATGAAATTGTATCACTAGTGAGCTTAACTGTCTGTTTCTCACAATCAGTCATTCTATTCCACAATGCTGAAACAATTCTATGGACAGTTGGATTATTGTTAAAATATTCCATGTCTTCCTTTTCAATTCTCTCACTCTCCTGTGAACTGCTCATCTCACTAGTAGGTGGTTGCAACTGAGGATTAACTGTATTATCATTGTATATAGTACTGTTATTATGGACAAAAGACAAGTCAGGTGTATCTACTCTAAAACCTAAATTTCTTAAATCCTCCTCTATTTTTTGTACAGATTTAACATCAATAGAATTACCTATATTGTAATTATCAGTATTATGTCTAATCTGAGAGGGTAAGTTACTTACCAAGGGATGGTTGCCAGTCCTGATTTTTGGCGCTTTTTTCCCTTGTAAGGGTGAGCTGAGGAAGTCAGATGAGGGGGCGGATCCCTGTTGCAACTGTGGCTTGTCCACTGTTGGTGAAACCAGTCCCATTTCCATTTGTCTACCAGGATTTTCTCCTGGGAGTGAGTGGATCCTCCTTGGATAGGGGGTTGCTGATTTGATTGACTGGGCTGGCCTCCCTTTAATTCTGCCATTGCCTGATTCATCTGCTGAAATCCTACCTTGCAATTGTTTTGCAACTGCTCTACTTCTTTGAACATGAGAGATTTTGATTCCTCCAACTTCAGAACCTGTTTGGCCAGGTGGGACAGTTGATCCTGAAGAGGAGGACACGTCTTTTTGATAGTTATCTTTTTTAAGAGGGCGTCCTTTTCCTCTATACTCATGCTTTCTGGCTGGGGGTACTGTTGTCCCTCCATGGTGATGTCCTGGAAAGTTTTTGTTAGCTTTAGACCTGGTATTATAAGCAGGCTGTTCACTTATACTATCCTGGAGAGCACTCATATTGTTCAGAATAACAATATTTTACGTCTACAGAAGGAAAAAAATCTATGGAATTAGTAGACAAAAGATATTAGTAATTATATTACTAATAAAAAAGCAATGGAGCTTACCCTGAATTTATATCTTTATTTATTTAAATAAAATATAAGAAAAATTCAAAAAAATCTGTTAAAAATATAATAATAAGTTTAACTAGACCTCTATAAGGTTGAATAATTCGCTTACCAAGCTTTAGCCAAATACCAATTTTATTGGGTGTTATATTGGTGTCCAAATACCAAGTGAAATTGGGTTTATATTGGGTACAGTTACTACTGTAAATATCTAATTTTTATGATAAAAAATTAGTACAATTATTATAAGGGTTCTTTTCCGCAATCAATGAGTTATGATGACCCACTAATATGCAGCAGACCCAAATATTTGGTTAATTTTGAGTTGTACTAAGGTAAAAATCACGTCCCAAGGCTTATACTAAATAATAAGTAAAATATAAGGAAAGACCCCCAATTGTCAGTATAGTCTAGTATATAAGTATGATATAATAGTGTTATTTTATGGTCCTACTACTTATTAATAAATGATTTAGTGATTAAACCTCAGGGGAAGACTAATAGAATAGTTATACTCAAATAAAACTCACAATACTTGGATTTAAATGCGTGCTAGTGGTGGAAAATAGAAGAATAAAATATAGTAATAGCTTTTATAAAGATAATATCAATTTATAAGGGCTTTATAATATATTTCTGAATGCTAATAATTGTATTGTAGTGTTTGTTTGAAGTGTAGTCATTGAATGATTATAATAAACCGTCAAAATCCCTCCTTACTTATACCCAAATCCACTGGAGTGCACAGACCTTCAATCCAGATGATGTCACTGCTATCCCCGGCAATTACAGCACTTTGAGGGCCCATCACCTCCCCATGGCTTCCACTTCAAGCAGTTTCAACACCCAGACCTCCAGTAAGGACCCTCCATCACTATTAATAATAACACAGAGTCATACCATAAATAGAAATCCCAGATAAAAGCGGATACCATAAAGAAACAGGTAAAATAAATGATCAAAAAGAGATTTAATGAAACTAAAAGCATATAAAGGAAACAAATAAAATGTCCAAGCCCCCAATAACATCCCCAAGCATCCACATTAACCCAAAAACATCTTTCAAACCCATAAATCCGTGAATAACCATCCAAGGAAGTAATTTTAGTTGTCCAAACTGGGTGTATGCGCCTGATATAGGTGTCTATGCTTCTTTAGGCGTTGTGAGTCCACTGATTTCGTCCATATGACCTAAAATAAGCAGAAAAACAAAGGTTATAGGCTATTAAGGGGCTAAAACCCACTTATATACCTAAATATACATAATATACTGCATATTTCACTGAATATGAGATTTATGTATACATATAAGCTTATGTATGTCAATAATTACTTCATATCACTTAAGATAAGTATATTATGACTCCACTAACACCTTAATAAGTATTATTAGGCCATTGATAAGCTATTTAAACTATTATAAATTATATAATAGAATAATAATTATATATATATATAATAAAATAATATATATTATTATTTTAACCTTATTTTTAAGAGATAAGCTTAAACTAGCTAAGGTTATCTTATTTTAAGCATAAGAAATACTCAGTCCTAAGGATATTTAGGCTGACAGGTTCCCAATTTTCAAGGTACTCCTTTCGTCTAGAAGATTTGGTATGAAGTTTCTATGAGGATATTAAGGATTTTAAATAAACTCTCAAAACTTTAGTATGTATTTCTTAATCTAAGTGATTTGTTACTCAAATATAAGAGGTAGGGTTTAAATATTGTTATAAGTTATTGATTAGAATTACGCTCTTGTAACTACTAATGAGATAAGATATAAAAATAAGTATTGTGTTGTAAATAGTAATAATAAAGTAAGTTGGTAAAGGAATGAATAAAAAACAACCAAAAGAGAGGCCTTATATAGGCAAAGGAGGGACAAAGCACGGCAATCAAATTCTGAAAACAGTAGTATGAGAGAGAGAGAAAAAGAATATTCCAGAAGGAGTATTTTCAAATAATAAAGTTGTTCTAAAAAGAAGGCATCAAAAAGATGTATTTACAGAGTATGTCAGAAATACATCAATTTATTTAATATTTACTGTAGAAGTCAATTCTAAATAAGAAATTTGAGTTTTTGTATATATTTAATATTATTTGAATATTAAAATCTTATTTTAATTTAAAATCTATTTTTTAATATAAATCTTTATTTCTTCCAACCTGTCAAATGAGCACGGTGTAAGAGAAAAAATATAAGGGACAATTTTATATTAAATTTTAATTATTCATTTAATTTTATCATTCTGTAATTAGTTAATTTATTATAAGTAATTTTAATGTAACTAATTTATAATTAAATAATTAAAATGATAAGGTGCGGCTTCATCCAGTAAATAATTAATTATTTCACTGGGTAAGTCTAGTAGCCTGGCTGACAGATTGGTTCTTTCCTGGGTATATTTCTCAAGCAAGTTCAAGAAGAGATACATGAAAAAAAGTATGAATTGATTGCCATTTTAGAGGTAACTTGTGTTAATATGGATTTATAGAACCTTCTGCATCAATTTCAAATGAACCCAGGCACTTTTCCAATAAATTTCTTGATGGTTGAGTTGTTTGAATATTTTTAGAGTCGAGACATACTTTATCACCTGGCTTTAAAGGTGGAAAAGATTGTCAATGTTTGTTGGCCTGTTCCTTATTTCTTCAATTTTCCGACTCAAGGTTAGATTAAAGTTTGCCTTGAAGTTATGAAATGGTTCAAGGATAACTTTCAGCAGGATGATTAATTCCTACATGAATTGGATTGCATTGATGATTTTGTCCATAGATTGTTTAAAAAGGAGATTGTTTTATTGAGGAATATGTCAAATTTTTATAGGCAAATTTGGCCCATGGTAACCATGTGGTCCAATCATCTTGTTGGTAGTTTACATACATTTTAAGATATTGTTTGAGGATTTGCTTTATTCTTTTGGTGCACCTGTTAGTTTCAGGATTATAAGAAGTGGAAAGCTTCCTTGTAATATTTAGTCATTGAAAAAGTTGAGTCCAGAAAGTAGAGACAAACAGAGATCATCTATCTGAAATTATATCAGTGGGTAAGCCATGTTTAGAAAATACAAATTCTATTAATAATTTAAAAAAATTATTTGCAGTTGCACTAGTATTAGTTTCAATAAAAATGGAAATTTTAGAGAATCTATCAGCTATGACTAATATAGCATTGAAGCTATCTGATGGAGGTAATTAAGAAATGAAATTCATCAAAATTTATTCCCATGGTTTAGAGGGAATTGGAAGTGGTTGAAGCAACCCATACTTCCTATGTCAAGGTACCTTGTTCCTATTACATTCATAACAGGCTTTTATATAGGCCTTGATTTCCCTGGTCATCCCTAGCTAGAATAAATCCCTTCCTAGTAACTGGTAGGCTGTATCAACCCCAAAATGACCAGCTAACAGAGAATCATGTTATGGTAAGGTAAACTCTTACAGTCGCCTTGCTGTAAGCAGAATCCGGAGGAGATATGTGGATTTAGCTGAAACCCCCGTCCTTCCAATAAAAATAAAAAAATGGGAATTCTAAATCACTAAGCTAACCAATCTACTTAGATCTGATTGATAAAAATAATGAAACTCTAAAATATTTAACGCTTATTGAGATTTAAAGAAAGTGGCTGTTGATAAAAGAAATACTGATAACAACAATTAAGGTGTACCAGTGAAAGATCTGAAAAGATTGACTTTTATGTTTTTATAATAATTTAAATTTATATGAGACAGCAATAATCAAGTCCCAGCAATGAAGACCTTTCTAAAGATACCCTATATGAAGTGTGATTTAAATTGATGAATTGTATTTCTAAAATGTTATGTAAAAATAATAAATGTTATAAGGGTATTATAACTTATTTAATTTGTTGAGTAATAAAAAATGAGACCGTGGTGGTTAATGATTAAGCTGTATGATGTGTCCCCCCTCCCAATTTCGAGTTTGAGACGCGCTTAAGTATTCCTAGTCACGTGCCTAAGTTTTCCCCTCCAGAGCTCTTCCAGAGTCAATCCGGAGCCCGTACGGAGTCCGTACGGAGTCAAAGCGGAGTCCGTACGGAGTCAAAACGGAGTCCTTCCGGACTTCCGGACTCAATTAGAACCTTAAAACTATAATAAAAAATCTAGAAAAATTACACATAATAGAGCTACTTCACCTTTACATACCAAACTAGTTTTCGTAGTCTGCGCAGCTCTAATTACCCCGTGAAAATTCATCAAAGTTAAGTAATTTTTGAAAACGTAAATATTTCTATAAAACTTTAAAATTCATTTAAAAAATATAAAAAAAATAGTAAAAATTCTGGGAAAATTTCCCAAGGTTCTTGAGTGACTCGACTTAATACTTATAAATTTTTCAGACCGTAAAAATAAGTTTTCTCCGTAAAATAAATTGTTTTCGTGTAGGCATTCGCTCATGACCAATTTCTTCATATTTAAAACTCAAATAAATTAAATAAAACCCTTTTATAAAAAAAATAATAATGCCAATCTTGCACGCCGTAATAACTCCATTTACATACTTAGGTGCCGTACTAAACTTTAGGCTACCACATCCTCCCTCCAATCAAGAATGTCCCCATTCTTAAAACTTTGCATAAGTGGTTGAACACAATATTCATCTTTAACCTTCAACCACCATCTTCTTTAATCAACTATAAAATTCATCTTCATCAATATGTCTTCCAAAGAACTTGTCGCTCTATGTGAACTCTGCGCTCGATACCAGGTACCTTGTTTAATGTCCAACCCTAATCTTCCTGGCAGAACAGCTTGCGACTTATGCCGTGTGAAAAAAGTCAAATGCAACCGGCCAATAGTTCCTTCTAAAACAAACGTATATTTAGGACCAGCAGCTCTCCCTGATCCCTCAACTTCTAAAAAGCGATCCAAAATTCCTGTCTTCTTAAAACGAATAAGATCAAAAACAGCTTCAAAAGTTCAATCTTCATCAACGGATCCCGGCCTAATTTTGCCTTCACAAGATCCTAATCCTATAACGCCAGTACCCCCAACTAACTTTGCTGAGACTATGTTTCCTGGCTCTAAATGTAAGACCCTATTTATCTTACTAAAAAAAAACTTTTAATCAAAATTGACTAAACCTATGACTTAATAACATATTTGAACTTCTAGCTGTCGAAATAACCAACACTGATGATGTTGGTAGAGTGAAGACGGACTATATCAATCATTACCCAAATTTTCATCGCTATCTTTTTCTTGACTTTACTAATGAGTTGAAACGAAAAATGCTGGCCTATTTTCAAGAAACTCCAGCTAATAACCATGAAGACCTCATGAAAAGAAGAATTTTAATGCAAAGCTTTGATAATGATGTTGAACAATTTCAAAGAAATTATCTTTTCTAACAGTATAACTTGATAAAATTTTGTTTTTGCTTGGTCTTCTTAAACTTTCAACATAAATGATGTTTTCTTTCTTCTCTGGCTTGATATAACATAAAATAAAATAATATAAATCTTGTGATGATTCCACTACTGAGAGCAAGGTTTGAATCCCTTCAGACTCCCATATACCAGTCTTCCTTCTTGTCACAGCATTGAGAGAGTGGATCTTCCTATGAGCCGAATACTCCTGATTCCAACCTCATAGGGCCCCCCACTGAGCCGAATTCTATGATTCCAATCTCGCCATAAGGTCCTCCAAGCTTCACACCAAAAAAAAATGGCCTAACTATGAGGCACTAAAAAAAATCATTCCCTAAAATCCAACTACCATCCTAACTTCTGATTCCTTCATCACAATTTTCAAACTTTGCTATACAGCAAACCCATAAAATACTTTTGCCAGGCTTCCAATAATAATTTTAACTTTAGACCATGTTAAAGCGCCACAAATTTCACCTAATTAACCATTATGCTTTCTTTAGCATCATCACCACCTAAAGTTTTAACCTCCTAAAGCTTTCAGCACCCAATTCCAGAAATAATTGAATAACCAGTTTAGAGTCTTAGTGGACAGTGATAAATTAAAAGATTGAATTGAGTTATCCAAACAAGATTGACATTCCAGTTTAAAGTCTTGGTGGACCAAACATATAATCGATTGCCAGTTTATGGTCTTGGTGGACCAAAGATCGTTTAAGTGCATAAATATCTTGATATATTCCTAAATAAGGCCTAGGCTTGACCAAAGATTGAATAAATTTGATAATCCAGTTTAATGTCATAGTGGACCAAACATTTGATCGACAAGTAATCCAGTATAAGGCCATAGTGGTCCAATGAATGTTGAATTATCCTGCAGATATTAATTTTCCAGTTTAAAGTCATAGTGGACTAAACAATGAATGAACTACCAGTTTAAAGTCATGGTGGACCAAACATTTAATCGATAAGAAATCCAGTTTAAGGTCATGGTGGACCCAACAGCTTGATAACAGTCCAGTTTAAGGTCTTGGTGGACCTAACATTTGATTGATAAAAAAAAAATTTAAAAAAATCCGTCTCCAAGAATATCCATAAAATCTTGAACATCCTTGATATTCAGTTTAAAGTCTTGAAGGACTAACAGCTCCAATATAAAATCTTTAATGACAGTCTTGAAAATTAGCCAGTTTAAAGTCTTGGAGGACTAACAGCTCCAATATAAAATCTTTAATGAGAGTCTTGAAAATTAGCCAGTTTAAAGTCTTGGAGGACTAACAGCTCCAATATAAAATCTTTAATGAGAGTCTTGAAAATTAGCCAGTTTAAAGTCTTGGAGGACTAACAGATCCAAAATACGTGTAAAAAACCTTAAAGAACGTCTTGAAGAGTAGCCAGTTTAAAGTCTTGGAGGACTAACAGCTGTCTTGAAGTAAAATCCCATAAGTATTGAGTTCCCCTAGACCCTGTCTCCTGTCTAAACTAAATAAATAAAACTAAAAAGAATGAAGACTGAAAAACAAAACTAAGAAATATAATAATAATTTTGATTTAATTAATTTTTTTTTTTTTTTATTTATTTATTTTATTATTTTATTTTTATTTATTTATTTTATTTTATTTTATTTTTATTATTTTTTTTTTTATTTTTATTTTTATTTTTTTTTATTTTATTTTTATTTTATTTATATTTTTTTTTTAATTTTAATTTTTTTTTTTTTTTTTTATTTAAATTTAAAATAAAAGATTTTAGAAAAGATAGTTTTGAAATAAAAGTTAAAATTTAATTTTAAGAAAGATAAATGAATGTGAAAAGAAAGATAAAAAAAAGTACTAAAAAAAAAAAAAAAAAAAATTTAAAATAAAATTTTAAAAGATGCCCCCCGGCCATTTGATGAGCCGTACCCTCGACATCATACCCACATCCAAGTGCAACTTGATGTGGTTACACAATTTTAAGAAATTGAAAAGAAAAGAAAATAAATGAAAGTTTTTAGAAGATAATTTTTATAATGATGATCACTGGGTGGGCTCCCTCCAATTTATAAAAATGATTAAAGACCACCAGTGAGCATCACCTTTACAATAATTCATAATATATATTAAAGAAAAGAAATCACAATCTAACATAAAAAAAATCAAAAACAAAATAAGAAAATCTGGAATCCGGCGTTGAGAGCGGTGTCTCTTGATTCGTTCCAGTTTATAGTCTTAGTGGACTTCCTAAAATTAAAAGACAAAGCCAGGATTCAACTAGAAACAGGGAAAATTTTGGAAACGAACATTATGGGGTAATTGTGTATAGAGCAGCCAGCCCATCAATTACCCCCACACTTGCCAATGTTAAATTAAGAAGGTTCCCCTGTGAACCCTTCTTCCAATAAATTTAAAAAAGTTTTCCAACACTATCTTCACCCATATTTTAAGAATTATAAGTTTTTGAAAATTTCAAAGAAGGTCTTCTTGCATTTCGTTAAGTTTCATCACAGTTTCGTTGACCATATACAGTGTAACGATAGTAAAGTATTTTAATAAAAAAAGAAGATAGTTTATACTCTTTGCGGAGGAATCCATAAAATTTCGTAGATATCATAGTTTATCCTCATTGCGGAGGAATCCATAAAGTTTCATTAATATCATAGTTTATCCTCATTGCGGAGGAATCCATAAAGTTTCATTGATATCATAGTTTATCCTCATTGCGGAGGAAGACTTCGGCACTCCTGGTGCCTCTAGGATAGAACCGTTTCACTTGATCGGCCGCTACCCTCTTCTTCAATACTACTCCATCCAACTCTTCTAGCACATATGAACTGCCGGAAACTTGCTCCTTGATTTTATACGGTCCATTCCACCTATCTGCAAACATTTTTCCCCACTGACTTTCCAAACTCCTATTATACACCAGGACCATATCTCCTGGGTTCAAAGGTTTCCTTAATCGATGTGCCAACCGCTCATCCCAATATCTAACTGATTGATTTCGGATCTTCATCATCCGCGAATATGCCTTTTCTAAATATTCTTCTTTCTTTTCTAGCTGCATCATTCTTGCACACAATAATTCTTCAGTAGTTTTGACCGTGTCCCAGTCAACTCCAAGATATGATTCAGCTTCTAAATCAACCGGTAAAACTGCTTTCTGTCCAAAAACAAGTTCATAAGGTGAAAATCTGGTCGTCCTTTTGGCAGTGATTCGATCAGCAAATAAAACTAAAGGTAAATAGTGCCTCCATTTTTCGGCACTTGTCCCACACATTTTAACTAAAGCATCCTTAATAACTTGATGCCCTCTTTAAACCATGCCTTCAGCTTCAGGATAATATGGGGTTGCTACCCTAACCTTTGATCCAACTTTCAATACGGCCTCTTTAAACTCTGTCCCAAATTCAGGACCTCCATCTACCGTCACCAACTTCATCACCCCATACCTATATACCCAATTATTCAAAAAAAATTCTGCCACATTTTTGGCAGTTAAATTAATAAGAGGCGCTGCCTCTACCAAACCAGATAAATCATCTCTGGCCACAATTAAATATTTATACCGTCCCTCTTTTATATGAACGGCATCTAAACTAACTCTTCCAAAGAGCGTATATTCACCGGTCGCGCGTCCAGGTTCTTTTGGCCTTAAATAACTTCGTCTTTGACATTCTTAGCATGACTGAACCCACTGTTTAACAGCCATCTTCATGCCAGGCCACCAAAATCAATCAGAAATTCTTCTAAACGTTTCTCCAACGCTTCTATGCCCAAGATCTTCATGCAGTGATTTCAAAACTAATTCTTGCCCCTTCTGTTGAGTTATAACTACTTGAGGATTTGGATACCTCCTCCTCATTAAACGTCGACCAGATAGGTAAAACGTAGATGACTTCCTCTTGATAGCCACCCATTCATCGTCTTCACAATCTTCTGGCCTCTCTAAAGTCAACAAATATTTGACTAACAAAAAATAAAAACCAGTCTGACCCCAGACTTCATCTTGAAAATCGATTAATATAACATCAATAGGGACTTCTCTATCACCAATATCACCTGCACATGAATAAGCCAATAATCGTTGACCCCTAAATAAATTTTTAATCGAGCTATGTCGACGTTTTTTTTCTGAACCTTTGGATCCTTCGAAAACCGTATTCAAAAATACCTCTTTCTCTTTATCCACCTTTTTATTTAAATTCTCTAATTCTCCAACATATACACCATTCCTTAATTTACTACTATCCCACACTACCAATCTATCTTCCTCTACATACACCACATCTTCTTCTACCTCCTCTCTGCCAAATTTATCTACACCTTTTCCAACACCTTTATTAACATAAAAACTATTTTCCAGTTTATCCTCTTGGTGGAGGTCATCATCATCATAATCTAAGCACAATAGTCCTGCCAGTTTAACCTCATGGGGGAGGTATGGAAAGTCTTCAGCTCCTTTAGTGCTGGCTTTGATAATAGGTATATCTTCATCGAACTCTTCTGAGTCTGAATCTTCTTCAGTGGGTGGTCTCCTTGATAAACCATCTGGCATAGTAAAAGTTTTGCCAGGCTTATGAACTAAATCAAACGAAAAATGTTGAATAAAAGCTACCCATCTCGTCATGGGTGTGTTCGGTAAACTTGGGGAATTAATCATCTGGATTAACGATTTCGCATCCACTTGCAACTCAAAATGTTGCCCCCACAAAATATGCTGAAGTTTCTTCAGTATTTTCGCCACACCACATAATTCCAATTTTGGTTGAGAATATCTTGATTCGACCTCAGTAAATACTACAGATTCATACCTAACTGGCCTGATGTAACCAGCTTTATCCATCTGAGACAAAACCGCCCCAGCTGCAATCTGACTTGAATCAACTGCTAAATAAATTCTGCCAGCATCTTTTCCATAATCCAACTTGTGTAGGACTAAATCCTTCCCCACAACCTCCTTCAACTTCACAAACGCCTTCTCACACTCTTCATCCCACTCCCAGTCTGCATCCTTTCTCGTTAACCGTCTCAATGGAGCTGCCAATGAAGAAAAGAACTTGATAAACATTCTAACATATACGCAAACGCCTAAAAACCCTCTAACTTCGGTCGTATTCTTGGGTCTTGGCCAGGACTGAATTTTGTTAACTTTCTTCTTGGACATAATCCTACCCTCTCTACATACCACATGGCCTAATATTTCTAAGGCTGGCACACAACAGGAAAATTTTGAACCTGAAATAGTTAAACCAGCCTCTTCAATTCGAAACAAGATTCTTTCTAAAGTAATTGCAAACTCCCAAATGAATTTGCGTATCCCGGGATTCTCTTCCAACACCTGGTTATCATAGTCGGTTGTTGGTCCCTTAATTCCTCCATCATCTATAAAGATTCCAGCATATTGTGGAATTTCATCTTGAAGGATCCAAGCCATCTGAGCTTGATAAACTGCAACCGAATTTGTTGCTCCTTGAGGTAATCTTGTTAACTGTAAATGTCCTAGTGGCGTATCGAATGTAGTGAGAGGTCTTGAGTCCGGATGTAACTCTCTCTCATCATATCCACCCATAATATCTCCCAATCCATAACACACTCTCCCTGCAAACGCTTCAACAAACTCCTCAGCACTAGGTGGTATCCCAGCATCCTTTATTGTAACCCTATTTAATTCCCTAAGATCATGAACAACTCTAAGCTTGCCATTTGGTTTCTTGATACAAAATACTGGACTAGAATAACTTGACGTTGATTGCTCATACAGTCCAGTGCGTATCCGTTCTCTGACAACTTCAATATAGGCTTCTTTTAATGCAGCCGGAATAGGAATCGGTTTCTGCTGCCACGGTTCATGACATACCACAGGAATTTTGTAAGGCTCCCCATAGGAATGCTTCAACACACCCCTCTCCTCTTCTACAAAAGCAATGGCCTTCTCTCGCTTGACCATCACATCCAACAACAACTTCTTCTCTTCTCCAGACAACCAACCATCAGGTCCAAAATTAACAACACCCAGTCTCTCAAAAGTGATTCTTGACGTCTCAGAAAATTCAGGCGGATTCTTTACCAAGGGACTTTCATAAGGATCTCTTGATAACCTTGGTCTTCTCAAAGGTGGATTTAATTCAGCAGGTAGCGGTTCATTAATAGGTCGAACTTTATTTGCTACTTTCTTATATTTGGCTGCGTCCACATATAAATAAGCTTGAGGTAAATCATTTACTTTTGTATCGCCATTAAAACTTTCATCAAATGAATCTTCTTCATCGCCAGAATCAGAATAAGAAAAATTAGAAAAATATTTTATTTCATTTTTAAATTTTACCCTTTTCTCCTTTCCCTCGTCTAATTTATAAACAGATTTTCCGACACCTTTGCTTCCCTTATCCAACAGTAAATCACCCGTAAAGAAAGTCGGCAGTTTACCCTCTTGCTGGAGGACCGGAATTGAATTTTCACAAAAATTATTTTTTTGTGTTTTAATTATACTGAGATTTTTTATTGAGTTTTGATGAGTTAATTGCAGTTTACCCTCTTGCTGGAGGTCCATTATAGAAGGAGATACTTGCAGTTTAACCTCTTGCTGGAGGCCCATAAACATACCCTTCCAATTTTTATCCAACCTAATTTGGCCCATTTTGCCTTTTTCACCATTTTTAAATTTTATAGAAAAACAAGGTAAATCCAATAAACATATAGAAAAGTCCATAACGTATTTGCACTCCAAAGTAATATTAACAGAAAATAATTGAGAATCCACTTGAATTATCTCCAAGTGAGCTGACCTATTGCAATCCGGGATCTCATCCTGAGGAGAGATTACAACATTAGAGCGATCAGCCCCTGCTACCCCAAAAAATGAGGGCATCCATCCCTTTCCAACAAACATAATTCACCAGAAGCCGTCCGTTTTATATGTTGCTTCTTTGTGCAAACACAACACTGGCACAGAGTAGTAATCCCTGGCCGTGTTTCCCAACCTTCATCTCCAGGAGGTGCTAACCGCATATGTAACCTCCGCATATCTTCACCAGTGATCTCCAAACTAATCCCCATGCCAGCTTGATACCCTATCCTGGCCTCAAAATCCATCAAAAAAGGACCACCAAGAACAGTTTTGACTGCTCCTCTGGCCACATAAAAGTGAACCTTACCAACAGATCCACCAATGCCTAACCTGACATGCTAAGCAGTACCCATCAGCTCTGTTGCATGCCCTCCAATACCTCTGAGGTTTCCCCCAGTTCCACTTTTAATTGGCAAGCCTATACTCATTGCTTGCTCCAATGAAATTAAATTAATTTGAGACCCTGAATCGACCAAGGCCTTTACTTCTTTACCATTTAGAGTTACCACCAGGTAACCCAGGGGAGCGGAAAAATGGGTATCTACATCTTCCCCAAACTTTTCAGCATTTTCACAAATATATTCCACCTCTCCAGTGGAAACCCGACGCCTCGTCAAATGCTTCTTTTGATTTTCAGCAAGCGCCGGACTAATCGTAAATAACTCCCCCAAAGATAAGGGAATCTGAAGTTGATTCACCCTATTCAAAACTGCGTCCATCGCATTAGCTTGACCAGAAACTACTGGCCGCTCATACTGGACCTTTGATTTAACAACCTTGGCCCTGGGTACCTCTTGAGGTCCAACTGAACCATCTTCACCCCCCATTATAACATCTTCACTTTCTATAACCCTAACTCCGTCACCAGCTTCTTGAACTAATCCTGATCCATCGCTAGTCCTTCTTACTCCCTCCATTGGGATGGGACCGCTAAAACTTGGTCTGGATAGAGACGCCAACGGTACGTCCTCCTCAGAATCCGAATCATCCTCTGGCATAGGCTCACCATTTAAATCAAACTTGCCATAACTAGGGGGCCCCATATCAGCAATCCCCTTCTGCATTTTATATAATTTGTCCTTAGAGTAAGGGTTCAATTTGTTGGCGGCAGTTTGAGCACTAGAATTCTTGTCCTTAGAGTAAGGGTTCACTTTGTTATTGGCCTTGCCAGGATTAGCCCTCAATTGGCTCTGAATGCTACTTTTCGCCTTAGTAGCAGCTGCTCTTCTAGCAGCATTAACATCGTATTCGCCAGCCATACAGCTACCCTCCACCTGGGCAACCGTCGCCAGCTCTAAACCACCAAAAGAAGTAGAAAATGTGGCTTTACTGACCTCTTTCTCCTTGCCCTTGTCAGCTTTACCACCATTACCATTACCATTTTTGCCACTCTTGGCATTAACATCTTCATCCGTCACCTCTTCAAATCTGGCTCTCCTTTCAGCCGTTAAACTTCTTCTGACCAAATCAGAAGGAGACTGTCCATCACTGGGCTTGATGAACGAACCATCAGGAAATTTATAAACTTTACCATCAAATAAAACTCGCCCAGCATCCATATCCTTATCAAGAGCAAAACAAACTGTTGCTCTGTGACCCCTCCTATTACAATAGGAGCACACCTTTGGCTCATCGTAGCCACCTCTATATCCATTACTACCACCATTCCCACCATTTCTCCCATTGCCTGGGAAGCGGTTACCGTTGTTATTGCCATTATAATTTCGACGTTCATAACCTCTAGACTGATAAGAAGTCGACGTCGACGAAGAAGCGATTGGGGCCTTATTGGCCTTCTGGGTTTCTTGAACAAATATTTTTAATTGTTTAGTTAAATCGGCCAGGTGATCGACCATCTTATTATCCACATTACCCTCAACTTTAGCAGCAGGTAATCCCATTTGAGCCTTCTTGGCCTCCTGGGCTTTGACCATAATATCGTTATTTTTGGCCAAAACTTCGCTAACCTTGCTAACATATTGAGTGCATGACTCTTGATATTTGTCCAACGCCAATAACTTGAGATGGGCCTGAATGTTCTCTTTGATAACCTCCAGAGCCCGCAGTTTCTGCTCACCATTAGGAAGTTCCTTCATCAAATCTTTTCTTGAAAGATCCTTCAAGACATCCATAGGAATATCCCTGCTGCATGCTGACCAAAACAAATCTTTTTCTTGGTTCTCATGCACTAACTCGTCCACCAGTATGAGATATTCCACCACTTCATCAAACTGAACACAGAGCTTTTTGAAGTCAGCCATAGAAGAAACTCCACCTTTTGCTTGCCAGTCTCCAACAATTTTATTGAGGTCCATCATAGTAAACCTAACACCCCATCTATCAACCATAGCTTTAGAAAGCTTAACCCAATCCTTGTCCTTGAATGCCTGCATAGCAATAACCTCTTTTTCCACCTCCCTATCGGCAATAAAAAATCTAACTTTCTTCACCATATCCACATGAGAAGCACCATCAACAGCAGCAGCAGCTTCATACCTGCTAATGAACCATTTAACCTCCTCCCCATCAAACTTTGGGCCATCCCAAGAAACAATTCTAACTGAGGGAGTAAGAGGGTTAGAAGATCCAGAAGCAACAGCAGAAGAAGACATCCCAATAAGTAATGAAAAGTGTTAACAATCGATAAAATAACAAGCCTCTTGCAGGCCAATAACAAAAATCCAATTAGAGTTCCAGAAAATAAGCCTCTTGCAGGCTAATAACGTTCTTGATCCAAGTAAGTCTTTAAAGAAAGCTAGAGAAATCGAACCCCACGTTGGGCGCCAACTATGGTAAGGTAAACTCTTACAGTCGCCTTGCTGTAAGCAGAATCTGGAGGAGATATGTGGATTTAGCTGAAAACCCCGTCCTTCCAATAAAAATAAAAAAATGGGAATTCTAAATCACTAAGCTAACCAATCTACTTAGATCTGATTGATAAAAATAATGAAACTCTAAAATATTTAACGCTTATTGAGATTTAAAGAAAGTGGCTGTTGATAAAAGAAATACTGATAACAACAATTAAGGTGTACCAGTGAAAGATCTGAAAAGATTGACTTTTATGTTTTTATAATAATTTAAATTTATATGAGACAGCAATAATCAAGTCCCAGCAATGAAGACCTTTCTAAAGATACCCTATATGAAGTGTGATTTAAATTGATGAATTGTATTTCTAAAATGTTATGTAAAAATAATAAATGTTATAAGGGTGTTATAACTTATTTAATTTGTTGAGTAATAAAAAATGAGACCGTGGTGGTTAATGATTAAGCTGTATGATGTGTCCCCCCTCCCAATTTCGAGTTTGAGACGCGCTTAAGTATTCCTAGTCACGTGCCTAAGTTTTCCCCTCCAGAGCTCTTCCAGAGTCAATCCGGAGCCCGTACGGAGTCGAAACGGAGTCCGTCCGGACTTCCGGACTCAATTTAGAACCTTAAAACCATAATAAAAAATCTAGAAAAATTACACATAATAGAGCTACTTCCCCTTTACCTACCAAACTAATTTTCGTAGTCTGCGCAGCTCTAATTACCCCGTGAAAATTCATCAAAGTTAAGTAATTTTTGAAAACGTAAATATTTCTATAAAACTTTAAAATTCATTTAAAAAATATAAAAAAAATAGTAAAAATTCTGGGAAAATTTCCCAAGGTTCTTGAGTGACTCGACTTAATACTTATAAATTTTTCAGACCGTAAAAATAAGTTTTCTCCGTAAAATAAATTGTTTTCGTGTAGCCATTCGCTCGTGACCAATTTCTTCATATTTAAAACTCAAATAAATTAAATAAAACCCTTTTATAAAAAAAATAATAACGCCAATCTTGCACGCCGTAATAACTCCATTTACATACTTAGGTGCCGTACTAAACTTTAGGCTACCACAATGTCTACTATTAAAAATCCATAACTTTATATCCTTATTTTTGGGTATGACTACTCTACCTTCAAAGAGTAACAGACCTGATTCTATACTGAATCTCTTGACCCCTTTCTTCAAGAGTAATTTGTCTTTAGTCCCCAAACAATAATCATCCTTTGATTGAGCTTCATGCATGTTGGGTAGTTAATTTTGACTTGATTGTATTGTCATAGAATTAAGTTGATGAGTTGTTATCATTGATTCCTTAGAGAATAATTTCACATTTTCTGGATTCTTATTAAAAAATGCCTCCCCCTGCTGCAGATAAATGTTGTTCCAACGTGATAAAATATCTGGAAATACATAATTTTTTCTGGGAGATAGGTAATAGTAAGATAATATTCAGATAAAAACTCAGCCTACCTAGCCTGATGTCTAGCAAGTACTTTGGAAGACATGAAGTATTTCAAAGCATTATTATCAGTTAAGATTTTAAAAGAAATATTTAGAGTAAGAAGAAAAGAACATCATTTTTTAAGACAATGAATAATTGCAAGTAATTCTTTATCATGAATTTTGTAATTTAATTCTTCTGCTACCAATTTGTGTGATTCAAAAACAACAGGATGAAAAAAGTTTTTCAAGAATTGAATTGGGATATTACTCCTTCTATAGCATAATTTCTAGCATCTGTCTTGACCATTTTTGAGGCTGTAGGATCAAAGTGTTGTAGGATTGGGGCTGTGGTGAACACAGTCTTCAATGCTTTGAATTCTTTTGATGCTATATCTGTTAAGACAAAGTGGATTTCTTTTTTAAGAATAGAAGTAAGAGTTGTTATAGTTTTAGAGTAATCTTATATAAATTGTCTATAAAAATTTGCAAAACTTAAAAATCCCTGTAAGGATTTAAGGTTGGCTGGCTCTGTCCATTTCAAAACTTTTTGAAATTTTTTACTATCAATGACTAAACCCTCAGTTGAAAATATAAACCCCAAAAATTTGATAGATTTAAGGTGGAATTTGAACTTGGTGTGCTTGGTGTAGAGTCCTTGTTCTCAAAGACAAGTAAGAACCATTTTGAACTGTTAAATATTTTCTTTGAGTGACTTAAAGAAATATAAAATGTCATCTATCTATACAACAACAAACCTTTTGACAATATCTTGGAGGATATTATTGAAAAAAGTTAGAAAAGTTGATGGTGCATTTCACAATCCAAAGGCTATTACCAAATATTCAAAACTACCAAATCTGGTATGCATTTCAGTTTAAGTTTCATGACCTTCTGCAATACATACAAGGCTGTAAGCACCTCTGTGATCAATTTCAGAAAAGAAATTTGCACCATTAAACAAGATAAGAAGTAATGAAATGGGAAGAGCTGGATATGCATTATTCTTAGTAACTGAATTGAGTTTTCAATAATCAACACATAGCTTAAGAATTCCATCCCTTTTCTTAACAAAAAAAACTGGAGATCCAGTTGGATATTCACTGGCTCAAATGAATCCCTTTGCTACATTCTCTGCAATGTAGTCTTGAAGAACTTGAGATTTGTCCTTTGAAAATGAATAGACAGGACCTTTTGAGGGTACTGGACCTATGAACTCTATTTGATGATTGTAGGGTTAATGAGGCAGTAGCTTGTCAGACTTAAAGATTGATAAGAAACTTATGAAGTCGTGATAAACTTCAGGTAGAGGTTATTTAATGGCTTCAATACTAATTTGGTCATCCTCTTCACCTTCAAAGAAGTCTTTCAAAGGTAGACCTTTATTTAGAGAGAAAAAATTGGTTACCTTGAGGCTATTGAAGTCCTCTTTGAGTAAAGTATTTGAACTAGAAGAGTTAGCCATATGCTCATTTAAAGGAAGATCAGATTCTTGCAATAAATCTGGCAGAGAAGTTTCCTCTTTCTGGACTTGGTCAGGTGGTTTGTTTAACTCCCTATTGAGCTTCATTGATGAATCAGAAATATACTTAGAGAAAGGGGTGAGAAATCCCTGTGACCAATCAATTTCAGGATTCAAATTCTGTAAGAAGTCATGGCCAAGAATGGTATCGTCCATCCTTGGGGCATCCAAGACTGTTAATTCCCACTTGAAGGAGGGAAAATTTGGAAATTTGAAAACCCATAAAACTTTCTTACTAACCCAGTATTTGGGTTCCTCTGATTCAACCAGATAGATTGGAATTTGGTCAATGTCTACAAATGTCAACTTAAGTTTTTCTGCAAAAGATAAACTGATAAATGAAATTGAAGCTCCAGAGTCTATAAGACAACTGAAGGGTATATCCTCCTTAAAAAGAATTAATCTCAAATGTTTAAGGCAAACTCCAGTCCATAGGACATGGAGGCTCTGTGCACTGGTAGATATGAAATATTTTTCTTTACACACAAGTAAACTATCCACTAGTTTTTTGACTTGGAACTTTTAACTTCTCATTCCTTTAATTTAGCACACTCATCCAACTTGTGCTTTCACCCAAAATACATACACAACACATTATCTGCTCTTCTTTTTCTTTCAGCCTCATTTAATTCCCATTTTTTATCCAATACTTTACTGATCTTTCCTAGGGTTGAGCTTTTGGATTGAGCCTTCTCCTTACACTTTTGATTTGATTTGGTTTGAGATGAGGACTGAGGATGATTCAAAGAAGTTACGGATTTAAAGTTTAAACCAAGAGATTTATTGCCATCAGGCCTTTGTGAAGGTGGCTTTGGTGAGCGCTATCTAGTTCAAGGGTCCTATCCATGAGTTCTGTTAAGAATGCCATTTTCTGGCCATGAAGATTTATTTGGTCCAGAATCCTCAAAGGAAGTCCCTTTTTGTGATGATACTTTAGGGCTGCATCATTCTAACCTACTTGAGTTTGTATAGCCCTGAAGTTTGAAATATATTCAAATTCTTTACCATTATCTTTCATTGAAAGGAAATCTAATTCAATTTACACATTATTGGTTTCATTAGGGTCCCCAAATAACATAAAAAGTTGATCTTTGAAGTTTTCTGAATGGTTGATTAGCAAATGGGTTTCTGTTGAGGAAAGCATGAGCAGATATGGCTTGAACCATTGTGATTCCTTCCAAGATAAGAATGATGAAGCATAAATTACCTTGGAACGGTCTGTATTGAAGGTTTGATGGTCATTGTGGAACTATAATTTGCAGCTTTTCAAAAAAGGTATCAATCTTTCATAAAGTTCTCTGTCAAATTTATCTGGGGAATTCATGGAGGGAGTTTTAAATTTAGAGTTCTCAGAAGGAGAATGATTAGAAATGGATTTCACTAATAGTTTCATGAAATCCTCTAATGAAGGAGTTGGACCAGATTCAGAATTTGGGCCCAAAGGGTTGAAAGCCTGGGAAGATGGTGCCTCATGCATAGTATCCTCACCTTCTTCCTCCTCATTTCAATCTTCAAAATCCTGAAGAGTAGCCTCTACAGATTGAATTGAATGTTCCTGTACCCTTAATTCAAGAGTCTCAAGGGAGTGAGTGTGGGAAATAGGTCAAAAAACTTCTGGCTTATCCCTGGCACAAGCTCTAGTAGCAGTGCTCATAGGTGAAGTGCATTGAATGGGTGCCATTTTAAAGTTAGCCCCTAAAATACATATTAGTACAAGTCAAAATGAGAACTATGGAGAATTAAATTATAATGTCACTGGACAGCCTATGCACAAGGTTGAGGGTGTTCCTGATTAACTGAGACTGGTAAGAGTAGCTGAGAGCTACTTCAAAGTACAGAGGATTACTTGGAGGAAGTGATTTGAAGATACATTGAAGAGAAATTATCTGCTTCAAGGAAAGTTTGAGATGAATAACAATATATGGGAGAGTACCACTAAAATTCAAGGAATCTCACAAAGGGTTGTAACTTAATAACCAAAAGGGTTTTAGAAGTTTTGAATAGAAATTGATTATTAAGAAAGGTAGGAAACAATAATAGTTTAATATAAATGTAACTACTATCAAAACAATATTATAATTTAATTCTCAGGAATGGTGAACCAAATCCCCCCAATTATATAGACAACTCTACCTCACATTGACCCTTTTAATTATCTGCCCTTAATTTACAACTGACTCTCCATTATAACCCACAGATCCTTTAACCTTACTCCTATTCCCACTCACAGACCTTTAATTACCCATAATCACACAATGACCCAATATTAAAACTATACTATTTTATCCAAGCACTAATACACCATGCATTCACTTAAAGTTGAAAAGTATAAGCAGATGATTGAATAATTTAGATTTAAGGTTTAGATAGTGCAGTTTCAAGTGTGTTTAAATTGAGACAAAAAAGGAGAAAAGCAGTTTTTAGGTAGATGTTGCTTTCAGCACTTTGAGTACGGATTTTTGTATCAATATATGGATTAAAATATTTACTTTTGCTTTGAGTGACACTTGGCCCATGACAACAACCATCTGGTAATTAGATCACTGGTTCTCACTCAGTTTTCAATGTTTTTTGGCCTCAATTGTCTGTGTTTGTTGAAAGGTTAGATCTTCATTTATCTCAACTTTGGTAACTAGTTTCTCTGGTGTGGCTTCACAACCTGAATCAAGTATTATTGCTTTATTCTGTGCAAAAAGTGAAGTGTGTCTCTGGTGTCTGGTGTGGATTTTCTCTCCATTCAAGGTATTGGTTCTTTGTTTCTAAGTGATCTGCAATTGGCTACTTTCTTGACTTGTTAAGATGTCAAGAAGTGTGTTGGAAGGGGTATTGTAACTTTCTCTAATTTTCTGTAGCAAATTCATCTCCCCTGGTATTTCTCAAAGAGACAGGGGTTTTTCTCTCTGCCTTTTCTTTAACTCCCTTTGTCAAGGCCTATAGCTAGTACTATAGGATTGTCTAAAACATAATTTTTGTGTGGAATTTTCAAAATGAAATCTGCTAGGCTATTTTTTTAATGTTTAAGCTCCCCCAATGTGTTTTTTTATTTTTATCCACTAGCCCAGGGTTAGCACAAGAAAAAAATGTTGCCACCTTCTAGCAGGTGCCTCCCCCAATCAAACTACCATAGCTCAGATAGGTATGGGGCCCCTTCTAGATTTTGCAAGATTTTTTTTTCTGGTGTAGTGAATAAAAATCTTCTTTCATTAAATATTTTAGACCCAGGTAAAAAATTGTGCAGATCCTCAATGGAAGACGTGAGAAATTTGATAACCCCTAATAGGGGGTATAAATAATTGCCAAACATGCCTAGAAGATTTTTTTTTTGAGAAAAGCCACACAGAAACACCCTGAAATATGGCATATTTGGTACTTGAAATTTCAAATATGTGGTCAATTACTTCCTAAACCTTTTAAACTTCTCCATATACAGCTCAGCTCAACAGACCATGTGTCCCGGAAATTCACTTCACATCATTGCTTTTCTCTCCCTATCATTTAGTCAAAATCAATTTTTAATTTTTCTCACCACAGAAAGTTTATTTCCCTTTCATTCCATTTTTTCATCAAGGATTTCTTCTAAAATTTATATCCTCTGAACTTTTTTATTTTTATTTATGGCTATATTTTTTTATCAGTCCATTCCCAAAATTTACTCAAACATTTACTCAATAGGGGGTATCAGTGTACTCCAATCTGTCATTGAATTAATGGCAGATAAACAACAAAATATCCCAGTTATGTTATGAATTTTTTTTTGACAATAAATGTGTTATTTGGTGCATGACATATCAAATTTTGAGTTCAATTCAACATTTATTTTTTGAGTGGGATCTTCCATTAAAGCTGAAAATTAGAGTATTAAAATGAAACAAATGGGTTTTAATAATTTTATAATTCACCATCCTGAGAGCTAGTGGATAATAGTCTTCTTTCATTAATAATTTTGGATCTGTGTGAAAAAAAATAGTGGATCGCTAATGAAAGAAGCCAACACTTTGATACCCCCCAATAAAATCCCTTCTGATTTCATATTAAGGGGTATCAACATTAGAATATCCACAATTAATTAAATTGTGGATAAGATTCTTTATAGCCCAATCATCTTCTGCAATTATTTTTGAAAATAATTGGATTATAAGATGTTTTACATGTCAAAGTTCACCTCTTATCTGACATTTTTCTCCTCAATTTTTTATAACCACATCTTGGACAATTTTCAGGATATGTCAGCCTCCCTACTTTGCTGCACACTCCCATCCTGTCTATTATTTTGATCTTTTCATATTTCTTCCCATCCCATCTGCTCATTTTTTCTCCTTTTCATAATCAAATATCTCAACATTATTTGGTGTCACATATCTTCTTAAAGCAAGACTTCCCCCACTTTTTCTTCAAATCTAACTACTCCCTCTTTCCCCTGATCAACTAAAAAATCAAAGTCCATTCCACTAAAAAAAGATGATCACCTCATATTTATCAACTGGCTAAAAACTAAAACCAATTATGATTCTTTTTCTGGTACTGAGAATGAAATAAAAGTAAGATGGCCCCCTGCATCAAAAGTCAATGGCTATCATCTAATAGCCAATGAATTACAAAATAAGACAAAGGGAAAGATTGATCTTTTTCCAAAACATATTTCTAAACATTTCAAGCATTATTGAGAAAAATATAAGAAGGCTAATAAATTTTCATCCTCCACTGTTTTTGGTATTAATGAAATTGATATCAGTAAGGGCGTTAAATCTATAGATGATAATTTTGACTCTCTTTTTCCTTACTACCAAGAGACAGATTATGTCAGGCTCAGTTCAAGTAAAGAGACTTGAGTAGCTTTATTAGTCAGTTTTCTAGAATATTTTTAATGGTCCTATATGAATAAAGTAGTACAAAATCTAACAAAGATTAAAATTTAACTCAATATAAGTGTCTCAGTAATTTAATCTCACTAATGATAAATGGGTTACAATCTTATAGTTGGTAGAAAAATAGATATAATAATCCAAAAACTATTCAAAATTTTTTTAAAAGTACTAATGAAACACATTGTAATTTTAATGGTTATATGGTTTAATTGTAATGATAAAGAATTTAGAATATAAGCCTAAAAACCTCCTCCTTTTATACCCATGAAGTCCTCAATCTTTCCCCTTGATTTACCAATCCTCTACATGGCCAATAACAACTCCAATTAGCAGTTACACACACCCATAAACCTAAGGATCAACCAGTAAAAATAGAAGAATCATATCACACACCAAAATACATAAATAAAAAGTGTTAATCCATCCAAAACACAGTAATAACCAAAATGAGAGTATATGTGTGTAATTCTAAAAATAAAAGACTATATAAGGAAAAAAAGTACTAAATATAACACGTAATTAAGAGAAATAAAATGTAGAAATTAAAGGGCTAATTATTCAAATTAATGTTCTGTAGACAGTCCTATATTACTAGCTATAGGCCTTGTCCAAGGGAGTTGGATAAAACCCAGAGAGAAAACCCCCTTTTTCTTTGATAAATACCTGGTGAGATTAATTTGCTACAGCGAATTGGAGACTGTTACAATGCCCCTTCTAACAATCTTCTTGACTTCTTAACAAGCCAAGAAAGTAGCCCAGATGACTAAAAACAAAAGAAAACCTGAAATTCAGAAAGATCCACACCAGAAAACCAAAACACTGTGCACTTGTTGCACAGAAAACAGCAATAATACTTGATGCAGGTGGCAAAGCTACACCAGAGAAACCAGTTGCCAAAGTAGAGTTAAACGAAGAACTCACCTTGAAACAAAACAAAGCCAATTGTGGCCAAAAAAACAGTGAAAACAGAGTAAGAAACAGTGATCTAATTACCAGATGGTTGTATGATAATTAAAGTTCCCCCAAACTGTCTTATTCAGTATGTACACACAGACCCCCATCTAAAAATCTATGCTACCACAACTAATTTAACTTTTCTGCCAGCCAAATTGCATAAAAACCCTCTAGAAGTGCTCCCCAGAATGCTAGAGTAGAGGCAGGCTGGCCGCCTTGAAGCCAGAAAACCACTAAAACCAATTAAAAAACTAGAAAACAACAGAAAACACCTTAAACTGTAAAATATGCTAAAATATCAAAAAGGCACATAATGTAGAGAAAAATCAGGACTATCTAATAGTACTAAGCACTTAACCCTAAGATTTAAGGTTAGCCCAGAGAAAGCAAAAAACAAAATTACACAGCTGTAGTAAAAATGAAAATTGACCAAAAGAGACCTTAAAACTTGGAATATACACCGCGCAATACGGGGGCGGACTTGTTAGCAAGTCCGCAACCTTGGACTCAAATTCACCACAGATTGAACACACATTGAGCTATTGACAAAGGAACCATACAATCAGGGATGAACACCACTCAGCATAACAGTTTTTGTGGGTCTTCAAGTAGAGTTCAGTATGAGTTCAGTATGAGTTCAGTCTGAGTTCCATCTGAGTTCAGTCTGAGTTCAGGTTGGGGACTTGCTAGCAAGTCCACCCCCTATATTGCGTAGTGATAAAAATACCATCAAAACAAAATATATAGAGAAAATCCAGGGCTATCCAATGATAATAGCCTTGTCACTGTAGCTCCAATATTCAGATTTTGAACCCATAAAAAACACCATAAGCAGAAATAAATGCCATTTAAGACATCATCAAACAGTACCAAACAACACAATAAAGGTCCCAGCCAATGTTAGATTACCACAATGTGAAATCCTGTCAGCCTGGATATCCCCAGGACTGAGTAAAAATTACTTATAAGTTATGTTAAACACTGTCACCGGACGACCTACGCACAAGGTCGAGGATGTTCCTGCAAGTGAGATAAAAGGTTCAAATACTTCTTTGAAGCACAGAGGGATAGTTCGAGGAAGTGATTCAAAGATGACTTGAAGGAAGAACTACTACTTCGAGTTATGTTCGAGAAGGATTCTAATATAATTGAACGGTAATATTAAAATTCTTAAGATCTCACAAAGGGTTGGAAACTCAACAATCAAAGATTTAGGATTTAGATATGATTATTGAGAAAATAAAGAAAGATACAATAATAATGATTTTCACTTAGAGTTTTATCACTATTAACTATAAATATGTTTTATAATTTAATTCTAAAGAATGTCGAACCAAAAACCCAGCCCCTTTTATATCATTTACTCCTCCTCGCATTGACCTCATACTCATCCACCATTCCGCACACCACAAACCTTTAAAATATATCTGTTACACTTGGACCCTCCTCACTAACATCCGTCAACCCCCTTAATCCTTCACTAACCATTCCGTCCATGCTCACTACCCCTTAATAAGCCACAGACATTTCATGAACCTTTTAATGTACTATTATATTAACTATTGCGCTGTGCGTCGCTTATTGGAAAAAAAGACTAAGACACACTATTGAGAGATTGACTAATTTAGATTTAGAGTTTTAGGCTAGCGCAATTGAATAGCAAGTACACAAAGGAAAGTCGCAGTTGCTATGGAGAGTTGCTTTCTGCGCTTCGAGTATGGATTTGAACCCTTTAGTATTGATTTAATGAGCTACTTTTGCCTCGAGTGTCACGTAGCGCATGACAGATGCCCAGGTATAAGAACGCGAGCTCCGTTGAGCGTAAAACATATTTCCCACACTAATTTCTCTTCCTATTTACTTAATTATTATTTTATTACTTTAATTCATTATGACGGATTTCCCTACACCGACTCCCACACCTCCACACCCTAAAGCAGATGGGGGTGTTGTCACACGGCAATTTTCGAAGACTTGCACGGCTTGCGTGGAGAGCACGGCGACACGAGGGCCTTGCCAGAAGTGCGAGTTTTGCCGATGTAGAAGAGTGGCGTGTGACACCTTAGCGAAGAATGCCGATATTGAAAGTCGGTTTACTAAGACGAAGTATTGGGTGATCCCTAAAACGAAAGAAGTAGTCAAGGACATCTGGGATGTGTCCATTGGGGACGATCAATTGGTGGGGGAAAATGAGGAAGAAGTTGAAGATGATGTGAACATCTGGGTGGCTAGGGCTGAGAAAAAGAGGGGGGTCGTCAAAGAGGAAGTTGATGAATTGGTCAAAGAGGAGGAAGAAATTCCCATCTCGAGGAAAACCCCAAAGAAACGATAGGTGGTCATCAAAGATGACGAAGAGGAAAGGGAGGTGGCAGAGAAGGTCACTCCTAGATTATTTTTGGAGCCTGACCCAATCTTCGAAGTAAGTTCACCCTTTTATAATTTATAAATTTTATTACTAATGATTCTTTTTTTAGAATTCAGACGTCATCATCGAGGCCCCTACGACAAAAGCTTCAAATGTGGAAGCGACCCTTGTGGGGCCCATCGTGGTGGAAGTGGCAGTGGAGGATAGATTACCAACTGTTACCTCGAGGGAGGAAAACGAAGAAACCCTCGATCAAGTATGGTCGAAGAAACCTCGTCAGGTTTGACGAGCAAGATATATTGAAGAATTGAGCGGCGAGATTGATAACATTGTTGATGCCGCTTCCTTCAACGTAGCCGAGGAGTTACTTGAACTTGGGGAATTGATTCCGGTAGGAGAGGGGGAGAACTTTGGGAAATGTAGAAAGGAGATAAGGGAAATTTTGGAGAAGATGAAGGGATTGGTTCGGGAAAAGATAAAAGAGAAAATTTAAAATAAAAAGAGAAAAGAAGAAAAAGAATGTAAAAACAATTTGTATTTAATTATTTTACTTTGTTATTTTATTTAGAATTTTATTTAATTTTATTTTTATTTTATTTTATTATTTTTTATATAAGATTTTGAGAGAAAGAAGGAAAAGACAGAAAAAAAGATTTAAATAGAATTTGTTTTAAGATTTTGAAAGAAGAATTTTAAATGAAGAAAGAATAGTTGATTGAAGGAGTTTTTAGTTTTAAAGTTCAAAAAGAAAAGAATTAAGTAAGAAGAAAGAAATAAGAAAGAAATAATTGATTGAGATAATTTAGGAAAAAAAATTGTTATTTAAGTTTGTTAATTGAAGATTTGAGGGATTTTAGTTATTTGAAAAAAGAAAAGAAAGAAGAGACAAAATAAAATTTCTAAGAGGATTTTGAAGAAAGAAGTAATTTGTTTTGAAGAATTTAAAAAGGTGATTTAGAAGTTAAAGTGAAGTTCAAGAAAGATAGTCGTGTAATGTTCGTGAAGAATTTTGATAGTTCAATCAAGGAAAATAAAATTTTAAAGAAAAAATGTATATAGAAAATTGAGAAGAAATTTTTTTTTTTTGTTTTATTTTTATTTTATTTTAATTTGGTTTTTATTTTATTTTACTTTTAATTTAATTTTATTTCATTTTATTTTATTTTATTTTATTTTAAAAGAAGATTGAAACATTTTGAAAAGAGAAGGAATAAAGAAGAAAACAAAAGAATTTTTTAGAAATAAAAATGTTTTAGATTTTAAAAAAAAACAGAGAAAAGAAAAAAAGAGAGTTTTAAGGTTTTGGTTTTAAAGGGTATTTAAGATGAAAAGATTTTAGGAGTTCAGGGGCGTTAGAAACATTGATGGCTGGTTCCCAGGATGTTTTGTCTGAGTCATCAAGAAAGCCTTCCCATTCCAGGAGGTATTGAATTTTCCCCTTGCGCATTCTTGAATCAAGGATACGGCTTACTTCCCACTCTAGATGGTCTTCTACTTCAACCGGTTCTGGAGGAGGTTGGTTCTTTCCCGGGTATGTTTTTCGAGCCAGTTCCAGGAGAGATACATGAAAAACAGGGTGAATAGCCCGCCATTTAGGAGGTAGCTTGAGTCAAAATGCAGTTTTAGAGACTTCAGAGTTGATTTCAAATGGCCCCAAGCGTTTTTCAGCCAGTTTCTTTGATGGCCGAGTCGTTCAAATTTTCCGTGCGTTGAGCCATACTTTGTCACCTGGTTTAAAAGGAGGAGCAGTTTGTTGATGTTTGTCAGCCTGTTCCTTGTACCTTCAAACCGCTAATTCCAGATTTGATTTAAGTTCCTCTTGGAGTCGTGATATGGTTCGAAGATAATGTTCCGCAGGATGATTAGTTCCTACATGGATTTAATTGAATCGAGGATGTCTTCCATAAACAGTTTCAAAAGGAGATTGTTGTGTCAAAGAATGAGTCGAGTTATTATAAGCAAATTCGGCCAATGGTAGCCATGTGGTCCAATCGTTGTGGTAGCCTAAAGTTTAGTATGGCACCTAAGTACGTAAATGGAGTTATTACGGCGTGCAATATTGGCGTTATTATTATTTTTTATAAAAGGGTTTTATTTAATTTATTGGAGTTTAAAATATGAAGAAATTGGTCATGAGCGAATGCCTACACGAAAACAATTTATTTTACAGAGAAAGCTTATTTTTACGGTCTGAAAAATTTATAAGTATCAAGTCAAGTCACTCAAGAACCTTGGGAAATTTTCCCAGAATTTTTACTATTTTTCTTATATTTTTAAATGAATTTTAAAGTTTTATAGAAATTTTTACGTTTTCAGAAATTACTTAACTTCGATGAATTTTCACGGGGTAATTAGAGCTGCGCAGACTACGAAAATTAGTTTGGTATGTAAAGGGGAAGTAGCTCTATTATGTGTAATTTTTCTAGATTTTTTATTATAGTTTTAAGGTTCTAATTGAGTCCAGAAGTCCGGACGGACTCCATTTCGACTCCATACAGACTCCGTACGGACTCCGTTCCGGCTCCGTACAGACTCCGTACGGGCTCCGGATTGACTCTGGAAGAGCTCTGGAGGGGAAAACTTAGGCACCTGACTAGGAATACTTAAGCGCTTCTCAAACTCGAAATTGAGAGGGGGGACACATCATACAGCTTAATCTTTAACCACCACGGTCTCATTTTTTATTACTCAACAAATTAAATAAATTGTAATACCCTTATAACTTTATATTTTTTTATATTTAACATTTTAGAAATACTATTCAACAATTTAAAACACACTTCATACAGGGTATCTTTAGAAAGGTCTTCATCGCTGGGACTTGATTATTGCTGTCTCATAAAAATTTAATTATTTTAAAAACATAAAAGTCAATCTTTTCAGATCTTTCACTGGTACACCTTAATTGTTGTTATCAGTATTTCTTTTATCAACAGCTACTTTCTTTAAATCTCAATAAGCATTAAATATTTTAGAGTTTCATTATTTTTATCAATCAGATCCAAGTAGATTGGTTAGCTTAGTGATTTAGAACACCTACTTTGTTATTTTTATTAGAAGGACGGGGTTTTCAGCTAAATCCACATATCTCCTCCGGATTCTGCTTACAGCAAGGCGACTGTAAGAGTTTACCTTACCATAGTTGGCGCCCAACGTGGGGTTCGATTTCTCTAGCTTTCTTTAAAAGACTTACTTGGATCAAGAACGTTATTAGCCTGCAAGAGGCTTATTTTCTGGAACTCTAATTGGATTTTTGTTATTGGCCTGCAAGAGGCTTGTTATTTTATCGATTGTTAACACTTTTCATTACTTATTGGGATGTCTTCTTCTGCTGTTGCTTCTGGATCTTCTAACCCTCTTACTCCCTCAGTTAGAATTGTTTCTTGGGATGGCCCAAAGTTTGATGGGGAGGAGGTTAAATGGTTCATTAGCAGGTATGAAGCTGCTGCTGCTGTTGATGGTGCTTCTCATGTGGATATGGTGAAGCAAGTTAGGTTTTTAATTGCTGATAGGGAGGTGGAAAAAGAGGTTATTGCTATGCAGGCATTCAAGGACAAGGATTGGGTTAAGCTTTCTAAAGCTATGGTTGATAGATGGGGTGTTAGGTTTACTATGATGGACCTCAATAAAATTGTTGGAGACTGGCAAGCAAAAGGTGGAGTTTCTTCTATGGCTGACTTCAAAAAGCTCTGTGTTCAGTTTGATGAAGTGGTGGAATATCTCATACTGGTGGACGAGTTAGTGCATGAGAACCAAGCAAAAGATTTCTTTTGGACAGCATGCAGCAGGGATATTCGAATGGACGTCTTGAAGGATCTTTCAAGAAAAGATTTGATGAAGGAACTGCCTAATGGTGAGCAGAAACTGCCGGCTCTGGAGGTTATCAAAGAGAACATTCAGGCCCATCTAAAGTTATTAGCGTTGGACAAATATCAAGAGTCATGCACTCAATATGTTAGCAAGGTTAGCGAAGTTTTGGCCGAAAACAACGATATTATAGTCAAAGCCCAGGAGGCCAAGAAGGCTCAAATGGGATTACCTGCTGCTAAAGTTGAGGGTAATGTAGATAATAAGATGGTCGATCACCTGGCCAATTTAACTAAACAATTAAAAATATTTGTTCAAGAAACCCAGAAGGCCAACAAGGCCCCAATCGCTTCTTCGTTGACGTCGACTTCTTATCAGTCTAGAGGTTATGAACGTCGAAATTATAATGGCAATAACAACGGTAACCGCTTCCCAGGCAATGGGAGAAATGGTGGGAATGGTGGTAGTAATGGATATAGAGGTGGCTACAATGAGCCAAAGGTGTGCTCCTATTGTAATAGGAGGGGTCACAGAGCAACAGTTTGTTTTGCTCTTGATAAGGATATGGATGCTGGGTGAGTTTTATTTGATGGTAAAGTTTATAAATTTCCTGATGGTTCGTTCATCAAGCCCAGTGATGGACAGTCTCCTTCTGATTTGGTCAGAAGAAGTTTAACGGCTGAAAGGAGAGCCAGATTTGAAGAGGTGACGGATGAAGATGTTAATGCCAAGGGTGGCAAAAATGGTAATGGTAATGGTGGTAAAGCTGACAAGGGCAAGGAGAAAGAGGTCAGTAAAGCCACATTTTCTACTTCTTTTGGTGGTTTAGAGCTGGTGACGGTTGCCCAGGTGGAGGGTAGCTGTATGGCTGGAGAATATGATGTTAATGCTGCTAGAAGAGCAGCTGCTACTAAGGCGAAAAGTAGCATTCAGAGCCAATTGAGGGCTAATCCTGGCAAGGCCAATAACAAAGTGAACCCTTACTCTAAGGACAAGAATTCTAGTGCTCAAACTGCCGCCAACAAATTGAACCCTTACACTAAGGACAAATTATATAAAATGCAGAAGGGGATTGCTGATATGGGGCCCCCTAGTTATGGCAAGTTTGATTTAAATGGTGAGCCTATGCCAGAGTATGATTCGGATTCTGAGGAGGACGTACCGTTGGCGTCTCTACCCAGACCAAGTTTTAGCGGTCCCATCCCAATGGAGGGAGTAAGAAGGACTAGCGATGGATCAGGATTAGTGCAAGAAGCTGGTGACGGAGTTAGGGTTATAGAAAGTGAAGATGTTATAATGGGGGGTGAAGATGGCTCGGTTGGACCTCAAGAGGTACCCAGGGCCAAGGTTGTTAAATCAAAGGTCCAGTATGAGCGGCCAGTATTTTCTGGTCAAGCTAATGCGATGGACGCAGTTTTGAATAGGGTGAATCAACTGCAGATTCCCTTATCTTTAGGGGAGTTATTTACGATTAGTCCGGCGCTTGCTGAAAATCAAAAGAAGCATTTGACGAGGCGTCGGGTTTCCACTGGAGAGGTGGAATATATTTGTGAAAATGCTGAAAAGTTTGGGGAAGATGTAGATACCCATTTTTCCGCTCCCCTGGGTTACCTGGTGGTAACTCTTAATGGTAAAGAAGTTAAGGCCTTGGTCGATTCAGGGTCTCAAATTAATTTAATTTCATTGGAGCAAGCGACGAGTATAGGCTTGCCAATTAAAAGTGGGACTGGGGGAAACCTCAGAGGTATTGGAGGGCATGCAACAGAGCTGATGGGTACAGCTGAGCATGTCAGGTTAGGCATTGGTGGATCTTTTGGTAAGGTTCACTTTTATGTGGCCAGAGGAGCAGTCAAAACTGTTCTTGGTGGTCCTTTTTTGATGGATTTTGAGGCCAGGATAGGGTATCAAGCTGGCATGGGGATTAGTTTGGAGATCACTGGTGAAGATATGCGGAGGTTACATATGCGGTTAGCGCCTCCCGGAGATGAAGGTTGGGAAACACGGCCAGGGATTACTACTCTGTGCCAGTGTTGTGTTTGCACCAAGAAGCGGCATATTAAACGGACGGCTTCTGGTGAATTATGTTTGTTGGAAAAGGATGGATGCCCTCATTTTTTGGGGTAGCAGGGGCTGATCACTCTAATGTTGTAATCTCTCCTCAGGATGAGATCCTGGATTGCAATAGGTCAGCTCACTTGGAGATAATTCAAGTGGATTCTCAATTATTTTTTGTTAATATTACTTTGGAGTGCAAATACGTTTTGGACTTTTCTATATGTTTATTGGATTTACCCTGTTTTTCTATAAAATTTAAAAATGGTGAAAAAGGCAAAATGGGCCAAATTAGGTTGGATAAAAATTGGAAGGGTATGTTTTATGACCTCCAGCAAGAGGGTAAACTGCAAATATCACATCAAAATCCGATAAAAAATCTCAGTATAATTAAAACACAAAAAAATAATTTTTGTGAAAATTCAATTCCAGTCCTCCAGCCAGAGGTTAAACTGCCGACTTTCTTTACGGGTGATTTACTGTTGGATAAGGGAAGCAAAGGTGTCGGAAAATCTGTTTATAAATTAGACGAGGGAAAGGAGAAAAGGGTAAAATTTAAAAATGAAATAAAATATTTTTCTAATTTTTCTTATTCCAATTCTGACGATGAAGAAGATTCATTTGATGAAAGTTTTAATGGCGATGTTTTACCTCAAGTTTATTTAGATGTGGACGCAGCCAAATATAAGAAAGTAGCAAATAAAGTTTGACCTATTAATGAACCGCTACCTGCTGAATTAAATCCACCTTTGAGAAGACCAAGGTTATCAAGAGATCCTTATGAAAGTCCCTTGGTAAAGAATCCGCCTGAATTTTCTGAGATGTCAAGAATCACTTTTGAGAGACTGGGTGTTGTTAATTTTGGACCTGATGGTTGGTTGTCTGGAGAAGAGAAGAAGTTGTTGTTGGATGTGATGGTCAAGCGAGAGAAGGCCATTGCTTTTGTAGAAGAGGAGAGGGGTGTGTTGAAGCATTCCTATGGGGAGCCTTACAAAATTCCTGTGGTATGTCATGAACCGTGGCAGCAGAAACCGATTCCTATTCCGGCTGCATTAAAAGAAGCCTATATTGAAGTTGTCAGAGAACGGATACGCACTGGACTGTATGAGCAATCAACGTCAAGTTATTCTAGTCCAGTATTTTGTATCAAGAAACCAAATGGCAAGCTTAGAGTTGTTCATGATCTTAGGGAATTAAATAGGGTTACAATAAAGGATGCTGGAATACCACCTAGTGCTGAGGAGTTTGTTGAAGCGTTTGCAGGGAGAGTGTGTTATGGTTTGGGAGATATTATGGGTGGATATGATGAGAGAGAGTTACATCCGGACTCAAGGCCTCTCACTACATTCAATACGCCACTAGGACGTTTACAGTTAACAAGATTACCTCAAGGAGCAACAAATTTGGTTGCAGTTTATCAAGCTCAGATGGCTTGGATCCTTCAAGATGAAATTCCACAATATGCTGGAATCTTTATAGATGATGGAGGAATTAAGGGACCAACAACCGACTATGATAACCAGGTGTTGGAAGAGAATACCGGGATACGCAAATTCATTTGGGAGTTTGCAATTACTTTAGAAAGAATCTTGTTTCGAATTGAAGAGGCTGGTTTAACTATTTCAGGTTCAAAATTTTCATGTTGTGTGCCAGCTTTAGAAATATTAGGCCATGTGGTATGTAGAGAGGGTAGGATTATGTCCAAGAAGAAAGTTAACAAAATTCAGTCCTGGCCAAGACCCAAGAATACAACCGAAGTTAGAGGGTTTTTAGGCGTTTGCATATATGTTAGAATGTTTATCAAGGACTTTTCTTCATTGGCAGCTCCATTGAGACGGTTAACGAGAAAGGATGCAGACTGGGAGTGGGATGAAGAGTGTGAGAAGGCGTTTGTGAAGTTGAAGGAGGTTGTAGGGAAGGATTTAGTCCTGCACAAGTTGGATTATGGAAAAGATGCTGGTAGAATTTATTTAGCAGTTGATTCAAGTCAGGTTGCAGCTGGGGCGGTTTTGTCTCAGATGGATAAAGCTGGTTACATCAGGCCAGTTAGGTATGAATCTGTAGTATTTACTGAGGTCGAATCAAGATATTCTCAACCAAAATTGGAATTATGTGGTGTGGCGAAAATACTGAAGAAACTTCAGCATATTTTGTGGGGGCAACATTTTGAGTTGCAAGTGGATGCGAAATCGTTAATCCAGATGATTAATTCCACAAGTTTACCGAACGCACCCATGACGAGATGGGTAGCTTTTATTCAACATTTTTCGTTTGATTTAGTTCATAAGCCTGGCAAGACTTTTACTATGCCAGATGGTTTATCAAGGAGACCACCCACTGAAGAAGATTCAGACTCAGAAGAGTTCGATGAAGATATACCTATTATCAAAGCCAGCACTAAAGGAGCTGAAGACTTTCCATACCTCCCACATGAGGTTAAACTGGCAGGACTATTGTGTTTAGATTATGGTGATGATGACCTCCACCAAGAGGATAAACTGGAAAATAGTTTTTATGTTAATAAAGGTGTTGTAAAAGGTGTAGATAAATTCGGTAGAAAGGAGGTAGAAGAAGATGTGGTGTATGTAGAGGAAGATGGATTGGTAGTGTGGGATAGTAGTAATTTAAGGAATGGTGTATATGTTGGAGAATTAGAGAATTTAAATAAAAAGATGGATAAAGAGAAAGAGTTATTTTCAAATACGGCTTATGAAGGATCCAAAGGTTCAGATGAAAAACGTCGACATAGCTCGATTAAAGATTTATTTAGGGGTCAACGATTATTGGCTCATTCATGTGCAGGTGATATTGGTGATAGAGAAGTCCCTATTGATGTTATATTAATCGATTTTCAAGATGAAGTCTGGGGTCAGACTGGTTTTTATTTTTTGTTAGTCAAATATTTGTTGACTTTAGAGAGGCCAGAAGAGTGTGAAGACGATGAATGGGTGGCTATCAAGAGGAAGTCATCTACGTTTTACCTATCTGGTCGACGTTTAATGAAGAGGAGGTATCCAAATCCTCAAGTAGTTATAACTCAACAGAAGGGGCAAGAATTATTTTTGAAATCACTGCATGAAGATCTCGGGCATAGAGGCGTTGGAGAAACGTTTAGAAGAATTTCTGATTGATTTTGGTGGCCTGGAATGAAGATGGCTGTTAAACAGTGGGTTCAGTCATGCGAAGAATGTCAAAGACAAAGTTATTTAAGGCCAAAAGAACCTGGACACGCAACCGGTGAATATACACTCTTTGGGAGAGTTAGTTTAGATGCCGTTCATATAAAAGAGGGACGGTATAAATATTTAATTGTGGCCAGAGATGATTTATCTGGTTGGGTAGAGGCAGCGCCTCTTATTAATTTAACTGCCAAAAATGTGGCAGAATTTTTTTTGAATAATTGGGTGTATCGATATGGAGTGATGAAATTGGTGACGGTAGATGGAGGTCCTGAATTTGGGACAGAGTTTAAAGAGGCCGTATTGAAAGTTGGATCAAAGGTTAGGGTAGCAACCCCATATTATCCTGAAGCTGAAGGCATGGTTGAAAGAGGGCATCAAGTTATTAAGGATGCTTTAGTTAAAATGTGTGGGACAAGTGCCGAAAAGTGGAGGCACTATTTACCTTTAGTTTTATTTGCTGATCGAATCACTGCCAAAAGGACGACCGGATTTTCACCTTATGAACTTGTTTTTGGACAGAAAGCAGTTTTACCGGTTGATTTAGAAGCTGAATCATATCTTGGAGTTGACTGGGACACGGTCAAAACTACTGAAGAATTATTGTGTGCAAGAATGATGCAGTTAGAAAAAAAAGAAGAATATTTAGAAAAGGCATATTCGCGGATGATGAAGATCCGAAATCAATCAGTCAGATATTGGGATGAGCGGTTGGCACATCGATTAAGGAAACCTTTGAACCCAGGAGATATGGTCCTGGTGTATAATAGGAGTTTGGAAAGTCAGTGGGGAAAGATGTTTGCAGATAGGTGGAATGGACCGTATAAAATCAAGGAGCAAGTTTCCGGCGGTTCATATGTGCTAGAAGAGTTGGATGGAGTAGTATTAAAGAAGAGGGTAGCAGCCGATCAAGTGAAACGGTTCTATCCTAGAGGCACCAGGAGTGCCGAAGTCTTCCTCCGCAATGAGGATAAACTATGATATCAATGAAACTTTATGGATTCCTCCGCAATGAGGATAAACTATGACATTTATGAAATTATATGGACGAACTCCGAGATGAGGATAAACTACAATTTTAATGACATTTATCAAATTTTATGGATTCCTCCGCAATGAGGATAAACTATGATATCGACAATATTTTATGACGACCTCCGCAACAAGGATAAACTATCTTCTTTTTTTATCAAAATACTTTACTATCGTTACACTGTATATGGACAACGAAACTGTGATGAAACTTAACGAAATGCAAGAAGACCTTCTTTGAAATTTTCAAAAAACTTAAAATTCTTAAAATATGGGTGAAGATAGTGTTGGAAAATTTTTAAAATTTATTGGAAGAAGTGTTCACAGGGGAACCTTCTTAATTTAATATTGGCAAGTGTGGGGGTAATTGATGGGCTGGCTGCTCTATACACAATTACCCCATAATGTTCGTTTCCAAAATTTTCCCTGTTACTAGTTGAATCCTGGCTTTGTCTTTTAATTTTAGGAAGTCCACTAAGACTATAAACTGGAACGAATCAAGAGACACTGCTCTCAACGCCGGATTCAAGATTCTTTTATTTTATTTTGTTTTTGATTTTTTATATGTTAGATTGTGATTTCTTTTCTTTAATATATATTATGAATTATTGTAAAGGTGATGCTCACTGGTGGTCTCAAATCATTTTTATAAATTGGAGGGAGCCCACCCAGTGATCATCATTATAAAAATTAGCTTCTAAAAACTTTCATTTATTTTCTTTTCTTTTCAATTTCTCAAAATTGTGTAACCACATCATGTTGCACTTGGATGTGGGTATGATGTCGAGGGTACGGCTCATCAAATGGCCGGGGGGGCATCTTTTAAAATTTTATTTTAAAAATTTTTTTACTACTTTTTTTATCTTTCTTTTCACATTAATTTATCTTTCTTTAAAATTAAATTTTAACTTTTATTTCAAAACTATCTTTTCTAAAATCTTTTATTTTAAATTTAAAAAAAAAAATATATATATATATATATTAAAATTAAAAAAAAATAAAAATAAAAATAAAAATAAAAATAAAAATAAAATAAAAATAAATAAATAAAAATAAAATAATATATAAATGAAAAAAAAAAAAAAAATTAATTAATTAAATCAAAAATATTATTATATTTCTTAGTTTTATTTTTCAGTCTTCATTCTTTTTTAGTTTTTATTCATTTAGTTTAGACAGGAAACAGGGTCTAGGGGAACTCAATACATATGGGATTTTACTTCAAGACATCTGTTAGTCCTCCAAGACTTTAAACTGGCTACTGTTCAAAACATTCTTTATGGTTTTTTATACGAATTTTGGATCTGTTAGTCCTCCAAGACTTTAAACTGGCTACTGTTCCAGACATTCTTTACGGTTTTTTACACATATTTTGGATCTGTTAGTCCTCCAAGACTTTAAACTGGCTAATTTTCAAGACTTTCATTAAAGATTTTATATTGGAGCTGTTAGTCCTTCAAGACTTTAAACTGAATTTCAAGGATAGAGAAGTTGTTAGGTCCACCAAGACCTTAAACTGGACTGTTATCAAGCTGTTGGGTCCACCAAGACCTTAAACTGGATTTCTTATCGATTAAATGTTTGGTCCACCATGACTTTAAACTGGTAGTTCATTCATTGTTTAGTCCACTATGACTTTTAACTGGAAAATTAATATCTGCAGGATAATTCAACATTCATTGGACCACTATGGCCTTAAACTGGATTACTTGTCGATCAAATGTTTGGTCCACTATGACATTAAACTGGATTATCAAATTTATTCAATCTTTGGTCAAGCCTAGGCCTTACTTAGGAATTTATCAAGTTATTTATGCACCTAAACGATCTTTGGTCCACCAAGACCATAAACTGGCAATCGATTATATTTTTGGTCCACCAAGACTTTAAACTGGAATGTCAATCTTGTTTGGATAACTCAATTCAATCTTTTAATTTATCACTGTCCACTAAGACTCTAAACTGGTTATTCAATTATTTCTGGAATTGGGTGCTGATAAGCTTTAAGAGGTTAAAATTTCAGGTGGTGATGATGCTAAGGAAAGCATAATGGTTAATTAGGTGAAATTTGTGGCGCTTTAACATGGTCTAAAGTTAATATTATTATTGGAAGCCTGGCAAAAGTATTTTATGGGTTTGCTGTATAGCAAAGTTTGAAAATTGTGATGAAGGAATCAGAAGTTAGGATGGTAGTTGGATTTTAGGGAATGATTTTTTTAGTGCCTCATTGTTAGGCCATTTTTGGTGTGAAGCTTGGAGGACCTTATGGCGAGATTGGAATCATAGAATTCGGCTCAGTGGGGGGCCCTATGAGGTTGGAATCAGGAGTATTCGGCTCATAGGAAGATCCACTCTCTCAATGCTGTGACAAGAAGGAAGACTGGTATATGGGAGTCTGAAGGGATTCGAACCTTGCTCTCAGTAGTGGAATCATCACAAGATTTATATTATTTTATGTTATATCAAGCCAGAGAAGAAGAAAGAACGTTTTTATTATAAAGATTTAAAAGAAGACCAGCTAAAACAAATTTATCAAATTATTTTATTAGAAAAGATAATTCTTTTGGAATTGCTCAACCAGTTATGCAAAGTTATAAGAATGGGGACATTCTCAATTGGAGGGAGGATGTGGTAGCCTAAAGTTTAGTACGGCACCTAAGTACGTAAATGGAGTTATTACGGCGTGCAAGATTGGCGTTATTATTATTTTTTATAAAAGGGTTTTATTTAATTTATTGGAGTTTAAAATATGAAGAAATTGGTCACGAGCGAATGCCTACACAAAAACAATTTATTTTACGGAGAAAGCTTATTTTTACGGTCTTAAAAATTTATAAGTATCAAGTCAAGTCACTCAAGAACCTTGGGAAATTTTCCCAGAATTTTTACTATTTTTCTTATATTTTTAAATGAATTTTAAAGTTTTGTAGAAATATTCACGTTTTCAGAAATTACTTAACTTCAATGAATTTTCACGGGGTAATTAGAGCTGCGCAGACTACGAAAATTAGTTTGGTATGTAAAGGGGAAGTAGCTCTATTATGTGTAATTTTCCTAGATTTTTTATTATAGTTTTAAGGTTCTAATTGAGTCTGGAAGTCCGGACGGACTCCGTTTTGACTCCGTACGGACTCCGTACGGACTCCGCTTTGACTCCGTTCCGGCTCCGTACGGACTCTGTACGGGCTCCGGATTGACTCTGGAAGAGCTCTGGAGGGGAAAACTTAGGCACGTGACTAGGAATACTTAAGCGCTTCTCAAACTCGAAATTGAGAGGGGGGACACATCAAACAGCTTAATCTTTAACCACCACGGTCTCATTTTTTATTACTCAACAAATTAAATAAATTGTAATACCCTTATAACTTTATATTTTTTTATATTTAACATTTTAGAAATACTATTCAACAATTTAAAACACACTTCATACAGGGTATCTTTAGAAAGGTCTTCATCGCTGGGACTTGATTATTGCTGTCTCATAAAAATTTAATTATTATAAAAACATAAAAGTCAATCTTTTCAGATCTTTCACTGGTACACCTTAATTGTTGTTATCAGTATTTCTTTTATCAACAGCTACTTTCTTTAAATCTCAATAAGCGTTAAATATTTTAGAGTTTCATTATTTTTATCAATCAGATCCAAGTAGATTGGTTAGCTTAGTGATTTAGAACACCTACTTTGTTATTTTTATTGGAAGGACGGGGTTTTCAGCTAAATCCACATATCTCCTCCGGATTCTGCTTACAGCAAGGCGACTGTAAGAGTTTACCTTACCATATCGTCTTGTTGGTAACTGACATACATTTGAAGGTATTGTTTGAGGATTTGGTTGACCCTTTCTGTTTGCCCATTGGTTTCGGGATGATAGGCTGTGGAGAGGTTCCTCATGATATTGAGTTGTTGACACAGTTGAGTCCAGAATGTGGATACAAACAATGAGCCTCTATCTGAAATAATATCATTAGGTAAGCCGTGTTTGGAAAATACATATTCTAGAAACAATTTTGACAGATCTTCTGCAGTAGCAGTAGTAGTGGTTTTAATGAAAATAGACATTTTTGAGAATCTATCTACTATTACTAATATAGCATCAAAATTATTAGAAAGAGGAAGTTGAGAAATAAAATCCATCGATAAAGATTCCTAAGGTTAAGAGGGAATAGGAAGTGGTTGAAGCAACCCATACTTCCGTTGAGTGGGAGCCTTGTTCCTATTACATTCGTAACAAGCTTTTATATAGGCCTTGATTTCCCTGGTCATACCTGGCCAGAAAAAATCCCTTGCTATTAACTGGTAGGTTTTATCAACACCAAAATGACCAGCTAATGGAGAATCATGTCGACTGTTGAAAATTCATAATTTTATCTCATTGTTGTCGGGTATGACTACTCTACCTTCGAAGACTAATAGACCTGATTCAATACTAAATCTTTTGGCCCCTTGCTTTGAGAGTATTTTGTCTTTTAACCCTAAACAATAATCGTCCTTTGACTGAGCTTCGAGGATGTTGGATAGTGGATTTTGAAACGATTGAATTGTCATAGAATTAAGTTGATGAGTCATTAAAATTGATTTGTTGAAGATTGATTTCACATTTGCTGGATTTTTGTCAGCAAATGCGTCCCCCCGCTGTGGGTAAACGTCTTCCCAACGTGAAAAGATATCTGGGACAATGCAGTTCTTACCTGGGAAATAGGAAATAGAAAAGGGAAATTCAGACAGAAATTCAGCCCACCTGGCTTGACGCCTGGTTAACACTTTGGAAGACATAAAGTATTTCAAAGAATTATGGTCTGTTAAAATTTGAAAAGGACTATCTAGGCTGAGAAGAAAAGAGCGCCATTTTTAAGACAGTGAATAATAGCTAAAAGCTCTTTGTCATGAATTTCATAATTTAACTCTGCTGCAATGAGTTTGCGTGACTCAAAAGCAACAGGATGAAACAGTTTTGTTTCTGGATTCAATTGAGAAATGACCCCTGCGATAGCATAATCGCTCGCATCTGTCTCGACTATTGTCAAAGCAGTAGGATCAAAGTGTTGAAGAATTGGAGCTGTGGTGAATGCTGTCTTCAATGCTTCGAATTCCTTTCGCGCTGTAGAAGTAAAAACAAAAGGAATATCTTTTCTAAGAAGAGAAGTAAGATTGGAAATAGTTTTAGAGTAATCTTTAATAAATCTTCTATAGAAATTTGCAAAACCCAAAAATCCTTGGAGGGATTTAACGGATTTGAACTCAGGCCATTCCAGGACCTTTTGAACTTTTTTTTTGTCCATGACTAAACCATCAGTGGATAATGTAAAACCCAAAAAATCAATAGATTTAAGATGTAATTCGCATTTATTATGCTTGGCGTAGAGTCCATGATCTCGAAGCCGATTTAAAACCTGTCAAACATGATGAATATGTTCATCCAGTGTCTTTGAGAAAATTAAAATATCATCTAAATAGACGACAACAAATTGTTCGACAACATCTTGAAAGATGTCATTGACAAAATTTTGAAAAGTAGATGGTGTGTTACACAATCCAAAAGGCATAACTAAATATTCAAAACTACCAAATCTAGTGCGCATTGCAGTCAGTGGTTCATGACCTTCCGCAATGCGAATAAGATTGTAAGTGCCTCTAAGATCAATTTTAGAAAAGAAATTAGCACCATTAAAAAGGGTAAGAAGCAATGACATAGGAGGAACAGGATATGCATTCTTCTTAGTGACTGTGTTGAGCTTTCTATAGTCAACACACAACCTAAGACTACCATCCTTCTTTTTTACAAAGAGGACAGGGGAGCCGGTTGGAGATTTACTGGCTTTGATGAAACCTTTGGCTACATTCTCTGCAATTTAGTCTCCAAGAACTTGAGATTCGTCCTTTGACAAAGAATAGACAGGACCTGCCAGAGGTACTGGGCCTATTAACTCTATCTGATGGTCGTAGGTTCGATGAGGTGGTACCTTATTGGCCTTGCGGATTGAAAAAACATCAAGGAAATCATGATAGATTTCTGGTAGAGTCGATTTAATGGCTTCAACGTTGATTTGGTCGTCCTCATCATCTTCGAGAGAATCTGTTGAGGGAAGACCAGAATTGAGAGAGCATAATTTGATTACTTCAAGGCAATTTAAATCCTCTTCGAGTGAAGTCATTGAGCTAGAAGGGTTAGCCAGCTTCTCATTTAAAGAAAGATTAGATGCTTGCAAGTCATCTGGCAGAGGTTTGTCCTCTAGAAGGACATTGTCAGGCAGGTTGTTTAACTCCCTATTGACATGCATTGAAGAATTAGAAATATACTTAGTCCGTGGGGTGATCAATCCCCGTGTCCAGTCAATTTCAGGATTCCAATGTGTTAAAAAGTCATGGCCAAGAATGGTATCGTCCATCCTTGGGGCGTCCAAGACTGTAAGTTCCCACTCGAAGGGGGGAAAATTCGGAAAGTTGAAAACCCATAAAACTTTCTTACTGACCCAATATTTGGGTTCCTCTGATTCGACCAAATAAATTGGAGTTCGATCGATATCTGTAAATGTCAGCTGTAACTTCTCGGCAAAAGATGAACTGACAAAAGAAATTGAAGCTCCAGAGTCTATAAGACAACTGAAGGGGATATCCTCCTTAAAAAAAATGAATCTCAAGCGGTTTAAGGCAACTCCAGTCCTTAAGACATGGAGATTCTGTGCACTGGGAGATATAAGATAGTTTGCTTTGCACACAAGTAAACTATCTACTAGTTTTTTGGCTTTGAACTAGTACCTTCTCTTTCCTTCAACTTTACACAATCTTTCAGCTTGTGCTTACCCCCACAATACATACATAACCCATTATCTGTTTGCCTCTTCCTCTCAGCTTCTTTAAGTTCCCCTTTAGGATCCAGTACTTTACTGATATCGCCTGGGGTCGAGGTTTGTCCTTTCCCTTAATAGGTTTGGATTGAGTTGTTTGTGGGTGAGAAAAAGGTCCCGATTTGAAATTTAAGCCTTAAGATTTGTTGGCGTATCGACGATGTTGAAGTCGTCCTTGGTAAACGCTGTCAAGTTTGAGGGTTAGATCCATTAAATCTGTTAAAGTAGTCATCTTCTGACCGTGAAGATTTAACTGATCCAGAATCCTCGAAGGAAGTCCTTTTTTGAAATGATACTTAAGGGCAGCATCATTCCAACCTACTCGAGTTTGAAGCGCTTTGAAGTTCGAGATATATTCAGAGGCTTTCCCATTATCACTCATGCAAAGGAGATCAAGTTCAATTTCTGCATTGTCAGTTTCATTAGGGTCACCAAACAACGTGAATTGTTGGTCTTCGAACTTTTCCCAGTTATTAATAAGTAAGTGGGTTTTGGTTGAAGAGAGCATGAGAAGATAAGGTTCAAACCATCTTGCTGCTTTTCCGGCCAGGAATGAAGAAGCATAAGCAACTTTTGATCGGTCGTTATTGAAGGTTCAAGGGTCATTATGGAACAGGAGCTTGCAGGTTAGCAAGAAGGGTCGCAATCTGTCTGGATGTTCTCCATCGAATTTATCAGGAGATTTCATAGAAGGAGTTTTGAATTTAGATCCCTCTGAAGACGTTGAATTTGAAAGGTTCTTCATTAAAAGTCTCATGAAATCTTCCAGAGAATTGGATGGTCCAGGTTGTGAAGGTTGACCAGAAGGGTGGTTAGCAGGGGCGGATGGTGCCTTGTGCATTGTATCCTCTCCTTCTTCATCATCACTAGAATCATCGAAATCTTGTGGGATGTCTTCTACTGATTGGACTGAATGTTGCCGTTCCCTAAGTTTGAGTGGCTCCAAGGAGTGAGTGCGGGAAACAGGCCTATTGGCTGTTGGCCTGCCTCTGGGACAAGTTCTAGTAGTAGCGCCTGTAGGAGGAGTGCGTTGAACAGGTGCCATTTTAAGAATTTAGAGAAAACACCTGAAAAGGGACGTAGTAGTGCAAAGAATGAGAACTACGGAGAATTAAATTATACTGTCACCGGACAACTTACGCACAAGGTGGAGGATGTTCCTGCAAGTGAGATAAAAGGTTCAGATACTTCTTTGAAGCACAGAGGGATAGTTCGAGGAAGTGATTCAAAGATGACTCGAAGGAAGAACTACTACTTCGAGTTATGTTCGAGAAGGATTCTAATATAATTGAACGGTAATATTAAAATTCTTAAGATCTCACGAAGGGTTGGAAACTCAACAATCAAAGATTTAGGATTTAGATATGATTATTGAGAAAATAAAGAAAGATACAATAATAATGATTTTCACTTAGAGTTTTATCACTATTAATTATAAATATGTTTTATAATTTAATTCTAAAGAATGTCGAACCAAAAACCCAGCCCCTTTTATATCATTTACTCCTCCTCGCATTGACCTCATACTCATCCACCATTCTGCACACCAAAAACCATTTAAAATATATCTGTTAAACTTGGACCCTCCTCACTAACATCCGTCAACCCCCTTAATCCTTCACTAACCATTCCGTCCATGCTCACTACCCCTTAATAAGCCACAGACATTTCATGAACCTTTTAATGTACTATTATATTAACTATTGCGCTGTGCGTCGCTTATTGGAAAAAAAGACTAAGACACACTATTGAGAGATTGACTAATTTAGATTTAGAGTTTCAGGCTAGCGCGATTGAATAGTGAGTACACAAAGGAAAGTCGCAGTTGCTATGTAGAATTGCTTTCTGCGCTTTGAGTATGGATTTAGACCTCTGTTTTATTGATTTAATGAGCTGCTTTTGCCTCGAGTGTCACGTGGCGCGTGACAAACACATGGACTATACATGGGAGCAATAAATTAGAGTACACAAATAGTATACATAAGTAAATTTATGATAAAATACAAAATTCACATGCGCCACGTGACACTCAAGGCAAAAGCAGCTCATTAAATCAATAAAACAGAGGTCTAAATCCATACTCAAGGCGCAGAAAGCAATTCTACATAGCAACTGTGACTTTCCTTTGTGTACTCACTATTCAATCACACTTGTCTAAACTCTAAATCTAAATTAGTCACTCTTTCAATAGTGTGTCTTAGTCTTTTTCTCAATAAGCGACGCACAGCGCAATAGTCAATGTAATAGTCTGCTAAAAAGGTTTATTAAAGTATCTGTGGGTTATTAAAAAGGGGTAGTGAGCATGGACGGAATGGTTAGTGAAGAATTAAAGGGTTAATGGATGTTAGTGAGGAGGGTCCAGGTGTAACAGGTGTAATTTTGGTGGTATGTGGTGTGCAGAATGATGGATGGGTATGAGGTCAATGCGAGGAGGAGTAAAGGATATAAAAGGAGTTGGATTTTGGTTCAACATTCTTTAGAATTAAATTATAAAACATAGATATAGTTAATAGTGGTAAAGCTTTAGGTTAAATCATTATTATTGTATCTTTCCTTATTTTCTCAGTAATCATTTCTCAATCCTAAATCTTTGATTATTGAGTTTCCAACTCTTTGTGAGATCTTAAGAATATTAATATTACCTTTAAATTATATTAGAATTCTTCTCGAACATATCTCAAAGCAGTAGCTCTTCCTTTGAGTCATCTTTGAATCACTTCCTCGAAAATTTCCTCTGTGCTTCGAAGAAGTTTCTAAACTATTCTCCTCATCTCACTTCCAGGAACACCCTTGACCTTGTGCATTGGTCGTCCAGTGACAAAAATATGCCATTATAACACCTTATATACAGGCATATATTCACCTTTTATAAGTCTTATGTACTTAATATTAAGTTGCAATATGTAAGAGTAATCTTAAGAGCCATAAATACAAGGCTACATAATTTTTAAGTAGACTTAAAGCTGTTGTTTTCATTATTTTACATGAAAAACAAGAAATGTGCATTAGATCACTTAAAAGTTGACTATATGTGCTATAAATTTAATAATATTAAAAATGTTCTTTGACAGATCAATTTGTCTTAATTAGGACTGTTGATTTGGCTACTCAAATGCATAAAAATAACACTTTTTTAAATTTGATGTTAAATTATGCCAGAAACAGCTTCTGTATACTGGCCACATACTGCCTGCATTTGTCCCACATGAATAGCTTCATTTTTAGCAAAGTTAGCAATTTCACACTATAATTACCCCACATTGTACTCCCACTATAGGGAAACACACTAAAATAAGCAACAGCTGCTTATTTAGTGTCCTAGCTTAATTATGAATGCATTGACCCTTATTATATGCACTAATTTCATTAATAACCTCAAGCTTGGCGCTTTAATTCATCACCACACTTAAATTCACCTAATTTTAGTCAAGGATTTACCTGTGCAAGCGCCTGCCAAGGACTGCATGTAGTTACCCCACATCTCACACCCTTTTTTGAGTTTTTAAGTGGTTTCTCAGTCAATTTTGGTTATTTTTGAATGGGGATTACACGTAGTATAATGTCAGGATTAGCCCCAACATTTCTACAGTTAATCCCCCTTATTATTAAGTATTAATTAGTCTTAATTTCCTCTTTTCGGCCTTTTATATTAATGTATAATACGCATATACTCTCTTTTTTGCTTATTCTTTATTTTTGATGGATTATCCATGTTACTGCAGGATTTTGGCGGGTGATATCATTCTAATTATGTTATTGGTCACTCTTTATGTTGTTGAACATGTCTATTAGTTGGAATGAGGTGTCATCAATCATGCATAGGACTGTTAAAGCAAGGGGTTCATTGGAGGAATTATAGTGTATAAAAGGAGGGGGTTTTTTGGGTCTTATTTTCTTCATTCTTTATCATTACAATTTAAACATATAACCAATACAATTACAATACATATCAATTAGCACCTATAAAGTCTTTTGAAGAGTATCTGAATTATTACATCTATTTTTCTACCAACTATAAGATTGTAAGCCATGTATAATTAGTGAGAATTATATTACTGAGACCTTTATATTTGATTATATTTTACAACTTAGTGGATTAAAACTACAGTATTCATATAGGACCATTAAAATCTTCTAGACATCTGACCATTCAAGCTAGTTCACGTCTCTGTACTTGACCTCAGCCTGACAACCTCTTCCGCTGTTTCAGAGCAGTGGGAAGAAGACGGGTGTTATGTGTCGAGAGAGCCTTAGGACCTAAGCTCCACCGTGTCTGGCCGCTGCTTTTTCGCTGCGTCGCATCCGCTGAGCTCGGACCATGGCCTCCCTCCTCGCTGTTTCTCGTCCGCGGATCCACCCAAGAAATCCGTCCCATGGCTTATTCTGCAGATCTTTTTCTGCGTCGCCCCTGTCCTGCGAGACGCTGCGTGAAATCGAAAGCCGCTTGAAATCCGTCAGGAACATCGAAAAGGTCCCCCTCTTCTTTCTTTCTTGACTGCTGCTCCCTCCCCTCCGTCTGACGCTCATGGACAAACCCTCGCTTTTGGCTTTGTTTTCTTCATATAGATCACTAAGTCAATGAAAATGATTGCCACTACAAAACTTAACAAGGCCCAGCGAGCAATGAACGATGCTAAAATCTATGGACAAGCTAATTCGACCGTCTTTGACCAATCAGAAGCCAATCTGGCTAAAACTGAAGAGGCCAAAAAAACCTTGATCATCACTATCAGCAGTGATAAAGGGCTTTGTGGTGGCATACATTCAAGTGTTTCAAAAAGAACAAGGAATGAACTTTCTGCCTCTCCTGACGCCCAGGTCCGTCATTGGTTGTTTCCTGCTGCACTCATGTATTAATGTTCATCTCTTTCTTACAATTTTCTGACAGATTGTCGTGGTAGGTGATAAACCTAAAGCGCAACTGGGACGTATGGCTCCCAAAAACATCGCCTTGTCCTTCAATCAAGTCGGTAAACAAGTCCCCACGTTCGCCGATGCTTGTGCTATTGCCGATCTTATTGAACAGAAGAAGATTGAATTCGACAAAGTTCTTTTAGTCTATAACCGATGGATCAGTGTTATAAGCTATGAATCTACCTTATTGGAACTCTACAATGCTAAAACAATCAAAGCTGCTCGTCAGTTTGTTTTAATTCCTGAAATTGCACCGCTGCTGCCCTGATGCCTTTCATCCATCCTGCTTGTTACTCCATGTAGCCAAATTTGACTCATATGAAGTAGATGGAGATGAACTCGTCAATGATCTTGCTTCTTTTGCATTGACTAATGCAATCTACAGTGCTTTAGTTGAAGGTTACGCTACCGAAATTTCCGCCCGAAGGAACGCCATGGAAAATGCGTCAACCAATGCCCAAAGTGTGATTGGTGGCTTGCAAATGAAATTTAACAGAATGAGACAGTCCAAAATCACTAACGATTTGGTTGATGTACGTCTTTGGTTTCACTTTGCTGATCCTCAATTTTGTTAATCACCTGTTCATTTCATTGACTCCTTTTCTTCTCTTCTGTTCTTTTACCCTTGGTTGTTGTTACCTTGATATGAACTACTTTTGTTGGATCCGTGTCATTCCGTTATTTTTATTTATTTATTTTTTATTTTCTACAACAATCCAATGTGCGTTTCCCATCAACCATACACATACTTGATAAACACAGATCATTACTGGTGCAAATGCGCTTTAAAGTATTTATTCCTGACATAGACCATCCATTTTAAGCTGTATGTACCTAAAAATGGCTCCAAAATTTTATTATGGTGATAATTTTCATAATTGGGTGCTGTAAACTGAATTATTTATGGCAGGAAATTTATAATTTAAACCTGATAGTATTTTTTTTCCTGGTTAAGTGCAAGTGCTTAATGCAAAATGTTTTGGTACCCCCATAACTTTGCTTTTTTTTTTTTTCTTGCTCTTCTTTCTTTTCTTTTCTTTTTTTTTTTTAGATGGGTGAATGAATGATTAAGGGTTGAGTGACAGGGATAGATTTTGAAAAAAGTTCAGCCCGAATCTAGAAATAAATGCGGTGTGAGAATAATGTGTACCTTAAATTCTTCTCTTTTATATATATATATATATATATATATTACACTGACAAACAATAAGAAAAATTGTAAATGAGTATATAGTTTTCAAAGGGGTTGAGAAACTTCTTTAGTTGATTATCCTTAACCTGAACCTTATCATTACCAGTATTTATATTGTACTTCATTTCCTTTCCTTTATTTTGTTTATTTATTTATATACACATGAGTATTATTATGATTATGATTGTGATTGACGATTATCATTTTCATCATGACTCTTTTCTTCTCACTTCATCATAATAATAATAAAAACCACCATGAAAAAAAAAAGAAAAGGGGGTTGGCACCTGCTAAACAGCTGCTTCTCCCCAAATCAAACAATGACCTTAGTTCAGTCAGGGATATATAAAAACCTTTTAAGAAGTTGCCAGGTATTAATTGGTTTTTGTTTCATAATAAAATAGAATGAAATAAAAAACAAAAGTAAATAGAAGACAAAAATTTTTTATAAATCCAAAAAAACATACATATATATATATATCTATATATATATATACATGCATACATACATGCATACATACATATATATATCTGTGTATACATATGCACTAGATGTCAGAAAAGATGTATTCTAATCATGATTTTCTCTTTCATCCAGTTTCAAATAATAATATAATCTATCCAACCCAGTGTAGTTGTGCATCAGTAACAAACTTCAAGAAGAATCAGGGTTATTCAGATGCACAACTCTCAGGTTAAATACCAACTCACTAAGGTAGCTAAGTACATTTATGACTACATACTTAACAGCCCCCCCCCCCACTTGGTTATCATGGTGTTAGGATTTGGTTGAGAGGTGAGGAGGAGGAGCACTATGGGTGCTATGCATTGTGAGAGGCCAAAGAGGAAATCTTGCATAAGGGGGTTATATGGGGCAAGTGCTGTGGAGTGCTCCTAATCAGACAACATATCTAGTAATCTAATTACTGTCAAGTCTCACTGCTGTATCCAGCACAGTCAGTCCTGTCTTCCCTCACTGTTGATAGTCTCAACATAGTCAGTCTTAGTTAGTCTCACTGCTGTACTCAGCATACTCAGTCCTGTCTCAGGCAAGCATTAGTGCTAGTAGTAGTCTGCTTTCTTAGGTCTTAACATTTTGTCCAATCTTAATTGGTGCACTACTGAAGAACAATGAACCCCTCAGGTCAACCTGAGGAAATGACCCTTGCTGAAATGCAAGAGCAAATGGAATGCTTTTAAGAACAAAACATCAGGTTCAAGGAATGTCTAGCTGAGGAATGGGCCCTCATACCACAGCCCAATGGAAGCAGAACTGGATGCTTCCAAAGCCAAGGCACAGGCACAACCTATGACACCAGCACCACTTGTTAAAGGCCCAAAATTTGCAGTCCCAGAAATCTTCAGATCAGTACACATCACAGGTAAACCTTAATGTCTATCTCAACAGTCATCAGCTCCCAGATGAGCAATCAAAAATAGGTTTTGAAATCTCTTACCTCACAGATGTGGCCACATGATGGGCAAGGCCATATACAAAGGAACTCCTTGGAAATGGCAAGTCAGAAACATCTTTCTGTCAGTTCATGATGGCTTTCAAACTGGCCTTTGGCAAACCCCAATGTGGCCAGAACCTTGGAGCATGCTCTCAACCAGTTGCAACAGAAACACTCTGTTGCTAAATATGTGTCAGAGTTCCAGGGCCATGCCAGCTATGTTACAACATGGGTAAAAGGAGCACTCATGTTTCACTTTAGAAATGGGCTCTTACAAAAAAATCAGGAACACCCTAATCAGTCACCCTCCAAGCCCTCATGTCACTGGCAATCCAAATTAATAATGAATTTACACAGCAGCAAACAGATGGTTGGAGTGGAGCTTGTCAGTGGTGCAACTATGCCTTGTCAAGCAGGGCCAGTGCCAGGGACCCAAACACCATGAACATTGATGCAGTCAATGCATGTGGCGCTAGTGGGAAGAAGAGGCTATCTGATGAGAAATACCAGAGGCATATGATCAGAGGGCTGTGCCTCTGATGTGAGAGTGGTGGTCATCTAGAAAGGGAGTGTTGGGGGAAAATAAGGGTTAGTGAGGTGGAAGATAGAGCAGGTAAGGCACAGGTAAAAGAAAGCTCTCAGTAGTGAGGGTTGTGCCCTCCTTGTATGGATTAGAGGGAAAGAATAGGGGTAATTTAGTAGAAGAATTATCAGCATGTAAGCCACTTGAAGTAAATGATAATTGTATTATACTGAACTTACCTTTAATGACCCTTGATGCTACAACAAATGTACAAGCCCTACTGGACTGTGGTTTCACAGACTATTATATTTACAACAAGTTATTACAGAGAAATAAAATGAAAGAAATAAAAATCGGACAACCCTAGGTGTCTAATTATGTTTGATAGATCCCCAAGTGGGGGAGGAGAAGTAAAAGAAAAGGTTTTGTTCAGATTCTGGTTTGATAGAAGGGAGTCTCAATGCAAGGCATATGTGACAAACCTGAAGGACCAGTACAACATGGTACTGATTATGACATGGCTGGACCAATACAACCCACACATTGACTGGAAGGAAAAGAAGGTTCAGATGAGGAAGTAAAGGAAATGCTGGTGCTATAGTATTGGCCCCCTGGCCCTTTCAGGGCTCAGGGGCCCATCCCAAAAAGTCTTCTGATGTCTTGTTATCATCAGTTGACTTTCTTCCAGAACTGATGCTTTCTTGTGACTCTAAGCAGCAGGTTGAGGATGAAAAACCAGCAGAGAGCGCCAGAGAGGACCAAAGAAGAGATGAAAGGCTCCAAAAGGAGGAGAAGGCAGAAGATGGAAAGGTGGATGACACAGGGAAATTATTTACCCTTCTTTTCCCTCCTGGAAAGTCTCCTGGTGTTTTATTATCATCTGTAGACTTTCCACAAGAGTTGAAACTTTCTCTTGATGCTAAATATCAGGACTTGGAGGGGGCGCTAGAGGAAGAGGAATAACTGGAATGCCATGCAACAGCATGGAATATGTCTTCCAAGATTTCAGCTAAGGTAAAGTCCTCCAGGAAATGATCCCTGAAGAATATTGGGAGTTCTTACCACTGTTTGAAGATGGAGGAGTTAAAAACCTGCCACCTCATCTACCATATAACTTTGCCATTGATCTGATTCCAGGTGCAACTCCTCAATTAAGCCACATAATCTCACTTTCAATCATGCAGTCAAAAGTGCTAAAAGAGATGATTGATGAAAATTTGAAGAAAAATTTCATCAGAGAATCAAAATATCCTTTGGAAGCCTCTGTGATCTTTTCAGGAAAAAGGATGGTTCACTAAGACCTTTCATGGATATCAGAAGGTTAAATATTCTGATTGTAAAGAAAAGATATCCCCTTCCTTTGAATAGTGAGCTAATTGATAGTCTTAAAGATGCAGAGTTCTTTAAATCTCTAGATCTTAGGGCAGGTTACCACAAAATCTGTGTAAAAGAAGGTGATTAACACAAACTGGAATTCTGCACAAAATTTGGTCATTTTGAATGGTTGGAAATGCCATTTGGTCCATGTAATGCACCTGTCAATTTCCAGCACTTAACCAACAGCATCCTTAGAGACAGAATTGAAATAGATGTAGCAGTATACTTGGACAACATCCTGATTTAATTTATATCAAGGGAGGAACACCAGATATATGTAAAAGACTGTTTGCAGCACTTGAAAGCAGCCCAAGTATGGTTCAAACCAGAGAAATGTGTCTTCTAAGTGAGTGAAATACCCTACCTGGGTATGATCATTTCAAAAAATAGGGTCAAAATGGACCAAGAGAAATTAAAGACAGTAAAAGAATGGACAACACCAGCATCAGTAAAGGAGCTCCAGTCATTTTTAGGCTTTGCAAATTATTACCACCCTTTTATTGAAAATTACTCCCATGTTTTCTGGCCATTGTATGACCTCACAAAAAAGGAAGCCAAATTTATCTGGACAAGTATCCAACAAGATGCGTTTGACTTCCTGAAAAGACAATTTGTGACAGCCCCTATTTTTTCAATCCCTGACTCATTAAAGCCTCTTTTTGGGTAATGAAACTTCTCAGATTTTACACTAGGTGAAGTATTATCCCAATAGAATTCTGAAAATGTCTTACACCCAGTAGAATATTTTTCACAAAAACTTCTAGGAGCTGAGTTAAATTATGAAATATATGATAAGGAGTTATTGCCACTAGTAGAAGCAGTACCTACCTGGAGCCACTATTTAGAAGGAGGGTCTCACTAGTTACAAGTTATTATTTACACGGATCATAAAAACTTGGAAACCTTTCTGACCACTAAGAAATTTTCTTTATGGAAGGTGTTCTGAGAAGAACTTCTAAGCAGCATTAATTTTTTTTATTACAATTGGACCAGGGAAGAAAAGTGGAAAACCTGATTCACTATCACAATTTCCTGACTTGCTCCCAGAAGTGGGCCAGCTACATACTGTTGGTGTGAGATTATTGAAGGGAGACCTTAAAGAGGGAGTAATCCTAGACAAGGTGGAATTTTCAGATGAGAATCTGATGGAAGGGGTAAGGAGGGGGTTGAAAAAGGATGAAGAGTTGCAGGAGTTTTTGAAAGTGCTTTTATCAAAGGAGGTATTGGTAAGGAAACGATTGGAGGAGTATCACCTGGAAGGGGGAGTGCTGTATTGGAATAGTAGGATAGTAGTTCCAAATGGTGAGGATCTCAAGAGGCAGGTGGTCAAATAAAGGCATGGTTAACCAATGGAAGGACACACAGGACAGATAAAGACTATGGGGCTGGTGAATTGTAACTTTTACTGCAAGTCCATGAAGGCATACATCCAGAGCTATGTAGTGGAATGTGACTCTTTCCAGAGGAACAAGGTTAGTCCAACAACAACACCACTGAACCTGCTAAAAATTGCCAAGAAGCCATGAAAGGAGCTCTCCTATGATCTTATAGAAAATTATCCAAATCTCAAGGAAAGAATTCTATCCTCACAGTAGTTGACAGCTGCACCAAGATGGCACACTTTGTCCCCACCACTACCAAGGTTACATCAGAGGGTATTGAATTTTTAATGGTGGCCAATGTCTGGAAATTAAACATATTTCCTGAAAGTATATTATCAGATAGGAGAAGTAATTTTAACTCTAAGCTGTTAAAAGAAATTTATGAGAAACTGAAAATTAATCCCATCTTATCAACAGCATGGAATCCACAGACTGACAGGAAATCTGAGATAGTGAATAAGGCAATTGAACAATATTTTTTCTATATCATTAACTACCTGAAAGATAATTGGGTGCAGCTGTTACCACTGGCTGAATTCTCATACAATAACTGGATACATGCTGCAACATGCATGTCACCTTTTTACATCAACTATGGATATCACCCAATATTCTGATTTGGTACCCCATCCATGTTACAAGTCCCTGAAGCAGAAGAGCCAATTCAAAAAATATTGAGTATATTTCAATAACTAGAAGCAGCTCTCAAATTATCTCAGCAGTCAAGGAGACATTATCATGATCAAGGAAAACCCCAGCATTTCATGCTACAGGTAGCTGAAAAGGTTTGGCTAAGCTCACATTTACTTTCCAAATTACACCCCAGCACTAAATTAGATCCCAAGAAAGTGGGGCCATTCAAAGTCAAACACAAGGTATCTGACTCAGCCTATGAACTGGAGCTACCATTCTCAATGAGGCAAGTACATCCAGTTTTCAACATTCCATTTCTCAAAAATCATAAAGAAGATACAATTCCAGGACATCCAGAAGAGCCACCAGCACCAATCCAGGTGGGAAATGAAAAGTATTTTGAGGTGGAAAAGGTTATTTATAAGAGGGTGTACAGGGGAAAGGTTCAGTACTTGGTGCATCAGAAAGGATATGGAGTTGGAGATAGGTCTTTGGAACTGGTGGAAAATTTGGTGAATTCTAAGGAAAAGGTGAAGGAGTTTGAGAAGTATCGCAAGGGGAAGAAGGGGCAAAAGAGGAGGTGATGTTAGAATTTGTTTGAGAGGTGAGGAGGAGGAGCACTAGGGGTGCTATGCATTGTGAGAGGTGGAAGAGGGAATATTTCATAAGAGGGTTGTATGAGGCAAGCACTGTGGAGGGCTCCTCATCAGACAACTTATCTAGTAATCTAATTACTCTCTAGTCTAGCTGTTGTATCCAGAAAAGTCAGTCATGTCTTCCCTTGCTGTTGATAGTCTCAACATTTTCAGTCTTAGTTAGTCTCACTTCTGTACTCAGGATAGTCAGTCCCATCTCAGGTTAGAATTAGCACTAGTCACCAGAAAAAAAATGTGGGCACCTGATTGCAGGTGCCAATCCCTATCTTTGATTTGATTCAGTTCTAGCTCAGCTGTAATTCTTCTGGAAAGACCATGCACTGAACACTGAGCATGCTAGCTTGCATGGCATTAAATCTGATTTATTCTTGTGTCACAAATGAATTGAGGGATTGTCACCTGCTAACAGTATCCAGGTGTTTTTTTGTGGTGAGTAGTAGTCTGCCTTCTTAGGTCTTAACACATGGTGAGTATGAAATGAAAGAGAAATTTTTAAGAGGAAATTTAAAAGGAAATATAGAAAAGTTAAGCAAGATATTTATGTAACTCCTAGATGATGCCATTTTTGAGACATTAATAAGGGTCCTATGTTTTCAGTTAAAAAATCTGCAACCTATTCAAGATTTAAATTTTCTCTATGCATTTGTTCATTATCAAGGAAAAAAATTCCTTTCAGAATGTCTGGTCCATTTATTAGACAGATTTTTTTTTTCAGAAGAGACCATGCCTTTTGTTGTTTTGTCTAAAATAACACTCTTCATGGGGCCACATATGTCTGATAAAAGGTTTTTTAGCCAGATGCTATCTTTAGTTGTAAGGAACATAGCTATACATTCAGAAAAACATGTGGAAGCTGTGACCCTAGCTTTTCATTTTGATGACCAGAGAATTGGAAAACCATTTTCAGCCTAGTTATTCCCAGGACTGAGTATTTACTATGCTTAAAATAAGATAAACTTCATTGCATTAAGCCTATAAGTAAAAATTATGATTATAATACTTCTATATATGGTTATTATGCTTATATATATATTTATTACACTATTAAATGACTTATATAAGCTTAAATAGCTTATCCATAGCCCTATAATCCATATTAAGGTGCTTATAGAGTCATGATATACTTATATTAAGTGATATTAAGTAATTATAGACTTACATAAGCTTATGTGTATGCATAAACCTCATATTCAGTGAAATATGTAGTTATATTATGTATATATAAGTCTATAAGCAAGTTTAAACCTCTAAGTAGCCTATAAGATTAATTTTTATGCTTATTTTAGGTCATATGGACATATTAAATGGACTCACCACACCTACACAAGAATATACTCCTTTTTCAGGCACATATATCCAGTTTGGACAACTTAATCTGCATCCTTTGATGGATATTGACAGGATTTATGGGTTGGGATATGATTACTGGGTTAATACAGATAATTTAGAATACTATTAAGGGATTGGAAAGTTTATTTGGCTCCTTTATATGCTTTGGGTTTCATTATATACTCTTTGGATGAGTTATTTTACCTGTTTCTTTATGGTATTCACTTTTATCTGTTTTCTCTATTTATGGTATGGGTTTATGATATCATAAATTGTGATGGATGGTCCTTACTGGAAGTCTTGGTATTTAAACTTCTTTAAGTGGACACCATGGGGAGGTGATGGGACCTAAAAGTGCTTTAATTTCTGGGGAGAGCAGTGACATCATCTGGATTGAAGGTCTGTGCACTCCAGTGGATTTTGGTATAAGTAAGGGAGGATTTGACAGGTTATTGGACATCACCTACTTACTAGAACTCAAAAAAACATTATAAAACAATCATTATCTTATATAAATATTTTTTAAAGCATTTATAAATTTATATTATCTTTATATTAGCTATAACTATATTTAATCAACCTATTTTCCACCACTAGCCTGCACCAATCCAGATATTGTGAGTTAATATTGAGCATAACAATTTTATTAGTCTTCCCCTGAGGTTTAATCACTAAATAATTTATAAAAAAAGAGTGGAGCCATTAATATTAACTATTAGATCATACTTAGATACTAGTATACACTGACAATTGCAGGTCTTTCCTAAATTATTACTTATTATTTAGTATAAGCCTTATGATGTGATATTTACTCTATTATAGCTCATATAAACCAAATTTTTGCATCTGAAGCAGATTAGTGGGTCATCATAGCTCAGTGATTGCGGAAAAGAACCCTAATAATAATTTTACTAATTTTTTAAAATAAAAATTAGGTATTTACAGTAGTAACTGTACCCAATATAAACCCAATTTCACTTGGTATTTGGTCACCAATATAACACCCAACTAAATTGGTATTTGGTTAAAGCTTGGTAAGCTAATTATTCATCCTTAACAATTTCTAGTTGAACTTATTATTTAATATTTAACAGATTTTTTCAAATTTTATTGTATTTTATTTATTTAAATAAAAGCATAAATTCAGGGTAAGCTCCAGCACTTTTATTAGTATTTATATTACTAATATTTTTTGTCAACTACCTAAAATACAGTTTTTCCCTTTTTTATGAGTAAAGAATAGTTATTTCAGACATTATAAGCTCTGCACAGGACAATGTAAGTGATAAAACTGCTTTTAATACCAGGTCTAAAGCTAAAAAAATTGTACCAGGACATCACTATGGAAGGTCAGTCTTACCCCCAGCCATACAAAATGAGCATAGAGGAAAAGGTAGCCCTCCTAAAAAAGATAGCTATAAAGAAGACATTACCTCCTCTTCAGGATCAACTTTACCACTTGAAAAAAAAAGTTCTGAAGCTGGAGGAGTCAAAATTTTCTATCATAAAAGAGGTGGAAAAAGTGGATAGCAAATGCAGGATATGATTCCAGCAACTAAACCAAACTCTGGAAGAGCTGAAGGGAGTACAGCTAAACCAGCTTCCCCCTATCCAAGGAGGATCAGGTTGGTCTCAGGAAAATATATTGGTAGAGAAATGGAAATGGGATTGGTTTCACCAACAGTGTGCCAATCACAACTGCAACAGGGATCCAGCCCCTCATCAGACCAGTTCAACTCACCCTTACAAGCCAAAGCAAAAGTGCCAAAAACCAGGGCTTGCTCCTATCCCTTGGTAATTAGATTGCCTTCTCAGATTACACATTATAATGATCATTACAATGCAGGTAATTTAATTGATGTGAAATCTGTCCAGAAATTTGAGGAGGACTTGAGACAATTGATTTGATGTAGATACACCTGATTTATATTTTTTCAATAACAATAGTACTGTTTATAATAATAATACAGTTAAACCTCAGTTACCACCACTTATCAGTGGTCTGAGAGCTACAAAAAATAGTGAAGAATGTTAGAAGGAAAATGTTGAGTATTTTAATAAAAATACAACTGTCCATAGAGTTTTTTCAGAATTATGGAATAGAATGACCGAGTGTGAAGAGCAGGCAATTAAGCTCACAAGTGAAACAATTTTGTCCTTAAAATTGAATTTTTCTCAACTGGAAACAATAAATAAAGAATTAGAGAAAGAACACTTGGCTCTAACCCTTAAATGTGATTCTTTAAGTAATAAATATAGTGACCTTTCAAAAAAATTCTGTGAGTTAGAAAAATTTTATGAAGCACATTTATTAAAGTATGAATCAAGAACAAAGTTATCTTTTGCACAAACAAATCAAAGTGTCTCTGATTTGTTACAAAGATTAAATAAGGTTTAGATTGAAACTTCCAATCTACTAATGAATCAGGATAATCATAAGTATACACAGTATAATAATAATCCTTTCATTTGAAAAAACAACTCTCAATCATTCCCATTTCCACCAAAAATGAAAATATCTGGTGGAAGTGTTAAATCTGAAAATACAAATGTGAGTCACAAATCAGTACAAGAGGAATTACAAGAAAATTTATTTAAGGTAAATGAGTTATTGAATTTTCTCAGGATTAGTGAGATTAAATTCATTCAGAAGAATTGGCCAAAAATTGACCAGTACCCAACTTATGACGGGAAGGCCAGCTCAGATTGGAAACATTTTATTCAAAGAATTGACAATTTAAAATTCTCATATAAGTAACCAGATGAAGAAATAACATCAAAACTAATTTTATTATTTAAGGATGTTGCTTTATAATGGTTTGAAGCTGTATTAAGTGAGGTTTAAGATTACTCTTGGGCTGAATAGAAATAACTAATTGAAAAACAATTTGGAGGTTCTAAATTCAGACTAACTCAGAAAAGATTATATGGGAAAACAAGGTATAATCTGTTGAATGGTGACAAACCTATGGTATTTTTAATGAATATAAATAAAATATTAAAATTCATTCAGCCAAATCTTGATTTTAAATTTTGGAAAGATAAAATAATATATAAATTACCTATATCTGCCAGAGACATTTTTGTAGCTAGAACAAAAATGGTTAATGAATACTCTGAATTTATTAATATTTGTAATGAAATACTATTAAACCATAAGTATGAAGCAAGGTGCACCACTTATAAAAAAATAATGAGCCAGTGAAAAATCAGAATTCAAAACCACTGCAGGAAAAGCAGAAAAAACCTACTTCACCTGTAGTACCTAAAAATTATGATCAAATACTTATTATAAGTGTAATAAGCCTTTGTTTAAAGGCCACAAATGTGAGAAAAATATAAATATTAGGGGGTATCAAAGTTAGAAAATTGTAATTATTAAAAAGGTATTTAATGACACAAATATAAAGCTAAATAGTTGACATTATTTCTCAGTAGAAAGGTGTTTTTGGGGCACAATATGCCATATATGAAAAACTAATCATGTTTTATTTGGTGGAAAAATAAAGCATTTTAATATGGAAGATCTCTAACTTTGATACCCCCTATTGTTTAAAATCAGCAAAAATCTGAAAATTAAATAGAAAAAATTAAAGATCCAAGTGATTATGACATTAATATCTCATATAGTGGTGAAAATGAGGTCTGTATGTTAAGAGATGATTTGTCCATCTTTGAAAATCCAATATAAAGGATGGACTCAAATGTATCATTAATGAATTTTGAAGATTCTGAAATCATTAAGGATATATAAGCTTATAACTTAAGAATGACACCCATCATGGTTCCATCAATAATTTCTGGAGAAACTGTAAATATAGTATTGGATAAAGGAGCTGCTGGTTCTTTTGCTTCTGCGTATAAATTACAGAAAAATGATAGTGATTATAGATCAAAGCTCGAAACCCTTCAAAGTAAAAATTGGATAGGTTTTGGATTAGTACTACATCCTATCAGTAGATACAAAGCTTCTTTTTTCTTTAAGCATCAACATGGCTATGTAAGAGTAACATGTGACTTTGTAGTAATGGATAATACTAATTGTAGTAGCTGTGTTATCATTGGAAATAAAATTCTGACAAAGTTTGGTGTGAAATTAGACCCTGCTTATAATAATTTTACAATTGGCATGAACCTTAAAAGGAAATTTAAAATAAATTCTTTTAACACAGTATTACACATTGAGTCAGTAATAGATATTACTTGCAAAGGAAGAGAATCCAGTTAGATGGAACTTCTGGAAACAAAAATTTCAAAAGCATCATTTGGCACTCAGATAAGTGAAGTTGAGAAGATAAATATTTTTGACTTAATTAAAGCATTTCCAATGACTTTTGCACATGGGAGCAATGAACTTGGCATTGAAAAAGATCATGAGATGAAAATTAGTTTAACCTGTGAAATGGACAATATTCTTGCTAGTCTTAAAAAGAAACCATACCCTGCTTCACCAATGAAGAGGAAAGACATAGAGGATAATATTAAGATGTTGTTAAAGATGAAAATTATTGAAAAGGTTGAAGCTACACCAAAACATTGTGTGATATCACCAGTTCTAATTTTGTATGAACAAGATAAAGCAAGACTGTGTGGTGATTATAGAAAATTAAATACATTTACAGTAGATAATATTTACCCCTTTCCAAGGATTGAATCTATACATGATACCCTTAAAGGTGCTAAGTACATAAGTTTCCTAGATGGAAGTAAAGGGTACCATCGAATTCCTGCTGAAAAAAACTTGCAGAACTTTTTATTGATACCAACACATATTGGAATTCATAAATATGTCAGGATACCATTTGAAGGAAAAAATGGTCATTCATTATTTCAGAAGTTGATGGATATAACATTCCATAATGAAATGATTGAAGGATGTTTAATCGTATACATTGATGACATCATAGTGCTCTCTAAGACATATGATGAACACTTAATCCATATTAAGAAGGTATTTCAGAAGATGGATGAAATAAAAATGACCCTTGTGTTGAAAAAATTTAAATTTGGGTTTGAGTCTTTAAAAGTGCTTGGTCATATTGTATATGGCTTAGAAATATGTGTAGACCAAAATAAGGTGGCTGAAATCAAGAATATTGGAATTTCTCAAAATTTAAAGGATGTAAAATATTTTCTTGGAATTTGTGGTTATTATAGACAATATTAAAAACTACCAATTAATTGCTGCACCATTGACCACACTGATAAACAAATATTTAGTTTTCATATGGAACAATGAAAGACAACAGGATTTTGATAACTTGAAAGAATGTTTGATGACAGCTCTCATCTTGGGATTGCAAGTTTTCTAATTACCTTTTGTCTTGTATACTGATACAAGTTATTTTGGTTTGGGTGCTGCTATGCATGAAAAACAACTTATTGAAGGAAAAATTTCAGAAGTAATAATTTGCTATATTTCACGTACTCTAAGAAGTAGTGTATTGAAATATGGTTCTACTCAAATCGAATGCTTGGATGTAGTATGGGATGTTGAGAAGATACATTATTATCTTTTAGACCAAAAATTTGAGTTAATAACTTCCTATAGTGCAGTTAAGTCACTCTTAAACATGAAAACTCCTAATAGGCATATCTTTAGATAGCAATTGGCTGTACAAAAATACAGAGGGTGGATGAGTATCACACATAGAGCAGGAACTTTATACTCTAATGTAGATCTGTTATCTAGAGTACCTCTACCTAATAGTGATGATAATCCAGCTTGTGTTCCTGAAACAGAGATCATTACCATTTATAACATTTATATCATAGATCTTGAGGATAAATTTATGCAATCAATTCTTGATAATAATGCTTCAGATCCTGACTTAAGTAAGCTTACTACAAGATTAAATGATCCATCCAATGCTAAAATGAGTTTATTAATAAAAACATTCCCACAAAAATATAGGGAAGCATTAGAAAAAGGAAAATTTTCCATTGAGGATTGTTTTGTTTATTATAGAAAAAAATTAAGTAATGTAATAGTAATTCCCCCTTCAATGAATGAGTTAATGTTAATCATATGTCATGATGATATATTAGCAGGTCATTTTGACTTCCATTAAACATTAACCAGAGTACAAAATAGAGCTTGGTGGATTAACATGTCTGATGATGTTCAAAAATATGTTGAGACATGTGATTTGTGTCAAAAATCTAAAAGATTGAAGGGAAAAAGAGCTGGTTTGTTACAAAAAATTGAGCAACCAAAGGCTCCATGGGAAATATTTAAAATGGCTTTGTAACAGGTTTGGAAATAGCAGGGCATAAGAATTATAACTCCTGCTGGGTAATTGTAGATAGATTTACAAAAATGTGTAAATTTATTCCTACCCACAAAGAGGTTTCTGCAAAGGAATTAGATTTTTTATGGTGGACACAAATGTTAAATATATCAGGATTCCCCAAAGCAATAGTTTCAGAAAGAGATCCTAAATTTACTTCTGAGTTCTGGACATCACTTATGGATGTTTCAGGTTGTCAATTAAAACTTTCAACAGCACACCATCCACAAACTGATGGGCTAGCAGAAAGAATGATACAAACCTTAGAAGATATGATAAGAAGATATTGTGCTTTTGGTCTTGACTTTAAAGACAATGATAAATTCACTCACAATTGTGTAACCCTTATCCCAGGCTTACAGTTTGCATACAATAGTACAGTACATTCTGTCACTTGTAAAAAGCCATTTGAGTTATGGCTGGGTCATATACCTAATACCCCTACTAAAACTCTTAATAAATTACCTAGATTGGATATACATCCAGGTACAAAATCTTCTCTTTAAATGCAACAATTATGCAGAAAGCATGCTCAAGAGTGTATTAATAAGGCATTTGAGTATGAGAAGAAAAGATGGGGTAAAGCCCATAAAGAGAAAATTTTCAAAGAGGGTGATGTAGTCCTTATTTCTACACTAGATTTCAACTTAAATGGTAATTTTAAATTGAAAGATCCATTTATTGGACCATTTGTATTAAAAATTATGGTAGGTAACAATGATGTTGAAGTTATATTATATGCACCATATGATAGAAAACATCCAGTATTTCCTATTTCTCTTATAGAAACATGCCATTCTAATGACACTGCTCTATTTCCAAGAAGATCAGGAAGTCATAAACAGCAACCTGAAGAAATAGTTGAAAAGGCAGAAATTGAAAAGATACTTAAAAATATACACCTTACTAAAGAAAAATGAGTTGATTATCTGTTAAGGTTTAAAAATAAATCAAGTGAATATGACAAGTGTATTCCTGAAAATAAAATCTCTGATATTAAAAAACTCTTGAAAAAACTTAAACCAAAATAATACTGTAAAATACAGTATAGGTAATATAGAAATGTTTAAATTATCTTTCTATCCACTCCTTACTTATTAATTAAAATGTCTTAGCATTTTTTTATTGTTTTTGGGGGGTTTGGAAGTGTCAGCCTAAGTATTCCCAGGACTGAGTATTTCTTATGCTTAAAATAAGATAACCTTAATTGAATTAAGCTTATAAGCAAAAATTATGATTATCATACTTATATATATGGATATTATGCTTATATATATATATTTATTACACTATTAAATGGCTTATAGAAGTTTAAATAGCTTATCCATAGCCCTAAAATACTTATTAAGGTTCTAATGAAGTCATAATATACTTATATTAAGTGATATTAAGTATTATTAAGTAATTATAGACATACATAAGCTTATATGTATGCATAAACCTCATATTCAGTGAAATGTGTAGTTATATTATGTATATATAGGTCTATAAGCAGGCTTAAACCTCTAAATAGCCTATAGGATTTATTCTGCTGCTTATTTTAGGTCACATGGATGTATTCAATGGACTCACCATGCCTACCAAAGCATATACACCTTTTCTCAGTTGCATATATCCAGTTTGGACAGCTTAATCTGCTTCCTTTGATGGATTTTCATGGATATATGGGTTGGGATATGATTACTGGGTTAATATAGATGCTTTGGGATGTTATTGGGGGCTTTGAAAGTTGATTTTTTTATTTATATGCTTTGTGTTTCATTCTATACTCTTTGGATGATTTATTTTACCTGTTTCTTTATGGTATCTGCTTTTATCTGTTTTCTCTATTTATGGTATGGGTTTATGATATTATTAATTGTGATGGAGGGTCCTTACTGAAGGTCTGGGTGTTTAAACATCTTGAAGTAGACACCAAGGGGAGTTTATGAGCCCTCACAGTTCTTTAATTGCTGGGGAGAGCAGTGACATCATCTGGATTGAAGGTCTGTGCACTTCAGTGGATTTTGGTATAAGTAAGGGAGGATTTGACAGATTATTGGACATCACCTACTTACTACAACTCAAAAAAAACATTATAAAAAATTATTATCATATATAAATATATTTTAAAGCATTTATAAATTCATATTGTCTTTATATTAGCTATAACTATATTTTATCAACCTATTTTCCACCACTAGCCTGTACCAATCCAGATATTGTGAGTTAATATTGAGCATAACTATTTTATTAGTCATCTCCTGAGGTTTAATCACTAAATAATTTATAAATAGGCAGTAGTAACATCAGTATTTACTATTAAATCATACTTAGATACTAGCATACACTGACAACCATTTGAATAGATAATGTGGTCACTTGTCAATTTTGACCATTCTCTTCCCCGGGATTCATCAGAGTCAGTTATAAGAGCTGGTGTAGGACTCAATTTTGATAAAGGTGCAGTTTTATATCTCTAGTTTCTTGAGGATATCTCAAAAGATTATTAAGAGCATTCCAGGGACAATCTAAAGGTTTGTAAGCGAAAAATGTTAGGAAATTAACAGCATAAGATAAGTCTGTTTGACTTGCAATTACAATATAGTTGAAACTTCATATAATAGAAAGATATGTGTTTGATTAAATACCTATATCTTTTGTAGTGGAAGATTCCAGATTTCAATTTATTGGTAATGGTGTCCTAAATCTTATGGCACCTGTGCTAGGCTTATCAAGTAATTTTTCAATGATTCTATGAAAATCCAGCTCAAAAACTTGTGTAACCCATTTTATCTTTATACCTACTACACCATAAAGACCTTCCAACCATCTAACCTCATGTCCCCATTCATTCAGCCCTTATTCCAAAATTTTCAAAACTTCATCATCACTTCCTGTAACTACTCCATTTTCAACATGAATCCAAATGACTCTGGTTAATTTTTGGTCTTTAAGTATGTATAGACTTGTGTTGTATTAAATAGATATAAAACATAGAGACTTGTGTTCATCAGTAATCTGAAGCCACCAGAAGCAAGCTTCTTACTTGGCTTCATAAAAAGCTTTATTTAATTTTAATACATTTCCAGGTTGAGACAATTTCATACCAGGAGGAAGTTTAGTCCATAGATTCTCTTGAATGTTAAAGTTTAAGTATGCAGCAGGCACATCAAAAGACTTTACCTTCCAGCCATACATTGATGCAAGTGTTAGAAGAATTTTTTGTAAAGCAAAAGTTTCTGTGGAAGAAAAGGTGTTTTTATAGTCAATTCCTTCACAGTTTTTTAAACCTTTGGCAACAAAACTGGCCTTGAATTTAACAGGAGGACCAGTACATGAGTTTTTAATCAAAATGCCCCTATTTTCATTTGAGAGAAATGCATCCATGTTGGGGAGAAGCTTCAGACCATACATTAACTCTAGACATATTATCCATCTTGTTTTCACTTGCAATTCTTTATTCTGATGCTTTAATGGCTTTCATGGCTTGAGTTAAAGTGTTGGGGATTGTGATGGGAGAGCATTTAGTTGAGATCTGCATTGATTCAACACATAAATCTTCTTTATCGATAAGTCTCTCTTCAGATAAATCACCAAACATCAGTGAGTAAAAGAGATTTTCAATAGGCCCTTTGGACTTATGAGTAGGTAAATATTGAGCAATTTCATGAGCATCTTGATTTCCACCATGAAAATCTGCCATTGATGATTTAAATAATCTGCTACATTTTTGGTGTTAAAATACCCAGTCATATTTGTTTTGAAAGTATCCAACCACTTGGAATTTGAGCTCAAAGTTTTCAAGCTTGGCCCTTACTTCTTTGTGAACATGTAAAAAATCCTTTTCACCAAAGATATTCATATTATTGAGATTTGGTTTGGTACCCAAAACAATTTCCAATGGTGTAGAATAAGTAATTTTACTTTTAGGGAGAAAACTATAAAAAAGAAGCCCATTATATGAAAGAACCCAAAAAGACTTTTGGAGACTGCTAGCCAAAAGGGGAAGTATGAGCAATATAACCTACCATGCGATTGAAATTCTCTGCAATACAATTTTTTTCTGCATGATACAGCATGTTTACTTCATGAACCACACCAATTGAGGAGAGATATGCTTTCATGGCACTAATATTTAACTTTACACCATCTTTTTGTAAGAACAACAACTTTTTTCAAGTGAATTTTGTCAACTTGTTCACAAATGTGCAGAATAAATCCACAAAATTTCTCTTGTGTTTTAGCATGAAGACTTTGTCATATGTTAAGAAGGATTCCCTCAAGAGAGAAGAGAATATATATCCACCAATGGCTTCATGTTTAATAGACTAATTAAATTACCTACTATTAATAATAACATGGACTCAGATTCTAACTTTCTTTGTACTGTTTTACTCATTTTACTTTGTTCAATTGCAAATCAGCACAGTAAACTTTTCCATTTATAAATTTAGATGGAAGACCAACACCAAGATTGTTTTTTATCAGTATACAGAGAACTTTATTTCATTTGTGTCCTGATTGTCTGTACCAATCAAGTAAGGAACCAGGGGCTGCATATGGACATTTAATAGACACAGAATTAAAATCATCAATAAACAGTTTATGACAGGAAACAGGACTCTCTGACACATCAGGTATAGAATACTAGGAAGAAATAGTCTACATTGAAAGTATAGAAGCAGGATTTTTAATTTTCATAGTATTTACAAGCCATCTCTAGCCACTGATATCTATTTTTCCCATTGATATTTGTTTATTATTAAATAAGAGAGTGAATTCCATAGTAGGAGACATCAAGAATCCCATACCAGCTTTAAATAAATTAAAAAGAGAAATCAGAGTGGTCTTGGATTGGGGACAATAGAAATAATTTTTTATGACAATAGTAAAATCTAACAAAAGTACTTTAATATCACTGGTTCCAATGATGAAAGATGGTAGGCCATTAGATGCTACTTTAAGAATCATTTGGAGTGAAATATATTTGTAGCTGGAAAGAGTACTTAAATCACCTGTAACATGTTCAGTAGCCCCACTATCAAAGATTGCTTCACTTTCAGATTCTGTGATTTTGATGCACGATTTAACAATTTGAAGATCTAGATGATCAATTTTAGTAGTGAAAACCTCTAGAGCACTTGGATAAAATTTGATCATTTCATCACCAGGCTCTGAAAGCTTAGAAATAATCTTGCCTCTCATATAATTGGATAATTGCAGAGGTTTATAAAGTTGGGAGATCTTTTTCTGTAAATCATAATCAATTTTCAAAGATGCATTGTAGTACAAAGATTGTAAATTTTAGGGACAAGCACCATGAATGTGTTTTGTTGAGTCACAATCAAAAAAAAATAGTTGGGCATTAGAAGGATGGTATAAATCCACAAGTCGTTTGAAAGAGATTTTTCCCTTCATATCATTCATGCTGATATGAGATATATCAGGGGATTCATGAGATTTTTTAATAAAACTAAGATTGGTCTCTTCCATTAAGATTTTGGTAAGAAAATATTCCAATGAGATGGTGAGGGTGTCACATCTTGACTCAATGGCCCTGCTCATATCATTTGAGAGAGTGGAAGAAGAAAATGTGGCATTATGGTTTTAACAGAATTGTTTGTAAAGTTAAAACACCTACATATAATGGCATCCAGAATATCCTAGACTTGTTCCCAATTTTTTAATATGGAAAGGAAAGGTTGAAAGGAGGTAGATATTAGAGAATTGAAGAGGGATAAGTGGGAAGTGTAGGTGTCTCAATTAATATTTTTCTAGAGTGTAAGGTAAGCATTTCTACAGGAGCAATCAGGCTCAATAAGATGGACCAATGTGACATTTATTGAATCAACAATGACTATTTGGGCCATTTGATCACCTATGTCACCATCAGAACATTGGATATATTCAAGAGCATATGAATAAGTACCAATATAGTCCAGTCATGAGTGCCCAAACTTTCTGGTCCCAATCATGTTGATTTGAGCCATCACTCATAATTTTTTCAAATCTAGCTTCCAATTTGGAAACACCCACCAGTGCATTTCAACAACATTCAAATTCATCCAGAGACACAGGAGGGGGAGGAGAAGGAGTAGAAGGACTAGGTATGTTGGGTGTTGTAGTAGGTTCTGGAATTCCAGAAGGGGTCTCCTGCTTCAAATTAAAATGAGGAGAGTTTTCATGCATGGGAGTTGTGGTAGTAGTTCAAGGAGTAGACGGGGTGTTGAGAGTTGAAAATGATTGTATGGGTTCTTTAGAACTGATATTGTGAGTGTTGTTGGGCATAAAATGGGGAAGGATGATCAACTCAGTGAAATGGTCTGGGAAACAATATATATATTCCACCTCAGTGTAATGGCTATCACAGTTTAAAATTGGACAACATGTTGGAAAATTTCAAATCTTGTGAGTATACGCTTAGCTTTTTTAATGACAAGCACTAACAAGGGACCATAACCTGTAGTTGTATGTCAATAACAAACTCCAAGAAGAATCCATCATGCATTACTTTATCTGTAATTGTGCATCAGTAACAAACTCTGCAAAGAATGGGGGTTAGTAAGATGCACAAATCTCATGTTGAAAACTAACTCAATATGGTAGCTAAGTACATTTATGGCTATGTATGTTGGGTAGCCATTTATTTTGGTCACTTTTATGCATAATTTTTTTTTCACTATATTTTTCATTTCTTCACTGTTCACCAAAGTCATTCTTTTTTTTCTTCAAGATTTTATTTTATGACTCTTGACCAGTATTTGAATTCTTAGGTAAGTTCCTTTTATTTATTTTATTGGAAAAATTTCATATCAATTTGGTACTAAAATTTTTTTCCCCAGTTTACTCTCCATATTCCAGCACCTTCCATCCAAAAATTCCATCACAGCTTTGAGCTCAAGGTTAAAATAGCTGAAATAGCAGCTTTGGGATTCACTGTTGCCTAAGTTTCCCACCACTACCACCTTCCTTGCACAACTGTGTGCTGAATTATCAAAAAAAATCCTCTGAAGGAACTATGGCTACCTCTCCCTGAAGTGGATGTCCATGCAAAATATCACCTCAGGAAATTTTCCAAATCAGTTGTGTAGTGTCTAATAACCAAAAAGCAACAACTAATTAGATAATGGATTCACTTACCAGAAAAATATCACTCCAAAGCATCTGAAGATGTATCTGAAAGCTAGGATTCAGTAGTTGTGTGGCTTTCCAGAAGTCTTATATCAGCCAAGTTCATGAAGCCAAACATCTCAGCTTTACACAAAATCATCTTCAATGGTCTGTAAATGATTGGAAGAAAGCTTTATGGTCTGAAAAGTTCAGTTTTGAAGTTAGAAAACTATCTACACGACAACTTGTGTGGAACAAGAAAAACCAAAAGAATCTCAAGTCAGGTCTTCAACCTACTTTCAAGAGCATTTGTACCTCCACCATAGTTTGAGGTCCTTTTTTCAACACAGCACAAGATCTCCTTTTAATTCCTCCCTCAAAGAAGCAATAAGTAAAGAAATTTATTACAAATTTATATGTCTCAACCTTTCTTCCATGGTTCAAAAAAGTAAACTCAAGGAATCAACTTGTTTTGATAGAAGATAATGCCCCAATGCATACCACAAAAGATTATAAGGACTTTCAAGCTTCAGTCAGCTTTTTCAAGATTGAAGATTGGCCTCCTCCATCTCCTGAACTTAAATCCTATTTAAAATATCTGGAAGGCACTCAAATCACAAATTCAAAAGAAGTACCACCCTAAAAGTATTGAAAAAATGCAAGTTGAACTACAATTAGCTTGGGATGAATTTCCCCAAGAGAGATACTGGAGAATATTATTTGCTCCATGCCTGCCCAAACGCAGTCAGTTATTTCTGCTTTTGGAAGATCAACCTCCTGGTAATCCAAAAAACTTTCTTTAATATTTATTTTCTCAATTTTCTTTTATAATTTTCATATTTTGAAATAGAAATCTGTCTTTATCAATAACTGGCTTTCCAATGATAAAATTATTAGGGTGTGTCAGTTCTAGAAAATATGCACTTAACTTAATTTTGGATTTCAAACCAAATCAGAACTTAAATTTTGCAAATAAGTCACTTATTTCAAAAATGGGTGTCAGTTATGACATCAAATCAGCACTTTTTTCCCAATTTTTCACAACCACATGTGGCCACATCATTTCTTCCTTGCCCACCCCATCCCTGTCACATGTGACACCCAGACCTCAATCCTCTCATCAATCCTCAGCACACCCCTCACTGTTTTATTGTGAAGTTTTAAACAGCCATGTTTTTTTCCTTCTTTTTTTATGTTTTCAACCCCCCCAAATCAGATTTCCACCTTCATCAAAGGTCAGTGGTTTTTTTTTTGATGGAAAATGAAGTAAAAAGAAAAAGAGAAGGGAAAATTTACATCAATCCTAAGCAAATGAAGGAGAGGTTCAAAATTTATCAATCAAAATATAAAAAGGCTCATTTCACTTCCACTTCCACTGGCTTTGGTATTGATGATTATGATTTGGAGAATGGAATTACTACTGTTTCCAAAAATCTCATTGTCATGTATCTTCTCTATGAGGAAATAGATATTCTTTTTGCTTTCCAACTTAATAGTTACCTTTAATCTTATAAAAATATTTATATTATGAGATTCTGATATCACCATTTTTCCTTACTGGACACTAAAATATTGCACTTTTGGAATTTCAGAAGGTAAAATAATACTGAAACTTCTGCAAAAATCCTCATTACCAACATAATTTTATCACCTCACCACCAATTTGCATTTCCAAATGAAGCTAAGTCAAAAAAATTCTATATCTGTTTGAAAAATTTGGCAATACCCTCTTCTGCATTTTATTAAAGAAAGATCTGGGTATCACCGAATTTTTCTAAGTCATCAATTTTCCATTTCAGATTTGAAAATTTGGAAATACCTTCCCCTGCATTTTATTGAAGTAAGGGGTGAAAATTACCAAAATTTTACATAATTCCATAAATTAATAAATAAATATATAAGATAAATCAAATTTACTAGTTTTAAGGTAATGATGATTCCTCATGCCAAAATGTGGACCAAGTCTAGAAACTAAGTTAGGGACTTTCCACAGGTATAAGTAAGAGGAGCCCCAAAAAACAGTTTAATGTAATCATGACTACCATTTATACAATACAAAGTTTTTGGCTCATTACTTTAGTTTAGTAAATTGAAATATCAGATTTATTTATTAAATATTTATGAAAGAATAAAAAATATTTGATGACTTAACAAATCCCCAAAAAAAATTTATCTACCTAAAGTTTTGTCAGTTTATTAATTTTACCTTATTTTTTTTACGTTGTTGATTCATTGGACTAAATTTTCACTGCTCTGATAAGAGCAGTAAAAAGGAGTGAAGGCTAAGAAATATGAAAATGGTAAGAAAAAGAAAAAAAACACACCTTGATGAAAGGGCTAAATAATAAGTAAAGAGAAAGGTAGTTTAGAAATCTGGAAGGATAAATGCATGATTTAAATGTTATGATATGCATTATGGAAGAAATAAACATGAAATTGGGAAAAAAAGGCCCAAGTTAAAAGGTCAATATCTCAGCAACCACTGAGCCAAATTTAAATTGGTTTGCTGGAAATGAAAGATAGGCTTCAGAGGTATCTTCAGCTAACAGGAAAGTTGATTTGAGAAAACCTAACCCTAATACTTACTCTGATTTTAAAAATTGCACAAAAATTTGAAAAGTGATGATGAAAATTCCAACAAGAGGGAGATAAAAGCCTAGATAATCATAGGAATCTGGAAGGATAAATGCATGATTTAAACATTATGATATGCATTATGAAATAAATAAAAGTGAAATTGGGAAAAAGAGGCTCAACTTTAAAGGTCAATATCTCAGCAACAACTGAACCAAATTCAAATCTGTTTTCTGGAGATGAAAGATAGGCTTTAGAAGTATCTTCAGCTAACAGGACAATAGATTCAAATAAACCTAACATTAATTCTGACTCTGCTTTTCAAAATTTCACAAAAACTTGAAAAGTGATGATGAAAATTCCAAAAGAGGGAGATAAAATCCTAGATAATCATCATATTAGAGTTTCAAAAGCCTTATTGTCTAATTATACAATATAAAAATGTTAAATAAATTAAGTAAAATTTGGAAAAAAAGGCTCAACTTCAAAGGTCAAAATCTCAGCAACCACTGAACCTAATTCAAACCTGTTTGTGGGAAATGAAAGATAGGCTTCAGGAGAATCTTTATTTAAAGGAAATTTGATTTAAATATACCTAACCCTAATTTGTTATATAAAAACATGAAATAAAAAAAGTCAAATTGGGAAAAAAGGCTCAACTTTAAAGGTCAATATCTCAGCAACCACTGAACCAAATTCCAATCTGTTTGTGGGAAATAAAGGATAGCCATCAGGAGAATATTCAGCTAAAGGGAAATTAGATTTAAATATACCTAACCCTAATTCCAAGTCTGATTTTGAAAATTTTAAAAAAAATTGAAAAGTAATAATAAAAATGACAACATGAGGAGTTGAATAAGTCCACTGTTGTCCAGATGTGATTCCTACATATATTTTTAAGTATGAGATCTTCATGGAAAGAATGAGATATCATATAGACATGAAAAAAAAGAAGATGAAACTTACCTTAATTGAAAGGTAGGAAAAATAGAGTGAGAAAGAGTGAAGTTGGAAATTGGGGGGAAATTGAATGTGGAGCAAGTGAAATGCCTAAAGAATGTGCAATGTATGTGTCTCAATGACATGAAACCAACAAAAGTGAAACAGGGGAAAGGGGGAATAATCACCAAGCCAAGGAGGGATGAATAGTAGGATGATTTAGCTAAAAAAAGAAAGAAAGAAAAGAGGGAGAGAAGAAAATGGTTAATTTTACCTTTCAAATCAAAAAATAAACACTTACTAAAAAAATCTAGATACAAAAAAAAAATTAATTAGCAAATATATAAGTAAAAAGGAAAAAATGACTAACCTGGAGAGATGAGTTGAGAAAAAAATTGACTTCAAATTACTTGAGGGTTGAAAGAGGAGATGAGGAAATGGATATAGGTGATGAAAGAAAAAAAAGAATGACTGTAGAATTATGCAATTTCAGAAAGTATGCAATTTCATGCTGAGTTGATGAAGGAAAACAAAGAGACTTGAAAAAAAGAGACTATAACAGAAAATTTAAAATCAAAGTCAAAGTCAATATACAAATAAGAATAACCATTCTAAGGAGACATTCCTGAAAAGTCCTGAAAAACTGTCTAAAACTGGGTAAAGATAGGTTAAGAAGTGTTTTGAAGGTGTACTTGTGGGTATGAAGTACTTGAAGCTTTCTTGAAAGAAGGTAACATTTCCTGGAAAGTTTTGATAGAAAAAAGAAAATATTCTTCAAGATCAGAATCAGAACCCCAATCAGAGTCCAAGAGGATATCAAGAGCTATGAAAGTCATTGCTTGATGTAGCTTATCACAATTTGAGAGTGAGGAAGGCATTACTCTTATAAAGTATAAAAATGAAAATGATGTATGATGATTTGAGTTATGAAGTGTTATGCTGTGGAGTGCTGTGTATGAGTGGGATGATGCTGACAAATAAGTGAAATGGGACGTTATGGTGAAATCAGCACTTTTGGTTGAGAAAGTGCAGATTTGAGTGAAATAAGTGACTTATTTCATTTTGAAATCCACCAGTGCTGGGGCTAGTGTGTTTTGGAAATCCGCACTTAAATAAGTGCAGATTTTCCAGAACTGACACCCCCTATTAGGGGGTATCAATGTTCAGGGATCTGCAATTAGGGATCAGACATTATTAATTGCAGAAGATTCTTATCCACTAGCCCTGGGGCTAGTGGATAAGGAATCCACGATAATGCATTATCCTGCCTCTTATACCCCAATTTTCATTCCTAATTCCTGATCCCAAACTCATCACATCCATGATTGATTTGTCAGCAAGTCACATGAAATATAATTGTGAATGCCATCCTTATGTCTCTCTTTACTCTATGCAAGATGTGATTATGACTGAAAGTTGTCCAAGATGTGGTTATGAAAAATTGAGTAGAAAAATGTTGGATAAGAGGTGAACATTGACATGTAATGTCAATGGGTCTCACCACGCAATATGGGGCGGAATTATTAGCAAGTCCACAACCTTGGACTCAAATTCACCACAGATTGAACACACATTAAGCTATTGACAAAGGAACCATACAATCAGGGATGAACACCACTCAGCAGAACAGTTTTAGGTGGGTCTTCAAGTAGAGTTCAATATGAGTTCAGTATGAGTTCAGTCTGAGTTCCATCTGAGTTTTGTCTGAGTTCAGGTTGGGGACTTTCTAGCAAGTCCACCCCCTATATTGTGTAGTGTATTTTTGTCTAGAAGGTTCAATTGGAGGTCCAACAAGGAGTTTAAGTGGAATATTGGACTTTTAAAGTCAAGGTAAGTATTATTTATTTCTTTTGATTAATTTACTCAAGATTCAAGAGGTAATACTTTCAAATATTATTATGATTTATACTTTAGAATTATGGTGATGTAAATACTAAATTTATAAAAAATAGTAATATGTATAGTATCTATAGATATGTTATAAAATGGTAAGTAAAAGAATGAGTTGAAAAGTTCAAAAGGAGAGGGCCTTTTATAGGCAAAAGGTGAGATATAATACGCAGAGTTAACAACTATCAATAAGGGAGTGTGAGAGAAAAACTTAGTAAAAAGAAAGAATGTGAACATAAAAAAGTTATACTAAAATGATGCATCAATAAAAGGTATCACATTATTTGATATAAATTTTGAGTTCCCTTAAATTGTCACACTTAGTATAGAACATTTGAATTAAAATGTTATTTTAATTGAATTTTAAATTTCTTAATAAAGATATTTGAATTTTTTAGACTTTAGTATTTTTATAATATTTTTATTCCCTTTTCAAATTATTATTGAGCACGGTGATAGGGAGTAAAAATATATGGGACATTTATTAATTTTTATTAATTACTAAATTTTCTTATTGTACTTAGTTAGTTTATTGTAAGTAATACATAAGTAAATATGAGATAATTAATTATTAATAAGAATTAAAAAGGTGTGGCTTCATCTCAGTAAGATAATTAATTATTTTACTGGATAAGTCTAGTAGCCTGGCTGACACTCCCTCACTCTAAAAAAAAACAATAAAAAAAATTCTATGATTTTTTCTTTTTATACTTCTTTAGTAGAGTTGGAAGATTAGATATCTCCTTCCCAGGTATCCAAGAATCATATTCAGATGATTTATTCTTGAATCTCAATAAATATTCTGTACCTTTTTCAGCATTAACTATTCTTTCATTCAGAATCTTATCAATTTCTGCTGTCTCAGTGATTTCATTAGGGGTTTTCTTTGTTCTTCCCCTCCTTTTTGGAAATAAATCACTATTGGATATGTAAGGTTTCAAAAAAGATATTGAAAAAACAGGGTGTTTTCTGTCATATGTAGAATACAAAATAATTTCAACTGCATTATTTCCAATCATTCCTCTGACAACAAATGGACCAACAAATGGGTCTTTCAATTTGTTATTACCTTGTAATGTGAAGTGGACTGAAGAAATCAACACTTCATCACCCTTTTTAAAAGTGTATTCTTTATGGGATTTGTCCCATCTCTTCTTCTAATATTCAAATGATTTTTCAATACATTTTTGAGCATGACTTCTGCAAAGTTGTTGCATTTGAAAAAAAGACTTTACACCAGGATGTATATCCAATTTAGGTATTTTATTATTGAGAATTTGGGCAGTAGTATTTGGAACATATCCAAGCCAGAGCTCAAAAGGCTTTCTTTGAGTAACAGAATGAACAGTGCTATTATAAGCAAATTCTAACCCAGGAAGTAAGGTAACCCAATCATGAGTGAATCTGTCATTGTCTTTATACTCAAGGCCAAAGGCACAATACCTTCTTATCATGTCCTCTAAAGTCTGAATCATTATTTCAGCTAATCCATCAGTTTGAGGGTGATGGGCAGTAGAAAGTTTCAGATCACAACCACAAACATCCATCAGAGACATCCAAAATTCAGAGGTAAATTTAGGGTCTCTGTCAGAGATCATGGCTTAAGAAAACCAGCAGTATTAAACATATGAGACCACCATAAGAAGGCTAATTCTTTAGTGGAAACATCCTTGTGAGTAGGGATAAATTTACACATTTTAGTGAATCTATCCACAATAACCCAACAAGAGTTATAACTGTCTTTTCCAGCAATAGGTAATCCTGTTACAAAATCCATGTTTATTATCTGCCATTGTGCATCAGGAGGTTCAATATGTTGCATTAATCCTGCTCTTTTACCAGTTAATCTTTTTGATTTTTGGCAAGAATCACAAGACTCAACATATAATTTTGTGTCTTCAGACATATTAACCCACCAAGCAGTGTTCTTAATTCTGATCATTGTTTTTTCAAGATCAAAATGTCCAGCTAATATGTCATCATGACAAATTTTCAAGATGATTTCTCTCATAGAAGGAGGAATAAAAATAACATTACTCAACTTTCTCCTATAATATAGATATCCTTCATCAATTGAAAATTTACCTTTTTCCAAAGCATTCTGGTACTTTGGTGGAAGGTTTTTAATTAATGCTTGTATTAAAGCATTCTTTGGATCATTTAATATGGTGCATAACTTTTTCAAGTCAGTGTCCTTATCATATGAATCCAGAATAAGCTGTAATAGCTCTTCCTCCATATCAATCACATATATCCCATGTATATAAATAATTTCATCCTCAGTATCATAAGCAGGATTAGAGTCATTATTTGGTAAAGGTAACCTAGATAACATATCCACATTTGAGTGAACAATACCAGCCCTATGAATAATTGTCATTCTCCCTCTGTAGTTTTGAACAGCCAACTGCCATCTGAACATATGTCTGTTAGGTGTTTTCAAGTTTAAAAGGGATTTAACTGCACTTCAGTCAGTGACAAGTTCAAATTTCTGGTCATCTAGGTAATAATGAAGCTTTTCTAGAGCCCATACTACATCTAAACACTCTAATTGAGTAGCACCACATTTCAATTCACTATTTCTCAAGGTTCTTGAAATATAACAAATTACTACTTCTGAAACTTTATCATTTATCACTTGTTTTTGATGGAGGGCAGCACCAAGACCAATGAAACTGGCATCAGTGTACAAAACAAATGGTTGATTAAAGTCAGGTAAAGCAAGAATTGGTCCTGACATCAAACAGTGTTTCATAGTGTCAAAGGCTCTCTGTCTTTCACTATTCCAGACAAAAGCAACATCCTTTCTAGTTAATTGGGTAAGGGGTAAAGCTATGACTTGGTAATTTTTAATATGCTGTCTATAGTATCCACACATTCCCAAAAAACTCTGGAGCTCTCTAACTGTGGTAGGAGCCTTCACCTGTTGTATGCCTGCCACTTTGTTTTGGTCAACACATATCTGTAAGCCTGAAACAACATGACCAAGAACTTTTAAAGAATGGAAACCAAATTTACATTTCTTCAAAGCAAGTGTCATATTTATTTCATCCATTTTCTGGAACACTTTACACAGGTGGTTAAGATGGTCCTCAAATGTTTTTGAGAATATAATGATATCATCAATATAAACCATCATCCATCCTTCAATTATCTCTTGATGGAATGTGTTATCCATGACTTTTTGGAAAACAGAAGGGGCATTTTTAGGGCCAAAAGGCATCCTAATATACTTATAAATACCCATATGAGTAGCAATCATCAGAAAATTATGAGAATCTTTCTCAACAGGTACCTGGTGATATCCCTTGTTACCATCCAAAAAGCTGATATATTTAGCACCCTGTAAAGTAGCATGTATAGAGCTAATTCTAGGTAAAGGGTAGATATCATCAACAATATAAGTATTTAGTGCTCTATAATCACCAAATAACCTGGCTTTATCTTTCTCATAAGAAATTAGGACAGGTGAGATAACACAATATTTAGGTGTTTCAACTACCTTTTCAATAATATTCATTTTTAAAAGGGTAGAGATATTGTCTTCAATATCTTTTCTCTTTGTGGGAGAAGCAGGATAAGGCTTCTTTTTTAAACTAGGTGGTATATCAGTTAATGGACATGACAATGAGAGTTTCATTTCTTCTTTAACTAATCCCAGTTCATGTGACCCATGAGTAAAGGCCATAGGAAAAGACTTTATCAAGTTAATGATGGAATCTTTCTCCTCACCAGAAAGTTGTTCTCCAAAAGAGGAATTGTCAATTTCAGACATAAGGGCATGCATTTCTTTTTTATATCTTCCTTTATATTGAACCACAGAATTACATGTGTTCAATTCTGGTTTTAATAATTTTTTGGAGGAAGAAATCTTAAATTTTCTCTTCCCATTCATCCCCATTGTGAAACATTGGTTTGAAGGATCCAATTTTATGCCATACTTGGTTAAAATATCATTCCCTACAATAAACCAATTGCTTAAGTTATCATTTTACATGACAACAAAATCACAAATAGCTCTTACAAAACCATGGTTATATTTGAAAAATACTGTGGCTTTGTATTTACCAATGGGGGACAAAACAGACCCGTACCCTCTCCAATTTTCAGAAATGATAGGCATCAGTTTTGATTTATAGTCTTGATCCACTGAAGCAAGTGCTTTTTCAGATACTACACTTCCTCCAGCTCCAGAATCCATAAAAACTTCAATGTTGGTTCCATTGATCAAGACTGGTTCCTTGAGAGGGGCAATAAAAATTGAGCTATCCTCAAGGTTTTTTATGATCTCAGCATCCTCAACTGTAGATAAATCATTATTTTCAATATTAATAGTATTTAAATATTGAATATCCTCTTCCAGCATCAAAATTTCCTGCTGAGATTCATATGAAATATTTCTGGCACAATCACTTGAAGTATCATCTAGTGCTATTGTGTCATCAGCATGCTCCTCAGTTTGTTCAACAAGATTGATCTTCTTGTCACAAACATGGCCTTTCTGCCATGGCTTGTTGCACTTGAAGAAAGTGTTTGTTGCATACTTTTTAGGTGCAACAGGGGCAGAAGATTTACCAACCTTTTCCAGAGGTTTATGTTGGTAATTGGAGGGTTTCTCCCAAGTGGTTCTAGGAATGAATCTTCTGGCATCATACTTCTTATTTAGAAGGATCTCATTACAAGTATTAATGAAAGAAGAATGTTCTCTGGAGAACTCAGTCCTAGCCACTATCAAGTCTTTTAAAGACATGGGTAATTTATAAAGGATCCTGTCCTTCCATAATTCAAACTCCATATTTGGGTCCATTGCCCTTAAGATCTTTACAAGTTTCATTAAGAACTCAATGGTTTTATCAGTAGAAGAGCTATATCTAGTTTCTTCATACTGCCTTTGTTGAGCTATTCTAAACTTGAAGCCACCAAATTGTGCTTTAATTAATTTCTTCCAATCTTCCCATGAGTAGTCATTCCTATCCAAGAGAAAAGACTCATACCACATTAGGGCTACATTGGTAAAAAAGAAATTAACTTAGACACAATTTCCTCATCTGGGAGTTTGTAAGAATTTTTTAAGTTATCAATTCTGCAAATGAATTTCTGCCAATCTGAAGAAGTGTCACCATCAAATGTTGGATACTGGTCAAGTTTTGGCCAATTCTTTTGATTTGAAGTAGTCTCCTTAGTACTAGCTTGTTTCTGAGTAAGAAGCAGCTGTAATTTCTCCAATTGTGCAGTAATCTCATTGTTTAATCCTTCTGTGGAAGATCCTGGTACATTATCAATTTTTGATGGAAACTCAGTGATATCAACAAGCATTTCTGGACCTAATTTCACTTTGGATGAACTAGCAACAGGTAAACTTGGAGTATCCTGCACCATATTTTCCTTCAAAGAAATGTCAGAATATTTTTTATCATAAAACAATGAATTCAATTTTTCTTCAATGGTTGTTAATCTGGTTTTCACTCTTGGAAGACTAGATAAACTCTCATTGATGGTTGCAAAAGATAACTGGTTTATATTTTGAAAAGATGAATAATGATCACTCAATCTTTTCAGGCTCATCTTATGTCCCTCTAGCTCCTGGAAACAGATGGACACAGTATCTTGAAGTTTAGACAAATCATTTTTGATATTTTTCCATAAAGCAACTTTCTTTTCATGAGTCACTTTGTAATTAAATAAATCATCAGAAACTCTTTGTAATTCACTTCTCAATTATTGATAAACCTGTTCAGTTAACAAACTATTAAATTTCTGAGTCAATTGCATGTTGTTCATAATATGATTTTGTTTAGCAATAATATTCCTCAAATATTCATCATTAATTTTTGCAACATCTGGAGTGTTTCTCAATAAGGAAACAGAGTAACTTTCCAGATTCTCATAAAACTCAGGATCAAGTGTTTCATCAATAACAGCCATATCAGGATTTATCATTAAAGTAGCAATCAAAACCAAAGGATTAGATACATTAGAATATTGAGTAATTTGTCTACTCCTATCAGCCTCTACAGGTCTCACAGTTTCATCTCCTCTTCCAGAATTACCTGAAGGAACTGAATCAGCAACAAGAAATGGTACTTGAGATTCAATAGAGGGGATTACCAAGGCTTGGGTAGGAACTGAATGTTTTTTTTTCTTTTTCTCCCTCCTTGATAAGGGTGAGGAGGTGTGGGGTTGAACTGATTGGTTCTTGACAGACCTGCCTGAGGTATTTGAGGCTGCTGATGCTGGGACAGAAGCTCCCACTGGGTGTTCAACCAATCCCACTGCCACTTTGACACTTCCACCTTTTCTGGTTACTGGGGAGCCAATTGTGGAAGATCCCAGGGGGGAGGAGGTCTCCTCTTCTCTTGAAGAAAGGCTTCTATTTTTCTTACCTTGTCTTCTAGAGAATCTGTTCTTGCTCTCAGTTTTAGGTTTTCTGTCCTCAGTTCCTTTATGTGGGTGTAGAGATTTTTCACTTGCTGAGGTAAGGGCATCTTTTTTATTTTGAAGCCTTTTGGAAGCTCTTCTGGGGGGTTGATGGAAGGCTTTTGTTCCTGGGCAGTTGTCTCCACTAATATTTCCAATTCCACCATTTCCACATCCTGATTGGTCCAATAATTGATTAATTTGAGCCAATTTTGTAGTCAAAGGAGAACTTACAGAAGTAGCTTCATCATAATCAATTAAATCCAATTCCTCATCACAGCCAGCAGAAGCACCTTAATCAGTCATAGTGTAATTTAACTTGAACTGAGGGAAGGAAATATTAAGAATTTATTAGTTTTTATTTTTTCTTTATATAAAGAAAAATAAGAGAAAAAAAAATCTACTATATAATTAATTATCAGGATTTTGCAATCTACTGGAATAATTTAAAATATAATATTTTTTGAGGATAAAAACAACTGAAATAATAATCACAATTTTTGTTAATTTAACATAAATTTTATCACCAGGATTTAAAGAAATCAACTGAAATAATAAAATTAATTTTTAATCAACAATGTAATTTTTGATAATTATCAGGATTTAAAATCAACTGAAAAGAAATTTAATTACCAGGACTTAATGTCAACTTAAAATAATATTAATTATCAGGACTTAATGTCAACTGAAATAATATAATTATCAGGACTTATTGTCAACTGAAATAATTTAATATAATTAATTTTTAATATATTCACCACACAATATGGGGGGCGGACTTGCTAGAAAGTCCGCAACCTTGGACCCAAACTCATCCCAGATTGAACACACATTGAGCTATTGACAAAGGAACCATACAATCAGGGATGAACACCACTCAGCCGAAAATTTTTAGGTGGGTGTTCAAGTAGAGTTCAGTATGGGTTCAGTATAAGTATAGTCTGAGTTCCATCTGAATTCCATCTGAGTTCAGGTTGGGGACTTGCTAGCAAGCTCACCCCCTATATTGTGTAGTGATTATTTTCAGGATAATTTGTCAACTGAAACAATATTATTTTAATTTATCAGGACAAAGGTCAACTGAAAAAAAAAATATAATATAATAATTAAAAAAAAATTCTTTATATTACTTCTAGGAATAAGAACAGGATAGTTCTATCTTGGTCAACTAGGAAAAAATAAAATTTTATTTACCAGGCACCTCCCCCTTCAAAATGAGCAAATTAATGCCACTTACAGAGTGCTGAGTAAAAAGAAATACATAGACTATGAAAAGTGCAAAGTGACCCACAAATATATATGACTATTGTCAATATATGAACTTAAAATTTGGAGCGCGGTTTGATTCCCGTTTGCAGCAAAAAAATAAGTCACGTGACTGATGACGTTTGTGCTTTTTGTCGTTCACTTGTCCCTACAGGTACCTCAATATTGATGGTCCCTTGGTCTCAGGCCTCAAGTTATTGATGCGCCTTCGACAATTTGGAAAGGGTCCCAACTGTTGATGGGTCTTTTGGTCTAGAAGGTTCAATTGGAGGTCCAACAAGGAGTTTAAGTGGAGTATTGGACTTTTAAATTCAAGGTATGTATTATTTATTTCTTTTGATTACTTTACTCAAGATTCAAGAGGTAATGCTTTCAAATATTATTATGATTTATACTTTAGAATTACGGTGATGTAAATACTAAATTTATTAAAAATAGTAATAAGTATTGTATCTATAGATATGTTATAAAATGGTAAGTAAAAGAATGAGTTGAAAAGCACAAAAGGAGAGGGCCTTTTATAGGCAAAAGGTGAGAGATAATACACAGAGTTAACAACTATCAATAAGGGAGTGTGAGAGAAAAACTTAGTGAAAAGAAAGAATGTGAACATAAAAAAGTTATACTAAAATGATGCGTCAATAAAAGGTATCAGATTATTTGATATAAATTTTGAGTTCCCTTAAATTGTCACACTTAGTAGAGAACATTTGAATTAAAATGTTATTTTAATTGAATTTTAAATTTCTTAATAAAGAGATTTGAATTTTTAGACTTTAGTATTTTTATAATATTTTTATTCCCTTTTCAACTTATTATTGAGCATGGTGTTAGGGAGTAAAAATATACAGGACATTTATTAATTTTTATTAATTACTAAATTTTCTTATTGTACTTAGTTAGTTTATTGTAAGTAATACATAAGTAAATATGAGATAATTAATTATTAATAATAATTAAAAAGGCATCGCTTCATCTCAGTAAGATAATTAATTATTTTACTGGATAAGTCTAGTAGCCTGGCTGACACGTAAAATGTGTAATAACCCAATTATTAGCAAAAATAATTGCGGAAGATAATTGGGGTATAAGGTTTTTTATCTGCAATTAATTTAATTGCGGATCCCTGAACATTGATACCCCCTATTATGGGTGTTTGATTGCTGTTTAAAAAATTGAAAATGTCACATCTTTAGTAAAAAAAAAAAAAAAAAATAGATAATGGTTCATTGAATTTTATTTTCATCTTAAGATTGATTATCTCTAGCATCTCAAGTACCTAGATATAAAAAATGATATTGCTTTATGATGAGAAATGAATGAGTGGTGCTGAATTGAAAAAATGACTGAAATAAATGGCCACCCACTGTTGTACATAACACCCAGAAGCACGCATTGACTAACCCTCTCACACTGTAACAAAGGTTCGTTTCATTTCGTCTTGGGACAAGACAATGGCACAACAATTACGCAACAGTTACGTAACAAGTATGTTGATCACTTAAAGGTCTTAAGTGAGTGTCTTAAGTGCGAAAAATAATTGTTTCACAACTGTTGCGCCCCATGGCAAAACAAAAATGTGCAATAGTGTATATATATATGGGATTATAATCAACAAGAAAAATCTTCAATTAAAATAATGTCAGCCCACACACGCACACACACACACAGAGTACATTCTAAATACACAACAAAAGCTTCAAAGCATGTCTAGGTGCACATTCCTTTCCCTCCAAAGACTATATCTCCCCTTATCTCATCCACCACCCAATTAAATCAACTTATTCACTGATTATTTTATAGATCATCCCATTTCCAAAAAAAATAAAAAATAATTAAAAATAAAAAATAAAAGAAAAAAAAAATAAAGAAAAAAATTTATTACAGTTTCTCTCTCAACTTGGCCTGTCTAATTCTATTTAAACATACACTCACACACAAAAACACACATATATGTACTTACATTACAATACATTACACTATCCATCTTTAACAGTACCTTCTTACAAAACTTAGAACACCATCCCCATAAGTTCTTCATTGATTTATTGATCAACAACATAATTTACGCGTCACCCACCAACCATTCCCACACTCTTGTTTTGCTTTGCATCATCATTACCATCAAGGAGGATGTTGATCATGCTACTGCTACGGCGCCGGGTGCTGTTGCTGCCATCTTTCATGATTTGCAGGATACTGTTGAGACCGACCTTGATTTTGCTGACCGCGAACCTGGTCCATGCTCATGGACCGATGTACCTGCAAGTTTTGTTGCTGCATCAAATCATAATTCGGGTGCCGATAATGAACTACCCGCTCATGACTATTATTACTACTAACACTACCATCACCACCTACGCCAGCCCCACTGCTTCCGATCCTGGTAGACCCGTTTCCTCCCCCATCTACAGGAGCAACATGAATCAGCCAGTCATCACCAGAACCGGACTGCGAAGACACAGAATTCATGTGAGTATTTAAAAATCCATTCTTGGTCTGTTCAAATGGACTGTGAGTTAGTTGTGGTTGAAAAGTTGAAAGTTGATGAAACAATCTTCCAGGTACTGTAGGCATCCCTCCAGATATTCCTGAGGAAAGTGGCCTACTGACTGGTATGGCAGCTGGTGAGGTAAGTTTTTGTGGTGATGGATAATATCCTGATCGATTATGAGGCGGTGTTTGAAACCTAGGCGACTCAATAAAAGATGGAGGAGGAATTTTGTTCAAATGGATTCCTGCTTTCACCGGAGAATAACTGTCAAGTGTCAAATGCCGAATTGGTTTTGAAAGTGGAAGGGGACTAGGAGAGTAGTTTGCTGAGGAAGATTGAGTAATCGAAGATGGTGTCACAATTGAAGGGGAAAAGTTGGAGTTGAACTGATTTGACACTGGTGTGACAGCTCTTTCGAATCCAGATTGTTGCGACCCAGGAACTTTCCACCCCTAGTGAAGGTGTCAGTGGGACAAAAGCCCAAGGGTTTTTCCAATTTTAGTTTAATTCAAGTATATTATACTTTCTTTCATTATTTATTTTTTTTTAAAAAAAAAAAAAACTAAACCACGATGGGAACGCACCAGACCTTTTCCTTTTCGATATATATTGTCCAATTCCTCAGTCCAAACACCTTCATTGTTCAATTTAAGATAAGTTTCATAAAGTTGCAACGCAGTTCTGGCGTCTTCGATAGAATCATGAGTCCCAACATTTTGGATATCACGATGTAAAACTACGTGCGACAAAAGCTTCAATGACAAATTTCGTTGGCGACTGGGGATATGATACAAAACAACAGTATCAATTATTTGAGCGGGTGGGACATAAATATCTGTTCAAACATCTGCATAAGTTGAAAAAACAATGAAGAAGATAAGCACTGCCGTTGATGAACTCAACTGATAATTCGAAAATCTTTAGATAGTCCATGACCTATAAAAATGCATCCTAAATCTACCAGTAACCTAAGCTTTTTGTAAGCTGCCTTTAAGGGTACCAGCGTATGAAGGGAGGTAGCAGGATCTAAATCTCCCGCTATGAATATTTAATAACAAAATGAAAAGTTAGAAAAATATAAAGGCTGGCTAACTCCTACTTTCTTGACGATGATGTCAAGTGAAACTTGACCAACTTACGTCTAATACCAGAAAATTCTGTCAAGTAATCGGCAATAGGTTCAATGGTTTGGATATGATCATCTATGAACGGTATACCAGTCTTGACCCCTTCACCTCTTAAAACTGAAACTCTGGCTAGGTTCATCCGACTGGGACGCCTTATAATTCTTGTTCCATCCGACCTATAATCTACTTCTTCCTAATGATAAGGATCACGACAAGTTAAAGTAAAAAAGGATTTGGTGAAAATTGCAACAATACGGAAATATAATAGATTAAATAAAACATACCTGCTGCAACGAAACAAATTCAGCATCAATCGCAACTAAAGTACCTTTCGAGGGCAGTTCACTCTCCTCTAATATCTCGTGTCTAATAAGTTTATGATCTCTCTGCCTATATAAAACAATAAAAAGAATTCATTAAATAGTTAATGAAGATTCATAGAAATCAACAAAAGTAGAATGAAAAAATTACTCTGCAATATTAATATCTTTGAGTAAGATTTCTTTATCCATCATGGTAGGCAAGGCTTTCAAGTCTAAAACTTCGTCAATATCCTTTCTTGTATAATAAATTATGGCAGGAATCTTGGATTGAAGCAACAAAGATTATCGAAAAGAGTTAGCCAGTCTGAGAAAACCCGATCTTGTATTTAGACAATGGGGTTTAACTCTAAACTCACTTTCCATGAATAAGGAAAACTTAGGGCTTCTTCTTCGCTAATCATCCGAACAAGAAAGTCATTAAACAGAAACCAACTATAACCTTTAGAAGCTTTTTGGTCCTTGATTTTAGCTAATGCAACCAAGTGAGGAAAATCATCCTCTGATTGAATCTGAAGAACCATTCCGCTTAACTCGTATATCACTCCATCTTGGGGCATAGGTTGAGTCCTCCCATCACCCATAACCAAACCATCACCAAAACCGGGACATTTATTGACATTAGATGAAATCCCAAATTCAAGGGGCAGGAATTGCGAATGAGTAGATTCGGAAGGAGACTTTACTTTACGATCTAGCCAAATTTCCAATTGGTCAGAATTGGTTACACCAGCATTGAGAGCCAAAACAGGTGCAAAATTCGATGGGTCAAGCTCAAGCATACGTCGCCATTTTAAATGATTAACCTTATTGCATTTTGAACATAGGCTTTTGGCTGTCGTTTCTCTAATCAAAGAACTTTTCAATATTGAACAAAAATCAGTACTAGGTTTTTGTTCGTTGGATAAGGCTTTTCTGGGATAAATCAATTCAATAATTTTGGCAACTGTTGGACGGCTAGAGAACGCCGTGCAAAAGGGGCATGATTGGATGGTTTGAAAGTTAAGGGAGAAGAGTTCACATATGGGATTAGGAGATAAAGGGGTTGAAGATGCGAGGGATGTATCATTGTTAGATTCATGATTGTTTTCAAAAGGTTGGGGTTGTGTTCGAATTGAACGCATTGGGACCTTGGCAGCATCATCCATAATTTGATCCAACAAAAAGTGATGGCATATTTGTATGAGAGAGGAATAACTTTTGTTTGTGACGCCTCCGTGGCCTACAGTAGAAGTAGATGGGGTTCCAGTTAATGATATGAGATGCCCCATAGATGGATTGACGGCTGAAGTATTATGAAAGCCGAAATTGGGATTCTGATGATCCATTAACCCGAGTGCTATAGCCTTTTGATTGACGGAGAAAGCTTTGGAGAAATTTGATGCTTGGCAGTTGACACCTTGAGCATCATTGACCATGTTGAAAAGAAACCCCAATTCACATAAAATGCAATTGATGGTATCACATGGAAGAGTAATATGAGAGCAAGCGACTCGTCGCAAAGGGATAGTATGGTACAAGATCTGCAATAGGGCGTTTGTATATGAATTGGAAATATGGGTTTCCAATCCACTATGTTTAGTTTTGTTGTAATACCTAAAATCAAGAAGATAAGATGAAGTAAAATGTATATTTATTTAGTAACAGGTCTATTGGCTGATTTGGTGATGGCGTCAAGTATGTGTCGCAGATGGTTACACTTACCCAAAGTCAAAGTCCTCAATCCCAAATTTGCTATATTTGATTTCGACTTGCCGATACCATTTGGGGACTTCTTCGTAATCAGATAAATCCAGGCTTAAAAGTAACTCTTCTTCCAAACCATCTTCATTGCCCTCCTTTTGTTTAGTTTGGAGTTGTGCATGAATTGAATGCCGAGCCCCAGGTTTTTGCTTTTGTTTTTGCTTTTCACTTCTAAACAGGGGAACACTCAACTTCCTCCTCGAGTGTGGATTCAGAAAAGCATTTGAGTTTGAATTAGCCTTCAACTTGGTATATAAAATGGGGGAGCTGGTAGCTTGGCAACGTTTCAATTTTTTGATATTGGGAAAATAATAAATAGGATGACCAGTATTCCCGGCTCCTTGACCTCCTGCCATTAACTGATTTTGGTATTGATGTTGATGGCTTGCTAACAGTGTATCAGAATCTAATTGAGTGCTGACTTGGTAAAGAGGTGAATAAGGGGTGATGTGAACATCCCATGGAAGAACGGAACACAGCTCAGATGAGTAAAATGGCATTCCAATCGAGCTCAAGGGAACTTCATCATCCCAGGGTATGTGTGGATCTGGCGCCATCATTGGATCAGGTAGCTCAACCGGTTGATTAAAGCGGCTCCACTTGATGATCTTGGACGAAATAGCACTACCATCCAATTCATTATCATCTAAAGCATCGTTTGTGGTCCAAACATGAAGCAACCCATCCGCATCTGAATAAGCCAAGCCTTCCCCCGTGGAGGAGATGGTGAGATCAGTGATAAATCGATTAAATTCTAGTTGAAAAAAAGAGATATCGAAAGGCGATGAGCGATTCAAGAGATCTAATATTTGAAGTTGGCCATTAGAAGATGAGACAAGTAACGTGGAAGGCATCCTAGGATGAAATCTAACAAAAGAGGGGATCGCAGGAAAGCTAATGGGAGCCAAGGGACGCATGGTGCGGATATCGAAGACTTTGACAAGAGGATCACGAACATGATGACCCTGCCTTGCAATAAAGAAAATGATGAATAGATATTAGAACGATGGTCATGACGATGATGATGATTAAATAATTCATAATAAGGAAGAAGGGTGAGATTGATGGGTTTCAGATCAAGTAATAAAGGGCATAGAATTACTTGAGAGAAAAGCCACAAGTGACGACCAGATTACCTTCTGACTCTAACTGCTCGAGTCCAGCATAATGGGCCATGATTGAATGCTGCTCCTTTAATGTTTGAGGATCTCTAAAGACGAGTGTGCCCGACTGGGCGCCGCAACAGATTAGAGATTGTGAGCGACGAATGTGACTCAAGGGAGCCAATGGGGCATCAGGTGCTTGCACTTGAACGCGACGAACAGTTTGACCAGAGAGTGAATTAAGAACAACTAAATCAGGGTTAGCTCCACCAATAACGATTTCTGAAGATTTTTGAGAAGTAAAAGCCATGGCGCGTGCTTGAGAAATATCAGATCTAAGGGAAGATAAGATATGGACATGAGTTTCAAATCAAATGGCAAGAGAAGGGAGGAGAATACATATTTTGCCATGTTGATAAGCCTCTCCGATTAGCCAGTTTCAAAGAGCGGTCTGAAAGGGAAAAGACGCCATGATGATCGATGAGCAGATGTAAAGGAGGAGGAGATAACTGAGGGGGCGAATTTGAAGGAGCAAAAGATTTGAAAGAGGTATAAGGGGTGAGGACAGGAGATTGGAGGGAGATGGGGAGGACGAGGGAAGAGACGGATAAGGAATGATTATTTGCAGTCCATAGAAGATCTTGATAAGGATCGAAAGCGATGGAGGAACACTGGCCAACAAATGCGGATGTGAGTGGTCGCCATGAGGCAGAAGGCATTGGACGACGATTGAGAAGGATGAGGAGAGGAAAAAGGCCAAAGAAGGGCTACCATTATGATTATATTTATGTACAGTATTTATTGTTTGCTATCTATATTGTTTACTGTATTTATTGTTTGCTATCTATATTGTTAACAGTATTTATTGTTTGCTATCTATATTGTTTACTGTATTTATTGTTTGCTATCTATATTGTTTACTGTATTTATTTATTGTTTGCTATCTATATTGTTAACAGTATTTATTGTTTGCTATCTATATTGTTTACTGTATTTATTGTTTGCTATCTATATTGTTTACTGTATTTATTTATTGTTTGCTATCTATATTGTTAACAGTATTTATTGTTTGCTATCTATATTGTTTACTGTATTTATTGTTTGCTATCTATATTGTTTACTGTATTTATTTATTGTTTGCTATCTATATTGTTAACAGTATTTATTGTTTGCTATCTATATTGTTTACTGTATTTATTGTTTGCTATCTATATTGTTAACAGTATTTACTGTTTGCTATCTATATTGTTTACTGTATTTATTTATTGTTTGCTATCTTTATTATTTGCTATATTTACTGTTTACTATCTATATTGTTTTTTACTATTTACTATTTACTATATTTACTGTTCACTATTAATTGTTTACACATTCCTCATGACTTTTCACTTTCTCATCCTTTCAAAAACACCTGTCTGCATTTTAAACATGATGCCATGTCATGTAATTAAATCATGTGGGGCATGAGAAACCAGCCTAAGAGATGCATACACCCCATCCAGTCACCATATTCATTTTGCATACAACATCTCCACATCCCATCCATTTTCCTTCTCCTGATCTTCGCTGCAAAGTCGTCCTCAGCGCACAACATCCCTCTTCACTTCTTCCGCCGCCCCGACGCCTCCAGTCGGGCTGCCGCTTCTTTCGCCTTGGCTGAAATCATTTCCAATCAGCTTATGGCGGCTCCCTCTTCTCTCCTCAATTCAGCTCACCTTCTGCCTCGGCTTTGCGTCTCGACGCTGCCTCCTCTCTTTCTTTCCGTATCTTAGCAAGTCGCGCAAGGTCTGTCTTGGCCTCGTCCGTCTGCGATGCATGCGGTTGAGCATTCATCATTCTGCATAATCATGTGGCCACTGCTTGCTTACCTTGCCTTGCTCTGACGTCATACATCAATGCCCCATCGCATATTCAATTAGCCACTTAATATTCATATCCATCTTAAGTCTGCCACTTACCATGCAGTTTCCAGTATCTCTCCTTGGCAGCTTTCTTTTCTTCCTCCTCACTGTCACAAATATTGACTTCCTTCCATCAGCTGTCTGGGTGTCTTCCTTCTGCAGAGTTAAAGAACACTACCACCCACCGTTCCTTTCGGTTCTTGGGCATCTCACTCAAGTCTTTGGCTTTCATCGCCTTTCCTAGCGTCCGATTCCTATTAACTTCCTCCTCTTCTTCTTCTTCTTCTTCATTTTCTCCATCTTCACCTTGAACCACCACCTTCTTTTTCCTGTCTCTCCGGCTTCCCTCTGGTGCTCTATTGCTCTGGAGGCTCATTCCTTTCATTTCTTCCGTTAGCCCGTCTGCAGGTGTTTTCATGCTTGACCTAATAGGCATCCCTGCATCTTTTTGTGATCGAGCGCCAGCCACCTTTGCATCATCATCATCATCTTCATCTTCTTCTTCTTCTTCATCCTCTTCACTTTCATCTTCGTCAGAATCGGTTGAGTCATTTTCTTCTTTCTGCGCTTTTCTGTTCCACATTCCTGCCCTGTCCCCCTCTCCATCCATTCCAGTTAAGTCCCTACTATACCTTTATAAAAAAAATATGACAGCCGAAATCAATCAGCACACTTTACCGGATACTTTTTGTTCCCCATTCATCTTGAAGAGACTTTATTTGAGAATGAGCAGACATACATTTTTCCACCACGTTTGGGTTTACCAAACTTGCCTGCGTTTCGCACCTACACACAATAAAAAAAAATGCAACAATGACAAATATTTCTCCTGATGTGTTATTTCACTTTGATGATTTCTATGACTTAAACATTACTAAAAATGGACTTGCCATGATTTTAATGTTTGAAAAATTTCTCTTGTGTATATTTAGGAGTGGGTGCAAGGAATATAGTTATAGTTATTCTGTTGAAAAACCCCGAAAATATATTAAATTGAAAATGTTGTTTTTGTTTTACTTTAACAGACACTTTTGCTTCAGCTTTTTCTTTTTCTTTGTCTTTCTTTTTTTCCTACTTTAAAAAGGAAGAGTTGATAAGCGAGAAGATTCCGGTGAGTGCGGTTTTTGGATATCAAGCAGTGGTGGCGAAATATCCTGCTGGTTGATGGAGATGAAACTTGCAATGACCACAACCAGCCAAACGTATATTAGAGAAACTTTAAGTACTTTGCAAGGACGTATCTATGCATACATGCATAATGATAAAGTTGTCACTAGAGTGGGTTTACAGCAATAAGTCTTCGCGATTTTGCTTTCCTCAATAATATCATCACAACTTCAATAGTTACTTGTTTCTCAACATTTCAACTCACTTTACAAATCTTCTAGACATGTAGATTAAAATTAGGATTTTTTCTTATCTTTCTTCATCAATCTAATCTCACCGTTTTTTTTTTTTTTTTTTTTTTTTTTTTAAAAAAAAAGAAAAAGAAAAAGAAAAAGAAAAAGAAAAAGAAAAAGAAAAAGAAAAAGAAAAAGAAAAAGAAAAAGAAAAAGAAAAAGAAAAAGAAAAAGAAAAAGAAAAAGAAAAAGAAAAAGAAAAAGAAAAAGAAAAAGAAAAAGAAAAAGAAAAAGAAAAGAAAAGGGGGGGGGGAGGGCAGGCTAAAACTATTTTTTTTAATGAGGTGTCTCATAATATAATGAGACTAGCATAGATAAAATAAGATCTAAGCTTTGTTGATGAGGATATGAGAACATGTTTAGAGTAAAATAAATGGAAAAAAAAATATTTTCATTTAGGGTGATAAGATGGTCACCATCTGGGTGAAACAATACCAATTTTCTTTGATAATAGCTTACCTTTTGAACTGGTATTAAGTTTTTAGGTTTGAGTAACAGAAAGAATGCTTAGAGTAAGTGTTAGCCGGTTGTCTAGAAGATAAAGGAATACACAGAAAAAAAAGAAGAAGAAGAAGAAAAAGAAGAAGTAAGGAAAAATAGAAATAGAAAAGAAAGGAGAAGAAGGACAAGTAAAATGGAAAAAAGGATAAAGACAAAGGGCTTATAGAGGATTTATAATAAAAGTTATACGTAAGTTATAATTTCTCTCTTCTAATAACAAAACAAAAATTAATAATTGAACCACTCTTACAGCAACCTTGTATATATAAATTTCTTAAATTCTAATGGTAGTAAACAACACAATAAAATTGTTAGAAAAATATGTATAGTAGTAAGAAATAGTTGTTATTTAAAAATATAAAGCAATATAAGTAATGCCAACTACAAGGGATGAAACAAGGCCTTTATATAGGTAAGTAAGACCCACTAAAAACATCACTCAGATGTGGTTACAGGTTCAAAATAATATAAAACAAAAAAAGATAAGTGTAACAAAGAATATAGAGCTTCCATGAGACAATTTACCAAAACAGAAATAAAACCCTATCTATCCACCCATTAATTCCTTGAAAAAATGGAATACTAGTAAGTGGGTCACTAACTTGGTATGAAACAGAAGAATGTACTATATTAATTTTAAAGCAGGTTACATCCTTATTTAAAATAACCAGTTTCATGAAACATAAGGATTATACCATTTTGACATAAAAAATTAATATAATTAGTTAATTTAGTATAAAACATAAGTAATTAATCAATTTAAACTATTTTTACTAGTATGATACTTATTGTCAGCCAGGCTACTAGACTTACCCAGTAAAATAATTAATTATCTTACTGAGGTGAAGCCACGCCTTTTAGATCCTTATTAATAATTAATTATTTATTAAATACTTATGTATTAAGTACAATGAACTAACTAAGTACACTAAGTAATTAATTAATAAAAATAAGTAATTGTCCCACATATATTTTTACTCCCAAACACCGTGCTCAATAATACAGATGAGATGGGAATAAAAATTAGTATTAAAAATATATATATAATTATAAAAAAGAAAAAAATACCTTTTTCAAATTCCTTTAATTAAATTTTATTGATTCTATATTTCAAATCAAATGTTCTCACACTAAAATGTGACGGACTAAAGGGTTCAGAGTTTTATTTCAAATAAAATAAATACTTTTATTTACGCACTATTTAGTCTTACTCTTATTATTTCACATACTCTCTTTAATTAAGCTTTTTCTCTCTCACACTCTTGTATTAGGAGGTGTAAATTCCATGTTCTTTTCTCTCACATATTGCCTATAAAAGGCCCTTCCTTTTTGTCCTTTTTGAGGCATTCCAAAAACTACTTACTTATTTACTTATTTACAATAAAATTATTCTTATACTTTTATAACATTAGTAGTTACATTCACGTAGTTCTAAGCTATGAAATATATTAATATTTACATACTACCTCTTATCATTGAGTAAAGACATCATCCTTGATCAAGAAATACGTACCTTACCTTTGAAAGTCCATTAAATTCCAAACTCCTCGTATAACTTCAAATAAAATTTTCTAGACCAAGAGGACCCCTTGACAATTGGAGGCCTTCCCAAATTATCGATGGTGCATCGAGATTTGAGGGCGTAAATTGAAGAGACCATTGGCATTTGAGTACCTGTAAGGACGAGAGAGCGACGAAAACGACGAACGTCATATGTCACGTGATAAAAATTTTTTGCTGCAAATGGGAATCGAACCGCACTCCAAAAATTAGGTTCATGTATTGACTAAACCTCGTATATATCGTGGTAATTATTGATATTACTATTTGTGGGTTACTTTGCACTTTTCATTTGCTACATATTTTCCTTTTACTCAGCACTCTGTAAGTAGCATTAATTTGCTCATTTTACAGGGGGAGGTGTCTGGTAATTTGGATTTAATTTTATTATTATATTTTTATTTTATTTTTCCTGGTTGACAATAATAGAGCAATAGTGTTCTTAGTCCCAGAAGTAATAAATAATTATATTTTAATATTAATTATTACAATTTTCAGTTGACATTTTGTCCTGATTAATTTAAATTTTATTTGTTCCAGTTGACAAATTGTCCTGACAATAATTTTTTTTTAAAATAAAAATTCATATTTAATTACTTCAGTTGACATTAAGTCCTGGTAGTTAAGTGATCAGTTTAAATAAAAAAATTTTTTAAAATAAAAATTCATATTTAATTACTTCAGTTGACATTAAGTCCTGGTAGTTAAGTGATCAGTTTAATAAAAAAAATTTAATTAATAAAAATTCATATTTAATTACTTCAGTTGACATTAAGTCCTGGTAATAAATTAGTTGATTTAAATCCTGAAAATAATTAATTAAAATTATTAATAAAATTTTTAATTTATTTCTAAAGTTGATTATATTATAATCCTGGTTTTAAATTTTTTTTTTTTAAAAATTAATAAGTTAATTTTATTTAGTTGATTTTTATCCTGAAAAAGATTTTTATTTATTTATTTTATTTTTTGTTAAATAAAAATCAAAAATAAAGACTAATTAATCTTATTGTCTCTTTTCTTCATTTCAGTAAAATCTTAAAATGACTGACCAAAGTGGTTCTGCTGCACGTGAAGATGAACTGGACTTGATTGATTATGATGAGCCTACTTCTGTAAGTTCTCCTTTAACAAGAAGAATTTCTCAGACTAATAAATCCTTTCCCCAAACAGGATGTAGAAATGGAAGAAGTAGAAATCCTAGTGGACACAACTCAGGATCAGAAGCCTATGATAAACCCACCAGAAGAGCTTCCAAAAGGCTTCAGGATAAAAAAGATGCCATTGTCTCAGCAGGTAAAGAATCTGTCAACTCACATAAAGGAGCTAAGGACAGAAAACTTGAGACTAAAGGCAAGAGTAGATGCTCTGGAAGAAAAGGTGAGAAAAATAGATACCTTTCTTCAAGAGAAGAAGAAACCTCTTCCTCCCAGGGAGAAACAACAATTGGCTCACCAGTCCCAAGAGAAGGTGGAAGTGTCCAAGTGGCAGTGGGACTACCTGTCTCAAAATCAGCATCAGTTACCTCAGGCAGGTCCATCAAGACCCAACCAGGTCAACCCCACACCTCCTCACCCCTATCAAGGAGGCAAAAGAAGAAGAAAGCCCAATATGGTCATACCCAGCAAACCCTGGTGCGCCCCTCTATTGATTCTCAAGTGCCATTTCTTGTAGCTGATTCTGTTCTTTCAGGTAAATCTGAGAGGGAAGAAGAAACCTTGAGACCAGTAGAGGCTGGGAGCAGTAGACAAATAACTAATGTATCTAATCCATTACTTTTAATTGCTACCTCAATGATTAACCCTGATATGGCTGTAATTAATGAAACTGTTGACCCTGAGTTCTATGAGAGTCTGGAAATTTACTCAGTTTCCTTATTGAGAAACACTCCAGATGTAGCAAAGAGTAATGATGAGTACTTGAGAGATATTATTTCCAAACAAAACCATATAATGAAGAATATGCAATTGACTCAGAGATATAATAGTTTGTTAACTGATCAGGGTTATCAAGCATTAAGAAGTGAATCACAGAGAGTCTCTGATGAATTGTCTCATTACAAAGAAACCCATGAAAAGAAAGTTGCTTTATGGCAAAATATAAAAAATGATTTGTCTAAACTAAAAGATACTGTATCTGCCTGTTTCTAGGAGGTGGAGATAGATAAGATGAATCTGAAAAGATTGAATGACCATTTTTCATCTATTCAGAATAAGAATCAGTTATCTTTTGCAATAATCAATGAGAATTTATCTAGTCTTCCAAGATTGAAAACTAGACTAACAACCATTGAGGAGAAATTGAACTCATTGTTTATGGATCAAAAGTATTCTGAGATTTCTTTGAAGGAACAAACAGTACAGGATGCTCCAGAGCTACCTGTGGCTAGTTCATCTAAAAGTAAATCAGTTCCAGAAATACATGTTGATACCCCTGAGGTTCCATTAAAAACTAATGATGCACCAGGACCTTTAACAGAGGTATTGAACGATGAGATTACTGCCTAACTAGAGAAGTTACAGCTGCTCCTTACTCAGAAAAAAGCTTGTACTAAGGAGACTCCTTAAAATCAAAAGAATTGGCCAAAACTTGACCAGTACCCAACATTTGATGGTGATTCTTCCTCTGATTGGCAACAATTTATTTGCAGAATTGATAACTTAAAAAATTCTTACAAACTCCCAGATGAGGAAATTGTGTCCAAGTTAATTTCTTTGTTCACTAATGTTGCCCTAATGTGTTATGAATCTGTTCTCCTGGATGGGAATGACTACTCATGGGAGGATTGGAAGAAATTGATTAAAGCACAATTTGGTGGCTCCAAGTTCAGAATGGCTCAACAAAGGCAGTATGAGGAAACTAGATATAGCTATTCTACTGATAAACCCATTGAGTTCTTAATGAAACTTGTAAAAATCTTAAGGGCAATGGACCCAAATATGGATTTTGAGTTATGGAAAGACAGGATACTTTATAAATTACCAATGTCTCTGAGAGACTTGATAGTGGCTAGGACTGAGTTCTCCAGAGAACCCTCTTCTTTCATTAATACTTGAAATGAGATCCTTCTAAACAACAAGTATGATGCCAGAAGATTCATTCCTAGGACCCCTTTGGAGAAACCCTCCACTTACCAACAGAAACCTCTGGAAAAGGTTGGTAAACCTTCTGCCACTGTTGCACCAAAAAAGTATGCAACAAACACTTTCTTCAAGTGAAACAAGCCTTGGAAGAAAGGCCATGTTTGTGACAAGAAGATAAATCTTGTAGAACAAACAGAGGAGCATGCTGATGACACAGTAGCACTGGATGATACGTCAAGTGATTGTGCCAGCAATATTTCATATGAATCTCAACAAGAAATCTTGATGCTGGAAGAGGATATTCATTATTTAAATACTATTGATATTGATAATAATGCTTTATCTACAGTTGAAGATGCTGAGATCATAAAGAACATTGAAGATAACTCAATTGTTATTGCCCCTCTCAAGGCACCAGTCTTGATTAATGGAACCAGCATTGAAGTTGTTCTAGATTCTGGAGATGGCGGAATTGTAGTTTCTGAAAGAGCACTTGCTTCAGTGGATCAAGACTATAAATCAAAACTGATGCCTATCATTTCTGAGAATTGGAGAGGTTATGGCTCTGTTTTGTCCCCCATTGGTAAATACAAAGCCACAGTGTTTTTTAAATATAACCATGGGTTTGTAAGAGCTATTTGTGATTTTGTTGTCATGTAAAATGATAACTTAAGCAATTGGTTTATTGTAGGGGATAATATTTTAACCAAGTATGGCATAAAATTGGATCCCTCAAACCAATGTTTCACAATGGGGATGAATGGGAAGAGAAAATTTAAGATTTCCTCCCCTAAAAAATTATTATTGAAACCAGAATTGAACACATGTAATTCTTTGGTTCAATGTAAAGGAAGATCTACAAAAGAGATGAATGCCCTTTTGTCTGAAATTGAAAAAGCCTCTTTTGGAGAACAACTTTCTGGTGAGGATAAAGATTCCATCATTAACTTGATAAAGTCTTTTCCTATGGCCTTTTATCATGGGTCACATGAACTGGGATTAGTTAAAGAGGAAATAAAACTTTAATTGTCTTGCCCATTAACTGATATACCACCTAGTTTAAAGAAGAAGCCTTATCCTGCTTCTCCCACAAAGAGAAAAGATATTGAAGACAATATCTCTACCCTTTTAAAAATGCATATTATTGAAAAGGTAGTTGAAACACCTAAATATTGTGTTATCTCACCTGTCCTAATTTCTTATGAGAAAGATAAAGCCAGGTTATGTGGTGATTATAGAGCACTAAATACTGATACTGTTGATGATATCTACCCTTTACTGTCACGCGCCACGTGACACTCGAGGAGAAATCAACTCATTAAATCAATAATATCGAGTCCTAAATCTATACTTGATGCGCAGAAAGCAATTCTCCATAGCAACTGCGATTCCCCTTTGTGTACTTACTATTTAACTGCGCTAGCCTAAACTCTAAATCTAAATTAGTCAATCTCCCAATGGGGTACCTTAGTCCTTTTCAATAAGCGAAGCACAGCGCTAGGTTCAATGAAATAGTACAGTAGTAGTTTTTCATTAAAAGTTTTTTTAATTAATTAAAAAGGGGTAAATTGAGCATGGACGGATATTTAGTGAAGAGGGTCTAAGTGTATGTTAGTAATGGTCAATGGAATGGGAATGGTGCGATGGAAGGGAGGTCAATGCGAGGAGGAACAAAGGATATAAAAGGGGTTGGGTATTTGGTTTGGTATTCCTTAGAATTAAATTATAAAATTGTATTTACATTAATAGTGGTAAATCCTTAAAAGTTAAATCATTGTTATTGTATATTTCTTTTATTTTCTCAATATTCATTTTTAAATCCTAAATCTCTGATTATTGAGCTTTCCAACCCTTCGTGAGATTTTAAGAATTACTATTACCTTTGAAACTAGTTTATAATTCTTCTTGAACGAACCTCGAACCTATAGCTATTACTTCGAGTGACCTTCGAATCATTTCCTCGAATCATTCCTCTGTGCTTCGAAGAAGTTTCTAAAATCCCTCATCTCACTTTCAGGAACATCCTCGACCTTGTGCGTAGGTCGTCCGGTGACAGTATAATTTAATTCCACGTAGTTCTCATTCTTTGCACTACTACGTCCTTTTAGGTGTTTCTAAAATTTTTAAATGGCACCTGTTCAACGCACTCCTCCTACGGGTGCTACTACTAGAGCTCGTGCTAGAGGCAGGCCAACAGCCACAAGGTCTGTTTCTCGCACTCACTCTTTGGAACCACTCGACCTTAGGGAACGGCAACATTCAGTTCAATCTGTAGAAGACATTCCACAAGATTTTGAGGATTCTAGTGATGAAGAAGAAGGAGAGGATACAATGCATGAGGCACCATCCGCCCCTGCCAATCACCCTTCTGGCCAATCCTCAGAACCTGGACCATCTAACTCTCTGGAAGATATCATGAGACTTTTCATGAAAACCCTTTCAAATCCAACGTCTTCAGAGGGATCTAAGTTCAAAACTCCTTCTATGAAATCTCCTGACAAATTCGACGGAGATCACCCCCACAGATTGCGACCCTTCTTGCAAACCTGCAAGCTACTGTTCCATAATGACCCTTGAACCTTTAAAAGCGACCAATCAAAGGTTGTTTACGCTTCTTCATTCCTAGCCGGGAAAGCAGCAAGATGGTTTGAACCTTATCTACTCATGCTTTCTTCGACAGAAACCCACTTACTTATCAATAATTGGGAAAAATTCGAGGACCAACTTTTTACGTTGTTTGGGGACCCTAATGAAACGGACAATGCGGAAATTGAACTTGATTTTCTTCGCATGAGTGATAATGGTAAGGCTTCTGAATATATCTCGAACTTCAGAGCACTTCAAACTCGAGTAGGTTGGAATGATGCTGCCCTTAAGTATCATTTCAAGAAAGGACTTCCTTTGAGGATTCTAGATCAATTAAATCTTCACGGTCAGAAGATGACTACTTTAACGGACTTAATGGATTGAACCCTCAAACTTGACGGCGTTTATCAAGGACGACTTCAACATCGCCGATATGCCAACAAATCTCAAGGCCTAAATTTTAAATCGGGACCTTCTTCACACCCACGAACAAATCAATCCTCCTCGACTCAATCCAAACCCAATAAGGGAAAGGATAAACCTCGACCAAAAGGCTCGACCCCAGGCAATATCAGCAAAGTACTGGATCCTAAAGGGGAACTTAAAGAAGCTGAGAGGAAGAGACGAGCAGATAATGGGTTATGTATGTATTGTGGGGGTAAGCACAAGTTGGAAGACTGTGTAAAGTTGAAGGAAAGAGAAGGTACTAGTTCAAAGTCAAAAAACTAGTAGATAGTCTACTTGTGTGCAAAGCAAACTATCTTATCTCTCCCAGTGCACAGAACCTCCATGTCTTAAGGACTGGAGTTGCCTTAAACTGCTTGAGATTCATTCTTTTTAAGGAGGATATCCCCTTCAGTTGTCTTATAGACTCTGGAGCTTCAATTTCTTTTGTTAGTTTATCTTTTTCCGAGAAGCTTCAACTAACATTTACAGATATCGATTGAACTCCAATCTATTTGGTCGAATCAGAGGAACCCAAATATTGGGTAAGTAAGAAAGTTTTATGGGTTTTCAACTTTCCGAACTTTCCCCCCTTCGAGTGGGAATTATCAGTCTTGGACGCCCCAAGGATGGACGATACCATTCTTGGCCATGACTTTTTAATGCATTGGAATCCCGAAATTGATTGGACTAGGGGATTGATCACCCCACGCTCTAAGTATATTTATGATTCTTCAATGCAGGTCAATAGGGAGTTAAACAACCCGCCTGACAACGTCCTGCTAGAGGACAAGTCTCTGCCAGATGACTTGCAAGCATCTGATCCTTCTTTAAATGAGCAATTGGCTAACCCTTTTAGCTCGATGACCTCACTCAAAGAGGATTTAAACTGCCTTGAAGTAATCGAATTCTGCTCTCTCAATACAGGTATCCCCTCGACAGATTCTCTCAAAGATGAAGAGGACGACCAAATAAACGTTGAAGCCATCAAATCAACTCTAACGGAAATCTTCCACAATTTCCTCGATGTTTTCTCAATCCGAAAGGCCGATAAGTTACCACCTCATCGACCCTACGACCATCAAATAGAGTTAATAGGCCCAGTACCTCTGGCAGGTCCTGTCTATTCTTTATCGAAGGACGAATCTCAAGTTCTTTGAGACTACATTGCAGAGAATGTAGCCAAAGGTTTCATCAGAGCCAGTAAATCTCCAACCGGCTCCCCTGTCCTCTTTGTAAAAAAGAAAGACGGTAGTCTTAGGTTGTGTGTTGACTATAGAAAGCTCAACACAGTCACTAAGAAGAATGCATATCCTGTTCCTCCTATGTCATTACTTCTTACCCTTTTCAATGGTGCTAATTTCTTTTCTAAAATTGATCTTAGAGGCGCTTACAATCTTATTCGCATTGCGGAAGGTCATGAACCACTGACTGCAATGCGCACTAGATTTGGTAGTTTTGAATATTTAGTTATGCCTTTTGGATTATGTAACGCACCTTCAACTTTTCAAACTTTTGTTAATGATATCTTTCAAGATGTTGTTTAACAATTTGTAGTCGTCTATTTAGATGATATTTTAATATTCTCGAAAACACTGGATGAACATATTCATCATGTTCGACAGGTCCTAAATCGTCTTCGAGATCATGGTCTCTACGCCAAGCATAATAAATGCGAATTCCACCTCAAATCAATTGATTTTTTGGGTTTTACGTTGTCCACTGAGGGTTTAGTCATGGATGATAAAAAAGTCCAGAAAATCCTGGAATGGCCTGAGCCAAAAACATTAAATCACTCCAAGGATTTTTGGGTTTTGCAAACTTCTATAGAAGATTTATTAAAGATTACTCTAAAACTATTTCCAATCTTACTTCTCTTCTTAGAAAAGATATTCCTTTTGTTTTTACTTCTACAGCACGAAAGGAATTCGAAGCACTAAAAACGGCGTTCACCACAGCCCCAATTCTTCGACATTTTGATCCTTCTGCCTCGAAAATAGTTGAGACAGATGCGAGCGATTATGCTATTGCAGGGGTCATCTCCCAATTAAATCCTGAAACAAATTTGTTTCATCCTGTTGCTTTTGAGTCACGCAAACTCATAGCCGCAGAATTAAATTATGAAATTCATGACAAAGAGCTTTTAGCTATTATCCATTGTCTTAAAAAATGGTGTTCTTTTCTTCTCAGCCTAGATAGTCCTTTTCAAATTTTAACAGATCATAATGCTTTGAAATACTTCATGTCTTCTAAAGTGTTAACCAGGCGTCAAGCCAGGTGGGCTGAATTTTTGTCTGAATTTTCTTTCTCTATTTCCTATCGCCCAGGAAAAAACTGCATTGTCCCAGATATCTTTTCACGTCGGGACGACGTTTACCCACAGCGGGGGGACACATTTGCTGACAAGAACCCAGCAAATGTGCAATCAATCTTCAACGAATCAATGTTAACGACTCATCAACTTAATTTGATGACAATTCAATCTTTTTGAAATCCACTATCCAACATCCTCGAAGCTCAGTCAAAGGACGATTATTGTTTAGGGTTAAAAGACAAAATACTCTCGAAGCAAGGGGCCAAAAGATTTAGTATTGAATCAGGTCTATTAGTCTTCGAAGATAGAGTAGTCATACCCGACAACAATGAGATAAAATTATGCATTTTCAACAGTCGACATGATTCTCCATTAGCTGGTCATTTTGGGGTTGATAAAACCTACCAGTTAATAGCGAGGGATTTCTTCTGGCCAGGTATGACCAGGGAAATCAAGGCCTATATAAAAGCTTGTTACAAATGTAATAGGAATAAGGCTCCCCGTCACCGGAAGCATGGGTTGCTTCAACCACTTCCTATTCCCTCTAAACCTTGGGAATCTTTATCGATGGATTTCATTTCTCAACTTCCTATTTCTAATGATTTTGATGCTATATTAGTAATAGTAGATAGATTTTCAAAAATGTCTATTTTTATTAAAACCACTACTACTGCTACAGCAGAAGATTTGTCAAAATTGTTTCTAGAATATGTATTTTCTAAACACGGCTTACCAAATGATATTATTTCAGATAGAGGCTCGTTGTTTGTATCCACATTCTGGACCCAACTATGTTGACAACTCAATATCACGAGGAATCTCTCCACGGCCTATCACCCTGAAACCGATGGTCAAACAGAAAGAGTTAACCAAATCCTCGAAAAATATCTTCAAATGTATGTCAGTTACCAACAAGACAATTGGACCACATGGTTACCATTGGCCGAATTTGCTTATAATAACTCGACTCATTCTTCGACACGACAATCTCCCTTCGAAACCATTTATGGACGACATCCTCGATTCAACTCAATCCATGTAGGAACTAATCATCCTGCGGAACATTATCTTCGAACTATATCACGGCTGCAAGAAGAACTTAAAACAAATTTGGAATCAGCAATTCGAAGATACAAGGAACAGGCCGACAAACATCGACAATCTGCTCCTTCCTTTAAACCAGGCGACAAAGTATGGCTCGATGCACGAAACATTTGAACAACAAGACCATCAAAGAAACTGGCTGGAAAACGCTTGGGACCATTCGAAATCGACTCTGAAGTCTCTAAAACTGCATTTCAACTCAAGTTACCTCCTAAATGGCAGGCGATTCACCCTGTCTTCCATGTATCTCTCCTGGAGCTGGCTCGAGAAATATACCCGGGCAAGAACCAACCCCCTCCGGAACCGGTCGAAGTAGAAGATCATCTAGAGTGGGAAGTAAGTCGTATCCTTGATTCAAGAATATGCAAGGGGAAACTTCAATACCTCGTGGAATGGGAAGGCTTCCTCAATGACTCAGACAAAACATCCTGGGAACCAGCCATCAATGGTTCTAACGCTCCTGAACTCCTAAAATCTTTTCATTTGAAATATCCTTTAAAACCAAAACCTTAAAATTTCTTTATTTAAAATTTTCTTTTCTTTTTCTTTCTTTCTTTAAAATCTAAAACACCTCTTAAATTTCTTAGCCTTGTTTTCTTCTTTCTCTCTTCTTTTCTTTCTATAAAATTTCCTCCAAAACCAACTAAAATTAAAATCAAAATTAAAATTAAATACAATAAAATAAAATAAAATTAAATAAAACAAAATAAAATAAAATGAAATGAAATAAAATAAAATAAATAGAATAAAACATAAATAATAAAATAAAAATAAATCTCTCTAAATATTTTCTTTCTTTTCTTTTTCAATTCTTTAAATACATTCTTTTCTTAAATTTAAAATTCTCTTCAAAAATTTCTCTTCCAAAAATTTATTCTCTCTTTTAAAAACTTTCTTTCCTTCGAATCATCAAATCTTGTACGACACGACCATTTCCTCAAACTTAACTTCAACCTCTAAATCTCCCTATAATAATTCTTCGAAACAAATAATTCTTCTTTTCAAATTCTCTTAAATTCTAAATTCTGTTTTTTTTCTTTTCTTTCTTCTTCCTCTCTTTTCAACTAAAATTTCTTAAAAAAAAAAAAAAAAAATTTTAAAAACCCCTCAATTTAACAAACTCATCTCAATCACAAAACCGTTTCTTTTTTCTCCCTCTTTTCTTACATAAAAATTTTCATTTTAAAACACTAAAACTTCCTTCAATTAAACAACCTTTTTTCTTTCTTTAAAATTCTTCTTTCAAATTCTAAAATTTTTATTTTTAAACTTCTTTTTTTTTTCTTTTTTTCTATTTCTCTCTCTCTCAAATCTTATAAAATTAATAACATTCACCTACAATAAAATAATAATAATAATAAAATAAAATAAAAATAAAATAAAACTAAAATACAATTTTTTTTTACTTCTTTACATCTCCTTTTCATTTCAAATCTTTTCTTTTAACTTCTCTCAAACCAATCTTTTCATTTTCTCCAAAACTACCCTTATCTCCTTCCTGCATTTCTCAAATACCTCCTCCTCTCCTACCGGAACCACCTCTCCCATCTCCAAGAGCTCCTCTGCCACGTCGAAGGAAGCAGCGTCGATAATAGTGTCAACCTCCCCACATAGTTCTTCCGTGAACCTTACTCGTCGACCTTGATGAGGTTTCTTCGACCACACCTGGTCCAGGGTGTCTTCGGGCTCTTCAACTACCTCCGTGGCCGAAGGGTATGCCTCAGTTGGTATAACCGGCGCAGGCTCCGCAATCGGCTCTTCAAGGTTATTCAATGTCTAAAACAAAAAACTCATCAGTAACTTCATCCTTAAAATAAACAAATAAAAACTTACCTCGAAGATGGGGTCAGGCTCTAGAAATAACCTTGGCGTCACTTCGACCTCTACCTCTCTCTCTTCCTCATCGTCCTCGATGACCACCTGTCGTTTCTTGGGTGCCTGCCCTGGAACAGGGACTTCATCTTCATCCTCCTCCACCAACTCGTCGACTTCTTCCTCAACACCTCGCTTCGAACTCGTGGCCTGGGTTACCCAGGTTGAGATCTCGTTGTTTAACTCCTTATCATTTTCCCCCACCGATTGTTCATCTTCGATCGAGAGATCCCAAATGTCTTCGACCACCTCCTTGGTTTTCGGAACTACCCAAAACTTAGTTTTGGTAAATCGTTTTTCAATTTCCGCGTTCTTTGCCAACGCATCGCACGCCACTCGCCGCCAACGGCAAAACTCGCATTTCTGGCGAGGGCCTTGAGTCGCCGTACTTTCGACACAGAAATATTCCATGCTTTCACAAGCCGTGCAAGTCTGTGAAAACTGTCGTGTGATTATTCCCCCATCCGCTTTAGGGTGTGGAGGCGTAGGTGTGGGAGTGGGGCAGTTCATTATAAGAATAAGTAATTAAGAGGTGAGGGAAAAAAGTATTAGAAAAGGGAAATTAGTGTGGGAAGATGGCTCAAGCTCAACGGAGTTCGCAATTTTTTTTACCCGGGCATCTGTCACGCGCCACGTGACACTCGAGGCGAAATCAACTCATTAAATCAATAATATCGAGTCCTAAATCTATACTTGAAGCGCAGAAAGCAATTCTCCATAGCAACTGCAATTCCCCTTTGTGTACTTACTATTTAACTGCGCTAGCCTAAACTCTAAATCTAAATTAGTCAATCTCCCAATGGGGTACCTTAGTCCTTTTCAATAAGCGAAGCACAGCGCTAGGTTCAATGAAATAGTACAGTAGTAGTTTTTCATTAAAAGTTTTGTTAATTAATTAAAAAGGGGTAAATTGAGCATGGACGGATATTTAGTGAAGAGGGTCTAAGTGTATGTTAGTAATGGTCAATGGAATGGGAATGGTGCGATGGAAGGGAGGTCAATGCGAGGAGGAACAAAGGATATAAAAGGGGTTGGGTATTTTGTTTGGTATTCCTTAGAATTAAATTATAAAATCGTATTTACATTAATAGTGGTAAATCCTTAAAAGTTAAATCATTGTTATTGTATCTTTCTTTTATTTTCTCAATATTCATTTTTAAATCCTAAATCTCTGATTATTGAGTTTTCCAACCCTTTGTGAGATTTTAAGAATTACTATTACCTTTGAAACTAGTTTATAATTCTTCTCGAACGAACCTTGAACCTATAGCTATTACTTTGAGTGACCTTCGAATCATTCCTCTGTGCTTCGAAGAAGTTTCTAAAATCCCTCATCTCACTTTCAGGAACATCCTCGACCTTTTGCGTAGGTTGTCCGGTGACATTTACCTAGAATTAGCTCTATACATGCTACTTTACAAGGTGCTAAATATATCAGCTGTTTGGATGGTAACAAAGGATGTAACCAGGTACCTGTTGAGAAACTTTCTCAGAAATTTCTGATGATTGCTACTCACATGGGTATCTATAAGTATATTAGGATGCCATTTGGCCCTAAAAATTTCCCTTCAGTTTTCCAAAAAGTCATGGGTAACACATTCCATCAAGAGATAATTGAAGGATGGCTGATGGTTTATATTGATGATATCATTATATTCTCAAAAACATTTGAGGACCATCTTAACCACCTGTGTAAAGTATTCCAGAAAATAGATGAAATAAATATGACACTTGCTTTGAAGAAATGTAAATTTGGTTTCCATTCTTTAAAAGTTCTTGGTCATGTTGTTTCAGGCTTACAGATATGTGTTGACCAAAACAAAGTGGCAGCCATACAACAGGTGAAGGCTCCTACTACAGTTAGAGAACTTCAAAGTTTTTTGGGAATGTGTGGATACTATAGACAGTATATTAAAAATTACCAAGTCATAGCTTTACCCCTTATCCAATTAACTAGAAAGGATGTTGCTTTTGTCTGGAATAAGGAAAGACAAAGAGCTTTTGACACTATGAAACACTGTTTGATGTCAGCACCAATTCTTACTTTACCTGACTTTAATCAACCATTTGTTTTGTACACTGATGCCAGTTTCATTGGTCTTGGTGCTGCCCTCCATCAAAAACAAGTGATAAATGATAAAGTTTCAGAGGTAGTAATTTGTTATATTTCAAGAACCTTGAGAAATAGTGAATTGAAATATGGTGCTACTCAACTGGAATGTTTAGCTGTAGTGTGGGCTCTAGAAAAGCTTCATTATTATCTAGATGACCAGAAATTTGAACTTGTCACTTACTGCAGTGCAGTTAAATCCCTTTTAAACTTGAAAACACCAAACAGACATATGTTCAGATGGCAGTTGGCTGTTCAAGAATACAGAGGGAGAATGACAATTATTCATAGGGCTGGTATTTTTCTCTCAAATGTGGATATGTTATCTAGGTTACCTTTAACAAATAATGACTCTAATCCTGCTTATGATCCTGAGGATGATATTATTCATATACATGGGATATATGTGGTTGATATGGAGGAAGAGCTATTACAGCTTATTCTGGATTCATATGATAAGGACACTGACTTGAAAAAGTTATGCACCATATTAAATGGTCCAAAGAATGCTTCAATACAAGCATTAATTAAAACCCTTCCACCAAAGTACCAAAAAGCTTTGGAAAAAGGTAAATTTTCAATTGATGATGGATATCTATATTATAGGAGAAAGTTGAGTAATGTCATTGTTATTTCTTCTTCTATGAGAGAAATCATCTTGAAAATTTGTCATGATGACATATTAGCTGGACATTTTGATATTGAAAAAACAATGATCAGAATTAAAAACACTGCTTGGTCGGTTAATATGTCTGAGGACACAAAATTATATGTTGAATCTTGTGATTCTTGCCAAAAATCAAAAAGATTAACTGGTAAGAGAGCTGGATTAATGCAACATATTGAACCTCCTGATGCACCATGGCAAATAATAAACATGGATTTTGTAACAGGATTACCTATTGCTGGTAAAGACAGTTATAATTCTTGTTGGGTTATTGTGGACAGATTCACAAAAATGTGTAAATTTATCCCTACCCACAAGAATGTTTCCACTAAAGAATTAGCCTTCTTATGGTGGTCTCATATGTTTAATACTGCTGGTTTTCCTAAATCCATAATCTCTGACAGAGACCCTAAATTTACTTCTGAATTTTGGATGTCTCTGATGGATGTTTGTGGTTGTGATCTGAAACTTTCTACTGCCCATCATCCGCAGACTGATGGCTTAGCTGAAAGAATGATTCAGACTTTAGAGGACATGATTAGAAGGTATTGTGCCTTTGGCCTTGAGTATAAAGATAATGACAGATTCACTCATGATTGGGTTAACTTACTTCCTGGGTTGGAATTTGCTTATAATAGCACTGTTCATTCTGTTACTCAAAGAAAGCCTTTTGAGCTCTGGCTTGGATATGTTTCAAATACTCCTGCCCAAATTCTCAATAACAAAATACCTAAATTGGATATACATCCTGGTGTAAAATCTTTTCTTCATATGCAACAAATTTGCAGAAATGATGCTAAAAAATGTATTGAAAAATCATTTGAATATGAGAAGAAGAGATGGGACAAATCCCATAAAGAATACACTTTTAAAAAGGGTGATGAAGTGTTGATTTCTACAGTCCACTTCAATTTACAAGGTAATAACAAATTGAAAGACCCATTTGTTGGTTTATTTGTTGTGAGAAGAATGATTGGAGATAATGCAGTTGAGGTTATTTTGTATTCTCCATATGACAGAAAACATCCTGTTTTTCCAATATCTCTTCTGAAACCTTACACATCCAATAGTGATTTATTTCGAAAAAGGAGGGGAAGACCAATAAAACCCCAAATGAAATCACTGAAACAGCAGGAATTGAAAAAATTCTGAATGACAGAATAATCACTGCTGAAAAAGGTACAGAATACTTATTAAGATTCAAGAATAAATCATCTGAATATGATTCTTGGATACTTGGGAAGGAGATATCTAATCTTCCTACTCTACTAAAAAAGTATAAAAAGAAAAAATTTTAACATTTTTTTTTATTGTTTTTTTTAGAGTGAGGGAGTGTCAGCCAGGCTACTAGACTTACCCAGTAAAATAATTAGTTATCTTACTGAGGTGAAGCCACGCCTTTTAGATCCTAATTAATAATTAATTATTTATTAAATACTTATGTATTAAGTACAATGAACTAACTAAGTACACTAAGTAATTAATTAATAAAAATAAGTAATTGTCCCACATATATTCTTACTCCCAAACACTGTGCTCAATAGTACAGATGAGATGGGAATAAAAATAGTATTAAAAATATATATAAAATTATAAAAAAGAAAAAAATACCTTTTTCAAATTCCTTTAATTAAATTTTATTGATTCTATATTTCAAACCAAATGTTCTTACACTAAAATGTGACAGACTAAAGGGTTCAGAGTTTTATTTCAAATAAAATAAATACTTTTATTTACGCACTATTTAGTCTTACTCTTATTATTTCACATACTCTCTTTAATTAAGCTTTTTCTCTCTCACACTCTTGTATTAGGAGGTGTAAATTCCATGTTCTTTTCTCTCACATATTGCCTATAAAAGGCCCTTCCTTTTTGTCCTTTTTAGGCATTCCAAAAACTACTTACTTATTTACTTATTTACAATAAAATAATTCTTATACTTTTATAACATTAGTAGTTACATTCACGTAGTTCTAAGCTATAAAATATATTAACATTTACATACTACCTCTTATCATTGAGTAAAGACATCATCCTTGATCAAGAAATACGTACCTTACCTTTGAAAGTCCATTAAAGTCCAAACTCCTTGTATAACTTCAAATAAAATCTTCTAGACCAAGAGGACCCCTTGACACCTATTGTAAATTAATCAAGTAATTATTTTGATGGAACCACTAATTAGGGGGTATCAATGTTGACCAATCCACAATTAATTTAATTGTGGATAAAAACTATTATACCCCAATTATCTTCCGCAATTAGTTTTGCTAATAATTGGGTTATTAGACCTTTTATGTGTCAATGTTCACCTCTATATGACATTTTTATCCTCAATTTTTTATAAGCACATCTTGGACAACTTTCTGCATGTGCCATCCTCCCTAGCTTGCTGTGCACTGCCATTCAGTCTATTCATTCTATCTGCTCAGAAACACTACCCATCTCATCTGTTTTTTTCTTTTTCCTTTTCATCTTCAAATATCTCAACATAACTTGTCGTCATAGATCATCTCAAAGGCAGGCTTCCCCAAGTTGTTCATCAAATCCCATTACTGCCTCTTTCCCCCGCTCAGCTGAGATATCAAAGACTGTTCAACTAAAAAAAATGATCATCTCATACTTATCAACTGGCTAAAAATAAAAACTAATTATGATTCTTGTTTTGGTACTGAGAATGCAACTAAAGTAGGACATCCCCCTTGAATCAAAAGTCAATGGCTATCTTCTAATAGCCAATGAATTACAAAATATGACCAAGGGAAGGATTGATATTTTGCCTAAACAGATGTCTGAACATTTTAGGAATTACTGAGACAAATACAATAAGGCAAAGACACTTTCATCTTCCACTGGTTTTGGTATTCCCAACATTGACATCAGTAAGGGCATAAAATCCATGGATGATAAATTGAATATTTATGTCCTTACTTTAAAGAGATGGATGCTATTTTTGGAGAGCAAGTTGATGTTAATCCTGCAAACAGGTTGCATGGCGAAGATGCTATCTCTGAACATAATGTCAAAATAAATCTTTTCCCATCCTCTTCCTCCACTCAAGCCTCCCCTGTTCTAGATTCAATGAATCTAGATAGCTTTGCTATAGATCCTTATGGCAATTTAAACCAACCCAATCAAACTCAAGTATGTTTTTTTTCTTTAATCTTACCAATTTTTTTATTTATTTACATTTTATTATTTCTAAAAAGTCTGAAGAACAAAAACAGGAGCCACAATCAACTGAGTCTGAAGCCAATGACAATGATGAGGAGGAAAATGTGAACTTTAACAAAAAGAAAAGGGCTTCAAGTAGTCTAAATTTCAACTTTCAAAGATAAAAAAAAAGTGATACTTCATCTCAACCCCCTTATTCTTCTATTGAAGAATTTTTGGAGAAATGTGATGATGGTAAGTAATACCATACCTTTTAATACTTTACTCTGCTTTTCTTCTACTTTTTGTTAATATTTCTTATCACTCTAGAACAAGTGGAAGTTGCTAAAGAGACTCTAAAGTTTGAAAAGCAAAAATAAAAGATCTCTTTAAAGAGGGATGACAAAGTACATGAATTGGAAGAGAGGAAGTATGAGCTCTCTTTACAGAAGGATGATAGGGAACAAGACTTGGAGGAGAAGAAAGTTGATCTAACTCTTAGTATTGAAAAATACAAGAAAGAGGAGAAAACACTTGAGCATCAAAACTTAATGGAACAGATGATATTTAAGCATGATCTCAAAGAAAATTCCAAGAAGAATTTTTTTTAATAGAATGTGTTAAATCCAATAAATCTTATGAGGAAATTGAGTGTTTAAAGAAATTTTTTGATGACTGGTTTGTTTTATTTCTTTCACACTTCAACTCACCAGAAAAAAAATGTGGACTCCTGATTGCAGGTTCATATCCTTATCTTTGATTTGATTCAGTTCTAGCTCAGCTTTAATTCTTCTGGCAAGACTGTGCACTGAATACTGAGCATGCTAGCTTGCGTGGCATCAAATGTGAGTTATTCTTGTGTCACAAATGGATTGAGGGATTGGCACCTGCTAGAAGGTTCCAGGTGCTTCTTTGTGGTGACTATTCATAAATATTTGAGCATCATATTTTACAATAATTTATTGTATTTCATTACTCTATCCATCATTAGTTGAGTGTTTTTACTTTAATGTTAAATATTGATTTTTAAATAAAATTTTCAAGTCTCATTTTAAAATTTTCCAATCCCCCCCTGCATTTTTTTGAAGTAAGAAGTAGGTATCACCAAAGTTCTTTCAAGTCAAGAATCTTAAAAGTCATATATGAGAATTTGGAATTACTACCCCTTTCAGTTTATGGGTATCACCAAAATTCTTTCAAATCAAGAATTTTGCAAGTCTAATAAGAAATTTTGGCAACACTCCCCCCTGCGTTCTATTGAAGTAAGGGATGGGTATCACCAAAATTTCAAGTCAAAAGTTTTTCAAGTCTGATTTGAAAATTTGGCAATACCCCCCCCTGCATTTTATTGAAGTAAGGGGTGGGTCTCACCAAAAATTTTACAAGTCATCAATTTTGCATGTCAGATTTGAAAAATTTTGCAATACCCACCCTGAATTTTATTGAAGTAAGGGGTGGTAACCACCAAAATTTAATATAATTACATAAATTAATATATAAACAACTAATATATATCAATTTCCCTAGTTTTAAATTAATGATGATTCCTCTAGCCAAAGTGAGGATAGAATCTAGAAACAAATTTTTGGGACTTTCCACAGGTGTATCCCAGAGGAACCTCATGAAACAAATAAATGTTGTCATGATTATGATTTATACAACACAAGGTTGTTGGCCCATTATTTTACTTCATGAATTTGAAATATAAGAGTTATTTCTAAAACATTTATGAAAAAATAAAAAATATTTGATGACTCTAATCTTCCCCATACTTTTTTGATCTACTTAATGTTTTTTTATATTTGTTAAATTTACCTTCTTTTTTTTTAGTTGTTTATTCAGTGGATTAATTTTTGACTGATTTGAAATGAACATCCAAAATGTGAGAACTCTTGAATAGATTCCAAGCCAGGCGGAGCAGAAATAAATCAAATACTAAAACTGTCTTTGAAAAAAAAATCAAAAGAAAAAATAAAATAAAATAAAATAAAACCAAACATCAGTAAAATTTTTTGCCAAAAAATGAATTTTTAAGGTATTTGGTGTTGGATATACCACTTAAAGTCCTTGAAAAAAAATGATAAAAAAAGTGATAATCAAAAATTGAAACCAGAAAATAAATTGTATCAGAAAAATTATTCCACCCAAAAAAAAAATTCAAAATTATAAACACACCAAATTTATTTTTGAATCAGCTTGAACTGTAAAAGACTATTTTTATAATATTCAGTTAAAAAAACAAAATAATGTTAATAAAAATAATAAAAATAATCTTTTACAAACTCCCATATTACCTGTCAAGGTACACTTTTGGTCTAGAAGATTGGTATGAAGTTTTTACAAGGATTTTGAAGGTTTAAATGGACTCTCAACAAATTTGTACGTATCTCTTAAATCTAGGATGATTATTTTACTCAATTAAAAGAAGTATGATTAAAATATTGATATAAATTATATATTAGAGTTACGTATTGTAAATACTAATGCTATAGATTATAAGAATAAGTGTTTGATTTGTTAATATTGTAATAAAGTGATGTAGTAAAGGAATGATCAAAAGACAACAAAAAGAGAGGCCTTATATAGGCAAAGGAGAGACAAAGCACGGCAATCAAATTCTAAAAACAGTAGTATGAGAGAGAGAAAAGAATTATCCAGAAGGAGTATTTTCAAATAATAAAGTTATTCTAAAAAGAAGGCTTCAAAAAGATGTATTTACAGAGTATGTCAGAAATACATCAATTTATTTAATATTTACTGTAGAACTCAATCCTAAATAAGAAATTTGAATTTTTTGTATATACTTAATATTATTTGAATATTAAAATCTTATTTTATCTTAATATCTATTTTTTAATATAAATTTTTATTTTTTCCAACCTGTCAAATGAGCACGGTGTTAGAGAAAAATATAAGGGACAATTTTATATTTTAATTTTAATTATTTATTTAATTTTATCATTCTGTAATTAGTTAATTTATTATAACTAATTTTAATGTAACTAAATTATAATTAAATAATAATTAAAATGATAAGGTGTGGCTTCATCCAGTAAATAATTAATTATTTCTCTGGGTAAGTCTAGTAGCCTGGCTGACATTACCCCTCCTTGTCTGCCTCATTTACATCTTTTTGGTGTCCTCAAACCCCCCCTCCCCCTTCTTAATCTCATCAAAACCCCCTTACCCTCCTTTTTCCCCCTTTAGGCACCTCTTCCCCCCCTTTAGCCCCCATACAACTCCGCCTCACACCCCCCACCCCTTCCCTCCCCTCATCCACTCACCCCTCTCTCCCCCCACTCATCCTGTCAGGCTAAGGTCAAGTACAAGGACATGAACTAGCTTGAGTAGTCAGTTGTCTAGAAGATTTTAATGGTCCTATATGAATACTGTAGATTTAATCCACTAAGTTGTAAAATATAATCAAATATAAAGGTCTCAGTAATATAATTCTCACTATTCTTATATATGGCTTACAATCTTTATAGTTGGTAGAAAAATATATTATATAAATTCAGATACTATTCAAAAGTCTTATAAAAGTACTAATTGATATGTATTGTAATTGGTTTGGTTATATTGGTTAAATTGTAATGATAAAGAATGAATAAATACAACCCAAAAACCTCCTCCTTTTATACACACTGAGTTCCCCAATGATTCCCTTGATGTACCACCCAATACAAAGTTAATGACGCCTCTAAACAACTAATAGACATGCCCATCAACATTCCCAGTAACCCATGACATAATTAGAAGAGTAACAACCGCCAAAACCCTGAAATAATAAGGGAAATCCATCAAAATTAAAGAAAAAGACAAAAAGAGAGTATATGCGTATAAAACAATAATATTAAAGACTAAAGGAGACTTTTTAAGGTTAATAATAGCTTAATAAGAAGGGGGATTGACTGTAGAAATAATGGGGCTAATCCTGACATTATACTATGTGAAATTCCCATTCAAAAATAACCAAAATTGACTGAGAAACCACCCAAAAACTTTAAAAAAGAGCGTGAGATGTGGGGTAACTACATGCAGTTCTTGGCAGGCTCTTGCACGGGTAAATCCTTGACTAAAATTAGGCGAATTTAAGCATGGTGATGAAATAAAGTGCCAAGAGTGAGGTTATTAATGAAATTAGTGCATATAAACAAGGTCAATGCATTATTAATTAAGCTAGGACACTAAATAAGCGCCTGTTGCCTATTTTAGTGTGTTTCCCCACAGTGGGCGTAGAATGTGGGGTAATTATAGTGTGAAAAAGCTAACTTTGCTAAAAATGAAGCTATTCACACGGGAAAAAAGCAGGCAGTATGTGGCCAGTACACAGAAGCCATTTCTGGCATAAAAACACCAAAATTGAAAAGTGTTATTTTTATGCATTTAAATAGCCAAATCAATAGTTCTAAATGAGCCCAATTGATCTGTCAAAGCGCAATTTTGATATTCTCAATTTTATAGCGCATATAGTCAACTTTTAAGTGAAATAAAGCACATTTCTTGTTTTTTGCATAAAACAATGAATATAACAGCTTTAAGTGTACTTAAAAATTATGTAGCCTTATACTTAAGGTTCTTAAGATTACCCTAACATATTCCAACTTAATATTAAGTACATAAGACCTATAAAAGGTGGATATATGCGTGTATATAAGGTGTTATAATGGCATTTTTTGTGTATTATCATAATTTTACTTATGTATACTATTTGTGTACTCTTATTTATTATTCCCATGTATAGTTCATGTGTTTAACATAACTTATAATTACTTTTTACTCAGTCCTGGAGATATACAGGCTGACACTCGCCCACCCAAAAAAACAATAAAAAAAATGATAAGTTATACATTTTATTTTATTAATTTGTAATTTTCAGGTATTCAGAATAAATCTGTAGCATTAAAGATTCAACTTTAAAGAAATAAAACATAATAAAATATTATGAGTACTGGTTTTTTAACCCCTCAGCTGGTCGAACAGAAATTTATTTCTGTTTAAATTTTTTAAGAAGGGTGGATAAATTAGAAATTTCTTTTTCAGGTATCCATTTATCAAATTCATTTGATTTCCCTTTAAATCTTAGTAAATACTCAGTTCCTTTTTCTTTAGTAAGGATTCTTTTCTTGAGTATTTTTTCAATCTCTGCTTTTTCCACAATTTCTTCAGGTTGCTTTTTAGGCCTTCCCCTTCTTTTTGGAAATAAGTCAGGATCATTTGCATGGTAAGGTTTCAATAATGAGATAGGGAAAACTGGGTGTTTCCTGTCATATGGAGCATATAATATGACTTCCACTGCATTATTCCCAACCATTTTATTTACTACAAAAGGTCCTACAAAGGGATCCTTTAATTTAACATTACCTTGTAAGCTAAAATGTAGTGTTGATATGAGGACTTCATCTCCCTTTTTAAATTCAAATTCTTTATGAGATTTGTCCCACCTTTTCTTTTCATATTCAAATGCTTTTTGGATGCATTCTTCTGCATGCTTTCTACACATTTGTTGCATATGAATAAAGGATTTAGTGCCAGGGTGTATATCCAACCTTGGTAGTTTATTTAAATGATTTACTGGGGTATTTGGTACATATCCCAGCCAGAGTTCAAATGGTTTCTTCTCTGTTACAGAATGAGTTGTGCTGTTATAAGCAAATTCAAGGCCAGGAATTAATGTTACCCAGTCATGTGTGAATTTCTCATTGTCTTTGTATTCTAATCCAAAGGCACAATATCTTCTGATCATGTCTTCTAGAGTTTGTATCATCCTCTCAGCCAGCCCATCAGTTTGTGGATGGTGTGCTGTAGACAATTTTAATTGACAACCTGATACTTCCATCAAAGATGTCCAGAACTCTGAAGTAAATTTAGGGTCTCTGTCAGAGATTATGGCTTTGGGGAACCCAGCAGTATTCATCATCTGAGTCCACCATAGTAATGCCAAGTCTTTTGCAGATACCTCTTTATGGGTAGGGATAAACTTACACATTTTTGTTAATCTATCCACTATTACCCAGCAAGAATTGAAACTTTCTTTTCCTGCTAATGGCAAGCCAGTTACAAAATCCATGTTTATAATTTCCCATGGAGCTTTTGGCTGCTCTATTTGTTGTAACAACCCAGCTCTCTTCCCAGTTAATCTTTTAGATTTCTGACAAGAGTCACATGTTTCAATGTATTTTTGTACATCCTCTTTCATGTTTATCCACCAGGCTGTATTTTTAACTCTGGTTAATGTTTTGTTAAAGTCAAAATGACCAGCTAAGATGTCATCATGACAAGTACTCAACATTAACTCTTTCATAGAAGGTGGTATTACTATTACATTGCTTAACTTTTTCCTGTAATATATATATCCATCTTCAATTGATAGTTTACCTTTTTCCAACACATTTTTATATTTTGGAGGCAAGGTTTTAATTAATGCACTCATGGAGGCATTTGTTGGATCATTAAGAATGGTAGATAGCTTAGACAAATCTTTATCAGATGAATAATTTTCCAATATAGTTTGCATAAACTCTTCTTCTAAATCCACTATATAAATCCCAAATATATGTATAACCTCATTTTCAGGCACATAAGCTGGGTTGTCAGCATCATTTGGCAAAGGACTTCTGGATAATAAATCCACATTTGAATGCAATGTTCCTGCTCTGTGAGTGATTGTCATTCTTCCCCTGTACTCTTGTACAGCTAGTTGCCATCTAAACATGTGCCTATTAGGTGCTTTCATGTTTAGTAATGATTTCACTGCACTGCAATCTGTTATAAGTTCAAACTTCTGGTCTTCCAGATAGTAATGAAGTTTCTCCAAAGCCCACACCACGGCTAAACATTCTAGCTGTGTGGCACCATACCTTAATTCTGTTTTTCTTAAGGTTCTGGATATATAACAGATAACTACTTCAGATAATTTTCCATTTATTATCTGTTTTTGCTGTAAAGCAGCACCCAAACCTATGAAACTTGCATCAGTGTACAAGATAAAAGGTAGGGTGAAATCTGGCAGTCCCAATATTGGAGCTGACATTAAACATTCCTTTAATTTATTAAAGGCGTGTTGTCTTTCATTATTCCAAATGAAAGCTTCATTCTTCCTGATTAATGTTGTTAAAGGGGCTGCAATGGATTGGTAATTTTTAATATATTGTCTATAATATCCACACATACCCAAAAAACTTTGAACCTCTTTTACATTTTTAGGTATCCCAATGTTTTTAATTGCTGCCACTTTATTCTGGTCAACACAAATTTGTAATCCAGATACAACATGTCCAAGTACTTTCAAGGATTGAAATCCAAACTTACATTTCTTTAATGCAATAGTCATATTAATTTCATCCATTTTTTGAAAGACTCTTTTCAGGTGATTTAAATGTTCATCATATGTTTTTGAAAACACTATGATGTCATCAATATAGACCAATAGCCATCCTTCAACCATTTCCTGATGAAAAACACTATCCATCAATTTTTGGAAGACTGAAGGGACATTCTTTGGGCCAAATGGCATTCTCACATACTTATATATACCCATATGTGTGGTTATTAATAAGTAATTTTGAGAATTTCTTTCCACAGGAATCTGGTGGTAACCCTTGTTCCCATCCAGACAGGAAATATATTTTGCTCCTTGTAAGGTAGCATGGATAGAAGCTATCCTTGGTAGATGGTAAATATCATCTACTGTATATGTATTCAGAGCTCTATAATCACCGCATAATCTTGCCTTATCTTTTTCATAAGAGATTAATACTGGTGAAATGACACAATACTTAGGTGTTGTGTCCACTTTTTCAACAATACCCATTTCCAACAACAATTTTATATTGTCTTCAATATCTTTCCTTTTTGCAGGAGATGCTGGGTAAGGTTTCTTTTTTAAGCTGCCAGGAATATTATCCAGATCACAGCTTAGAGAGATTTTCATCTCATGGTCTTTGACCAATCCTAGTTCATTTGATCCATGAGCAAATGCCATAGGATATGATTTAATCAATCTCAAAATGTCTTCTTGTTCAATTTTTGAGAGTTGAGGACTGAAAGAGGCCTTTTGGATTTCATTTTCCAATTCACCCACTTCATTGGTGGCTCTTCCACCTTGCAGTTGTTCTTCTCTAGGAGAAATGGCATATACTGAATTTTCAGAACATATTTTGAATTTCCTTTTACCATTCACTCCTATGGTGAAACAACTGTTTGCAGGATCTAGTTTAATGCCAAATTTTGTCAATAAATCATTGCCAATAATAAACCAATCACTACAATTATTATTATCCATTACTACAAATTCACAAACTGCTCTAACATATCCATTATTATATTTAAAGAATACAGCAGTTTTGTATTTGCCAATTGGATTTAATACTGAACCAAAACCCCTCCAGTTCTTTGTATGAACAGGTTCTAGTTTTTCCTGGTACTTACTATCAAGTTTCATTAATGCATTAAGTGAAACTACACTACCTGCAGCCCCAGTGTCAAGAATGGCATTCATTTCTTTTCCACATATGATAATAGGTGCTCTGATAGGTGTTATTTTGTAAGTATCATGAGATACATCTTTAATTATTTCAGCTTCCTCTATAGAAGTTAAAGATGTGTCTGTATGAGGTATAGCATCATTCAGGAACATTATATCCTGTTCTAATACAAATATCTCATTTTCATCATCACTGTAAGATATGTTACTCTTGCAATCCTCACTGGATTCCACATTCTCATCTTCATGATTACTAGGTTCAGAATTCTGTGAGGTTTCAATAACATTTATTCTTTTCTTACACGTGTGACCTTTAACCCAAGGTTCATTACATTTGTAACAAGTGTTATTTTCTTGTCTCTTAGGGACAAGGGGAGCTGAAGGTTTTTTCTTTTCCACTGGTAACTTACTTGTAGTAGGTTTTACCACGTCAACACTTTGTCTGTAATTACTATACTTGGTTTCATACTTGTGGTTTAATAATATCTCATTGCATATATTAATGAATCCAGAGGTGTCTCTGACAGTCTCAGTTCTAGCTACAATAATGTCTCTAACTGATATAGGCAACTTGTATATTATTTTTTCTTTCCACTCTTCATAATCCATTTTTGGATCCATAGCTTTCATGATTTTTATTAAATTCATTAAGAAGACCATGGGTTTATCTCCAGCATTTGGATTATATCTGGCCCTTTCATACAGTCTTTGTTGAGTGATTCTAAATTTTGGGCCACCAAATTGCCTTTCAATTAGTGCCTTCCATTCATTCCAGGAGTAATTAATTCCCTCACTCAATACAGATTCAAACCATAATAAGGCCACATCTGTAAATAAAGATATTAACTTTGAAGTAATTTCTTCATCAGGTAATTTATATGAAAATTTTAAGTTATCAATTCTTTGTATGAATTGTTGCCAATCAGATTTTGAATCCCCGTCAAAAGAAGGGTACTGATCTAACTTAGGCCAGTTCTTTTGGCTAGTTTTAGCTTCCCTAACCTGAGGAATATTGAGTAATTCACTCACTTTAGAAAGATGATCATTAATTTCATCTTTTACTGATTTTATATTCTCAGAGCCCATGACACTATGTTCATGTTCCATCATTGGTTTATCATCAGAGTGTTTCATAAAAATTGGTACTCTTTCTACATAAGAGGTATTATCCTTTATTGTTTCAGTATTTTTCAAAATGTTGGCTACCTCAATTTCTACTCTTTGTAACCTATCTTTTATTACAGGTACATGTGTTAAAGTATCATTTACATTTGAAAAAGACAATTTTACACGTCCCTCTATGGTGGCCATAATATTTTGAGAATGTTCTAATTTAATTTCTTAATTTTTAATCTCAAAATTTAATCTTTTGTTTTCATTGATTAATTCATTATTTGAATTCTCAATAATTTTTAACTTATTGGCTGTTGTACTCAATGATTGTGTGATGTTTAATAATACACTTTCTGTATTATTGTTGGACTCTCTAGAGAATTCTTCCAATTTTTCAATTCTCAATAATAATTTACTAATTATTTTTGATTCCATTGGATTTTCTTTCAGAAAATATTCAATTTTGTCTGTTTCCAATTCAGAAGATTCATCATCAGGGTCAATTTTTTCTTCATTTGATTCCATTTTTATATTAATAGTATTTTCCTGGTGATCAATAAAACTATGTACATTGTCCTCATGTAATGACAAGTCTAACATGTTATTTTCAAATGAATAATTTTTTAAATCCTTATCAATTATATCCAATAACTCTCTATCAATTTCATTACCTATAAGTAATTCATTGTTAGGATTATATAATTGATCTTGAGAAGATGGATGACTTACCACGGTCTTATTCCATTTCCCCTGCCTCTCCTTGGCTTTCCCCTGTAAGGGTGACTGTTGAATCCCTGTTGAGGAGGACTGTTGTAGTTTTGGGCATACCAATCCCACTTCCATTTGCTTACAGTTATCTTTTGGTCCTCTTCTGGGACTGGAGGTGTTGCTGTGGTATTTGGTGCCACTGGTTGTTGATGAGACCTTATATCCACTAGAGCCTGGTTGACTTCTATAAAGCCCTGTGCCGCCCTTTTCTCCAGATTGTTGATCTGGTCTAACATATTGTTTACTCTTATTGTTAGTGTATTCAGTAGGGTTGAGAGGGAGTGAATTTGCTCTTGTAAGGTGTTTTTGGACTTCTTTATTGACATTTGTTTTAAGAGCTTTTCCTTTTCCTCCATGGACATTGGTGGGGTGTTGTTTATTGTTACTGGTGATTCTTGACCCTCCATTTGTATTTCCTGTAACAGGTCTTTCAGCTCTAGTTCTTAAGTTATAAGGTTTTGCCTTATTACTTACAATGTCATTGTTATCACACATTTTTACGTGGAATTTTAGAGAATTGAAAGTTTAGATTTGAAAAACTTCAAAAAGGAGTTTAATCAGTATTTTTTATTACCACTGAAGAAAATTTTATTGCTTACTTATTGGTATTTAAGTGAATTTTTAAGTGCCAAAAGTCAAATATGCTTTTTTATGTGGTCACTTGATTTAACTGGTCTACAATATGTAGCCGTGTATTTATATTTAAAAAAGAAAATTTGTTAGTAAGATTCTTTCTAAATATTAAATGAATTTTACAAACCAATAAAAAGGGATTAAGAGTCCTGTAAAAAGAAAACAATTAATCAGTTTAATTGGTTATTATCTGCAAAGATCACAAATTTAATTGGTCTATTGACAGACTCCCACTAAGAACAATTATATGTTAAATTAGTGGTAAAATTGATGATTCAATATCACAATTTTATTATATAACAGGGCTTCTTTTTATGAAATCACTATATAAGTGACCCCAACCTGTTGTAATTATCCAAATATTTCTATAGGGATATTATTTATGTGCACCTTCTTTTGAAAATTTCACTTACAGGATTATAACAGAATTCTTGAGGAAAGGTCCCCAATTGTCAGGCTAAGGTCAAGTACAAGGACGTGAACTAGCTTGAATAGTCAGTTGTCTAGAAGATTTTAATGGTCCTATATGAATACTGTAGATTTAATCCACTAAGTTGTAAAATATAATCAAATATAAAGGTCTCAGTAATATAATTCTCACTATTCTTATATATGGCTTACAATCTTTATAGTTGGTAGAAAAATAGATTATATAAATTCAGATACTATTCAAAAGTCTTATAAAAGTACTAATTGATATGTATTGTAATTGGTTTGGTTATATTGGTTAAATTGTAATGATAAAGAATGAATAAATACAACCCAAAAACCTCCTCCTTTTATACACACTGAGTTCCCCAATGATTCCCTTGATGTACCACCCAATACAAAGTTAATGACGCCTATAAACAACTAATAGACATGCCCATCAACATTCCCAGTAACCCATGACATAATTAGAAGAGTAACAACCGCCAAAACCCTGAAATAATAAGGGAAATCCATCAAAATTAAAGAAAAAGACAAAAAGAGAGTATATGCGTATAAAACAATAATATTAAAGACTAAAGGAGACTTTTTAAGGTTAATAATAGCTTAATAAGAAGGGGGATTGACTGTAGAAATAATGGGGCTAATCCTGACATTATACTACGTGAAATTCCCATTCAAAAATAACCAAAATTGACTGAGAAACCACCCAAAAACTTTAAAAAAGAGCGTGAGATGTGGGGTAACTACATGCAGTTCTTGGCAGGCTCTTGCACGGGTAAATCCTTGACTAAAATTAGGCGAATTTAAGCGTGGTGATGAAATAAAGTGCCAAGAGTGAGGTTATTAATGAAATTAGTGCATATAAACAAGGTCAATGCATTATTAATTAAGCTAGGACACTAAATAAGCGCCTGTTGCCTATTTTAGTGTGTTTCCCCACAGTGGGCATAGAATGTGGGGTAATTATAGTGTGAAAAAGCTAACTTTGCTAAAAATGAAGCTATTCACACGGGAAAAAAGCAGGCAGTATGTGGCCAGTACACAGAAGCCATTTCTGGCATAAAAAACACCAAATTTGAAAAGTGTTATTTTTATGCATTTAAATAGCCAAATCAATAGTTCTAAATGAGCCCAATTGATCTGTCAAAGCGCAATTTCGATATTCTCAATTTTATAGCGCATATAGTCAACTTTTAAGTGAAATAAAGCACATTTCTTGTTTTTTGCATAAAACAATGAATATAACAGCTTTAAGTGTACTTAAAAATTATGTAGCCTTATACTTAAGGTTCTTAAGATTACCCTAACATATTCCAACTTAATATTAAGTACATAAGACCTATAAAAGGTGGATATATGCGTGTATATAAGGTGTTATAATGGCATTTTTTGTGTATTATCATAATTTTACTTATGTATACTATTTGTGTACTCTTATTTATTATTCCCATGTATAGTTCATGTGTTTAACATAACTTATAATTACTTTTTACTCAGTCCTGGAGATATACAGGCTGACACATCCCCTCACTCCTCACCCCTCTCTGCCCCCTCCATCCCCCTTTTAATGGCTTACAAATAGCTAAACTATTTGTTAGCTAGGAAAAGGGGGGTGGAGGCAAAGTGATGGGGGAGGTGGTGAGGGGGTAGAAAGGGATAAGGGGGAGAGGGGTGAGGCAGCCTAAAGGGGGGAAAAGGGAGTAAAGGGGGGTATAGGGGGCCTAAAGGGGGCAAAAGGGGTGCCTAAAGGAAGGAAAAAGAACGCCTAAAGGGGATGAAAGGGGGTGAAAGGTGGGGAAAGGTGAGGAATGAGGCGTGAGGAAGAGAATAAGGGGGGAGAGGGGGGAAAGGAGGGAAAAAGAGCAGGACACTAAAGAAAAGAGGGAGAGAAAAAACAAAAAGAAATCAGTTTAGCCTTGAAAAAAAATAAATGAAGCACTTAAAAAAATGCAAAAAAAAATTCATGATTAGCAAATAAAAAATCAAAATAAATGAAAAAAATGACTTACCTGGAAAGATGAGTTAAAAAAATGCAACCAAAATATTTGATGGATGTTTGAGGAGAGGAGGAAAAGGATATGAGTGATGAATAAAAAAATGAAACACTGAAAAAATATGCAATTTCATGTTGAAGTTTTTGGTGGAAGGCTTATGTGATGAGGGAAGTTGGAAATCACCATCAAATGTGCAGTTGGGGTGTGTAGATAGAAAAAAATTTAAGTGTATGCCACCAAAATTAAGTAGCATAGAGTGAGGAAAGACTTAAGGATGGCATCAGAAATTATAAGTCATGTGAATTTCTTAAAAATTCATCATGGATGTGATGAGTTTGGGATCAGGAATTAGGAATGGAAATTGGGGTATAAGAGGCAGGATAATGCATTATTGTGTATTCCTTATCCGATAGCACCTGGGCTAGAGGATAAGAATCTTCTGCAATTAATAATGTCTAATCCCAGAAAAAAAAATTCCTGATCCCTAATTGCGGATCCCTCAACTTTGATAACCCCTATTACTTATAATTATAATATAAATTTGTAAGTAATTAAATATTAATTTATTTATAAACATTAAATACATAAAAATTCTTCAATTTTTAATAGAATATATTATATTTTATGTTTATCTAAATTTATATACAATTTATATAATAATAAAATTAATATAACAATTACTTTAATTATATTAAAAAATTGTTATATAATTTTAGTTAATAAAATATTATTTTGTAGATATAAATTAAATACATTTTTTCTCTTATTTATGTTCAAGTAATTTAACATAAGATTTACTGGACTCTTAGCATAGCCTGGCTGACACTCCCTCACTCTAAAAATAACAATAAAAAATGCTAAGATTTTTTCTTTCTATAATTTTTAAAAGGAGTAGAAAGGTTAGAAATTTCTTTTCCAGGTATCCATGCATCATGATCAGATTATTTATTTTTATATCTTAATAAATATTCAGTACCTTATTCATAAGTGATAATTCTATCATTGAGAATTTTATCAATTTCTGCAGTTTCTGTGACTTCCTGAGGATTTTTCTTAGGTCTACCTTTTCTTTTAGGTTATAAGTCACTGTTGGAATTATAAGGTTTAAGTAGGGAAATGGGGAAAACAGGATGTTTTCCATCATATAGGGAATACAATACTACTTCTACTGCATTATCACCAACCATTCTTTTGACAATAAAAGGTCCTAAAATAGGACCTTTTAATTTGTTATTTCCCTGTAAATTGAAGTGGACTGTAGATATCAGTACTTCATTTCCATTTTTTTTGGGATTTATACAGTCTTTTCTTCTCATATTTAAATGCCTTATAAATACAAATTTGAGCATGTTTTCTGAATAGTTGTTGCATTTTAATAAAAGATTTTACACCAGGATGGAGTTCCAAATTAATAATTTATTATTAAGAATTTGAGAAGGATTACTTTGGACATACCCTAGACAGAGCTCAAAAGGCTTTTTCTCAGTGACAGACTGTACAGTGCTATTATATCAAAATTCAAGACCTGGGAATAGAGTAACCCAGTCATGAGTAAATCTATCAGCCTGGATATCCCCAGGACTTAGTAAAATTTATTTAATAATTATGTTAAACACATGGACTATACATAGGAACAATAAATAAAAGTACACAAGTTGTATACATATGTAAAAATTATGATAAAATACAATATATGCCATTATAACACCTTATATACATGCATATATCTACCTTTTATAAGTCTTATGTACTTAATATTAAGTTGGAATATGCTAAGGTAATCTTAAGAACCTTAAAAAAAAGGCTAAATAATCTTTAAGTAGACTTAAAGCTGTTGTCTTCAATGTTTTATGTGAAAAACAAGAAATGTGCTTTAAATCGCTTAAAAGTTGAATATATGCACTATAAATTTAATAATAATAAAAATGAACCTTTACAGATAAATTTGACTTAATTAGGACTATTGAGTTGTCTACTCAAATGCATAAATATAACTCTTTTCCAATTTGGTGTTTTTTATGCCAGAAATGGCTTCTGTGTACTGACCACATACTGCCTGCATTTTTCCTGTGTGAATAGCTTCATTTTTAGAAAAGATAGCTTCTTAAAACTATAATTACCCCACATTATACGCCCACTGTGGCAAAACATGCTAAAATAGGCCACAGGCACTTATTTAATGTCCTAATTTAATTATAGGTGCATTGAGCTTATTATATGCACTAATTTCATTAATAACCTCAAGCCTGGAGCCTTTAATTCATTACCATACTTTAATTTACCTAAATTAGTCAAGGATTTACACGTGAAAGTGCCTGCCAAGGACTGCATGTAGTTGCACCACATCTCACACCCTTTTTGGGGGTTTTCAGTGGTTTCTCAGTCAATATCAGTTATTTTTGAATGAGGATTTCACATATTTTACTGTCATAATTAGGTCCATAATTTCTACTGTTAATACCCCTTAATATTGTGTAATATTTAGTGTTATTTTTTTTAGTCTTTTATTCTAAGGTATTACACGCATTGTGGTGATCCAAACCTGGGTAGGCCTTTGGAGTGCATATTTGGAGGTATTTGGGTAGTTATGGTGTTGTTATTGGTATTTATCGGATGTTTATTGCTTAGTGGTGCTTATTTAGGCTTAAGCTAGGGTCAATTATTATGTCTCAGCTTATTTTACTTCATATTCTTTTCATTTTGGTATGTCTTATGTGTGTTTATCTTGTTTATTAGTGAAGTTATGGGTTTTTAGGGTTTTTTTAGGGTTTTTATGGGTTGTATGGGTTTTTTAGGGCCTAGAAGCGGCCCGCCCGCCCCCAAGCGGCCTGACTGCCCCTAAGCGGAGCCGCCTCCAAGCGGCCTGGCCGCCTGGGCACTGGGTAGGCGCTAAAATTCACTTTTATGCATGAAAAAGGCTGGGAAAGCTGGATTTTGGCTGGGAAATTGGTCAGGGTGGTCTGTGCACTGGCTGTATGATGCGTGTGTGGGAAGATTTTTAAGGAATCATCTTATCTCTTTACTCATCGCCTCTCTGTTCCTCACTGTCTCATTGGCTGGTTTTTTGTTGGAATATATTACTGTTCATTTCAACTCTTTCTGGAAGTCTGTCTGGGACTATTATCTTCACTTTCAAAGAGGTCAAGAGTGTTTAATTAGAGGGTCTAGCAAACAGATCTCCAATTTTCTGCAACAGGTAAATCTCACTTGTTTTTCTAAAGGGACAGGGGTTATTCTTTCTGGTTTTTCTCCCACTCCCATGGTCAAGGCCTATAGCTAGTACTATAGGATTGTCTACATTTCTGGCGCCCAACGTGGGGTCGAATCTGTTGGCTTTTTGGAATCTCTGTTGATCTAGGCTTCTCTCTTTGGTGGATCTCCTTTGGTGGATTTAGGAGTTGGTGCTATATCTCTTTGTGGTTGGTCTAGGGGTCTTCTTTTCTGTTGAATTTGGTCCCTCCTAGGTCTCTAAGGCTCTTGGGGGGGACATTGGCTATCTTTGGTGGAGATTGGAGGCTGTAACTGGGAGCTGCTAGGATGGTTAGGATTCAGTCATGGGATGGTTCAAGGTTTTTGGGGGAGGATGCAAAGGGGTTTTTGGCTAGGTTTGAGGTTGCTGCTGAGATTGATGGGGCCTCACTGTTGGACATGGTTAGGCAAGTAATCTTTTTCATTGGTAATAGGGAGGTGGAGAAAGAAGTTTCTGGTATGGAAGGATATAGGAGTCAGGACTGGGGGAAGTTGAAGATTGAAATGGTTAAAAGGTGGCCTACTACTTTCGCAATTGTGGATCTTCATGGGATTGCTAGGAAGTGGGAATTGAAAGGTGGTGTAACTTCTCTTTCTCAGTATGGGGAATTTATGGAGGAGTTTGGGGAGGCTCTGGATTATCTGGTATATTATGATATATTATGATATATTACCACATGAAGATGGGGCCAAGTATGTATTTTGGAGTGCCATGGGTAGGAATGTAAATGTGGAGGTTATGGAAATTATTTTCAAGGCTGACTTGATGAAGACTCTTCCAAATGGGGAAAAAAGGATTCCTGGTATGGCTATTCTGAATTAGGTTATTTTGGGATATTTGGATGGTATAAAGGATAGGGATGTGGAATCTGGAGAGGAAATCCTGTTGGTTGGAGAGGTTCAGGAGACTGTGGTGGCAAATTCAGGTTCTAGGAAGGTGTTGGAGCCATCAATTTTGGAAGATGGGGACTCTGATGATGTTTGTGAAACTGATTTTTCTTTTCCAAAGGATTCCATAGGATCTCAGGAATGTGCTTCACTGGAAGTTTTGGAAATGTACACACTGGAGGATCAGTGTATTTCCTCAAGTTTGGGTGAATTATGTGTGAAGGAGGACTTGTCTGGTCATGAAGAAGGATTTTGGGATATTGAGAAGGAATCTGTGGTGGATGAATGGTTGTTGAGGGATGATTATTTTTCATTCTCAAGTTCAGATAATGGCTTATTGGAGGAGGATGTATCATTTAATTTTTGGTTGGACAGAAAGATTCTGTCTTGGATCTTTTTCTCATAGAGGAAGATTATTTTCAGGTGTTTCCCTCAAGATCAGAAGGTCCCTGCTTGGAGGAGGATTTTTATTTTGATGTTATGGATGTTATTCTGGAGGATTTTGCAGATTCTAAGCAAGATTCCTATAGAGAAGAGGAAAATTGTGATGTTTTGAATGTCACTGGTATGGAGGTTGATTTTAAAGATGTGGCAGAGGTTCCAGATGTTTCACAGGATGGAGAATTTATTGATTCTGGTAATGTGAACTATGGAAGACTCAGTGTATGGAGGAGGATGGAAGATTTGTTTGGAGGTCTGATGTTGGGATATCAGAATTGGAAGAGAAGCTTAGGGGGTTCAGGCCCTAGGGGAAAACTTATTGGTTTCAACCTTGGGATTTCAAGAATCTGATTCCTACGAAATGAGGATAAACTACTTAATTTGTTTTGGTTTTGCTTAATTTGGCCTCTATGTATTTGGTCAGGATTTTTTTTTGTTGTTTTGTCCAATTCTTTTCAGTCTCTCTGGTTCAAGTCTCTATATAAAAAAGGGAGGCCCGGCCGCTTCAGGCGGCACCTCCGACGTCAGGCGGCCTGCCCATAATAAAAAAAAAAACCTTAGTATAATGAAGATGGAAGAAAAGAAAAATTAAAGTGAAGATGGATATTTTATTTAAAATAAAATGAAGATAAAAATGAAGATTCTTGGTTTTATTTCACCTCCAGCATGAGGTTAAACTGCAAAATTTTATTTCTAAATTGGATTTTTTTGGCTTTAAAGAATTTTATTGGTTTTTTAATGGTTTTGGTTTTTTACGGGAGAAGATTTGTGTTGGAAAATTTTTTTTTGTTAGAAGGTACCCAGGGGTGGGGCTTCTAGATTTTATTTTGGCAAGTGTGGGGGTGACTGATGGGCTGGCTGCTCTATCAACAGTTACCCCAGATTGTCTGTTTCCAACCCCTTCTCTTAATTTTGTTGAATTCTAGTATTGGCTTTTTTTCTTTAACAGGTTTTTAGTCCACCATGACTTTAAACTGGAAATTCTTTTGGTCTTCAAGTGCTGGACCCCTCATGTTTATTGGTTTTATTTAATTTTTTTGGATGTTGTGTTTTTGTTAGAAGGTACCCAGGGGGGCTTCTAGATTTTACTTTGGCAAGTGTTGGGGTAACTGATGAGCTGGCTGCTCTGTAGAACAGTTACCCCAGAATGTCTGTTTCAAGCCTTTGGTTTTTTTCTAGTTGAATTCTAGTGTTGTTTTTTTGTGATTCAGGTTTTTAGTCCTCTATGACTTTAAACTGGATTGCCTTGGATGTCTTTTGGTGCTTTTGGATTGGTGGTGGATCACTGGTGGTCTCCCATCATTTTTACTTATTGAAGGGAGCCCACCCAGTGATCTCTTCTGTTGACCTGGAGCTGGCTTTGCTATGTGGTTCTAGGGTGTTGGCTGTGAAAGTGGTGGATTCAAGATTTTTTTCTTTTTTTTCTCTTTTTTTTTCTTTTAATTTTTTTATGGAGGCTATGTTTGTTCAAAGGCTCAACATAGGGCTCTGGCAATGTTTTTGGTAGAAGAGAAGGAGTCAAAATAAAAATAAAAAAATTAAATTTTTTTAGGTGTGACCACATCAAGGTGCACTTGGATGTGAGTAAGGTATCAGGGGATCAGCTCATCAATTGGCTGGGGGATACCATTGTATTTTGTTTTATTTGTTAAAGGAGGTTAAATGTTTTGGCTTTGATGGTTTTTGGTTTGGGGATTTATGGGATATATCTTCAAGATTTTTTTTCTGGAAGGTCCTTCAAGACTTCAAGCTGAATTTTTTTTAATTATGGGATATATCTTCAAGATTATTTTTCTGGAATGTCCTTCATGACTTTAAACTGATCTTTTAATTACGGGCTCAAGATTTTTTGATGTCCATCAAGACTTTAAACTGAAAATTCTGTTAGTCCTCCTAGACTTAAAACTGGCTGGTTGTTAAATATTTATTCAAGAATTTAATTTTACTACTGTGGATCTAGTAGTCCTCCAAGACTTTAAACTGGCTGGTTTCAAGATTTTTTCAAGAAGTAGTCCGTCAAGACTTTAAACTGAACACTGTGTTAGTCCCCCAAGACTTTAAACTGAGGATTGTTGATGGTGAAGTCCCCCAAGACTATAAACTGAGGAATGGGAGGCAGTGTGAGGTGGAAGTTTAAAGGCAGAAGGATCCAAGGGGGAACTTCTGAATTTTGTAAAGGCAAGTTTGGGGGTGACTGATGGGCTGGCAGCTCTATATACAGTTACCCCAGAAAGTTAGTTACTTCTCTAAATCGTTTTCTGGTTGATCTCTGGTTCTGGGTTCTGTGATTCAGGTTTTTTCAGTCCCCCAAGACTATAAACTGAGGATTTTTGGAGTCCCCCAAGACTTTAAACTGAGGGCTTTTAGTCCCCCAAGACTTTAAACTGACGGTTGTGAGTCCCCAAAGACTATAAAATGAGGAAAGTTTTATGCTGGTAGAAGGTTATAGTCAGGAAGACTTGTCAACTGGATATCACTTTTCATTGTTGGAAGCTGGTACAGCCAGATTTGGAATTCAGGAACAGAAGAAAGAGATTCTTTTCACAGAGATAGATTTAATTTAAAGGCATGGTGCAAGAGAAGTTTTAAAGAAGAAGCTTGGATTGCTGGTTCAGAAGTTCACTTAGGATGGAATAAGATCTGGTGGAGGAGAGAAATGGGCTGCTTGTAGAGATTCTGAAGAGGTGTTTTAACATGGTTGTTGGCGAAGGAAGAATGAGGACATTCTTTATTGGAGGGAGGATGTGGTGATCCAAACCTGGGTAGGCCTTTGGAGTGCATATTTGGAGGTATTTGGGTAGTTATGGTGTTGTTATTGGTATTTATCGGATGTTTATTTCTTAGTGGTGCTTATTTAGGCTTAAGCTAGGGTCACTTATTATGTCTCAGCCTGTTTTCCTTCATTTTCTTTTCATTTTGGTATGTCTTATGTGTGTTTATCTTGTTTATTAGTGAAGTTATGGGTTTTTAGGGTTTTTTTAGGGTTTTTAAGGGTTGTATGGGTGTTTTAGGGCCTAGAAGCGGCCCGCCGGCCCCTAAGCGGAGCCGCCTCCAAGTGGCCTGGCCGCCTGGGCACTGGGTAGGCGCTAAAATGCACTTTTATGCATGAAAAAGGCTGGGAAAGCTGGATTTTTGCTGGGGAATTGGTCAGGGTGGTCTGTGCACTGGCTGTATGATGCGTGTGTGGGAAGAGTTTTAGGGAATCATCTTATCTCTTTACTCATCGCCTCTCTGTTCCTCACTGTCTCATTGGCTGGTTTTTTGTTGGAATATATTACTTTTCATTTCAACTCTTTCTGGCAGTCTGTCTGGGACTATTATCTTCACTTTTAAAGAGGTCAAGAGTGTTTAATTAGAGGGTCTAGCAAACAGATCTCCAATTTTCTGCAACAGGTAAATCTCACTTGTTTTTCTAAAGGGACAGGGGTTATTCTTTCTGGTTTTTCTACAACTCCCTTGGTCAAGGCCTATAGCTAGTACTATAGGATTGTCTACAGCATACACACTCTTTTTTGCTTATTTTTTATTTTTGATGGATTATCCCTATTACTACAGAATTTTGGAGGGTTATGTCATTCTAATTATGTTGTTGGTCACTCTTTATGTTGTTGGAAAGGTGTATTAGCTAGAATGAGGAATCATCAGCCATTTATAGAGCTGGTAAATCAAGGGGTTCATTGAAGGAATTATTGAGTATAAAAGGAGGGGGTTTTTGGTCTTGTTTTCTACATTCTTTATAATTAAAATAAAATATATAACTAATACAATTACAATGCATGTCAGTAGGACTCATAAACTCTTTGAATAGTATCTGAATCATTAAATCTATTTTTCTACCAACTATAAGATTGTAAGCCATATATAATTAGTGAGATTTAAATTACTGAATCCCTTATATTGAGTTATATTTTAATACTTATTGGATTTGTACTACAGTATCCATATAGGACCATTAAAATCTTCTATAAAACTGACTATTAAATCTATTTCATATCTCTGTACTTGATCTCAGCCTGAAAAAATCTGTCATTGTCTTTATATTCTAATTCAAAGGCAAAATACCTTCTAATCATATCTTCCAGAGTTTGAATTATTCTTTCAGCTAACCCATCAGTTTGGGGATGGTGAGCAGTAGATAATCTCAACTCACAGCCATATATATCTATCAAAGAAAACCAGAATTCAGATGTAAATTTTGGTTCTCTGTCAGAGATAATGGCTTTTGGTAATCCAAAAATATTAAATATGTATTCCCACCATAAGAAACAAAATTTTTTGGTGGATACATCCTTATGGGTGGAAATAAATTTCGACATTTTGGAAAATCTATCAACTATTACCAAAAAGAATTATAACTGTATTTACCTGCTACAGGAAGACCAGTGAAGAAGTAAATAATAATTATTTCCCATGGAGCATCAGGTTCTTTTATATGTTGCATTAATCCTGCTCTTTTTCCTTTTAATTTTTTTGATTTTTGGCAAGAATCACAAGATTCAACATACAATTTTGTGTCTTCAGACATATTAGCCCACCATGCAGTATTTTTGTTCTGACCATGGTTTTTTCTAGATCAAAATGACCTGCCAATATATCATCATGACAAAGTTTTAAGATGGTTTCCTTCATGAAAGGAGGAATTAAAATAACCTTAGTAAGTTCTATCCTGTAATATATGTAACCATCATCAATGGAAAACTTTACTTTATTCAAAGCATTTTGGTAATTTGGGGGAACAGTTTTTATTAATTCTTGAATTGAAGCATTCTTTGGATCATTTATTATTTAAGCCAGATTATTTCTCATATGAATCCAGAATTAATTGCAATAAATCCTCTTCCATATTAACTATATATATACCATGTATATGAATTGTGTCATCTTCAGGTACATAAGCTGGGTTTTAGTCATCATTTGGTAGAGGTAAAATAGACAGAATATCTACCTTGGAATGAATGTTTCCAGCCCTGAGATTAATTGACATCCTAGCCCTGAACTCTTGAAAATCTAGTTACCACCTAAATATATTTCTGTTTGGTTTTTTTGGTTTAAGAGGGATTTCACTGCACTTCAATCAGTAACCTGTTCAAATTTATGGTCATCTAAGTAATAATGAAGTTTCTTTAAAGCCCATACAACTTCTGAACACTCTAACTGAGAGGCAATATATTTCAATCCACTATTTCTTAAGGTCCTTGAAATATAACAAATAACTACTTCTGAGTTTTTATCATTAATAATTTTTGTTTGGTGGAGAGCAGCTCCTAGCCCAAAAAAACTTGCATCTGTGTAGAGTACAAAAGGTTTATTGAAGTCTGGGAGAGCCAAGATTGGGGATTTCTTCTGTTGATCTACATTTACTTTGAATACATGAATTTCAAGATTTTAACAGATGTTCAGAAGGTTTTTTAAAGGAAGAAATTTCAAATTTCCTTTTTCCATAAATGCCCAATGTGAAACAATTTTTTGATGGATCCATTTTGATACCAAACATGGTTAAAATGACATTTTGCATAATAAACCAATTGCTTAAATTATCATTTTTCATCACAACAAATTCACAGACAGCTCTGACAAAGCCACTGTTATACTTAAAAAATACAGTGGTTTTGTAATTGCCAATGGGACATAAAACAGAACCATAACCTCTCCATTTTTCAGAGGTCATAGGTAATAATTTACTATGACAATCTTTATCCACTGAAGCCAGTTCTTTTTCAAACACTACACTTCCTCCTGAAACAGTGTCAAGAACAACCTAACCATATTTACCATTTATGATAACATGTGCTTTCAAGGGGAATATTAATATGGAACTGTCAGTAATATTTTTTACAAGTTCAGAATTTTCTACTGAAGATAAGTTCAATTTAAAAACTTCAGATAAATTATCTAAGTATTGGACATCTTTTTAAAACGTTTGAACCTGATTTATAGAATCATTTATAGAAGAGATATTACCATCACAGTAACTAGAGGAATAATTAAGGTCAACAGCAGTATTTTAAGTTTCCTCAGTGTGTTCAACAAGATGAATTTTCTTGTCACAAACATGTCTTTTTTTCCATAGTTTGTTACATTTAAAACAAGTATTTGTTGCATATTTCTTTGGCCCAACTGAAGAAGAGGGTTTAACAGGTTTTTTGGGGGGTTTTGATGAAGTTTTTTTCTGATCATGGTAAATTTTTAAGGGATAATTCATTGGTTCATATCTATGCTTGAGTAGTACTTCACTACAGATATTAATGAATGAAGAATTTTCTCTTACATGCTCAGTTTTAGCTACAATCAAATCTCTGAGAGAGTTTGGTAATTTATAGAGAATTTTTTCTCTCCAAATATCATAATCCATTTTTGAATCCATAGCTCTAAGAATTTTGGTTATTTTCATAATAAAAATAATAGGGTTTTCATCAGAGGAGGGTTCATATTTATTGTTCTCATATAATTTCTGTTGTGCCAACCTGAATTTTGAACCACAAAATTGATTCTCAATTCATTTTTTCCATTCATTCCATGTATAGTGATTGTTGTCCAAAAAAAAGATTCATAACACATCAGAACTACATTGGAAAATATAGAAATTAACTTAGAAACAATTTCTTCATCTGGAAATTTATAAGAATTATTTAAATTATCAATTATTTGAATAAAATGCTGCCAGTCAGATGAGGAATCGCCATCAAAAGTAGGGTATTCACCACACAATATCTGGGGGGGACTTGCTAGCAAGACCTCAACTTGTACTTAGATGGAACTCAGATAGAACTTATAATGAGCTGATACTAAACTCTACTTTGAGCTCATCTTGAGCTTTCAACCAACGATGGATGATGATGTGCTCAAATAATAGTGAGAGTTTAATGAAAAATTAAGAGAAATACAAACAAAAAGTAGCTTAAGAATCTGATTGATTCACAGTAATTTTTTATAAAACACTATTCAATTTTCATTTCAAATTGCAAATGATCATTAAAAAGACTGAAAAATATACTATTTTTTCCAAAGTATAACTTTTGACCTGTCTAATGAGTTTATTATTTTTTTTTGAAAAAGAATATATATAAAAATTAATGGCTCTTTCAATTGAAAACTCCTTCTAACATAGAATTTCAGGCTTCAATTCATAAATCTAAACCATATAACCTAATTTTCTTGATCTATTCTTATAATATTTGATTATTCAAGATAATTAGCTTTAATTTAATTGAATTTTTTGAAAAAAATGTTGAAGAATCAAAGTTCTTTATTTTTATATCCTAGAATACAGTAAAAACATTCATAGCTAAAAAAATAAAAGAAGGAAGTGTGTTTTCCAAATTTATTACTCAGTTAAGTAATCTGACAGTTTCTTTATACTAAGGACTAATACTTATAAAATTATTTGATTTAATGTCTGAAAGAAGTATAATTCATATAATAGTATATATTAATCCAGTTTTCAAGATTTATAAATTTGAGAAGATGATAGAAATTAAAAGGAAATAAATTTTTGTTTTTTTTTTAGTTTTACTTATTCCTCGACTAAAAAACAGTATTTGATATACATTTAGTAAAAGCAATAAATATATGAGATTTTGAGACTTTACATGATGTAGTTCATCAGACTTACATGAAAAAATTGTTATTTGGTAGGGATAATCTCAGGAATTTATAAATTTATCACTACTCAGTGAATTTCCTATATGAAACATTGAAATTTGAACTGCATGAAAAAAATTTAAAGATAGAACAAAGAATAAAAGTATAAATTTCTAAAAAATTTAATTTTAACACTAAAGTGTGCTTCAATGCTATATTGTTGGATTATCAAAGTGTCCACCTTGTAATAAGAACCATATATTTTAAAAAGTTCTTTCATGTGAATTTTTTTCTTCAGGTTGAATCTTAGATTGTAATATTGAGCAAGAGCTGAATTTAATAGATAGAAGTGGTATTCTTTCAACATTATATTACTTTCTTACTGATGAAATAGTATATGATATTTATTTTTAAAAAATGCATAATCAATATTCTTATTTATACCCATATAAAAAAAGCAGTGTGAAAGTTATTATATTATGATTAAAATAGTTTTTACTACAAATTTTAAATAGGGGGTATAAATATTCAGGGATCTGCAATTAAATTAATTGCGGATAAAAATACTCATACCCCAATTATCTGCCACAATTATTTTTGCTAATAATTGGGTTATTAGGCACTTTACATGTCAATGTTCACCTCTTATCCAACATTTTTCTACTCAATTTTTCATAACCACATCTTGGACAACTTTTTGTCATAACCACATGTTGAAAAATCTTCTTCCATAACCACATCTTGGACTAATCTCAGGATATGCCTTCTACCTTGCTGCGCACTCCCATTCTCATCCCATCCTGTTCATTCTATCCGCTCAGAATTTTTCCCCATTTCATCTATTTGATTCTGCTCCTTTTCATCTTGCTATCTCATATGCTTGTTTCTCCTCCTTTTCATCTTTAATCATCTTAACATGCCTCATCATCATAGATCTTCTCAAATCTATCCATAACCCAGTTGTTCTTCAAATCCCACTACTCCCTCTTTCCCCCACTCTGCTGAGAAATACAAAATTGTTAAACTAAAAAAAGATAATCATCTCATTCTTATCAACTGGCTAAAAACTAAATCTAACTATGATTCTTGTTTTGGTACTGAGTATGTGACTAAATTAGGACAGCCCCCTGCATCAAAATCTAGTGGTTATCTTCTAATGGCCAATGAATTACAGAATAAGACTAAGGGAAGGATAGATCTTTTACCAAAACAGATGTCTGAATTCTTCAAGAAATATTGAGCCAAGTAAAAGAGGTCAAAGACTCTTTCATCTTCTACTGGTTTTGGTATTACTGACCTCAATATCAGTAAGGGCATTAAATCCATAGACAATAAAATTGATTCTTTATGTCCTTACTTTAAAGAGATGGATTCTATTCTTGGAGAGCGAGCTGATGTTAATCCTGCGAACATTATGGATGATGAAGATTCTATATCCAAACATGATGTTAAAATAAATCTTTTTCCTTCTTCTTCTACTCAAGCCTCCCCTGTTTTAAATTCAACAAATCTAGATATCCTTTCCTTAGATCCTTATGGTGATATAAATCCACCCAATCTAACTCAGGTATGTTTTATTTTCTTCTATCTTACCAATTATTATTTTTTATTTACATTTTCTTATTTATAAATAGGCTGAAGAGATAACGCAGGAGCCACAATCAACTGAGTCAGAAGCCAGTGAAAATGAAGAGGAGGAAAATGTGACCTTGAAGAAAAAGCAAAGGGCTTCAAGTAGTCTGAATTTCCACTCTCAAAGAGGAAGAAAAAGTGATACTTCATCTCAAACCCCTTTTTCTTCTATTGAAGAATTTTTGGAGAAACGTGATGCTCGTGAGTGATACCAAACCTCTTAATACTTTACTCTGCTTTTCTTCTACTTTTTGTTAATATTTCTTATCACTCTAAAACAAGTGGAAGTTGCTAAAGAGACTATAAAGTTTGAAAAGCAAAAATACAAGCTCTCTTTAAAGAGGGATGACAGGGTATATGATTTGGAAGAGAAGAAGTTTGAACTCTCTTCATGGAAGGATGATAGGACACCAATCTTGGAGGAGAGGAAGTACAAACTTTCTTTACAGAAGGATTATAGGGCGCAAGACTTGGAGGAGAAGAAATTCGAGTTATCTCTAAGTATTGAAAAATCAAAGAAAGAGGAGAAAACACTTGAGCATCAAAACATCATGGAACAGATGAAATATAAGCTTGATTGTGAAGAATATTCCAAAAAGAAAGTTTTCTTGATAGAATGTGTTGAAGCTAATAAATCAGTTGTGGAAATTGAACCTTTAATGAATTTTTTTGATAACTAGTTTGTTTTATTTATCTCAAACTTCAACTGTTCATAATTTGTACATAAAATTTTATCTTAATTTCCTGTATTTTTTTACTCTATCCATCATTAGTTGAATTTTCATATTTTAATGTTATAAATTCTCTTTTAAATAAAATTTTCTAGACTTTTTAATGTTCAAAATTCTTTTTTAGTTTAAATTTTCAAGTCACATTTGAAAATTTCCCAATCCCACCACTGCATTTAATTTAACTAAGGGGTGGGTATCACCAAAATTCTTTCAAGTAAAGAATTTTGCAAGTCTTATATGAAATTGTGGCAATACTCCCCCCTACATTTTATTGAAGTAATGGATGGGTATCACCAAAATTTCAAATCAAATTTTTTTTTAAAGTCTGATATGAGAATTTGGCAACACCCCCCCCTGTATTTTATTGAATTTAGGAAAGGGTATCATCAAATTTTTAAGTCAAATTTTTTTAAAGTCTGATATGAAAATTAGGTGATACCCCCCCCTGAATTTTATTGAATTAAAGAAAGGGTATCATCAAATTTTGAAGTCAATTTTTTTTTAAAGTCTGATATGAAAATTTGGCAATACCCCCCCTGCAATTTATTGAATCAAAGAAATCAAATGGAAAAAAAAATTAAAATTGAAAATTTCTACAACCAATTATTTTCACAAGTCCCGATCAAGTTTTCCTATTTTATATAATAGCCATTAGAACAACCTAAGGCCATGTCGGCCGGTCGTCTAGAAGAAGGAGAAAATAGAAGAAGGAATGAGAGGAGGAGAAGAAGGAAAGGAGTATGGGTAATAAAAAAAATAAAATTTAATAAAATTATTTAATTTATTGAGAGAAAAACAACGATAAGTGAGCTGGGAGGTGACAACAATTTGGTTTTATTAATATTAATATTATTTAAGTAAGAGTTCTGCGCGGCAACCAAAATAATTACTATCAGACTTAAAGCAACCTTTAAATTGTTATATAAAATTTTAATTAGAATTTTATTACTAATAAAAAGAATATAAACGTAATATAAAAATTGTATTTAATTGTTGAGTGTATAATAAGTGATAAGGCTACAGGGGATTATCCAAGGCCCTTTTATAGGCAATGGGTCCTCTGAAGCGCTACTATATCAGTAAATACAATGATTAGAAAGAAATAAAACAAATATATCAAAAAGAGTAAATGAAACATAACAATATAGAGAAAAACATGAAACAATTAATTAAAAGCCCAATTAAGAATCCAATTTCCCCGCCATTAATCCCCAAATCAGTAAGTGAAAATAGTAAATAACTAAACAAGAGTGGAAACATAGGAACTATGAGAAATATAATTCCCAACAGATGGTCCATCCTGATTAGAGAACATTTTAAGTGAAACAAAAAATAATTTGACGCAACAAAACAATCAATTAATCTCAATTTAGTTCAAATTAATTTATTTGTTTTTTCTAACACAATTAATGGTCAAAAGAAGCGTCCTTAATAATTGTTTAGTGTCATATGAGAGGTATTAGTTAATATATAAATTTAAGTAATTAATTTAAATATATTATAAATCAAATTTACACTTGTAATTATAATATATGTTTTTTAATTAATCAAATATAAATTTATAATTATTAAATATATAAAAATGCGCCATTATTTTTAGAATATATTATATTATGCTCAATTTAATTGTATATAAAAATATATATAACCAATAAATTTAATGTAACATTTGTATATAATAAAATTCTTATATAATTTCATTATGTAATAAAATATTAAGTTATATTCATTAAATACAAGTTTTACCCACTCTTTAAGGTTTTATAATTTATATATCATTTACTGGACTCCTGGAATAGCCTGGCTGACACTCCCTCACTCTAAAAAAACAATAAAAAAAATGCTAAGATTTTTTCTTTTTGTATTTTTTCAACAGAGCAGGCAGATTTGAAATTTCTTTGCCAGGTATCCATGCATCATGTTCAGATGATTTGTTCTTATATCTCAATAAATATTCAGTACCTCTTTCAGAAGTGATAATTCTATCATTGAGAATTTTATCAATTTCTGCTGTTTCTGTGACTTCCTGAGGGTTCTTCTTAGGTCTTCCTCTTCTTTTTGGAAATAAGTCACTGTTGGAAGTATAAGGTTTAAGCAAAGAAATGGGAAAGACAGGATGTTTCCTATCATATGGAGAATACAATACAACTTCTACTGCATTATCACCAACCATTCTTTTAACAACAAATGGTCCTACAAAAGGATCTTTTAATTTGTGGTTACCTTGTAAATTGAAATGGACAGTAGAGATCAACACTTCATCACCCTTGTTAAATGTGTATTCTTTATGGGATTTATCCCATCTTTTCTTTTCATATTCAAATGCTTTATCAATACAACTCTGAGCATGTTTTCTGCATAGCTGTTGCATTTGCATAAAAGATTTTACACCAGGATGTAGTTCCAACTTAGGTAATTTATTATTGAGAATCTGAGCAGGAGTGTTTGGGACATAACCTAACCAAAGCTCAAAAGGCTTTTTCTCAGTGACAGAATGAACAGTGCTATTATATGCAAATTCAAGACCAGGCAAAAGAGTGACCCAATCATGAGTAAATCTGTCATTATCTTTATATTCTAAACCAAAGGCACAATACCTTCTAATCATATCTTCCAGAGTTTGAATCATTCTTTCAGCTAGACCATCAGTCTGAGGATGGTGAGCTGTAGATAATTTTAACTCACAGCCACAAATATCCATCAAAGAGGTCCAAAACTCAGAAGTGAATTTTGGATCTCTATCAGAGATAATGGCTTTTGGAAAACCAATAATATTAAACATGTAAGACCACCATAAGAAAGCTAATTCCTTGGTGGATACATCTTTGTGGGTTGGAATAAATTTGCACATTTTTGTGAATCTATCAACTATTACCCAACAAGAGTTAAAGCTGTCTTTACCTGCAACAGGAAGACCAGTAACAAAATCCATATTAATGATTTGCCAGGGAGCACTAGGTGCTTCAATATGTTGTAATAACCCTGCTCTCTTACCTGTTAACTTTTTAGATTTTTGGCAGGAATCACAAGATTCAACATATAATTTTGTGTCTTCAGACATATTAGCCCACCATGCAGTGTTTTTGATTCTAATCAATGTTTTTTCAAGATCAAAATGACCAGCTAATATGTCATCATGACAAAGTTTGAGGATAGTTTCTTTCATTGAAGGAGGAATAACAATTACATTGGTAAGCTTCCTTCTATAATAAATATAACCATCTTCAATAGAAAACTTTCCTTTATTTAAAGCATTTTGGTATTTTGCAGGAAGAGTTTTTATTAATGCTTGAATTGAAGCATTCTTAGGATCATTCAAAATAGTAACTAATTTATTTAAGTCAGAATCTTTATCATATGAATCCAGTATTAACTGTAATAACTCTTCTTCCATATCAACTATAAATATACCATGTATATGAACAGTGTCATCCTCAGGTACATAAGCAGGATTGGAGTCATTATTTGGCAGAGGCAATCTGGAGAGCATATCAACATTAGAGTGAACATTTCCAGCTCTGTGGATAATAGTCATCCTTCCTCTGTATTCCTGAACAGCAAGTTGCCACCTGAACATATGTCTGTTAGGTGTTTTGAGGTTTAAGAGAGATTTCACAGCACTACAGTCAGTTACCAACTCAAATTTTTGGTCATCCAAGTAGTAATGAAGTTTCTCAAGAGCCCAAACAACTGCTAAGCACTCTAATTGAGTGGCACCATATTTCAATTCACTATTTCTTAAGGTTCTTGAAATATAACAAATTACAACCTCATAGGATTTATCATTAATAATTTGCTTTTGGTGAAGGGCAGCACCCAGACCAATAAAGCTAGCATCTGTATAAAGTACAAATGGCTTGTTAAAATCTGGGAGAGCCAATATAGGGGCTGACATTAAGCAATTTTTCAATGTATTAAAAGCTTTTTGACAGTCATCATTCCAGAGAAAAGCAACATCTTTTCTGGTTAGTTTTGTAAGAGGCAAGGCTATGACCTGATAATTTTTAATATATTGTCTATAATAGCCACACATACCTAAAAAACTTTGGATTTCTCTTACAGAAGTTGGTGCTTTCACATTTTGAATGGCAGCAACTTTATTATGGTCTACACAAATTTGTAAGCCTGACACAACATGGCCAAGGACTTTCAAAGATTGAAAACCAAATTTACACTTTTTTAAAGATAAGGTCATATTGATTTCATCCATTTTTTGGAAAACTCTATTTAAGTGAATCATATGTTCATCAAAAGTTTTAGAAAAAACAATAATATCATCAATATAAACCATGAGCCAACCTTCAATAATTTCTTGATGGAAAGTGTTATCCATGACTTTTTGGAAAACTGAAGGAGCATTTTTAGGGCCAAATGGCATCCTAACATACTTATATATTCCCATATGAGTAGCAATAAGCAAAAAATTTTGAGAATTTTTCTCAACTGGAACTTGATGATAACCTTTATTACCATCCAGACAACTAATAAATTTTGCACCTTGCAAGGTAGCATGTATTGAATTAATTCTGGGTAAAGGATAAATATCATCAACAGTATAAGTATTTAAAGCTCTGTAATCTCCACATAATCTAGCTTTATCTTTTTCATAAGAAATTAAGACTGGGGAGATGACACAATATTTGGGGGTGACATCCACTTTCTCAATGATATTCATTTTCAATAATGTTTCAATATTATCTTCAATATCTTTTCTTTTTGATGGAGAAGCAGGATATGGTTTTTTCTTAAGGGAAGGAGGAATATCACTCAAATTACAGGATAAGGTAATTTTCATCTCTTCCTGAACAATTCCCAAGACATGAGAACCATGAGCAAAAGCCATAGGGAAAGAGGTAATAGAGGCAACAATAGAATCCTTTTGTTCATTAGTTAAATGATCACCAAAAGAAGCGGTATTTATTTCATGTAATAAATCATCCATTTCAGTTGTTGTTCTACCTTTACATTGGGTGAGTGAGTTACAAGATTTCAACAAATGCCCAGAAGGTTTAGGAGAAGAAATTTTGAATTTTCTTTTCCCATTCATTCCTAATGTAAAGCAATTATTTGCTGGGTCCAGTTTCACACCAAACATGGTTAAAATATCATTTCCCATAATAAACCAATTGCTCAAATTATCATTTTTCATGACAACAAACTCACAAATAGCTCTGACAAAACCACCATTATATTTGAAGAATACAGAGGTTTTGTATTTGCCAATAGGGAATAAGGTAGAACCATACCCTCTCCATTTTTCAGAAGTTATAGGCAATAATTTACTCAAATATTCCTTATCCACTGAAGCCAAAGCTTTTTCAGATACTACACTTCCTCCAGCACCAGAATCAAGAACTACATCAACATTTTTACCATTAATGATAACAGGTGCCTTTAAAGGGGATATAGGAATAGAATTGTTAGTAATATCTCTAATTATCTCAGCATTTTCTACTGAAGATAAATTCAATACACAATCTTCAGATATATTATTTAAATAATGGACATCATGTTCCAACATTAAAACATCTTTAACAGATTCATTGTCATAGGAGATATTACTTTCACAGTCACTGGAAGAATTATTGACATCAAGTTCAAGTTCATCAGTGGCTTCATTTTGTTCAACAAGATGAATTTTCTTGTCACAAACATGACCCTTCTGCCACGGTTTGTTACATTTATAACAAGTATTTGTTGCATATTTTTTAGGTGCAACTGGGGCAGAGGGTTTACCAGATTTTTCTGGGAGCTTTATAGAAGGTTTATTCTGATCATTATAAGATTTACTAAGGTAATTCTTTGGTTCATATCTATGGTTGAGTAGTACTTCATTACAGATATTAATGAAAGAAGAATTTTCCCTTACATGCTCAGTTCTTGCAACAATCAAATCCCTAAGAGAATTTGGTAATTTATACAAGATTTTATCTCTCCAAATATCATAATCCATCTTTGGATCAATTGCTCTAAGGATTTTAGTTATTTTCATCAGAAAAACAATGGGCTTTTCAACAGAGGAGGATACATATCTAGTATTCTCATACAGTCTCTGCTGAGCTAACCTGAATTTTGAACCACCAAACTGATTCTCAATCAAGGATTTCCAATCATTCCATGTATAATGATTGTTATCTAAGAGGACAGATTCATACCACATCAAGGCTACATTGGAAAATAAAGAAATTAACTTAGAAACAATTTCCTCATCAGGTAGTTTATAAGATCTCTTTAAATTATCAATTCTCTGGATAAAGTGTTGCCAATCAGAGGAAGAATCACCATCAAAGGTAGGATATTGGTCTAACTTAGGCCAATTTTTCTGACTACTGGGATGGTCCACTTTTTGGTTTGAATTATTCATTAGTAATAATTCCTGAAGTTTAGCCAGGTGTTCAGAAATTTCATTATTTACAGAAACAGCTGGTGCATGACCATCACAAGATTTTTTGCTAGTAGCAAAAGATTTCACAGACTCATTGTCAGTTTGTTTAATGGTTGAAATATGAGGAAGAAAGGATGAACTTTGTTCAGGTTTTTTCCCTTTATTTTTGTGCAGCTTACTGGCAGAAATCTCATTTAATTCATTATTGATGGTTAAGGTTGAGAACTTTTCCTGTAGGTCAGACACATAGTTTCTTATTCTTGGAATTTCAGACATCTGGTCATTCACTTTTGCAAGAGATAGAACATTTCTGTCCTCAGAAACTGAGTGTTTGGTACTTAGTGCATGGAAGTCATTTTTTAGTTTCTTCAACTCATTTTGTAGAGATTTTATTTCATTTTTGAATGAATAATTTTCCTCAATAAGGGGTTTCAATTCACTTAATGTCTTATGCAGACTGATATTTCTATCTGAGATAGCTCTATGGTCACTTCTTTTTTGTTTTTGTTGACTAAGAACAATATTCAAGGTTTCTTTGATTTTTAAATAAGCTGTATCTTGTACAGAAGAACTCACTTTACATTGCAAGTGTAAATTATTTAATCTATCATTTTCATGGATTAACACATCTCTCACATGTTTGTCTTTCACAATATTAAAATCAAGGGTATCTTTCAATATTTCCTCAGAAGTTTTTTCAATTAAGGTATAGATTTCAGGGGGAACAGAATCATTTTTAATTGCAAGAGAAGGATTAATTAAAGATGTAGAAGTTAAATGTAAAGGTTCATCAAATGACAATTTGCTAATTACATCAATAGGGCTACTAGTTACAGGAAGCTGTCTTTTAACAGGTTTAACTGTTCTTTCACCATGTTCAATAATATTACCTGCAGAAGAAGATTTATTAGAAAACATACCCAAGTGACTATCAACCAAATTACTTACCATGGCAGAGGAGGAAACTTCCCCTGGGACTGGGTTTGGGATTGTACTTGGGCCTTCTTTCTCCTGCCTTGTTGGTAGGGATGAGGAGGTGGATGGAAATTGGGTGTTCTGGATGGGCCAGGCTGATGATGAGGAGGGTGTTGCACATTCTGTTGGTAGTGACTCATTAGATAATCCCATTTCCATTGCTCTACTTCCATAGTATTTGGATTTTGGATGGTTGAGCTGGGTGGCTGTGAAGGTTGAGCCTGAAATTGAAGCTGATTGGGAGGCAATTGAGGAGGGGCCTGGGCCTGAATCTGGTTCCTGAGTTCTTGGACCTGATCCCACAATGTGTCTACCTTTGCTTTGTACGTCATATTTTCTGTCTTCAACTCTTTTATATGACTGGAGAGGTTGCTGATTTGTTGTGGCAGAGGAAGCTTTTTTATTTTGAAGCCTTTTGGAAGACCTTCTTGAGGCACTAGAGGCTTTACTTCCTTCTGTGGTACTGGGGGAAGGGGGTTTGGTTTGTTTGCATTTCCTGTCATTTCCACATCCTGCAGTATGAGAATTCTTTGTGTTAGCATAAGATTTTTTATGACCAACTTTAGAAGAACTTACAGTGTCAGCATCATAGTCAATTTCTATCTCATCCACTTGCATGTTATCCATTTTTTCTGTCAAATTGTTGGACATACTAGTGGGAAGATTAATATTTTACTTTGTACTTTATAAAAAATAATCAAAGTTAGTCAATAATTTGCTCCAAATAATATAAAAAAAATTTTTTTAATTAATTAAATTATAGAAAAATTTACTTTCAATATAAAGTAATAATTAAAAATTAATTTTTTAAAAAAAATGGATTGCAAGTTTAAATTGGGAATAACAAGTTAGTTAATTCAACCAATTAATTACCAATATTAAATATGGCAATATATTGGGACTAAGCACAATGTACTTTTAAGTCAACCAAAAATTAACAATAATTAATAATAAAAAAAAAATTAAATTAATAATTCAATTTGTATTAATAATAATGTTAATTCTTCTAGGACTAAGAGGATTTAACACTCTATAATGGTCAACTAGGAAAAAAAAATTTTTAAAAATTGAACACTTACACTCAGTGAATCAGCAATTAAGCCACAATCACTGTTATTGCAATAAAAATATAGTATTATGAGTGAGAGGCGCAAAGGTGAACTTACTATAGTGATCGAAAAATCACTTCAAAATAATATAAAAATTAATATTATATAAACCTAATATGTCGAACCCAAGTTCGAAACACAGTCGCGGCAAAAGTTTCGTTTTGCTAGGTGGTCCGTGCGTTTTGTCGTTCGTCGCCAGGCTTTGATCGTCGTCGTCGTTTGGAAAGGCCCTCAGTTGTCGGCCGGTCGTCTAGAAGAAGGAGAAAATAGAAGAAGGAATGAGAGGAGGAGAAGAAGGAAAGGAGTATGGGTAATAAAAAAAATAAAATTTAATAAAATTATTTAATTTATTGAGAGAAAAACAACGATAAGTGAGCTGGGAGGTGACAACAATTTGGTTTTATTAATATTAATATTATTTAAGTAAGAGTTCTGCGCGGCAACCAAAATAATTACTATCAGACTTAAAGCAACCTTTAAATTGTTATATAAAATTTTAATTAGAATTTTATTACTAATAAAAAGAATATAAACGTAATATAAAAATTGTATTTAATTGTTGAGTGTATAATAAGTGATAAGGCTACAGGGGATTATCCAAGGCCCTTTTATAGGCAATGGGTCCTCTGAAGCGCTACTATATCAGTAAATACAATGATTAGAAAGAAATAAAACAAATATATCAAAAAGAGTAAATGAAACATAACAATATAGAGAAAAACATGAAACAATTAATTAAAAGCCCAATTAAGAATCCAATTTCCCCGCCATTAATCCCCAAATCAGTAAGTGACAATAGTAAATAACTAAACAAGAGTGGAAACATAGGAACTATGAGAAATATAATTCCCAACAGATGGTCCATCCTGATTAGAGAACATTTTAAGTGAAACAAAAAATAATTTGACGCAACAAAACAATCAATTAATCTCAATTTAGTTCAAATTAATTTATTTGTTTTTTCTAACACAATTAATGGTCAAAAGAAGCGTCCTTAATAATTGTTTAGTGTCATATGAGAGGTATTAGTTAATATATAAATTTAAGTAATTAATTTAAATATATTATAAATCAAATTTACACTTGTAATTATAATATATGTTTTTTAATTAATCAAATATAAATTTATAATTATTAAATATATAAAAATGCGCCATTATTTTTAGAATATATTATATTATGCTCAATTTAATTGTATATAAAAATATATATAACCAATAAATTTAATGTAACATTTGTATATAATAAAATTCTTATATAATTTCATTATGTAATAAAATATTAAGTTATATTCATTAAATACAAGTTTTACCCACTCTTTAAGGTTTTATAATTTATATATCATTTACTGGACTCCTGGAATAGCCTGGCTGACAGGCCAGTTGCACCATTATATAAAAACAGTATTCTATCTTGATGTAACTTTAAAAAATAATTGGAAGAGACAAATCCAAAATTAAATGAAAAAAATTAAAATTGAAAATTTCTACAACCAATTATTTTCACCAGTCCCAATCAAGTTTTCCTATTTTAAATCATAGCCATTAGAACAACCTAAGGCCAGATGCACCATTATATAAAAACTGTATTCTGTCAGGCTAAGGTCAAGTACAAGGACGTGAACTAGCTTGAATGGTCAGTTGTCTAGAAGATTTTAATGGTCCTATATGAATACTGTAGTTTTAATCCACTAAGTTGTAAAATATAATCAAATATAAAGGTCTCAGTAATATAATTCTCACTATTCTTATATATGGCTTACAATCTTTGTAGTTGGTAGAAAAATAGATTATATAATTCAGATACTATTCAAAAGTCTTATAAAAGTACTAATTGATATTTATTGTAATTTATTTGGTTATATTGGTTAAATTGTAATGATAAAGAGTGTAGAAACAGGACCCAAAAAACCTCCTCCTTTTATACACACTGAGTTCCCCAATAAATCCCTTGATATACCATCCAATACACAGTTAATGACGCCTCAAAACAACTAATAGACCTTCCCATCAACATCCCTAGTGTCCCATGACATAATTAGACAAGTAGCAACCGCCAAAATACTGTAATAATAAGGGAGATCCATCAAAATTAAAGAAAAAGACAAAAAGAGAGTATATGCGTATAAAACAATGATATAAAAGACTAAAGGGGACTTTTTAAGGTTAATAATAGCTTAATAATAAGGGGTATTTACTGTAGAAATAATGGGGCTAATCCTGACATTATACTACGTGAAATTCCCATTCAAAAATAACCAAAATTGACTGAGAAACCACCCAAAAACTTAAAAAAGAGCGTGAGATGTGGGGTAACTACATGCAGTTCTTGGCAGGCTCTTGCACGGGTAAATCCTTGACTAAAATTAGGCGAATTTAAGCATGGTGATGAAATAAAGTGCCAAGAGTGAGGTTATTAATGAAATTAGTGCATATAAACAAGGTCAATGCATTATTAATTAAGCTAGGACACTAAATAAGCGCCTGTCGCCTATTTTAGTGTGTTTCCCCACAGTGGGCGTAGAATGTGGGGTAATTATAGTGTGAAAAAGCTAAATTTGCTAAAAATGAAGCTATTTACACGGGAAAAAAGCAGGCAGTATGTGGCCAGTACACAGAAGCCATTTCTGGCATAAAAAACACCAAATTTTAAAAGTGTTATTTTTATGCATTTAAATAGCCAAATCAATAGTTCTAATTGAGCCCAATTGATCTGTCAAAGCGCAATTTTGATATTCTCAATTTTATAGCGCATATAGTCAACTTTTAAGTGAAATAAAGCGCATTTCTTGTTTTTTTGCATAAAACAATGAATATAACAGCTTTAAGTGTACTTAAAAATTATGTAGCCTTATACTTAGGGTTCTTAAGATTACCCTAACATATTCCAACTTAATATTAAGTACATAAGACCTATAAAAGGTGGATATATGCATGTATATAAGGTGTTATAATGGCATTTTTTGTGTATTATCATAATTTTACTTATGTATACTATTTGTGTACTCTTATTTATTGTTCCCATGTATAGTTCATGTGTTTAACATAACTTATAATTACTTTTTACTCAGTCCTGGAGATATACAGGCTGACATATTCTATCTTGATATATCTTTAAAAAATTATTGGAAGAGACAAATCCAAAATTAAATGAAAAAAATTAAAAAGGATAAATAAAATTGAAAAAGAGGAAAATAAAAAGGGAAATTTAAAAAAAATAAAAATAAATAAAAAATATAATAAAAGGGAAAAAAAAGGAAAAAAAATTTGGAATAAAATATATAATGAAAGAAAAAATATAATACTTTATTTGCAATACTTGACAGATCTACTAGGAACAATTTTTTTATTTAATTTTTTTTGATTATTAATACAATTAATAAGACCTTCATTTATTTGGAATGAACAGGCAAAATGGGTTAATTCTTTATAAGAAACTAAAGTTGGAGGTGCTTTAGTTGTTTGATGCCAATGTTGAGAAGATTTCTATATAGCCTCAACTATTCCATTGGAGAATTAAAATCAATAATACATTTATGGTCAGGAAAATAAAGGCCATGTCCCTCATCAGAAGAGGGTGATGGAATAGGAACACCAGTCTCTGGATTAATATAAGAGAAAATTCCAAATGAAAGAGAATTCTTATCATGTTTATCTAGATGAACATGATTTTAAAATCCATTATAAGTGATTATAATATTTGAACAAAAACATAATAATTTATTGATTCTTCCCATTCAAGATCAGACCAATTTGGTAAACCAGATTCTAAAGCAATTTGATGGTTTTTTTGAAAAGCTTGAAAAAATAATTTTTTAAAATGATTTTCCAAGAAAATATTAAATGATACAAAGAATTCCATTGTTTCAGATCTTCTTCCATTTGCTCTGGTATCAAATTTTTCAATAAAGAATAAATTCCTGAAAAAAATATGAGAAAATTAAAAATTAACTATAATAAAAAATTTTTTTACATGCCAAAATAAATTCCTTGATAATATCCTGGTTGCCAACCAAAACATTTCCTCACACCTGAAATCATATTTTTATTTGATAAGGATTGTCAAAACATAGCCATTTTATAGAGAGTAGAAATTAAATCAGAAATCTGGAAAAAAACTTCATCCTTTTTCCAATTAAATGAATGAACTTCTAATATTAATTGAGGTTTTTATCCATTATTGACAACTGAAACAATGATATCTATACCACCTTTTGTAAGGTTTTTGATATTTGTGTAAAAAATTTTTTTCTTAACATTTGATATTGAAGTCTTATAAAATTTGAGATCCTCCAAATATCCAAAGAATGTTTTGCAAAATATCTTCATCCAAATCAATTTTCTATTTTTATAAAATTTTGTCTTTGAATTGATGATTCTTTAGCTGGTTCCATGATTTTCTGCTTTTTATTTTCTGGTAAGGAAAGCTCAGATTGATTGGGAGAAGGAATAGAGTTGAAGGAAATTGAAGAGATAGAAGAAAGTAAAGATAAAGAAGAAGAAGAAGCAGAATATAATTGATGATTATTCTTTGAGCTTTCAAGATTTGAAGATAAGGAAGAAAGTGAAGATAAAGATGATTCAGAAGAAATTGATGATAATGAAGATGAGTGAGTTAAATTTTCCATAGTAACTTCCTGGAAAAAAATTATAAAACAAAAAAGATAAAAATAAAAAAATAAATATATTAAATAAACCCTCAACAATAAAAAATTATCATTAAAATAATTGAAAAGAAAAAAAATTTTTTGGTAAAAAAAAACAAAAAAAATTAGTTGTAAAAAAATCAGTAAAAAAATTTTGAAAAAAATAATATTTCAAAATAAAAACCTGAATTATAATTAAAATACAAGGTAAAACAAAATCACCCAAAAAAAAAGAGTAAATAAATAAAAAATTTAAAATGAATTCAGTAAATTTCAGAATAATTAATTATTTGAAAAATAAGACACAAATAGAAAAAATTAAATTACCTGATTTATTTTGGAAACAGGGGGAAATGTCTAGAATCTATGGGAAAGAAAAAAATTCTGTAAAAAAAATTAAAAAGCAGAGATTAGTCTTTTTTTTTTCTTCAGAATTCCCTCCTTGTTCACCTCAAACCCCCCTTTAACCCCTCCTTACCCGCCTCAAACCCCCCCTTTAGTCCCCCTTTACCCTCCCTTTACCCCCCTTTACCCCTTCTTTACCCCTTCTTTACCCCTTCTTTACCCCCCTTTAACCTCTCCTTAGCCACCTCAAACCCCCCCTTTACCCCCTCCTTGGCCCCCTCAAGCTCCCCCTTTACCCCTTCCTTGACCCCCTTAAGCCCCCCCTTTGCCTCCTCAGACCCACCTTAAACCCCCCCCCTACACCTACCTTATCGAATTGGTAACAATTCAATAAGTTGTAGAAAAATTGCTGATAATTGTTCTCTAACTTATCAAATTGTTACCAATTTGATAAGTAGGTGGTGGGGGGAGAGGTTTGAGGGGGGATTTGAGGGGGGATTGAGGGGGTAAAGGGGGAGGCTTGAGGGGGCCAAGGAGGGGGTAAAGGGGGGGACTTGATGGGGCCAAGGAGGCAGTAAAGGGGGAAAAGTGGGGGGGGTTGAGGCAGGCAAGGAGGGGGTAAAGGGGGGTTGAGGTGGGCAAGGAGGGATTTAAGGGGGGAGTTGAGGTGGGCAAGAAGGGGAGAAAGGAGGGTATGGAGGCAGACAAGAAGGGGGGAAAGGGGGATGATGGAGGGTGAAAAAAAAGATAAAAGAAAAAAAAATTAGTCTAATCTTGAAAACCAAAAAAAAAGCACTTACAGGAAAAAAAAATTTAAATAAAAATGACAAAAATAAAAAAGAGAAAAAATAAATTATTAGCAAGTAAAAAAAACCAAAAATAAGAAAAAAATGACTTACCTTGAGAGATGAGATGAGAAATAGAGGAATGAAATAGAGGAATTGAAAATATTTGACTGATGTTTGAGGAGAGGTTGAAAAGGATATGGGTGATGAATGAAAAAAAACACTGACAAAATATGTGATTTCATGTTGAGCTGGTGAAAGAAAACCAATGAGCCATCCAAAAAAAAGAGAAGCTCTTCCCAGCCTACTAGCACTAAGGCAGGGGGTCTGCCTAACATCTGGAGGCCTACCTAGAGGCGACTGGAACACCCTGAAGTCAGATTGACCTGAAGCCAGAAAGTTAAGTGATAGCATTCATAGTGGAGTGAAGTAGCTGTCTAGTAGAGAGTTGCTTCATTCTTGTTGGTAGTATAGGTGTCAGTAGAAGGTTTAGGTGATGAGTGGGAAGTGGGAATTCACTGCCAAATGTGCAGTTGGGGTGCGAAGATAGAAAAATAACTTAAGTGTTCGCCACCAAAATTAAGTAGCATAGAGTGAGGAGAGACTTAAGGATGGCATCAGCAATTATAAGTCATGTGAATTTCTTAAAAATTCATCATGGATGTGATGAGTTTGTGATCAGGAAGTAGGAACAGAAATTGGGGTATAAGAGGCAGGATAATGCATTACGATGGATTCCTTATCCACTAGCCCTGGTGATAGTGTATAAGAATCTTCTGCAATTAATAATTTCTGATCTCGGAAAATAAAATTTCTGATCCCTAATGGCGGATCCCTAAACATTGATACCCCCTAATATAGTATTGCTCTTTGATCAAACTAATTATAAGGAGATTTATAAAGTCTTTTGTTTAAATGGAATATGAAATGGATTTTATTTCATAGACTTAGAAAATTCTTAGAAAAATAATATTATTTTTACTTATCAGTTTGAATGTCATATTTCTTGTAAATAATTGATAAGTCCTTGTTCCATATATATTATTTAAGAATTATGTGCAAAATTTCAGATTTGAATTAATCCTGTCAAAACTTTTGTTCTAAAAAACAAAGAAGTGATCCTTTACTTTTTCACTTACTATTTTCCTCAACACCATTAAATTGAAATACTTTATCTATTCATTAGGGGGTATCAATGTTCAGGGATCTGAATTAGGAATCTGAAATTTTTTTTCCTGTGATCAGAAATTATTAATTGTGGAAGATTCTTATCCACTATCCCTGGGGCTAGTGGATAAGGAATCCATCATAATGCATTATCCTGCCTCATATACCCCAATTTCCGTTCCTACTTCCTGATCCCAAACTCATCACATCCATGATGGATTTTAAGAAACTCACATGACTTATAATTGCTGATACCATCCTTAAGTCTTTCCTCAATCTATGCTACTTAATTCTGGTGGCAAACACTTAAAGTTTTTTCTATCTACACACCCCAACTGCACATTTGGCAGTGAATTCCAACTTCCTTCATCACATAAGCCTTCCAATGACAACTATGAAAAACCTCTCTACTAGAAAGCTACTTCACTCAACTCTGAATGCTATTGCTTTACTTTTAGTTATTTACTATAAAAAAGACTCTGATTTGGAAGATACTTTAGCCTATATGAATTTTTTTTCCAAAAAGCGTTACATAAACCCAAAGGGTAAAATCTTCATCATGATCCCAGATATGATCTTTGCTCTATTCTCAACATTCCTCAACTAAACTTCACTCAACTATTTTGAACTTCTCCCAATTTTTTCTTCAAACTTTATCAACTCATCTCCAAACATCCTATATTTCATAACAATTCTCAAAATAAACAGTGTGATTCTGCTATTCAACTTGCTGTTGTGCTATGTCGCCTTGACTCAAATGAAAATGGTGCTGCTGTAAGACGTTTGGAAAATCTCTTTACCATAGGATATGGGATGGTGATATTAGAAACCAAGTGCTGTACTATTGCTATCCTTTCTCTCAAGTATAAAACACTTGCTTGACCAATTCCACAACAGAAACTTGAATCCTCTCAAGTAATTCAAACTGAAGGTTTCCCTGGATGTGTAAGATTTGTTGATGGAACAACTATACCTTGGAGTCAAAATCCTGCTTATGATTGCAACCATTATTTTGATTACAAAAAAAGTTTTCTTCAAAATGTTCTCCAATTTCACATATTTCATAAACTGACTTTATATCTTCTTTCTAGATACTCTATTGCCATTCAACTTGTATGTGATTTCAATAAAAAATTTATTGCTTCTCATAGTGGCTGCCCCAGCTCATATCATGAATCTTCTGTCTTCCAAATAATGAGGATTTCTCAAACTCCTGACTCATACTTTGATGAATCACAGTACATCCTTGCAGACTCAGCATATGCAAGTGGAAAGTACGTTATTCCTGCTTTCTGTGGCACAACTATAGAAAATGAATCCAAAACCACCTTTAATTATCATCTTTCCCAATCAAGAGTATGGATTGAACATGCTATTGAGATTTTAAAGGGAGGATTTTCTAGTCTCAGGGAACTCAGAATCCAATCTCAAAAAAAATGGCAATCAAAACTGAAAATCATTGGATAATGACTTGCGTTATACCACACAATATCCTAGCTGATTTAAAGGATGAGTGTAATGATCTTTATGAAGAAGAGGATCCTGAACCAGCACTGTCTCTCCCCTTAATCAAATCACAAAACATTCATTCAACCAGCATACTCTCTGTCATTATGCCTATTACTCTCCAAAATTTCTCTTTACCACCCTTTTAAATTATTTTTTGTACTCTCCCAATTTTCAACTTCCTTGTTTTTTTCACTTTTGTTCTTTTCATGTTCCATGTTATTCACTTGTTTTGGTTATTTTTTTTGCATAACTGCAATTTTGAATTTGCTGTTCTGGTCTTCCAACATTGGCAGGGGCCTTTGTTGGTCTGTTTGGCGCAGTTTGTGTATGTCTTAATTTACATTTGTGAATTAATCACCACACAATATTTGGGGGACATTCTAGAAAGTTCTCAACTTAAAGTCAGATGGAAATCAGATGGAACTCATACTGAAGTAATACTGAACTTTCACTTGAAGTATCACACAAACAATAATAGATCTATATTTTAAACTTAGTGAAAGTGTTAGGATAAATGAATGGAAGCCAGAAAAAATCATTCCATGAGTCTACTCAATGCACAGTATTTTTTGATGAAACTTATTTAAAAAATAATTTATTAATTTAAGCTTATCAATGAAAATATATCAATAATATCATAATTCTTAACTAAAATAATGTTTTTAAAAACTTTCAGATTACATATAAAAAAAATAGGTGACTTTTTCTATTACCCCCAACTATTTTTCCAGAATTGAAAAACTGTAATTTTATTATTAACACAATATAAACTAAATTTCTCCTTGATGTATTTTTTGAATGTCAAGATTTAGAAATGATATATTTCAATTTATTTAATTTTCTTTAAAAAAATAGAATCAACAGAAAAATTAAATTATTTATTATAGATTTCAATTAAAAACATGGAAAACCAAAATTTAAAGTATGGTAATTTTTTTTTGAAGCTTTTAGACTACATGAAGAGCTTTAACAAATTATTTACACTAATTATTTTTAAATGAAAAAAAAATTGATTATGTATCTTAGAATTAGAATATATCTTTAAACTACTTTGAAGTTAATTTTTAACTGTATATATTTCATGTTTCAGCTAATATTTTATGAAAGTGAACTCTGTTCTTTGCCCAAAGAACAGAGTCCATCCTCCTATTTTCACACTCAGTTTTCATCAATCCCCATCACTCTCAATTCTATAAACACATGCTTGTCTTCCCTCACCACCCCTTTTGCTACCCTCCCAGCCCCATTGTATGCCATCCTCTTTTGATCCCCATTTCACTTCTCTCAACCTCTCCCTAACCCTTTTGTTCATTCAAAATGCCTCAGAAACCCTAAATCTTCCCTTCCAACTCTTTCCCAACTTTTTTTCTACCTCATATATCCTTCCTCACCCCTCTCTCCAGCCTCCCCAACCCTTGTAGCCCCACTATTCCCCTTTACCTCACCTCCACTATCCTTGAACCCTGATTTCCTTTACATCAAGATATGTTACTGTTTTCATATAATGGTGCATCTGGCCTTAGGTCATTCTAATGGCTATTATATAAAATTGGAAAACTTGATTTGGACTGTTGAAAATAATTGGTTGATGAAATTGTCTTTTTAGCTTTTTTTCATTTAATTTTGTATTTGTCTCTTCCAATTATTTTTTAAAATTATTTCAAGATAAATTACTGTTTTTATATAATGGTGCATCTGACCTTAGGTTGTTCTAATGGCTATTATATAAAATAGGAAAACTTGATTGGGACTGGTGAAAATAATTGGTTGAAGAAATTTTCATTTATAAATTTTTTTCCACTTGATTTATTTGATTCAATAAATTGTAGGGGGGTATTGCCAAATTTTCATATCAGACTTTAAAAAAAATTTTGATTTGAAAATTTGGTGATACCCTTCCCTTGATTCAATGAAATACAGGGGGGGTATTGCCAAATTTTCATATGAGACTTGCAAAAAAAAATTGACTTGAAATTTTGGTGATACCCATCCCTTACTTCAATAAAATGTAGGGAGGAGTATTGCCAAAATTTCATATAAGACTTGCAAAATTCTTTACTTGAAAGAATTTTGGTGATACCCACCCCTTATTTCAATCAAATTCAGGGGTGGGGTTGGGAAATTTTCTAATGTGAATTGAAAATTTTAACTAAAAAAGAATTTTTAACATTAAAAATTCTTGAAATATGTATTTAAAAAATAATTTATAACATTAAAATATGAAAATTTGACTAATGATGTATAGAGTAAAGAAATACAGGAAACTAAGATAAAATTTTATGTACAATTAATTATGAACAGTTAAAGTGTGAGAGAAATAAAACCAACTAGTCATAAAAAAATTTCTTTAAATATTCTATTTCCTCAACAGATTTATTAGCTTTAACACATTCTATCGAGAAATCTTTCTTTTTGGAATTTTCTTCACAATCAAGCTTATATTTCATCTGTTCCATGAGGTTTTGATGCTCAAGTGTTTTCTCCTCTTTCTTTGATTTTTCAATACTTAGAGATTACTTGAATTTTTTATCCTCCAAGTCTTGTGCCCTATCATCCTTCCGTAAAGAGAGTTTGTACTTCCTCTCCTTCAAGACTTGTGCCCTATCATCCTTCCGTAAAGAGAGTTCAAACTTCTTCACTTCCAAATCATGTACCCTGTCATCCCTCCTTAAAGTGAGCTCGTATTTTTACTTTTCAAACTTTATAGTCTCTTTAGAAATTTCCACTTGTTCTAGAGTGATAATAAATATTAACAAAAGTAGAAGAAAAGCAGAGTAAAGTATTAAGAGGTTTGGTATCACTTATCAACATCATGTTTCTCCAAAAATTCTTCAATAGAAGAAAAAGGGGTTTGAGATGAAATATCACTTTATCTTCTTCTTTGAGAGTGGAAATTTAGACTACTTGAAGCCCTTTGCTTCTTTTTCAAGGTCACATTTTCCGCCTCATCATTGTCTCTGGCTTCTGACTCAGTTGATTGTGGCTCCTGTGTTTGTTCTTCAGCCTTTTTAGAAATAAAAAAATGTAAATAAAAAAAAGAATTGGTAAGATAAAAGAAAAAAACATGCCTGAGTTAGATCAGGTTGGTTTATATCACCATAAGGATCTATTGAAAAGATATCTTGATTTGTGGAAGTTAAATGAGGGGTGGCTTGAGTAGAAGAAGAAAGAAAAAGATTTCTTTCAACATCATGTTTGGAGATAGAATCTTCACCATCCAACATGTTTGCAGGATTAAAATCAGCTTGCTCTCCAAAAATAGCATCCATCTCTTTAAAGTAAGGACATAAAGAATCAAGTTTATCATCTATGGATTTGATGCCCTTACTGATATCAAGGTCAGTAATACCAAACCAGTAGAAGATGAAAGAGTCTTTGCCTTCTTGTATTTGGCTCAATAATGCTTGAAGCATGTAGAAATCTGTTTAGGTAAAAGATCTATCCTTCCCTTTGTCTTATTCCGTAATTTGTTGGCCATTAGAAGATAACCATTAACTTTTGATGCTGGGGGCCCTCCTACTTTAGTTGCATTTTTTGTACCTAAACAAGAATCATAGTTAGATTTAGTTTTCAGCCAGTTGATAAGAATGAAATGATCATCTTTTTTTAATTGAAAAGTCTTTGATTTCTCAGCTGAGGGGGGGAAAGAGGGAGTAGTGTGATTTGAAGAACAACTGAGGGAAGGCTGCCTTTGAGAAGATCTATTATGATGGGGCATGTTAAGATAATTGAAGATAAAAAGGAGAAAAAACAAGTAGATGAGATGGCAAGGTGTTTTGAATGGAGAGAATATGACAGGATGAGATGAGAATGGGAGTGTGCAGCAAGGTAGATGGCATATCCAGAGAGTAGTCAAAGATGTGGTTATGAATGAAAGTAGGCCAAGATGTGGTTATTAAAAATTGAGTAGAAAAATGTTGGATAAGAGATCAACTTTGACATGTAAAATGTCTAATAACCCAATTATTAGCAAAAATAATTGCGGAAGATAATTGTGGTATAAGGATTTTTATCTGCAATTAATTTAATTGCAGATTGGTCAACTTTGATACCCACTAATAAGTAGATGGAGGAGAGAAATTAAAAATTAATTGTAATATTTCATCTATATTTTCTTGATCATTTGGATTGTTTGATGTTTGATATATTTTGCTATAGAATGTGAGAAAGTATTGGTTTATTAACATAGATTTTGTCTTAATAATTGATAGTGAGTAGTATTTATTACATTTTCACTAGAATAAACTTCAACAGAAAAAATTGTAAGCTTTCAATATGTGTATTTTCTACATGTTTCAAATTTCTAAAGCAATATTCATATTTTTGAGCCACAATTTTTTACTAAATAAATATATTTATTTATTTGTTAAGACTATCTACCATTTAAAAAGAACTCTTCATCTAGACTCTTCACCAATAGCCATGTTTTTGAAGTGAAATGAATTTATTTGGGAGAATCTTGGACTTCCAAAGGCTTCAATGGTGATTTCTATAAGTGAACTTCTCTTTTCCAGGATCTTCATTCTAGAGTAATTTTCGATCTGATTGGCAAAAAGATTTGAAAAGTTGATTTCTTTACAAAACTTCCATTCTGAATCCAAGGTGCTTGACTCTTTTGGATCTATTGACTCAATATTTTGCTTTACTTGATTTAATATATTTTGAAAAAGAGCTAAGGGCTTTTGAGATTGCCTCCTAAAATTGATTTTCTTACTGATTGCATAAAGAAAATGTATACGTTCCACGTCACCTTCATTCTTAATATTTTCATAAATTTTCTTTTTAAAAATTTTATTCTTAGTGGCATTAATTTCATGCAGCTCTTTGGCAGAACTTTCCGCCAACCATTGTTCAATCCTTGAGATGAATTCATTCAATATTATTAGTGTATTCTTGGTGGTTCCATCTCTTGTCAACCGATACTTCTTATCTAGCCAGCGAATAAGTTTCTCAAGAAACCAACAGGATCGATACAAAATCGAAGCATGGACCCCCTCATCCGCCAACATAAGAAATCTAATCATCAGCATACTACGAATTTCATTTTCAAGGGACAACATCTTTCCCAATCGGGTGACTGCTGCTTGAATAGCTTGTACATTGCTGAAAAGTAAAAACTGAGCAACTCTGAGCGTTCTTTCATCAATTTCACGGTTTGACGCTTGGAGAAAATCTGGTAGTCCACTGAGATATATTTTGTACAGTTCGAGAGGTCCTTTGGCTAACTTAAGATACTCAATTGATTTCCTCTTTCCAAACCTTTTTTTTGCAGATAGGGAATAGAGTATTAATACTTCATCCTTCAATATTGGCTCTAGGGGGTGTTCTGAAATAGGTTGCAGATATTCCTTAAATAAGTTTTTTGCTTCTCTTAGGGCTCGCAGTCGTATCCCTGAAGATCTTTGGTCGAATTTTATCCAAAACCCTGTCTCATATTGAAAATTTTTGATGATGATGACAGGCTGAGTGCTATTTGTTGACACCTTACGTTTTTTTTGTAATGAAAGAGATTGAGGCTTTTCAGGCTGATGACTAAGAACAATATTTGATTTATCATTAAATGGCTGTTTTGAACACGAATGGACGATGCGAATTCAAACTAATCTTACTAGCTGGTTTGCATCTTTTTTTTTTTGTCTGAGGGTAAGATGTTGGTACTTAAATCGTTTGAAGCATAATACGAACCCGATGTTTCAGCTGGGCTTTCTAAACCTTCATGGGCCTGAGATATAATCAACGAAGCTTGGGTTTCCAAATCTAAAAGAATCAATTCCATTTCTATTTTGACAAGTAAAATTTTTTCTAGATTAATGGCATAGATGGGCTTACCCGTTTCTTGAGCAGAAGGGAGCTCTGGTGGTAAAACTGATAAAGCCTGTCCAGATATTTCTAAAGGCGGAGTTTTAGTATGAAGTTGAGATCTAGTGTAATCCAAGGTCTTCCGAATCGGAATTGTGCTATTTCCAGAAGAGTGTATATCTTGTAGATGTGAACCTATTTCGATATCCACTCCCTACGAAACCAAAGTTTGAATCCAGGATCAGGATTGAAAACTGTCACTCTCCTGACGGAAAACTAAACCTATTTCAATAGAAAAAAAAGAACCTACAAACAATCTAATTTTTGATTTTTGATTGGTGGCATTGGTTTCAGTATATTTAAAATTCTGACAAGACTAAAATCATTTTTTGGATCTTATGTAAATAAAATCAGTCTTCAAAAACCGAAAATTCTTATATAAGACAGACCATATGATTAATCTTTTGAGTTTTTAACGACGGTTCTTCATTCGCAAGTGGATCTAAGTTTGAAGTATTTGCGATTTTTCGTTTAAGTGAAGCCAATGAAGGTGCTGCATTATCTGGCAGGTCAACATCATTCATATGTATTTCTAAGCAGAGACTGGAAGGATTAAATAAAAAATTAGATCCTTTTTCTGAGGTGGGCTGTGAGTAGCTAAACAGTAGTTTTTGGGTGTAATAAGCTATAAACACGCTTAATAGTACGCGCATGGTTTACAATACGGCAAAAAGAAAAAAAAAGCTTCTGAGAAATTACTCTTCTCACCAGGAAGAAAGGACAGGAATGGACAACAAATTGCTTGGTACTCGAGGGAACACATTTAACATAAAACGCAGCGAACAAAATTGTGAATCAAACACATTAGACTGTACAATACGTAGATAAACCAAGGGCAGTACGTAAAATAAAATGAGATATGACATAAAAATCAACTGACAAGGTTTCACCATTTAATGTGAGAACAAAAAGAAAGTCTTTTTGGTAGGGTTACAACAAAACCTGTAAAGCTTGCGGGTTTCTCGTTTCCGATCCCCCGCCAAAACTATGAGAATAGGTCACTTTTGGCAAGGAGTAGTTAATAAGAACACCGCAAGCTTTTCCGGTCTAGCAGTATCTCCTTCTGCTTTTATGTGTAAAGATGTATTTAAGGCCAAGGTCAAAGTCAGGTCGAGCCAGTAAAACTTTGCCAGTGTCAAAGAGTGCAAGGTCAAAAGGAACTAGTGTCAATGAAGATAGTTGGAAGAAGGTCAAAAGAAGCAAGAGATGAATGGCGAATACAAGGGCAAGTCATCCATCTTTTTTATTTTTTATTTTTTTTATATATCTTACAATCTCACCCGACAAGGGGCATGATGGAGAAAAGCAGGCACATAAGGTAGTAAATACATAATAGGGATGGACTAAAGATCATGGGGAGACACTAATGGCAATTTAGTAGGTAGCATTTAGACAGAAGTCACTGGGGTGAAGACAGGTTGTTAGGGAATCTACGAGAATCAACTAAAAATTTAGCTACAGCCGCCGTGGCAGGGGAACTAGACAAGAGGGCTGTAGTAGTAAATGGTAACTTATGCTTTGCTACTTCTTTAATAAGTGAGCGGCGGATATCTGAGTGAGCAGGGCAAAAGAGTGGGAGGTGTTCAGGCGTGTCCTTTGCCCTAGAAGAGCAAAGTGAACAGAGTGGAGAATCAACTGCCTTGAAGCAAAAGAGATAATTCTTTAGGGGGGAGTGACCAGAGCGGCGTTGAGCGAAGGCGGTAGCATGTGCTCTTGGGAGCATAGAGAGAGATTTAAAAAGTTTTGATGGTTCACCTTTTCCTCTGAGTTTCCTAAGAACCTCTTGAGGTGGAGGAGCAGAGAGAAGCAACGAATGATGCGAAGTCATCCATCTTAAATAGAGCGTATGTCTACGGTGCAGCTAATCCTGGAAAGCTTTTTTTTTTTTTTTTTTTAATTTCTTACAATCTCACCCAACTAGGGGCATGAAGGACAGGGACGATATAGTCTAGGTACAAGAGGGCAGGAAACTGTTATGGTGTTACCATACTATGTACTTAGCTAGTCTCTCATCAGTATATAGTGTAGCCTCCAAGTACATTGGAAACCTTTCCCTGGTTCTGCAAGGCATCATTCTCTACAGAAACAAATGAGGGGGGGTAACATAGGGCAATTCAGGGCGATGTTAGTATATACAAAAATTTCATTTTTTTATCTTTAGTTAGTGTATTTCAAATGACTACGGCATTACTTGCCCTGAAGTAGGATAATGTCATCTGTATGTAGAAAGAAGAAACATACTTGAGCATAGTGTGAGAAGTCATAGTAACAGTATATATATCTCTATGTAGTAGTGTTTGTTCCTCATACTCCTCACTACGCAATATAGGGGGTGGACTTGCTAGCAAGTCCTCAACCTGAACTCAGATGGAACTCAGATGATACTCAGATTGAACTCATACTGAACCCATACTGAACTCTACTTGAACACCCACCTAAAACTGTTTTGCTGAGTGGTGTTCATCTCTGATTGTATGGTTCCTTTATCAATAGCTCAAGGTGTGTTCAATCTGTGGTGAGTTTGGGTCCAAGGTTGCGGACTTGCTCGCAAGTCCACCCCCATGTTGTGTGGTGCCTTTTTTTTCCTTTTGCTCATAACATCATCTCATCTTTCCACATATTCACACTTGACATACAGGTTAGTGCACCATAGTCATTACTTTCAGCTCCATCCCAGTATTACTAGAGGAGGAGACTTACATTTGATTAAAAGGTGTGCTTCACTTATATACTACAATTATATATTATTATTTTTACATTTATTACTTACTGTAGGTCAGCACATCTCTGTTTTATGTGTGTATTCTGGATCATTGACGAGATTCAACTGCACTATTTAGGTGTGCTTATTTCTGCAATAAATACTTCTTTTTTTCCTTTTGCTCATAACATTGTCTCATCTTTCCACATATTCACACTTGACATACAGGTTAGCACACCATATTCATTACTTTCAGCTCCATCCCAGTGTTACTAGAGGAGGAGACTCACATTTGATTAAAAGCTTCCTGTTCTCTAATAGGCAAAAGAATTTTTGGAAGTATTGTGAGAGGGGGACGTTGTCAAGGAATCTGTTAGAGTTAATGAGAAAAGCAGCAACATGGAAGGTGACTGGGGAAGGGGACAGTAGAGAGTAGGAATTAAATTTAATCTTGTGTTTTTTAGCCACTTCAAAGAGCGCAGAATGCTCTCTGGAATGGGCCGGACAGAAAAGAAGGACATGTTCCAGGGTGTCAGGAGAGTTGAGAGTGCAAAGCGTGCATATGGGTGAGGGAGCAGCCTTGAAGCGAAAAAGATAGTGCTTAAAAGAGGAGTGGCCAGAATGGCATTGAACAAATTCAGTAGCATGTGCTCTTGGGAGAGAGGACAGCACTTTAAAACAGAGGAATGGGTTAAACCAACCTGTAAGTTTTCTCAGTGTAGCTCTTCTGGGAGGGGAATGAAGGAGGATTTTTGAGTGTTTTTTAATGTAGGATTTAAGGGAGGAAATAGAGGGAAGAGGAGCGTTAAGTGAAAGGAGATACTCAGCATGGGAGGCCATGAGATGAAAAATATTGGCAAGCATGTCTGTAACCTCATTAGCCGGAATTGCCACATGACATGGGCACCATTGGAGAGCAAGAGACACTCCTGGATTGGCTTCTATGATTGCAGAGAAAGAGGCAGCTATTGAGTGAAGCAACACAGAGTTGTGAGTTGAGTTGGACAGGGATGACAAGGCCCTAATGGCAGACTGGCTATCTGTGAGTAAGGTTAGTGAATTGTAAAGGGAGTGAAAAGGGTTGGTAATGAATAGGTGTAGTCCAAGGAATGTCCCAAACATCTCAGTCTCAAATACCAAGAAGAGATGTTGGTCAACAAGATGGGCCACAAAAGGGATGTTCTGACCTGGGTCAAAAGCTGCTGCATAAGGCCCTGAACCAGACTTTGACCCATTGGTGTATATCAAATAGGAAGAGTGGGGATGGGAAGAGATGAGATTGTAAGTTTCAGCACAAGCTAGGTCACTAGTATTGCTGATGTTGGAGGAAAGTAAGGGAGGGATGGCAGGAGTCTAGGTTGGAGAGGGGAAAGGAGGAGGGAAAGACATTGGTTTTAGAAAGGATGTGGAGCTGGTGTTGGTGAATTTTGGGGGTGGGAGAAGACAGGACCTGTTTTGCCAGGCAGACCATTGGATTTGAGGGGGGGGGGGGTAAGGAGCCTTGCCCATGCCTTATTAACAACAATGTCCTGACACTGTGTGCAGGGGAGAAAGGATGAGTAATGTAAGAGGAGGGAAACAGGGGTAGAGTGGAAACAACCAAGGGCCCTTCTCAGTGCCTTGTTGTCAACAACCTGCAGGAGCCTTCACCACACAATATGGGGGGAGGACTTGCTAGCAAGTCTGCAACCTTGAACCAAAATTCATATCTAATTGAGTACACATTGAGGTAGTAATGAAACAATAAAGAATAAAGTGTGAAAATGAATTGAACCTCTGATGAAGCTAGAATGATTATTTATTGAATTACAAGTGAGCATTTTTTGAAACAATGTTGGAGGATTAAAAACACAATTTTGTAATGGTATGTTGAAATCAGCCCTTCCCACAGCTAAGCCAGTCTGGAAAGCTACAAAATGTTTAAAATAATTTTATGCTTTGTTGCATGTAAAACCAGACACACCCCAACTTAAATTGAATGAAAAGTGGATTTAAATGTTCAAATAATTTTACTTAATTTTTAATATATGGTGAAATTATAAGGCACTATAGTAAAACATTCAAGAAAAATATTTTGGGAATTAATATCTTCCATTAAATTTCCTAAGTAAGAATTTGAAACAAAAATTTAATTCTAATTATTAAAAAAGATTTTATTAACCATTATTAATATTTAAAATATCTGAAAAATGTAAAACAATTATAAAAATGAAAGGAATATTACTTTGGCAATAAAATTAAGCTCTAATATAAATATCTATTCTGTTTTCTATTCAATAAATAAAAAAGATATGCATGTAATAGTATTTTTTACAATATATTAACCCTTAATCTTCAAAATATGAAAAAAGAAAGACATAAAATGAAATTTTATTAGAATGAATAGTATAAAAATGGTTTGTTTGATTTCTATTTGTTTTTTTTGATTTGATTCCATTCCTGTTTCCATGCTATATAACATATTTCTCATGTTTTATTATTATTTTATTTTGTAGAACACTATTACTTATCTCTCCATTCCTAACTTCTGTCTTACATAAAAAATTATCTCCAATATTTTTTGGTGTTAAAAATTTCTTTTCTTTTCTCTCAACACAATTATTTCCATGATTTTAAACCCTTTCTTCTGCTATCAAATGCTCTTTGACCCTTCAAAAGCATCCCTACCCCTTTCCACTTCTTCCCACCCATATTTATCACTTCCCCAGACCTTCATGTCTGTTATAGCTCATAGAAACTAAGAGGATTTTTTTGAGAAGGAAATGAAAAGGGATTGATAAGAGGGTATGTGTAGAAAAAGGCAAAGGGTGATGATAATAATTGGAGATATGGGGTGAAAAAAAGGGGTAGAGAGGGAAGTAATATGCGTTTAAATTCGCCATCAATATAATAGAGGAGAGAAAAAGGGATCAGAATGGGCTTGATTGTTGAGTGAAGGGTATTAATAGTAGTGGGGAGAAATTTTATGGGACTAGAAACAGGTTAAGATTTGTGGGATAGGGAGTGAAAAAAAAAGGATGAGAGAAAGGTGAAAGGATGGTAGAAAAACATTTGTTGAGAAAATATGATCACATATAAAGGTGCTAGTAAGAGTGAGAGAATTAGAAAAAGTGGTTGAGAAAAATTGAAATAAGAGTTTTTAAAAATAAGAGGGTGGATGCTATTGTATCACCAAACATCAGAATTCACCTTCATCTTATATTTCTTACTACAGAAGAAGCTTTTTTTCAATCATATGAATACTGAGTTATAGCCAAAAATTCTTCACCCTGTGATACTAAAGTGGAGACCTTTATTTTTAATTTAAATAAAATTAAATTCTAGTTTAAGGCTTTGTATAGATCTTTAGTAATTCAAGACACATAAGTTTTTACTACTTGTATCAATAATAAAATTGAAAAAAAAACAAAAGTAATGAAATATTGAAATTAATCAATACATAGTAATACATTCCTTCTTTCCAATAATTTTATTTTATGAAGATTATAATTATACATATCTTTGAAAAATCAGTCAAATTTTTTTATCTATAAAATATTTTGAGAAAAAAAAACCTACAATAAAACTTAAAAAATTCTAAGATATTTATTAACAATTAGAGAAGGCATTGACATTAAATAAAATCAATAATTAAATATTAACCACATATTTAAACATGAGTTTTGGGATGAAGTTATTGAATTTTAATCTCTTATAGTGTGCTGATTGTGAGTTACTGATGTTGTTCCTAATTTCCATACAATTCCACTTGAAGTTTAATACAAGAACTTTTTACATGTTTTAAATTTGAGCTTCAACTTTTAATATCTATACAATCATCTACAAAAAATTAATGCAATTTATTTTCAGTAAATTCAAATACACTTTTTAAATATATTGTTTTAATTTTCATCCTTCTCTTTCCTAAGTAATTTTTTTATCAAAGAAATTTAGTTAATATAATTATATCTTTATAAATTTTTAAATCTATTATCACAAGGTTAATCTCAGTCTTGATGGATCTCTGATTGAACTCCCAATGCAAATTTCATCATTATAATTCTTCAAATTAACTTAAAAATTAAAAATATTTAATGTCTTTGAATTTTTTTAAAAAAGTTTTAACAATGCATATAATGATATATGCTGTAAATTAGAAGCTTTAAATTTAAGTAATTAGGTATCTGGAAATAAAAAGACCTATTAAACTCATTTGTATTCAGTTTTTTTAATCAGAGATATAAGAGCCCTATTCATGACAAAGTATTTTATTTACCCCTATATATGTTGATAAAAAGATTATCAGGCTTAAAGGTGTTTCTGTAGTTTATAATTAATGCATTGGTATATCTATATTCTTTCAACTACATTGAAAAAACATGGCTCATGAATAAAGTAAGTTTTTTTGATAATGTTTCTTAATGAGTTAAAAATTTTCTTTAATTTTTATGATGCCTTTTAAAAAAATGTTTACTTTACTTCATTTTATTTTATTTGATCTAATTTTCCTTTATTTATTCTATCATTCTATATAATACTGTGATATATTATATTATATTTCATTTCATTTCATTTTACTTACTATTATTCTATTTAATTAAATAAAAATTAAATTTTGTTTTGTTTTATTATAGAATATTTTATTCCATTAAATCTTAATGTTATTTATATTATGTCATTATATTTCAAAAGATGATATCACATGTGCAAATAAAAGTCTTTGAATTCTCAAAATGAGCTGGTGAACTCTGATGTAAACAAAAAGATCAGAGTTCACAACCTAACTTCATGCATGTGACCTCTGATCTACAGCTTTACATCAGAGCTCACCAATCATTTTTATGCATGTGTACTCTGATCTACAGCCTTACATCAGAGTACAACATCCAACTTTTTGCCTGTTAACTCTGATCTAAGGACATACATTAGAGTTCACCATCCAATTTTAACCAACTTAATGCTTCTACATGACTATACAACAGCATCCATCAAATGTAATAAAATGAATAAAATGACATTAAGACTTATTATAATGTAGTTGAATATAAAAAAGACAGATAGATGAGTATAATAGCTAGAATTAAAAATAGATAAATACAAATGGTATAGAATGAGATAAAACAAAATAAATTGTTATTATATATTTTGAAAAGGAATGTAATAAAGTGCAATAAAATAAAATAATTATAAAATAAAATAATATAATATAATACATAACCAAATACAAATCAATATAATAAAATACAACACAATACAATAAAATTCAATTTGATTTAATTTGATGTAATAAATTAAATAAAATGAGTGTATTAAAATATAATAAAATAAAATCAATTTAAAAAATTACATAAATTAACCAAATATAAATTTATACTGATTTTTTTTTAAATATTTTATTCAATATAAATTTTAATATTTATACACCATTTAAGTTTATGTATGCATATAAATATTCAATATGAATTTCGCATATGCATATTCAATACAATATTGAATGTGAATATGTGTCAGTGGCTCTCTTGGTCTAGACATTAATACTGGAGGTCCTACAAGGGTTGGGATGGGTTTAAAGGGCTCTCAACCAATAAGTACGTATTTCTTATAACTTTTATTGATATCACTCAATTAATAAGAGGTGGTGAAAGTTATTATTATAATTTATAGATTAGAAATATGTGGTTGTAACTACTAAAATGATAAAGAATTGTAATAAAGGGTTGAAATGATAATTTGTAAGATATGTAAGTAAGTAAGGAATGATTTGAAAAGTACAAAAAGAGAAAGCTTTTTATAGGCAAAAATACGAGAAATAAAGACATGGAGTTAACACCACCTAATACAAGGGTGTGAGAAGAAAAAACAAAATAAAAGAGAGTATGTGAAATAATAAAAATATATCAAATAGTATGTCAATAAGGGTATCATTTTCATTTGAAATAAAACATGAGTTCCCTTGGACTGTCACAATTAATACAAAACATTTGATTTAAAATTTTGATTCCACGGAAATTAAATCTCTCAATAAAGGAATTTTATATTTTTAAGAATTTTATTATATTTCAATATTATTTTTATTCCCACTCAGCTGTATTATTGAGCACGGTGTTAGGGAGTAAAAATATATGGGACAATTACTTAACTTTTTTAATTATTTACATTACTTGGTGTACTTAGCTAGTTAATTGTAAGTAATAAATAAGTAAGTAATAAATAATTAATTACTAATAAGGATTTAAAAGTCATGGCTTCATCTCAGTAAAATAATTAATTATTTTACTGGGTAAGTCTAGTAGCCTGGCTGACACTCCCCCACTCTAAAAAAACAATAAAAAAATGCTATGATTTTTTATTTTTATACTTTTTTAGTAGAGTAGGAAGATTAGATATCTCCTTCCCAGGTGTCCAAGAATCATACTCAGATGATTTATTCTTGAATCTCAATAAGTATTCTGTACCTTTTTCAGCAGTGACTATTCTGTCATTCAGAATCTTATCAATTTCTGCTGTTTCAGTGAATTCATTAGGGGTTTTCTTTGGTCTTCCCCTCCTTTTTTGAAATAAATCACTATTGGATGTGTAAGGTTTCAGAAGAGATATTGGAAAAACAGGATGTTTTCTGTCATATGGAGAATACAAAATAAGTTCAACTGCATTATCTCCAATAATTCTTCTGACAACAAATGGACCAACAAACGGGTCTTTCAATTTGTTATTACCTTTTAAATTGAAGTGGACTGTAGAAATCAACACTTCATCACCCTTTTTAAAAGTGTATTCTTTATGGGATTTGTCCCATCTCTTCTTCTCATATTCAAATGATTTTTCAATACATTTTTGAGTATGACTTCTGCAATGTTGTTGTATTTGAAGAAAAGATTTTACACCAGGATTTAAATCCAATTTAGGTATTTTGTTATTGAGAATTTGGGCAGGAGTATTTGAAACATATCCAAGCCAGAGCTCAAAAGTCTTTCTTTGAGTAACAGAATGAACAGTGCTATTATAAGCAAATTACAACCCAGGAAGTAAGGTAACCCGATCATGAGTGAATCTGACATTGTCTTTATACTCTAGGACAAATGCACAATACCTTCTTATCATGTACTCTAAAGTCTGAATCGTTCTTTCAGCTAATCCATCAGTCTGAGGGTGATGGGCACTAGAGAGTTTCAGATCACAACCACAAACATCCATCAGAGACATCCAAAATTCAGAAGTAAATCTAGGGTCTCTGTCAGAGATTATGGCTTTGGGAAAACCAGCAGTCTTAAACATATTAGACCACCATAAGAAAGCTAATTCTTTAGTGGAAACATCCTTGTGAGTAGGGATAAATTTACACATTTTAGTGAATCTGTCCACAATAATACAACAAGAGTTATAACTGTCTTTTCCAGCAATAGGTAATCCTGTTACAAAATCAATGTTTATTATCTGCCATGGTGAATCAGGATGTTCAATATGTTGCATTAATCCAGCTCTCTTACCAGTCAATCTTTTTGATTTTTGGAAAGAATCACAAGATTCAACATATAATTTGGTTTCTTCAGACATATTAACCCACCAAGCAGTGTTCTTAATTCTGATCATTGTTTTTTCAAGATCAAAATGTCCAGCTAATATGTCATCATGACAAATTTTCAAGATGATTTCTTTCATAGAAGGAGGAATAGAAATAACATTACTCAACTTTCTTCTATTAATAGATATCCTTCATCTATTCAAAATTTTTCCTTTTCCAAAGCCTTTTGTTTCTTTGGTGAAAGGGTTTTAATTAATGCTTGTATTGAAGCATTCTTTGGATCATTTTATATGGTGCATAACTTTTTTAAATCAGTGTCCTTATAATATGAATCCAGAATAAGCTGTAATAACTCTTCCTCCATATCAACCACATATATCCCATGAATATGAATAATTCATCCTCAGGATCATAAGCAGGATTAGAGTCATCATTTGGTAAAGGTAACCTTGATAACATATCCACATTTGAGTGAACAATACCAGCCCTATGAATAATTGAAATTCACCCTCTGTATTTATGAACAGCTAACTGCCATCTGAACATATGTCTGTTAGGTGTTTTCAAGTTTAAAAGGGATTTAACTGCACTGCAGTCAGTGACAAGTTCAAATTTCTGGTCATCTAGGTAATAATTTAGTGTCTCTAGAGCCCACACTACAGCTAAACATTCAAGTTGAGTGGCACCATATTTCAATTCACTATTTCTCAAGGTTCATGAAATATAACAAATTATTACTTCTGATACTTTATCATTCATCACTTGTTTTTGATGGAGGGCAGCACCAAGACCAATAAAACTGGAATCAGTGTACAAAACAAATGGTTGATTAAAGTCAGGTAAAGCAAGAATTGGTGCTGACATCAAACAGTGTTTCATAGTGTCAAAAGATCTCTGTCTTTCACTATTCCAGACAAAAGCAACATCCTTTCTAGTTAATTGGGTAAGGGGTAAAGCTATGACTTGGTAATTTTTAATATATTGTCTATAGTATCCACACATTCCAAAAAAACTCTGGAGCTCTCTAACTGTGGTAGGAGCCTTCACCTGTTGTATGGCTGCCACTTTGTTTTGGTCAACACATATCTGTAACCCTGAAACAACATGACCAAGAAACTTTAAAGAATGAAAACCAAATTTAAATTTCTTCAAAGCAAGTGTCATATTTATTTCATCCATTTTATGGAACACTTTACACAGGTGGTTAAGATGGTCCTCAAATGTTTTTGAGAATATAATGATATCATCAATATAAACCAACAGCCATCCTTCAATTATCTCCTGATGGAATTTGTTATCAATAACTTTTTGGAAAACTGAAGGGGCATTCTTAGGGCCAAATGGCATCCTAACATACTTATAAATACCCATATGAGTAGAAATCACCAGAAAATTCTGAGAATTCTTCTCAACAGGTACCTGGTGATATCCCTTGTTACCATCCAAACAGCTGATATATTTAGCACCCTGTAAGGTAGCATGTATAGAGCTAATTCTAGCTAAAGGATAGATATCATAAACATTATAAGTATTCAGTGCTCTATAATCATCACATAACCTGGCTTTATCTTTCTCATAAGATATTAGGACAGGTGAGAAAACACAATATTTAGGTGTTTCAACTACCTTTTCAATAATATTCATTTTTAAAAGGGTAGAGATATTGTCTTTGATATCTTTTCTCTTTGTGGGAGAAGCAGGATAAGGCTTCTTTTTTAAACTAGGTGGTATATCAGTTAATGAAAATGAAAATGAAAGTTTCATTTCTTCTTTAATTAATCCCAGATCATGTGACCCATGAGCAAAGGCCATAGGAAAAGATTTTATCAATTTAATGATGGAATTTTTATCCTCACCAGAAAGTTGTTCTCCAAAAGAGGCATTGTCAATTTCAGAAATAAGGGCATGCAAATCTTTTTTAGATCTTCCTTTATATTGAACCACAGAATTACATGTGTTCAATTCTGGTATTAATAATTTTTTAGGGGAGGAAATCTTAAATTTTCTCTTCCCATTGATCCCCATTGTGAAACATTGGTTTGAATGATCCAATTTTATGCCATACTTGGTTAAAATATCAATCCCTATAATAAACCAACTGCTTAAGTTATCATTTTTCATGAAAACAAAATCACAAATAGCTCTAAAAAAACAATGGTTATATTTAAAAAACACTGTGGCCTTGTATTTACCAATGGGGAACAAAACAGAGCCATAACCTCTCAAATTTTCAGAAATGATAGGCATAAGTTTTGCTTTGTAGTCTTGATCCACTGAATCAAGTGCTTTTTCAGATACTACACTTCCTCCAGCTCCAGAATCCAGAACAACTTCAATGCTCGTTCCATTAATCAAGACTGGTGCCTTGAGAGGGGAAATAACAATTGAGCTATCCTCAATGTTCTTTATGATCACAGCATCCTCAACTGTAGATAAATCATTATTTTCAATATCAATAGTATTTAAATAAAGAATATCCTCTTCCAGAATCAAGATTTCTTGTTGAGATTCATATGAAATATTTCTGGCACAATCACTTGAAGTATCTAACAGTGCTATTGTGTCATCAGAACGCTCCTCAGTTTGTTCATCAAGATTTATCTTCTTGTCACAAACATGGCCTTTCTGCCAAGGCTTGTTGCACTTGAAGCAAGTGTTTGTTGCATGCTTTTTGGGTGCAACAGGGGCAGAATGTTTACCAACCTTTTCCAGAGGTATCTGTTGGTAATTGGAGGGTTTCTCCAAAGGGGTTCTAGGAATGAACCTTCTGGAATAAAACTTGCTGTTTAGAAGGATCTCATTACAGATCTTAATGAAAGAAGAAGGTTCTCTGGTGAACTCAGTCCTAGCCACAATCAAGTCTCTCAAAGACATTGGTAATTTATAAAGGATCCTGTCCTTCCATGACTCAAACTCCATATTTGGGTCGATTTCTCTCAAGATTTTTTCAAGTTTCATCAAGAACTCAATAGTTTTATCAGTAGAAGAGCTACATCTAGTTTCCTCATACTGCCTTTGTTGAGCCATCCTAAACTTGGAGCCCCCAAATTGTGCTTAAATTAATTTTTTCCAATCTTCCCATGAGTAATCATTCCTATCCAGGAGAACAGATTCATACACATTAGGGATACATTGGTAAACAAAGAAATTAACTTAGACACAATTTCCTCATCTGGAAGTTTGTAAGAGTTTTTCAAGTTATCAATTCTGAAAATGAATTGCTTCCAATCAGAAGAAGAATCACCATCAAATGTTGGATACTGGTCAAGTTTTGGCCAATTCTTTTGATTTGAAGGAGTCTCCTTAGTACTAGCTTCTTTCTGAGTAAGAAGCAGCTGTAACTTCTCCAATTTTGCAGTAATCTCATTGTTTAATCCTTCTGTTGAAGATCCTGGTGCATCATCAATTTTTGATGGAAACTCAGTGGTATCAACAGGTATTTCTGAAACTAATTTTACTTCAGATGAACTAGCAACAGGTAACCTTGGAGCATCCTGAACCATATTTTCCTTTAAAGAAATGTCAGAATATTTTTGATCATTAAACAATGAGTTCAATTTCTCTTCAATGGTTGTTAGTCTGGTTTTCACTCTTGGAAAACTAGATAAACTCTCATTGATTGTTGCAAAAGATAACTGATTTTTATTTTGAAAAGAATAATAATGATCATTCAATCTTTTCAGATTCGTCTTATCTATCTCTAGCTCCTGGAAACAGATAGACACAGTATCTTGTAATTTAGACAAATCATTTTTGATATTTTGCCATAAAGCAACCTTCTTTTCATGAGTTGCTTTATAATTAAAAATATCATCAGAAACTCTCTGTAATTCACTCCTCAATGATTGATAACCCTGTTCAGTTAGCAAACTATTAAACTTTTGAGTCAATTGCATATTTTTCATTATATGATTTTTTTTTTGCAATAATATCTCTCAAATACTCATCATTAATTTTTGCTACATCTGGAGTGTTTCTAAATAAGGAAACAGAGTATCTTTCTAGATTCTCATAAAGCTCAGGATAAAGTGTTTCATCAATAACAGCCATATCAGGATTTATCATTAAAGTAGCAATTAAAACTAAAGGATTAGATACATGAGTGATTTTTCAACTACTCTCACCCTCTACTGGTCTCACAGTTTCATCTCCTCTTCCAGAATTACCTGAAGGAACTGAATCAGCTACAAGAAATGGTACTTGAGATTCAATAGAGGGGCTTACCAAGGCTTTTTGGGCAAGATCTGCATATTGTTTTTTCTTTTTCTGCCTCCTTGAGAAGGGTGAGGAGGTGTGGGGTTGAATTGACTGGGTCTTGATGGACCTGCTTGAGGCAATTGAGTCTGCCGATGTTGAGACAGTTAATCCCACTGGGTGTTTAGCCAATACCACTGCCACTTGGATACTTCCACTTTCTCTGGCTGCTGGGGAGCCAATTGTTGAAGATCCCTGGGAGGAGGAGGTCTCCTCTTCTCTTGAAGAAAAGCATCTATTCTTCTTACCTTTTCTTCTAGAGCATCTACTCTTGACCTCAGTCTTAAGTTCTCTGTTCTCAATTATTTTATGTGGGTGGAAAGGTTCTTTACTTGTTGAGGCAGAGGCATCTTTTTTATCTTGAAGCCTTTGGGAAGTCCTTCTGGGGGGTTGATTGAAGGTTTATGTTCCTGAGCATTTGTCTCTACCAGAATTTCTACTTCCTCCGTTTCCACATCCTGGTTGGTTCAATGATTGATTAATTTGAGATAATTTTTAAGTTAAAGAAGAACTAACAGAAGTAACCTCATCATAATCAATCAGATCCAATTCCTCTTCACGTGCAGAAGAAACACCTTGATCAGTCATTTTATAAATTTAAGCTGAAATGAGGGAGGGAAATAATAAGAAGAATTAGTTTTATTTTTACTTTTTATTTAAAAGAAAAATAATAATAAAAAAAGAATAAAAAATTCTTCAGGACAAAAAATAAACTGAAAATAATAATCAATTTATTTATTAATTCAAAATAATTTAATAGCCAGGATTACAAAATAATCAACTGGAAAAATAAATTTTAATTTTAATTAACAAATTTATGATAATTATCAGGAATTTAAATCAACTGAAAAATAATTAATTACCAGGAATTAATGTCAACTGAAATAATTTAATATAATTTTATTTTTTATTAATTATCAAAATTTCATTGTCAGTACAATTTGTCAACTGGAACAATAAAATTTAATTTATCAGGACAAAAGTCAACTGAAAAATATAATAATCAAATTTTTTTTTAAAAAATAATTTTATTACCTCTAGTACTAAGAACACAGTTGCTCTATCTTTGTCAACTAGGAAAAATAAAATGAATTAAAATAAAAAAAATAATTCCAATTTACTAGACACCTCCCCTTGTAAAATGAGCAAATTAATGCCACTTACAGAGTGCTGAGTAAAACAAAATACGTTGTAGACAATCCTATAGTACTAGCTATAGGCCTTGACCAAGGGAGTTGGAGAAAAACCAGAGAGAAAATCCCCTGTCCCTTTAGAAAAATAAGTGAGATTGACCTGTTACAGAAAATTGGAGATCTGTTTGCTAGACCCTCTAATTAAACACACTTGACCCCTTTAAAAGTGAAGATAATAGTCCCAGACAGACTACTAGAAAGATTTGAAATGAACAGTAATATATTCTAACAAAACACAAGCCAATGAGACAGTGAGGAACAGAGAGGTGATGAGATAAGAGATAAGATGATTCCCCTAAAAATCTTCCCACACACGCATCATAAAGCCAGTGTACAGACCACCCTGACTGATTCCCCACCCAAAATCCAGCTTTCCCAGCCTTTTTCATGCATAAAAGTGCATTTTAGCGCCTCCCAGTGCCCAGGCAGGCAGGCTGCTTGGGGACGGCTCCTCTTAGAAGTGGGAGGGCTGCTTCTAGGCCCTAAAACACCCATACAACCAATAAAAACCCATAACTTCACTAATAAGCAAGATAAACACACATAAGACATACCAAAATGAAAAGAAAATAAAGGACAATAATCTGAGACATAATAAGTGACCCTAGCTTAAGCCTACACAAGCACCAATAAGCAATAAACATCCAATAAATACCAATAATAACACCATAACTACCTATCACCTAAAGATGAAAAAAACACTAATAACACCATAATCCCAATAACAACCTACATACCAAATACCCCCAAATATGCACTCCAGAGGCCTACCCAGGTTTGGAACACCACATCCTCCCTCCAATCAAGAATGTCCCCATTCTTCCTTCACCAACAGCCATGTTTGAACAACTCTCCAGAATCTTTACCTACAACCCATTTCTCTCTTCCACCAGATCCTATTCCATCCTAAGTGAGCTTCTGAACCAGCAATCCAAGCTTCTTCTTTAAAACTTCTCTTGCACCATGCCTTTAAATTAAATCTATCTCTGTGAAAAGAATCTCTTTCTTCTGTTCCTGAATTCCAACTCCGGCTGTACCAGCCTCCAAAAATGAAAAGTGATATCCAGTTGACAAGTCTTCCTGACTATAACCTTCTACCAGCATAAAATTTTTCTCATATTATAGTCTTGGGGGACTCACAACCTCAGTGTAAAGTCTTGGGGGACTATAAGCCCTCAGTTTAAAGTCTTGGGGGACTAACAGCCCTCAGTTTAAAGTCTTGGGGGACTAACAGCCCTCAGTTTATAGTCTTGGGGGACTCCAAAAATCCTCAGTTTATAGTCTTGGGGGACTGAAAAAACCTGAATCACAGAACTCAGAACCAGAGATCAACAAGAAAAATATTTAGAGAAGTAACTAACTTTCTGGGGTAACTGTATATAGAGCTGCCAGCCCATCAGTCACCCCCAAACTTGCCTTTAAAAAATTCAGAAGTTCCCCCTTGGATCCTTCTTCCTTTAAACTTCCACATCACACTGCCTCCCATTCCTCAGTTTATAGTCTTGGGGGACTACACCATCAACAATCCTCAGTTTAAAGTCTTGGGGGACTAACACAGTGTTCAGTTCAAAGTCTTGACGGACTACTTCTTGACAAAATCTTGAAACCAGCCAGTTTAAAGTCTTGGAGGACTACTAGATCCACAGTAGTAAAATTAAATTCTTGAATAAATATTTAACCACCAGCCAGTTTTAAGTCTTGGAGGACTAACAGAATTTTCAGTTTAAAATCTTGATGGACACCAAAAAATCTTGAGCCCGTAATTAAAAGATCAGTTTAAAGTCTTGAAGGACTTTCCAAAAAAATCTTCAAGATATAGCCCATAAATAAAAGATCAGTTTAAAGTCTTGAAGGACCTTCCAGAAAAAAAAATCTTGAAGATATAGCCCATAAATCCCCAAACCAAAAACCATAAAAGCCAAAACATTTAACCTCCTTTAACAAATAAAACAAAATACAATGGTATCCCCCAGCCAATTGATGAGCTGATCCCCTGATACCTTACCCAAATCCAAGTGCACCTTGATGTGGTCACACCTAAAAAAAAAAAATTATTATTTTTTATTTTGACTCCTCCTCTTCTACCAAAAAAATTGCCAGAGCCCTATCTTGAGCCTTTGAAAAAACATAGCCTCCATAAAAAAATTAAAAGAAAAAAAAGAGAAAAAAAGAAAATAATCTTGAATCCACCACTTTTGCAGCCAACACCCTAGAACCACATAGAAAAGCCAGCTCCAGGTCAACAGAAGAGATCACTGGGTGGGCTCCCTCCAATAAGTAAAAATGATGGGAGACCACCAGTGATCCACCACCAATCCAAAAGCACCATAAGACATCCAAGGCAATCCAGTTTAAATTCATAGAGGACTAAAAACCTGAATCACAAAAAAACAACACTAGAATTCAACTAGAAAAAAACCAAAGGCTTGAAACAGAAATTCTGGGGTAACTGTTCTACAGAGCAGCCAGCTCATCAGTTACCCCCACACTTGCCAAAATAAAATCTAGAAGCCCCCTCTGGGTACCTTCTAACAAAAACACAAAATCCAACAAAATCAAACAAAACCAATAAACATGAGGGGTCCAGCACTTGAAGACCAAAAGAATTTCCAGCTTAAAGTCATGGTGGACTAAAAACCTGTTAAAGAAAAAAAACCAATACTAGAATTCAACAAAATTAAGAGAAGGGGTTGGAAACAGACAATCTGGGGTAACTGTTGATAGAGAAGCCAGCCCATCAGTCACCCCCACACTTGCCAAAATAAGATCTAGAAGCCCCACCCCTGGTTACCTTCTAACAAAAAGGATTTTCCAACACAAATCTTCTCCCATAAAAAACCAAAACCATTAAAAAACCATTAAAATTCTTGAAAGCCAAAAAAAATCCAATTTAGAAATAAAATTTTGCAGTTTAACCTCATGCTGGAGGTGAAATAAAACCAATAATATTCATTTTTATCTTCATTTTCTTTAAAATCAAATACCCATCTTCACTTGAATTTTTATTTTCTTCCATCTTCTTTATACTAAGATTTTTCTTTTTTTTTTTTACATTACGGGTGGGCTGCCCGACGTTGGAGGTGCTGCCTGAAGCGGCCCGGCCTCCCTTTTTTTATATAGAGACTTGAACCAGAGAGACTGATAAGAATAGGAAAAAACAAAAAAATCCTGACCAAATACATAGAGGCCAAATTAAGAAAAACCGAAACAAATTAAGTAGTTTATCCTCATTTCTGAGGAATCAGATTCTTGAAATCCCAAGGTTGAAACCAATAAGTTTGCCCCTAGGTCCTGAACCCCCTAAGCTCCTCTTCCAATTCTGATATCCCAACATCAGACCTCCAAACAAATCTTCCATCCTCCTCCATACACTGAGTCTACCACACCACGCAATATGGGGGGCGGGCTTGTTAGCAAGTCCGCAACCTTGGACTCAAGTTCACCACAGATTGAACACACATTGAGCTATTGACAAAGGAACCATACAATCAGGGATAAACACCACTCAGCAGAACAGTTTTAGGTGGGTCTTCAAGTAGAGTTCAATATGAGTTCAGTATGAGTTCAGTCTGAGTTCCATCTGAGTTGTGCCTGAGTTCAGGTTGGGGACTTGCTAGCAAGTCCACCCCCTATATTGCGTAGTGCCATAGTTCAAATTACCAGAATCCGTAAATTCTCCACCCTGTGAAACATCTGGAACCTCCACCACATCTTTTAAATCAACCTCCATACCAGTGACATCCAAAACATCACAATTTTCCTCTTCCCTATAGGAATCTTGCTTAGAATCTGCAAAATCCTCCAGAATAACATCCATAACATCAAAATAAAAATACTCCTCCAAGCAGAGACCTTCTGATCTTGAGGGAAACACCTGAAAATAACTTTCCTCTATGAGAAAAAGATCTAAGACAGAATCTTTCTGTCCATCCAAAAATTCAACTGATACATCTTCCTCAAATAAGCCATTATCTGAACTTGAGAAAGAATAATAATCATCCCTCAACAACCACTCATCCACCACAGATTCCTTCTCAATATCCCAAAATCCTTCTTCATGACCAGACAAGTCCTCCTTCACACATAATTCACCCAAACTTGAGGAAATACACTGATCCTCCAGTGTGTACATTTCCAAAACTTCCAGTGAAGCACATTCCTGAGATCCTATGGAATCCTTTGGAAAAGAAAAATTAGTTTCACAAACATCATCAGAGTACCCATCTTCCAAAATTGATGGCTCCAACACCTTTCCAGAAACTGAATTTTCCACCAAAGTCTCCTGAACCTCTCCATCCAACAGGATTTCCTCTCCAGATTCCACATCCCTATCCTTCATACCATCCAAATATCCCAAAATAACCTAATTCAGAATAGCCATACCAGGAATCCTATTTTACCCATTTGGAAGAGTCTTCATCAAGTCAGCCTTGAAAAGAATCTCCATAACCTCCACCTTTACATCCCTACCCATGGCACTCCAAAATATATACTTGGCCCCATCTTCATGTGGTAATATATCATTATATACCAGATAATCCAGAGCCTCCTCAAACTCCTCCATAAATTTCCCATACTGAGAAAGAGAAGTTACACCACCTTTCAATTCACACTTCCTAGCAATCCCATGAAGATCCACCATTGAGAAAGTAGTGGGCCACCTTTTAACCATTTCAATCTTCAACTTTCCCCAGTCCTGACTCCTATATCCTGCCATACCAGAAACTTCCTTCTCCACCTCCCTATTACCAATGAAAAAGATTACTTGCCTAACCATGTCAAACAGTGAGGCCCCATCAATCTCAGCAGCAACCTCAAACCTAGCCAAAAAACCCTTTGCATCCTCCCCTAAAAACCTTGAACCATCCCAAGACTGAATCCTAACCATCCTAGCAATTCCCAGTTACAGCCTCCAATCTCCACCAAAGATAGTCAAAGTCCTCCCCAATAGCCTTAAAGACCTAGGAGGGACTAAAACCAACAGAAAAAAAGACCCCTAGACCAGCCACAAAGAGATATAGCACCAAATCCAAAATCCACCAAAGGAGATCCACCAAAGAGAGAAGCCTAGATCAACAGAGATTCCAAAAAGCCAACAGATTCGTACCCCATGTTGGGCACCAGAAATGTAGACAATCCTATAGTACTAGCTATAGGCCTTGACCAAGGGAGTTGGATAAAAACCAGAGAGAAAATCCCCTGTCCCTTTAGAAAAATAAGTGGGATTGACCAGTTGCAGCAAATTGGAGATCTGTTTGCTAGACCCTCTAATTAAACACACTTGACCCCTTTAAAAGTGAAGATAATAGTCCCAGACAGACTACTAGAAAGAGTTAAAATGAAAAGTAATATATTTCAACAAAACACAAGCCAATGAGACAGTGAGGAACAGAGAGGTGATGAGATAAGAGATAAGATGATTCCCCTAAAAATCTTCCCACACATGCATCATACAGCCAGTGCACAGACCACCCTGACCAATTCCCCACCCAAAATCCAGCTTTCCCAGCCTTTTTCATGCATAAAAGTGCATTTTAGTGCCTCCCCTATGCCCAGGCGGCCAGGCTGCTTGGAGGCGGCTCCGCTTAGGGGCGGGCGGGCCGCTTCTAGGCCCTAAAATACTCATACAACCCATAAAAACCCTAGAAATCCCTAAAAACCCATAACTTCACTAATAAACAAGATAAACACACATAAGACATACCAAAATGAAAAGAAAATAAAGGAAAATAAGCTGAGACATAATAAGTGACCCTAGCTTAAGCCTACATAAGCACCACTAAGAAATAAAAATCCGATAAATACCAATAATAACACCATAACTACCTATCACCTAAAGATGAAAAAAACACTAATAACACCATAATCCCAATAACACCCTACATACCAAATACCCCCAAATATGCACTCCAAAGGCCTACCCAGATTTGGAACACCATAACGTAGAGAATGAAGAGTGAAAAGTGACCCACAAATAGTAATTAATATAATTACCATGAAAATATATGACTTTAGTCAATATATGAACCTAAGTTTTGGAGCGCGGTTCAATTCCTGTTCGCAGAAAAAAATTAAGTCATGTGATATATGACATTCATTGTTTTTGTTGTCCACTCGTCCTTAGAGGTACCTCAATGGCCATGGTCCCCATGATCTCTGGCCTCAAGATAACGATGCGCCGTCGACAATTTGGAAAGGTCCCCAACTGTTGGTGGCTCTCTTGGTCTAAATGTTAATACTGGAGGTCCTACGAGGGTTTGGATGGGTTTGAAGGGCTCTCAACAAATAGGTAAATATTTCTTATAACTTTGATTGTTATTACTCAATTAATAAGAGATGGTGCAATTTACTTTTATAATTTATAGATTAGAATTACGTGGTTGTAACTACTAAAATGATAAAGAATAGTAATAAAGGGTTTAAATGATAATTTGTAAGATGTGTAAGTAAGTAAGGAATGATTTGAAAAGTACAAAAAGAGAGGGCCTTTTATACGCAAAAATACAAGAAATAAAGACATGGGGTTAACACCACCTAATACAAGGGTGTGAGTAGAAAAAACTAAATAAAAGAGAGTATATGAAATAATAAAAATATATTAAATGGTATGTCAATAAGGGTATCATTTTCATTTGAAATAAAACATGAGTTCCCTTGGACTGTCACAATTAATACAAAACATTTGATTTAAAATTTTGATTCCACGGAAATTAAATCTCTCAATAAAGGAATTTGATATTTTTAAGAATTTTATTATATTTCAATATTATTTTTATTCCCACTCAGCTGTATTATTGAGCACTGTGTTAGGGAGTAAAAATATATGTGACAATTACTTGATTTTTTTAAATATTTACACTACTTAGTGTACTTAGCTAGTTAATTGTAAGTAATACATAAGTAAGTAATAAATAATCAATTACTAATAAGGATTTAAAAGGCATGGCTTCATCTCAGTAAAATAATAAATTATTTTACTGGGTAAGTCTAGTAGCCTGGCTGACAATATGTAATATGATTTTCCATATGCATATTCAATATGAATTTTCATATGCATATTCAATACAGATTTTTTATGCATATTTTTTTGGATGAATATTCAAAATTATTTTCATTATATATAGGAAATATCATTTTACATTTACAAACTAAATACCACTCAGCAAGTGAATATCCAATTTTACTATTTGCAACTCACAATAATGTTACATGACTAAAAAATTTCAAAAAATGATTCAAAAAAATTCAATTTATAATAGTTCTCTGTAATGCATAGTTTAGAAAATTCTTCTAATTTTTTTTAAAAATATTAAATATTTAATTATGATTTTAAATGTGTTTCAATCTATTTTAAATAAGTAATGAATAAGAGTAAAAATATGACTTGAAAAATTAAAAGTTTTAAATGAGTTTTCAGCTCCTAATTGAAACATAATTTCAAATACTGAGTCAAAATTATGCGCCTAAGGTGTACAGTGTTTGGAATGATTACTGAAAATTTTTTCATTCAAAATTTAAGATGAGTTCATTTCACTTTCATTATGATACCACAAAAGATTCAGCTAGGTTTGTACAATAGTTTAAGTTGGTTTTCAAGCAAATTTCAGTAAGAGTTCCATCAAAGTTCAGTCTGAGTTCTGAAAGCCTAGAATCCCTATGACTGAGTATTTCTTATAATTAAAATAAGATAACTTTAAGTACATTAAGCTTATATCTTAAAAATAAGGTTAAAACAATTATATATATGATTATATTACATATATATATAATTATTACACTATTATATAACTTATAGTAGTTTAAATAGCTTATCCATAGCCTAATAATACTTATTAAGGTGTTAATAAAGTCATAATATACTTATCATAAGTGATATTAAGTAATTATTGACATACATAAGCTTAAATGTATACATAAAACTCATATTCAGTGAAATATGCAGTATATTATGTATATTTAGGTCTATAAGTGGGTTTTATCCTCTTAATAACCTATAACCTTTGTTTTTCTGCTTATTTTAGGTCATATGGACGTAATCAGTGGATTCACAACACCTACAGAAGCATATACACCTATTTCAGGCGTATACACTCAGTTTGGACAACTTAATCTGCTTCCTTGGATGGATATTCACGGATTTATGGGTTGGGAGGTCATTGCTGGGTTAATGTGGATGCTTGGGGATGTTATTTGGGGCTTGGACATTTCATTTGTTTCCTTTATATGCTTTGGGTTTCATTAAATCTCTTTTGGATTGCTTATTTTACCTGTTTCTTTATGGTATCCTCTTTTATCTGGATTTTCTAATTATGTTTTGGGTCTGTGTTATCATTAATTGTGATGGAGAGTCCTTACTGGAGGTCTGGGTATTGAATCTTCTTGAAGTGGATGCCATGGGGAGGTGATGGGCCCTCACAGTTCTGTAATTGCCAGGGATAGCAGTGACATCATCTGGATTGAAGGTCTGTGCACTCCAGGGGATTTGGGTATAAGTAAGGAGGGATTTTGACGGTTATTTATCATCAATTACTTACTAAAATTAAATAAAACACTTCAATAAAATTATTAACATTAAGAAATATATTATAAAGCCTTTTATAAGTTGATATTATCATTATATAAGCTATAACTATATTCTATTTGGCTATTTTCCACCACTAAGCACACATTTAAATCCAAGTATTGTGAGTTTTATTTGAGTATAACTATTTTATTAGTCTTCCCTTGAGGTTTAATCACTAAATAATTTATCAATAAGTAGTAGGACCATCAATAAACACTATTATATCATACTTATATACTAGACATACTGACAAGTTCTATCTGACTTCAAGTTGAGGACTTTCTAGCCAGTCCCCCCAAATATTGTGTGGAGTAAATCATAAGCAAACTATAAAAATAATCAAAAGCTGAATTATTAAACAATCTAGTTGATTCAGTTGATTAAATAACTAAAATAACAAAGATAAAAAAGTTTGAGCTGAATAAATTACTATTTGATTCTGTCCCATGAATGTGAGTATATAATTTTTTAATTTTTACCTTAAAATTTTCTTTTCCTCTCTTCAAATTTTCATGGTGCCAGTTATTTCTTATCTTTATTTTTTTTAGTGACTTTATTGTTATATATTGTTGGAAATACTCAGATAGTTAGGTAATTGAAACAATACCAATCTTACTTTTATCACTATAAACCAAGTATGATATTACAAATGAGAAAATTTATGCTCAAGTTGGGGATATTAATTGAAAAGCCATAAATTCAGAAAAAAATATTGCATTGAAATTTTTTTTTCTGTCATTTGATTTTTATTTTTTAAATAAATAATAGTAAAAAAAAAAAATAAAAAAACAAAAACAAAAAGGAAAGATCTTTTTTTAAGAAAAATAAATAATAAAACAAATCTTACCAAGGTTGGAAAATATATTTCATGCACTTATTTCTATAATGCTTGTTTCTTCACAAGAATTCTTATTGAATTTTTTTCTATCCTTATGACCCTCCATAGAATATCCCTAACTTGAAAATAATTGATTACTCTAAAGATATCTTGGTGAATATTGTATTTTCCATGCAATGGAAAACTCTATTTCTACAATCAATGGAATGTGAAATGTGATAAAATTTAAAATTTCAACAATCTAATTACTATATATGAAATAATAATTCGATAAAAATTAACTAAAAAATGAAATCTAAAATACTAGCCAGAAGATGAAAATTAACTAGCAGAAAAATGAACAAAGACAAATTTATTAGGGGTTATCTAATTTAGAAGTCTTTAATTTTCATAATTTATTTTTTTCAACTGAATCAACCATGATTATTTTTTAAAATATTGTATACTGTGCCCCAAAAACCCCTTTTTACAGAAAACTAATGTCAAGTTTGTGGCTTCTGTTTTGAGTGGTATATAACTGTTAAATATTTACAAATTTTTAACTTTGATATCCCCTAATTAATGGATTAAGAATAAAATTACTAATAATAAAAATTAAATGTTAGTAATTAGCTTAAAAATCAATACAAAAACTATGTAAAAAATTAAAAACTAACTAAGTAGCTATAATATTATCAAGGAAACTAACTAACTTAAAAGGAACCCACTAAGAAAAATTTTATCAAATAACTGACCAAAAAGAATATAAAATAGTATACTTTGAAAATTGATCACTAACCATCCTAAAAGAAAAAAAACATAATCAAATTTACTAACCCAAAAGCTACCTGAATGAAAGAAAAAGTAAAAAATATCTTAAAAATCAACTAAAAATATCCACAAAACAGCCACAATTACTAATGATCTAAGTAACCTAGATCACTCAATTGAATAATGAATTTTTTTTTTGATGAGATAACATACATTTCTATTTTTTCCATAAATTTGACTGTAATATTTTGATTTTTTTCATCAAACTTTGCTTTTATTTTTTTAATATTTTTATTCACCTGTGATTTTAAATATTTCTTTCTTTAGAGACTTAATTAATATATTCTTCCAGATAACTAATCAGCTGAAATTCCATTATTTAAGAGTGTAATTTTGTGTTGAATAAATCAAAATACTTTATTCCAACCCTCATTAGAAAATTCACTGGGGATAAATTTTGGTCATCTTGCCATTTTGGCTTGCATTTTATTACATGTAAAATATATTACATAATTTCCCACAATAAGAAATCACAGAGAATTTCAAAACCATTTATGTTTCATTAAACAAAAGTTACAGAAAAAATGAGAAAATGACACAATTTTTCATCTGGGGACTAAGAAAAAATGACTGAATTTATTTCATTGTTAATTTATGTTTTACTTTCATGCATTCAAAATGTGACACAAGGCCCTGAGATAAAATGTGACATATAATTCTGCACCTAAACATATTTAATTATGGAACAGTTTCACACCAAAATTACATGTGAAACTTCTTTTACATGGTGATTCATTGCTATTAAAATCTTTATAGACTTCTTATAAATCCACTCACAGAACCAAGTTTAAGTTGAGTTGTGTGAAAAGATGCACAAATCTAAAAAATAAATCTAACATCTTGCATTTTTTAGATAACTAATTTAAAACTGGGCTAAAATTGAGCCAAAAAGGGATCCTTCCAACTTGTAAGCCAAATTTTATTATATTGAGAATCTTTTTTTTTAAATTATTCATTTAATAAAAATTTTAGAATCACATGAGGCCACCATTATCTAATAAGATAATTATAAATTTAAAAAAAATCCCTTTCATTTAAATTTAGAAGAAAAATACTCTCAATCATTTTAAAAATAAAATTAATCAAAATTAATCTTGCAATGAAAAACAATCAAATAAGGAAATCTTTTAGAAATAAAAATAGAAGTAAGAAAACTCATTTGAAAACAAAATAGTCCATAGAAAGCATACCAAAATTAAGAATAAGTTTTTTTATATATATTAAAAATGAAATAAAGTGTCATGGAAAGATAAATTGATTTTTCAATGAAAAACTATCTTACTTAAAAAAAGAAACAATGGAACAAAAAAGAATAAAAAACTAAAGAAAAAATAATGGAACAATCCAATTTTATTTGCGATATCTAAATTTTAATTAGACTAAAAAATTTGTCAAAAAGCCAAAAATTTAACAAAGGAATGGTACAAATATATATATATATATATATATATATATAAATGGATTAAACAAATAATAAAATAATTACACTAAATTTAAATAAGTATGTTTAATTATAAAATTCAACTATTCAAAAGATAAAAATCATTAAGAATTAAACAAAAATAAATTAAATTAAATTTACAGAGAAATTGAAACAAAATATTAAATAAAAGAAGAAAGTGTTAAATCTATGGTATTAATATATATGGTGTATTCTTTTTATACATGAAATATAAATATTTCCCTACCTGAAAACATAATAATTTTATAAATAGAGTAGAAAGATGCAAGTTAACCTACATCAAATTAGAAAAATTAAAAAAATTCAATTATTATTTAGCAGGGGGAGAATATTAGGCAATCCTAGAAAGTGCACTTGTCTAACTATTTTAATTCCAGGCTTTAAAAGGTTTTAATGTTTTTGTAATATAATTTTTGCTTTTTTGTGTCTTTTTGCACAAGAAAACTCATAGTCGGTCCAATAAGTGAATCAAAAACAGGTCTAAAAAGTGATCAGTGGCAAACCTCCTCTAGTGATTAGTATAAAAGAAACTTGAAAAACATGAGATTTTAGATTTTTCTTTAGATAAAGAATAATTTATTCTTTGTATTGTGATTTTTAAAAAATACCTGAAAAATTATTAGGAGAAAAGGTCTTTAAGGTTTTTCAGGGCTATGGTGTCAATTCCATAATGGATAAGGTGATATATTTTTGTTTGTGTGTATATATTAGACTTCTTCCAATAATTTTTGAAAATTGCTATCAGCATAGCTTGTGAAAAAAATCTTTTTAATAAATTTTATTAAGTATTTTTTAGAAACATAAACTGAAAGCTATAGTATAGAAATATTTACTAAAAATTATAAGGAATTTCAAAATTTATTAAGATAGTTACAAATTTAACATATAAAAATATAGTTTAAGACTTTTTAAGGGCTTTTAGAATCAAATTTTACTTTACTTAAAACTTAATAACACTGGTAAAATAGCAAATGGCATCATATTTTTTAGAAATATGGTTGCAAGAACTTTTTTAAATGAAAACCACACTTGTATATATAATAAAATATGGGAATTAAAGTTTCTGAAAATCTAAAACATAAGTTTGTAATTTATCCAAAATATAAATTTTTTTGATGTTGATATGAAGTAATAGAAGTGTAAATTTAAAAGCTAACTGGAATTAACTTGAAACTTTGTTGATATACATTTTAATTCTGTGCTCAGTGGGTAGAATTTAAAGATTACTCAGTGCTCAGACACTCCTTAATCAACTCTTAGTCATTTCCAAGTCATTTCTCAGTCATTTCTAAGTCATTTTTTCAGTTATTGTTTGGTCAATTTTCAGTAAATGTCCAGTAAAGTTTTAGTCAACTTTCAGTAATAGTCTAGTCACTTTTCAGGAATTTTTCAGCCACTTTTCAATAAGGTTACAGTGACTCTTCAGTAACTTTTCAGTCATTTCTCAATAATTGTTCATTCACTTTTCAGTAACTTTTCAGTAATTGTTCAGTCACTTCTCAGTAATTGTCCATTCCCTTTTCAGTAACTGTTCAGTCACTTTTCAGTAACTGTTCAGTCACTTTTCAGTAACTGTTCAGTCACTTTTCAGTAACTGTTCAGTCACTTTTCAGTAACTGTTCAGTCACTTTTCAGTAACTGTTCAGTCACTTTTCAGTAACTGTTCAGTCACTTTTCAGTAACTGTTCAGTCACTTTTCAGTAACTGTTCAGTCACTTTTCAGTAACTGTTCAGTCACTTTTCAGTAACTGTTCAGTCACTTTTCAGTAACTGTCCAGTCACTTTTCAGTAACTGTCCAGTCACTTTTCAGTAACTTTCCAGTCACTTTTCAGTAACTGTCCAGTCACTTTCAGTAACTGTTCAGTCACTTTTCAGTAACTGTTCAGTCACTTTTCAGTAACTGTCCAGTCACTTTTCAGTAACTGTCCAGTCACTTTTCAGTAACTGTCCAGTCACTTTCAGTAACTGTTCAGTCACTTTTCAGTAACTGTTCAGTCACTTTTCAGTAACTGTCCAGTCACTTTTCAGTAACTGTTCAGTCACTTTTCAGTAACTGTCCAGTCACTTTTCAGTAACTGTCCAGTCACTTTTCAGTAACTGTCCAGTCACTTTTCAGTAACTGTTCAGTCACTTTTCAGTAACTGTCCAGTCACTTTTCAGTAACTGTTCAGTCACTTTTCAGTAACTGTTCAGTCACTTTTCAGTAACTGTTCAGTCACTTTTCAGTAACTGTTCAGTCACTTTTCAGTAACTGTTCAGTCACTTTTCAGTAACTGTTCAGTCACTTTTCAGTAACTGTTCAGTCACTTTTCAGTAACTTTTCAGTCACTTTTCAGTCACTTTACAGTAACTGTTCAGTCACTTTTCAGTCACTGTTCAGTCACTTTTCAGTAACTGTTCAGTAATTGTTCAGTCACTTTTCAGTAACTGTTCAGTCACTTTTCAGTAACTGTTCAGTCACTTTTCAGTAACTGTTCAGTCACTTTTCAGTCACTTTTCAGTCGCTTTTCAGTCACTTTTCAGTCGCTTTTCAGTCACTTTTCAGTCACTTTTCAGTAACTGTTCAGTCACTTTTCAGTAACTGTTCAGTCACTTTTCAGTAACTGTTCAGTCACTTTTCAGTAACTGTTCAGTCACTTTTCAGTAACTGTTCAGTCACTTTTCAGTAACTGTTCAGTCGCTTTTCAGTAACTTTTCAGTCGCTTTTCAGTCACTTTTCAGTCGCTTTTCAGTCACTTTTCAGTCACTTTTCAGTCACTTTTCAGTAACTGTTCAGTCACTTTTCAGTAACTGTTCAGTCACTTTTCAGTCACTTTTCAGTCACTGTTCAGTCACTTTTCAGTAACTGTTCAGTCACTTTTCAGTAACTGTTCAGTCACTTTTCAGTAACTGTTCAGTCACTTTTCAGTAACTGTTCAGTCACTTTTCAGTAACTGTTCAGTCACTTTTCAGTAACTGTTCAGTCACTTTTCAGTAACTGTTCAGTCACTTTTCAGTAACTGTTCAGTCACTTTTCAGTAACTGTTCAGTCACTTTTCAGTAACTGTTCAGTCACTTTTCAGTAACTATTCAGTCACTTTTCAGTAACTGTTCAGTCAATTTTCAGTCACTTTCAGTGATAGTTTGGTTACTTTTTAGAGCCTAAGTTCAGTTTAAGCTCTATTTATGCTATAGTTGATTAATTGCTAGTAATTTCTCTCTCCTAATGTTTTTTGGAAAAAACTTAACCTCCCTTTTTAATTTTTAAGGCCAGAAATTAAATTAATAAATGATTGTGCAACACTAAAATGTTCTTCCACTCCTCAATATTTTTTTAATTGAAATTTTTATTGGAAGAAGTGTCATCAAAATAAAATTTTAACTGTAAAAAGGTATAAATTTACATATAAGAGAATAATGAAATATAAAAAATACCCCTCTAAGTAAAAATACAACAAGCTAAATAAAACTTAAAGCTCCTGAATTCCTTGAAAATGAGTTGGAATCCCTAATCTGTAGATTTTCTCTTCATTTCTTCCACAGAATTACCCAGAGAGAAATGCCCAAGTTATCCTTCTACTATCTGACTGAGGAGATCCTTAGCTGAAAAATGTATGTCTAGTGAAGATAATCAAGTTGACATTATTTGTATTCAAATAATTTAGCAATAAGTATATTGCACAATTAAGATAGGTAATAGGGGATGTCAAACATGGCAAATGTTGAAAAACATTAAATTCATTTATAGTCACAAAAAGTAGGGATAAAATCTTTATCAGGTCATCAAAGAAGGGTATTTATAAGTAAAAATCAGTATATTTGAAATTATATATGCTTTTTTTTGATTGAAAAAAACAAGATTTTCTTATGGCTAACTTACAATGCTTGAAACCTCCTAATATATTCTATATATTTTTGATAAAAAATTTCATCACAAGAATTATAGAGATGCATAAAACACCAACTTAGGCCACAATGGGGTAAGCTCTCCAAAGGCCTATATCTTACCTCAAAATTTTAGTAACTCTTTCAATGAGATAAAGATTTATCAGAAGAGCAACAAAAAAAATTAAGTAATCTATAATTGAATAAAATAAACTCTAAAGTATATCTCACTTAGCCATGTAAAATTAAATGGCAGATGAAAAGTTTGGTAGGTATCAGAATATTTTTATTTTAAAATGAAAGGTCTTTAGGAATTATTATGAGATACTTTAAAGTGAAATGATTATAAAAAGCAGAGTATTTTGACACTGAGTGGAAATTATGACTCTCAGAATTACCATTTCTCCCATTTATCTACACCTGAAAAATCCTTAGGGACATTAAGCATAGCCTCAATACCAGTATGAGGAGTTTTTAAGAGGTAATGGGAAAATACCCAGACAATCACAGTGGGAAAAGCTGGTAATTTTTGTGTTTTGGTTGGCAGTTTCATTCACATAAAATAAGACATGAAGTCTCATAATAAATTGGAGGAATTGACATTACAAATTTCATGCACAGTCCATGCATTATTTTGCACATTTTTCTGGTAGGGGGAATTGATTGAGTTGAGTTTTTGATGTATGTACTTCAAGAAACTAGTGTCATTTCATGTCACCTAACTTGTGCATGACATGGGCTCTTCAAATGTGTCACATTTAATTGCAAGGCATTTTTAACTAAAATTAAATCATGACATGGTTTTGCCCACAGTAAATTGTTAATGATGGAAAAATAGTTGAATTAAATGCAAAAGAAGGTTTTAGTTTTAGAAAAACTTTATTGTTAAAATTTTCCAAGTCATAGAGCTATACTTTTATCTATTTTTTAAAAAATGATTAGAAATTGAATATAATTTGTTGTTTAACTACTAAAACTGAATAAATTATCAAAGTAAGGGATTAAAAACTCTGATTTTGTCCAAAATATGATACAAAATATAAAAAAAACATGACCCTTCTATAGTCAATAAAACTTTCTCACTTTATACATCAGTATTCAAAAGAAATTATTATAGGATATATAATGAATAATTAAAAAAAGGAAAAAAGATAAATTAATCAAAAGATAGAAAAAAAATCTTTTTGAATAATAATATTTAATACACCTTTAAGCTTTTAATTAAAAAATGTATAACTTTACTAAATATTTAAGAATTTATCTCACATTGAATTATATGGTTTGCAATCAAAGAGAATTTAAATGATAACTTCCAGAGCAAGAAAACTTCAAATTTTATGAATTGTCATTAAAATGAAAAGAAATAATTTTGAAATAATTTTTTGTTGCATAAAAATATTATTACTACCTTATCAGCCTTACTAAAAAATTTTTGTAAGAACTTCAAAGCAAAAAAAAAGTAAGGATTCCTGAATCAAAGATTTTTTGGTTTTAAAAGTCAAAAAAAAGTGGGGAAATTTTAGCAAAAATTTTACTTTGAAGTAAAAAAATCACTAATATTTCCAAATTTAAAGAAAATTTTATTTCTCTGGCCTTAGAAGAGAGCTAAACTAAAAAAAACCAAAAAAAATGTCAATTTTCCATATATTTTTTTTGCTGATTTCAATTTACCTACTGAAATTTTTTCTTTGTTTAAAGAATTTTTTTTTTACAACTCATAATGTTTTCTAAATCTTTCTGAAAATTATTTTTATATTTGTACATTCAAATTAATCATCTGATAGCTTGTAGTTTTTGAAATATATATTTTTTGATAAATATTCTCAGTAGTATTAAAGAAAATAGTTATAAAATAATTTTAGTAAGAAATTTTAAAAGGAAATTTGTTCAACTGTGGTTGAGGTTTTTAACTTCTCCCAGCACAAAACTGAAAGAATCAAATATTTTTACTCTAAATAAAAAAATATAACCTGATTTAGGAATATGATGTTGATGCTGCTAGAATAGCAGCAGCTACTAAAGCTAAAATTAGCATTCAGAGACCACTTAGGGCTAAACCAGGAAAGGCTGAAATTAAAAAGATTGAAAAGAAAACTTACATTAAGGACAAAATTTATAAAAAGCAGAAGGGAATGGTGGATATGAGGCCTCCCAGTTATGGTAAGTTTGATTTAAACAGTGAGACAATGCCTTTTTATGAAGAGTCTGATTCTGAGGAAGATGTAACAATGGTGTCTCTTCCCAGACCAAGTTTTGCTGGCCCAACTCCCATGGAGGGGATAAAGAGAACCATTGATGGATCTGGATTGGTGAAAGAAGCTGGTGATGGAGATAGGGTTATTGTAAATTAAGATGTTATTATGGGGGGTTAAAATTTTAATGTGGGTCCTCAAGAGGTGCCCAGGGCCAAGGTTGATAAAAATGAAGTTCAATATGACAGACCAGTAGTATCTGGTAAAGAAAATTCCATGGAGATGATTTTGGGAGGAGTGAATCAAATCCAGATTACTTTATCTTTAGGTGAATTATTTACAATTAGTCCTGAACTTTCAGAGAAGAAAAAGAAGCATCTTAAAAGGAGAAGAATATCTGTTGGAGAGGGTAATTATTTATGTGAAAATGCTGAAAAGTTTGGAGAGGAGATGGAAACTCATTTTTCTGCTCCTCTAGAGTATTTAATGGTGATGTTAAATGGGAAAGAGGTGAAGGCCCTGGTGGATTCTGGGTCACAGATTAATTTAATTTCTTTAGAGCAAGAAGCTATAATAGGCTTTCCAATTAAAACTGGTACTGGTGTTAATTTAAGAGGCATAGATGGGCATTCTACTGAACCTATTTGCACAGCAGGGCATGTCAAGTTATGCATTGGTGGATCTTTTGGAAGTGTGCACATTTATGTGGCAAGAGGATCAGTAAAAATGGTTCATGGTGGGCCCTTTTTGATGGAATTTGAACCTAGGATAGGTTGTCAGAGTGGTATGGGAATTATTTTAGAGATTACTGGTGATAAAATGAGAAGGCTTCATTTAGGATTAGCAACTCCAGGAGATGATGGCTGGGAGACAAGGCCTGGCCTGACCATGATGTGCCAGTGTTATATGTGCACCAAGAAGAGGCAAATTAAAAGGTCATATTCTGGTGAAATTATTAAAGGTAAGTATGATTACTCTCATTTTTTGGGGTAGTTGTAGCTTATTGTTCTAATTTTGCAAGCTCTCCTCAAGAAGAGATCCCGGATTGCAATAGGTCAGATCACTTGGAGATAATTCAAGTGGATTCTCAATTTATTTCTGCTTATATTTCATTGTAATGTCATTATGTGTTGTATTTTTCCATATGTTTATTATCTTTATCAAGCTATTCTATAAAATTTAAAAATGGTTCAAAGGAGAAGATGGGATATATTATGTTAGATAAAAATTGGAAAGGTAATTTGGTTGATTATGGTGATATTGGTGGTGGATTATTTTATAGCCTCCAGCAAGAGGATAAACCGCAATTTTCACATCAAAATCAACAAAAAAATGTTAGTATAATTAATTCACAAAAATAAAATATTTGTGATGATTCTATTTCTTTCCTCGAGCAAGAGGTTAAACTGCCAACTTTATTTACAAGAAATTTTATGATGGAAGATGAAAAGGAAAAAGGTGTTGGAAAATTATATGATAAATTATACAAAGGAAAAGGGGGTGGTAGTGATAAAAATGAAATTATTGAAATTAAAAATTATGTTTCAACATACACCTCACAATATGGGGGGCGTAATTGCTAGGGAGTCTGCAACCTTGGACCCAAACTCAGCACATATTGAACACACATTGAGCTATTGATAAAGGAACCATAAAATCAGGGATGAACACCACTCAGAAGAACAGCTTTGGTGGGTGTTCAAGTAGAGTTCAGTATGGGTTCAGTATGAGTTCAGTCTGAGTTCCATCTGAGTTCAGGTTGGGTACTTTCTAGCAAGTCCACCCTCTATATTGTGTAGTGTTACTCTATTTATGATTCAGGTTCTGAAGTTGAAGAAAGTTATCACAAAAAATTATATAATGCACTACACAATATAGGGATTGGACTTGCTAGAAATTCCTCAACCTGAACTCAGATGGAACTCAGACTGAAATCATACAGAAACCATACTGAAATCTACTTGAACACCCACCCAAAACTGTTCTTCTGAGTGGTGTTCATCCCTAATTGTATGGTTCCTTTATCAATAGCTCAATGTGTGTTCAATCTGTGGTGAGTTTGGGTCCAAGGTTGTGGACTTGCTAGCAAGTACACCCCCCATATTTTGTGGTGATGTTAGAACTATAATGGATCAAGCATCTCAAGTAAAATAATTGGTATATACAGTAAATACATTTTATTGACACATTCTTTATAGAACATTCTTAAGATTTTCAATATCTTATTCTGGAATCTTCCTTCTCTCATACTTCTTTATATAGAATTTTAGCTCTGTTGTTTCTCTCCTTATTTCCTATATAAGGCCTCCCATTTTGGTTGTTTTTGATTATTCTTTTACTCACTGACAATTTATTACATACCAAAAATCTTTTCTATTACTACTATTACTACTTTAGTATTTACAACTAGGAGATTCTAACCCTTACAAGTAATAACAATAATATATTCATACCTTTAAACTTGAGTAATAACTTATAAAGATAAAAAACTTTGTACCTCTTTGAGATTTTGAGCCCTTCCACTCTTTACCACCATTAAACCTCCGTTAAATTCTTCTAGACCAGTTAAATACATTAAAATTTTTCTGTACATCTTAGTCTCTGGAGAATATGCTAAAGCTTGCTCTAAGTAATTTTCCACCTCTGGTATCCGTCGTATCTGGTATTAATTTAATTTAACTGGTTTAAATTAAGTTGAAGTTCAAATTTAACTGATACAATCTTTGGTTAAACTTGAGGTTTTTTAACAGGTTCTCTTTCATCTCAAAGTCAAGCTTTCAATAATATACAGAACATTACTTCTCATGTAGTTGAATTTTTAGCTTAGTTAGTTGAGAACCCACCTTTTACATACAGCAAGAACAATCACTCTTGGCCCTTTTTTCATTGTTTTGTGCACTTTCTGTACTGGTGTGACATTTTTTCTTGTTAAGTGTATCACCTAAAAAATTCTGAAACCCCCTATTTAAGGCTGGAATAGTTCTGAACCTTTCAAAAATTTATTAAGAGTTTTGGAAAAAAGGCAAAGCATTTATTGTTTTGCTGTATAGGGACTGAGGTTTTGCATATTCTCCAACTTCCTTGAGTTCTGTCTACAGCAAGGTGACTGTAGAAGACCTTCAACAGCAAATAGTACAACCAGAGGAGAGCAGAGAAACTAAAAATATAAAATTTGAAAGAGCATGCAGGAAGCCTGCCTCTGATGCTACAATAGCAGACCAGAGTTAAACAACACAAACTGTCAGTACGTCTAGTATATAAGTATGATTTAATAGTATTTATTAATGTTCCTACTACTTATTAATAAATGATTTAGTGGTTAAAACTCAGGGAAAAACTAATAAAATAGTTATACTCAAATAAAACTCACAATACATGGATTTAAATGTGTGCTTAGTGGTGGAAAATAGAATAATAAAATATAGTCATAGCTTAAATAATGATAATATAAACTTATAAAGGCTTTATAATATATTTATAAATGCTAATAATTGTATTGAAGTGTTTTATTGAATTGAGGTAAGTAATTGATGATAAATAACTGTCAAAATCCCTCTTTACTTATACCAAAATCCCCTGGAATGCACAGACCTTCAATCCAGATGATGTCACTGCTATCTCTGGCAATTACAGCACTGTGAGGGCCCATCACCTCCCCATGGTGTCTACTTCAAGCAGATTCAACACCCAGACCTCCAGTAAGGACCCTCCATCACAACTAATGCTAACACAGACCCAAACCATAATTAGAAAATCCAGATAAAAGTGGATACCATAAAGAAACATGTAAAATAACTAATCCAAAAGGGATAAAATGAAAACCAAAGCATATAAACAAAACAAATGAAATTTCCAAGCCCCCAATAACATCCCCAAGCATCCATATTAATCCAGCAATGACCTCCCAACCCATGAATCCGTGAATAACCATCCAAGGAAGCAGATTAAGTTGTCCAAACTGAGTGTATGCGCCTGAAATAGGTGTATATGCTTCTGTAGGCATTGTGAATCCACTGATTACGTCCTTATGACCTAAAATAAGCAGAAAAACAAAGTTTATAGGCTATTAAGAGGCTAAAACCCACTTATAGATCTAAATAAACATAATATACTGCATATTTCACTGAATATGAGCTTGATGTATACATTTAAGCTTATGTATGTCAATAATTACTTAATATCACTTATGATAAGTATATTTTGACTCCATCAACACCTTAATAAGTATTATTAGGCTATGTATAAGCTATTTAAACTACTATAAGTTATATAATAGTGTAATAATTGTATATATATGTATTATAATCATATATATAATTGTTTTAACCTTCTTTTTAAGATATAAGCTTAATGTACTTAAGGTTATCTTATTTTAATTATTATAAATACTCAGTCCTAGGGATATCTAGGCTGAAACTCCCTTACCCAAAAAAAACAATAAAAAAATGTTAAGACATTTTAATTAAAAGTAAGGAGTGAATATAAAAATAATTTATTTTAAATTTTCTATTATACATATACTGAATAAACAGTATTATTTTGATTTAAATTTTTTCAATAGATTTTTAAGATCAGAGATTTCATTTTCTGGAATCCAATGGTCATATTCACTTGATTTATTTTTAAATCTTAATAGATACTCAACTCCCTTTTATTTTGTAAGGTGTCTATTTTTAAGTATCTTTTCAATTTCTGCCTTTTCAACTATTTCTTCAGGTTGCTGTTTATGCCTTCCAGATCTTCTTGGAAATAGAGCAGTATCATTAAAATGGTATGGTTTTATAAGAGAAATAGGAAATACTGGATGTTTTCTATCATATTGTGCATATAGAATAACCTCAACAGCATTGTTACCAACTATATTTTTCACTAAAAATGGTCCAATGAATGGATCCTTAAATTTAAAATTACCATTCAAATTGAAATGTAGTGTAGAAATGAGGACTTCATCACCCTCTTTGAACATTTGCTCTTTATGGGCTTTATCCCATCTTTTCTTCTCATACTCAAATGCCTTATTTATACATTCTTCAGCATGTTTTCTGCATAATTCTTACATCTGAAGAAAATACTTAGTACCTGGATGGATATCCAATCTAGGTAATTTGTTAAGAGTTTTAGCAGGGGTATTAGGTACATAACCCAACCATAACTCAAATGGCTTTTTGCCAGTGACAGAATGTACTGTACTATTGTATGCAAACATTAAACCTGGGATAAGGGTTACCCAATCATGTGTGAATTTGTCATTGTCTTTAAAGTTAAGACCAAAAGCACAATATCTTCTTATCATATCTTCTAAGGTTTGTATCATTATTTCTGCTAGCCCATCAGTTTGTGGATGGTGTGCTGTAGAAAGTTTTAATTGACACCCTGAAACATCCATAAGTGATGTCCAGAACTCAGAAGTAAATTTAGGATCTCTGTCAGAAACTATTGCTTTGAGGAAACCTGCTACATTTAACATTTGTGTCCACCATAAAAAAGCCAAGTCCTTTGCAGAAACCTCTTTGTGAGTAGGAATAAATTTACACATTTTTGTAAATCTATCAACAACTACCCAGCATGAGTTATAAATCTTATGCCCTGCTATTAACAAACCTGTTACAAAGTCCATGTTAAATTTTTCACATGGAGCTTTGGGTTTCTCAACTTGTTGTAATAAACCAACTCTTTTGCCTGTTAATCTTTTAGATTTTTGACAAGAATCACACATCTCAACATATTTTTGAACATCATCAGACATGTTAATCCACCAAGCGGTGTTTTTTACTCTGGTTAATGTTTTATGGAAGTCAAAATGAACTGCTAATATATCATCATGACATATACTTAACATTAACTGCTTCATTGAAGGGGGAATTACAATTACATTACTTAATTTTTTGCTGTAATATATAAAACCATCCTCAATCGAAAATTTTCCTTTTTTTAATGCTTCTTTATACTTATTTTGTAATGTTTTTATTAAAACATTCATTGAAGCATCAGATGGATCATTTAATATTGTAGTGAGTTTACTCAAGTCAGGATCTGAAGCATACATATCAAGAATTGATTGCATAAATTCCTCCTCAAGATCTACAATATAAATGCCATAAATTTTAATAATCTCTGATTCAGGAACATAAGTAGGATTATCATCATTATTAGGCAGAGGTACTCTAGATAACAAATCTACATTAGAGTGTAAAGTTACTGCTCTATGTGTAATAGTCATCCATCCTCTGTATTCTTGTACAGCTAATTGCCATCTAAACATGTGTCTATTAGGAGTTTTCATGTTTAAGAGTGACTTAACTGCATTACTGTCAGTTATTAACTCAAATTTTTGGTCTTCAAGGTAATAATGTAGCTTCTCAAGAGCCCATACTACTGCCAAAAATTTAAGTTGGGTAGCACCATATTTCAATTCACTACTTCTCAGAGTACATGAAATATAGCAGATTACTACTTCTGACATTTTTCCATCAGTAAGTTGTTTATGATGCAAAGAAGCACCTAGACCAATAAAACTTGCATCTGTATATAACACAAAAGGCAATTGGAAATCTGGTAATCCCAGGATAAGAGCTGTCATCAAACATTCTTTCAACTTATCAAAAGCCTGATGTCTTTCATTATTCCAAATGAAAGCTTCTGATTTCTTTATCAGTGTGGTCAATGGTGCAGAAATTAATTGGTAGTTTTTTATATAACTATAATATCAACACATACCAAGAAAAGATTATACATCCTTTACATTTTGAGAAATGACAATATTCTTTATTGCAGCCACCATGTTTTGGTCTACACATATTTGTAAGCCAGATAAAATATGACAAAGCACTTTTAAAGATTCAAACCCAAATTTACATTTTTTCAATGCAAGGGTCATTTTTATTTCATCCATTTTCTGGAATACCTTCTTTAAATGGATTAAGTGTTAATCATATGTTTTAGAGAACACTATGATGTCATCAATGTATACCATTAACCATCCCTCAATAATTTCATTATGGGATGTTATATCCATTAACTTTTGAAATACAGATGGAGAAGTTTTTGGTCCAAATAGCATTCTGACATATTTATAAATTCCCATATGTGTTGTAATTATCAAAAAGTTCTGTGAATTCTTTTCAACAGGAATTTGATGGTACCCTTTATTTCCATCCAGGCAACTTATATACTTAGCACCTTTAAAGGTAGCATGTATAGAGGAAATCCTTGGCAAGGGATACATATCATCTACTTTAAATGTATTTAATGCTCTATAATCACTGCGCAGTCTTGATTTATCTTGTTCATAAGAAATTAGCACTGGTGATATTACACAATATTTTGGTGTAGTTTCAACCTTTTCAAGAATGTTCATTTTTAATAACATCTTAATATTATCCTCTATGTCTTTCCTCTTCATTGGTGAAGCAGGGTATGGTCTCTTTTTAAGACTAGCAGGAATATTATCCATATCACAGGTTAAACTAATTTTCATCTCATGATCTTATACAAGGCCAAGTTCATTTGTACCATGTGCAAAAGCCATTGGAAATGCTTTAATTAAGTCCAAAATATTATTTTTCTCAGATTCACTTATCTGAGTGCCAAATGATGCTTTAGAAATTTCTGTTTCCAGAAGTTCAATCTTATTGGATTCTCTTCCTTTGCACAGAGAATTTGTTACTGACTCAATGTGTAAAACTGTGTTAAAAGAATTTATTTTCAATTTCCTTGTACCATTCATGCCAATTGTAAAATTATTATTAGCAGGATCTAATTTCACACCAAACTTAGTCAGAATATCATTTCAAATGATAAAACAGTTACTACAGTTAGTATTGTCCAATTCTACAAAGTCACAAGTTACTCTTACATAACCATGTTTATGTTTAAAGAAATTAGCAGCTTTGTATCTACCAATGGGTTTTAGTACTGATCCAAAACCTCTCCAATTTTTGCTTTGAAGGGGTTCAAGCTTAGACTTATATTAACTATCAATTGTCTGTAATTTATTAGCAAAAACAACTGAACCAGAAGCTCCTGTGTCCAATACTATATTAACATTTTCACCAGAAACGATAGCTGGAACCGGGATAGGTGTCATTCTAAAGTTATCAGCTTGTATATCTCTAATTATTTTATCATCCTCAAAATTCATTAAAGATTCATTTGAGTCCATAATTAATATTGGATTTTCAAAGATGGAAAAATCATTTTCAAACATACATACTTCATTTTCATCACTATATGAGATATTGCTGTCATAATCACTTGATTATTTACTTTTTTCAGTTTCAGTTTCAGATTTACGTTGATTTTCAACAATATTTATATTTTTCTCACATTTGTGACCTTTAACCCAAGGTTTGTTACACTTATAACAAGTATTTGTTTCATACTTTTTAGGTACTACAGGTGCAGTAGGTTTTTTCTGCTTCTCCTGAAGTGGTTTTGAATTCTGATTTTTCACAGGTTCAACATTTTGTTTATAAGTGGAATACCTTGATTCATACTTATGGTTTAATAATATTTAATTGCAAATATTAATCAAGTCAGGATATTCAGTAACACTTATTGTTCTAACTACAACAATGTCTCTGACAGATATAGGTAATTTATATATTATCTTATCTTTCCATAAGTTAAAATCCATTTTTGGCTCAATGGCTTTTATCATTTTATTCAAATTCATTAAAAATACCATAGGTTTGTCACCATTCAACAGATTGTACCTAGTTTTCTCATAAAGTCTCTGCTGAGTGAGCCTGAATTTAGAACCTCCAAATTGTTTTTCAATTAGTTGTTTCCATTCAGCCCAATATTAATCTTTACCCTCACTCAATACAGCTTCAAACCATAATAAAGCAACATCCTTAAATAAAGAAATTAATTTTGATGTTATTTCTTCATCTGGTAACTTATATGAGAAATTTAAATTGTCAATTCTTTGAATAAACTGTTGCCAATCAGAGCTGGCTTCCCCATCATAAGTTTGGTACTGATCTATCTTAGGCCAGTTCTTCTGATTGGATTTTATTTCACTAATATTAGGTAAATTCAATAACTCATTTACTCTTGATAAATGGTCTTGTATTTCCTCCTGTATGGATCTGTGACTTACATTTTCAGATTTGACACTACCACCAGATGGATTTAGTTGTTGTGGTATAGGGAAGGAATGAGATTCACTTTTTCCAATGAAAGGATTATTATTATATTGAGTATAATTATGATTATCCTGGTTCATTAGTAGATTGGCAGTTTCAATCTCAACTTTAGTCAACCTTTGTAGCAGCTCAGAGACACTCTGATTTGTCTGGGCAAATGATAACTTAGTTCGTGATTCAGTTTTCAATAAATGTGCTTCATACAACTTTTCTAACTCACAGAATTTGTTTGAAAGTTCACTATATTTATTACTCAATGAATCATACTTAGGAGTTAGAGACAGATGTTCATTCTCTAATTCTTTATTTTGTGTTGCCAGTTGAGAAATGTTCAATGTTAAGGATGAAATTGTATCACTTGTGAGCTTAACTGTATGTTCCTCACAATCAGTCATTCTATTCCACATTGCTGAAACAATTCTCTGGACAGTTGGATTATTATTAAAATATTCCATGTCTTCCTTCTCAATTCTATCACTATCTTGTGAACTTCTCATCTCACTAGTAAGTGGTGGCAACTGAGGATTTACTGTATTATTATTATCAATAGTACTGTTGTTATTGACAAAAGACAAGTCAGGTGTATCTACATCAAAACCTAATTTTCTTAAGTCCTCCTCAATTCTCTGTACAGATTTGACATCAATAATATTACCTATATTGTAATTATCAGTATTGTGTTCAATCTGAGAGGGTAGTCTATTTACCACAGGATAGGTTCCAGTCCTGATTTTTGGCGTTTTTGCTTTCCTTTGTATGGGTGAGCTGAGGAAGTCTGATGAGGAGGAGGATCCCTGTTGCAGCTGTGACTGGACCATTGTTGATGGAACCAATCCCACCTCCATTTTTTGACCAGTATTCTCTCCTGGGAGTGATTTGAACCCCCTGGGGTAGGGAGTTGCTGACTTGGCTGGCCTCCCTTTAGCTCTGCAAGTGTTTGATTAATCTGTTGTAATCCTACCTTGCAATTGTTCTTCAATTGCTCTACCTCCTTGAGCATGAATGACTTTGATTCCTCCAACTTCAGGACCTCTTTTGCAAGATGGGATAGTTGATCCTGAAGAGGAGGATACGTCTTTTTTATTGTAATCTTTTTTAAGAGGGCATCTTTTTCCTCTATACTCATTTGCTCTGCCTGGGGGTATGATTGACCCTCCATGGTTATGTCCTGGAGCAACATTTTTGTTAGCATTAGACCTGGTATTATAAGCAGGCTTTTCACTTACATTGTCCTGGGGAGCACTCATATTGATCAGAATAACAATATTTATTGTCTACAAAAAGGAAAACCTATTTGGAATTATTAGACAAAAGCATTAGCAATGTTATTACTAATAAAAAAGCACTGGAGCTTACCCTGAATTTAAATCTTTATTTATTTAAATAAAATTTAAGAACAATTCAAAAAAATCTGTTTAAATTAAAATAATAAGTTTAACTAGACCTTTATAAGGGTTGATAATTAGCTTACCAAGCTTTAACCAAATACCAATTTAATTGGGTGTTATATTGGTGACCAAATACCAAGTGAAATTGGGTTTATATTAGGTACAGTTACTACTGTAAATACCTAATTTTTATTATAAAAAATTAGTAAAATTATTAAAAGAGTTCTTTTCCGCAATCACTGAGATATGATGACCCACTAATGCTCAGAAGACCCAAATATTTGGTTTATTTGAGCTATACTAAAGTAAAAATCATGTCCAAAGCTTATACTAAATAATCAATATTAATAAAGGAAAGACCCCCAATTGTCAGTATGTCTAGTATATAAGTATGATTTAATAGTATTTATTAATGGTCCTACTACTTATTGAAAAATGATTTAGTGATTAAACCTCAGGTGAAGACTAATAAAATAGTTATACTCAAATAAAACTCACAATACTTGGATTTAAATGCGTGCTTAGTGGTGGAAAATAGATAAATAAAATATATTTATAGCTTATATAATGATAATATCAACTTATAAAGGCTTTATAATATATTTCTAAATGATAATAATTGTATTGAAGTGTTTTATTGAATTGAGGTAAGTAAATGATGATGAATAACCCGTCAAAACCCTCCTTACTTATACCAAAATCTGCTGGAATGCACAGACCTTCAATCCAGATGATGTCACTGCTATCCCCGGCAACTACAGCACTGTGAGGGCCAATCACCTCCCCATGGCTTCCACTTCAAGCAGATTCAACACCCAGACCTCCAGTAAGGACCCTCCATCACAATTAATGATACCACAGATCTATACCACAAATAGAAAATCCAGATAAAAGCGGATACCAGAAAGAAACAGGTAAAATAAACAATCAAAAGAGATTTAATGAAACCAAAAGCATATAAAGGAAAAAAATAAAATTTCCAAGCCCCCAATAACATCCCCAAGCATCCATATTAACCCAGCAATGACCACCCAACCCATGAATCTGTGAATATCCATCCAAGGAAGCAGATTAAGTTGTCCAAACTGAGTGTATGCGCCTGAAATAGGTGTATATGCTTCTGTAGGCGTTGTGAATCCACTGATTACGTCCATATGACCTAAAATAAGCAGAAAAACAAAGTTTATAGGCTATTAAGAGGCTAAAACCCACTTATAGATCTAAATAAACATAATATACTGCATATTTCACTGAATATGAGCTTGATGTATACATTTAAGCTTATGTATGTCAATAATTACTTAATATCACTTATGATAAGTATATTTTGACTCCATCAACACCTTAATAAGTATTATTAGGCTATGTATAAGCTATTTAAACTACTATAAGTTATATAATAGTGTAATAATTGTATATATATGTATTATAATCATATATATAATTGTTTTAACCTTCTTTTTAAGATATAAGCTTAATTTACTTAAGGTTATATTATTTTAAGCATAATAAATACTCAGTCCTAGGGATATCTAGGCTTACAAAAACCAAAACTGGGTGTTATTGGGTAGCACAAGAGAAGACTGGAGTTAACTGGAAAGTAGCTTCCAGACCAAACACTTAAAGCACACACATAAACCTATACCAATATAAAAAAGAACTAAACTTTACTATATTAAAACTACTACTAGCCACCAACACATCAAATTATAATTTCTTTTGAGGTTTTGAAGAATCTTTAGTTAGATTTTGGAGACTGGATCTTTAAAACTTGTTTCAATTTAGAATATTTTTGATAATAATAATAATAATTATTATTATTATTATTCAGTGGCTGGTTCATTTTCAATAGCCATCTAAAACCTCTACAGCTAGTGAAAATTATTATATTCATTAGGGGGTATCAATGTTCAGGGATCAGCAATTAAATTAATTGCGGATAAAAATACTTATACCCCAATTATCTTCTGCAATTATTTTTGCTAAAAATTGGGTTATTAGACACTTTACGTGTCAATGTTCACCTCTTATCTGACATTTTTTTACTCAATTTTTCATAACCACATCTTGGACAACCTTCTGTCATAACCTTATCTTGACCTACTTTCTGCCATAACCACATCTTGAACTACTCTCTGAATATGCCTTCTACCTTGCTGCACACTCCCATTCTCATCTCATCCACTCAGAATTTCTCCTCATTTCTTCTCTTTTATTGTGCTCCTTTTCATCTTGCTATCTCATCTGCTTGTTTCTGCTCCTTTTTGTCTTCATTTATAATAACATGCCTTGTCATCCTAGATCTTCTCAAAGGCAGCCATCACCCAGTTGTTCTTCAATTCCCACTACTTCCTCTTCCCCCCGCTCAGCCAAGAAATCAAAGACTGTTCAATTAGAAAAAGATGACCATCTCATTCTTATCAACTGGCTTAAAACCAAATCTAACTATGATTCTTGTTTTCGTACTGAGTGTGCCACTAAAGTAGGACGTCCCCCTGCATCAAAAGTTAATGGCTATCTTCTAATGGCAAATGAATTATGGAATAAGACCAAGGGAAGGATTGATCTTTTTCCTAAACAGATTTCTGAACGATTCAAGCATTACCGAGAAAAATACAAGAAGGCAAAGGCTCTTTCATCTTCCACTGGTTTTGGGGTTACTGAAAATGATATAACTATAGGCATAAAATCCATAGATGATAAACTTGAAACTTTATGTCCTTACTTTAAAGAGATGGATACAATTTTTGAAGAGAAAGCCAATGTTAATCCTGTAAACATGTTGGATGGTGAATCTCCTATCTCCGAACATGATGTTGAAGCAAATCTTTTCCCATCCTCTTCCTCCACTCAAGCCTTCCCTCTTCTAAATTCTACGAATCTAGATAGCTTTGCTATTGATCCTATTGGCAATTTAACCCAACCCAATCTAACTCAGGTCTGTTTTTTTTTCTTTTATCTTATCAATACTTTTTTTTATTTACTTATCTTTTCTTATTTCTTATTAGGCTGATGAAAAAGCCCAGGACCCACAATCAACTGAGTCTGAAGCTAGCGACAATGATGAGGAGGAAAATGCTACGTTGAACAAAAAGAGAAGGGCTTCAAGTAGTCTGAATTTCCACTCCCAAAGAAGACAAAAAAGTGATACTTCATCACAAACACCTTTTTCTTTGATGGAACAGTTTTTAGAGAAATGTGATGCTGGTAAGTGATATCATACCTCTTATTACTTTACTCTGCTTTTCTTCTACTTTATGTTAATTTTTATTCTCACTCTAGAACAAGTGGAAATTGCTAAAGAGACTCTAAGCTTTGAAAAGAAGAAATACAAGCTTTCTTTAAAAAGGGATGACAAAGTACAAGATTTGGAATAGAGGAAGTACGAGCTCTCCTTACAGAAGGATGATTGGGTCCAAGATTTGGAGGAGAAGAAGTTCAAGTTAACTCTTAGTATTGAAAAATCCAAAAAAGAGGAAAAAACACTTGAGCATCAAAACTTAATGTAACAGATGAAGTATAAGCATTATCTCCAAGAAAGTTCTAAAAAGAAAGATTTCTTGATTGAATGCCTTAAAGCGAACAAATCTGTTGAAGAAATAGAGCGTTTAATGAAATTTTTGGTTGACTAGTTTCTTTTATTTCTTTCACACTTCATGTGTTCATATTTATTTGTACATAAATTTTACAATTATTTTCTGTATTTCTTGAAACTTTTTATTTTAATGTTAAATATTCTTTTTTTAAATAAAATTTTCAAGTCTCCTTTGAAAATTTGCCAAACCCCCACCCCTGCATTTTTTTGAAGCAAGGGGTGGGTATCACCAAAATTCTTTCATGTCAAGAGTCTTGAAAGTCTTAAATGAAACTTTGGCGTTACTACCCCCTGCATTTTACTGGTATCCCCAAAATTCTTACAAGTCAAGAATTTCACAAGTTTTATAAGAAATTTTGGTAATACTCCCTCCTGCATTTTATTGAAGTAAGGGACGGGTATCACCACAATTCTTTCACCAAAATATTTACAAGTCAAAAATTTTACATGTTACATTTGAAAATTTGGCAATACCCCCCCTACATTTTATTGAAGCAAGGGGGTGGGTATCACCAAAATTTTTACAAGTCATCAATTTTGAATGTCAGATTTGAAAATTTTGCAATACCCCCCCCCCCCCCCCTGCATTTTATTGAAGTAAGGGGTGGAAGTCATCAAAATTTAATATAATTACATAAATTATTAAATAAATATCTAATATATATCAATTTCCCTAGTTAAAAGTAATGACAATTCCTCAAGCCAAAATGCAGATCAAATCTAGAAGCAAAAGTTTGGGAGTTTCCACAGGTATAGGCTAGAGGAACCCCATGAAACAAATAAATGTTATCATGAAAACCTGTTATACAACACAAGGTCGTTGGCCCATTACTTTAGTTGAGGAAATCGATATATAAAAAATATTTATTAAAAATTTATGAAAAAATATAAATTTTTTGATGACAACTCTAATCCCCATAATTTTTAGGGAAAAGCTGGATCTTTGTTACTATCAATTCTGTAACGGTGATAAGACGATACGTTTGCTATGTTTCAAACTATATTGAGGCTGACTTACCAATAATGAAATATTTTTAGTCCTCGATTTCGGGCCCAGTTGAGTGTATGAGGTCAATATGCATCTGTACAGAGATATCTTTGAGTTCAAAATTTTTTTTTAAATAGGTACCCCAGAGAAGAACAAAATTCAGAGTTAGAATGATGATTGGCTATAACAAACTTACTAGATGAAATGAAGACAATATTTTCATGCATGCACACACATTATAGAAGTGAGATTAAGACCATCTAGAAAAGAAAAATTGTGGTGGTTGGGGTGTCCAGAATGATAGACACCAGGTGCAACCATAGCAAAACTAAAAAGTGGAACCAAAACTTCAAAACCAGGATTGGCATGTCTTGATGGTCCAAGAGCAGAGGTGGCGAGGAGATTGAGGTGAAGGCAAAGAGGAGGAGGTGGTGGCAAGGAGGAGGTGATGGTGGAGGTGGTGGGGAGGGGGTGGAGGTGGAGTTGGTGGCGAAGAGGAGGTGGTGGTGGTGGAAAGGAGGTGGAGGTGGTGAATTAAGTAGCATAAATACACTTAAAAGATGGGTAAAAAAATGATAAAAAATGAGGTCATGGCTCTTTTGTTCCGACTCATTGAAATGAAATTTGAACATTTTTTTGGAACAGCTCTCTTTCTCCTGGTTATATGGCTACTTCTTTCACAAAAAATATTCTGGATAAGTCACCTGAGCTCATGGAAGTTTGGGAAAATCTAACCCCAATGGGGCTAGTAGGCGAGCCTGAAGATTTTAAAGGCACCATAATCTTCTTGTCCTCAGATGCCGCAACGTTTACCACAGGTATCAACCTTGGAGTTGAAAGCGGTTATTTTTTAACATGATGTTTATATCAGTAATAAATGTGAATTTTGGGGTCCAGTGGAAGGTGCCATTGGATTTTTTTTTGAGAATTTCTGACCCGGCAGTCATCATTTGAATCAATCGAGTCATCATCCTCTTTGTCATCCTGTTCGTCATCCTCTTCGTCATCATCTTCCTCCTCTTCCTTGTCCTCAGTTTCCTCCTCCTCCTCCTCCTCCACCACCACCCCTTCTTCTTCTTCAAAGTCTGCACATAAAAAACATATTGAGACCACTTTCAATTTGACAAATACTGACTCTTACTTGTTTCCTCTTCTGAATTTTCCTCCATATGGTCACTAAGATTATCTTCACCAATGGCATCAACAGCATGGCGGCCAGCATCTAATTGATATTGTCTATCAGCTTTGTTCAACTTAGACCAACTTCTGATTCCATTGATCTCATCATAAAGAGCCTGGCTAAATGCTTCCTGAGCTTCACGACATTGATCAACTGAAGAAAATCTCAGAAGCCAAGATTGGGTGACTTGCTGGTGTAGACAATCCTATAGTACTAGCTATAGGCCTTGACCAAGGGAGTTGGAGAAAAACCAGAGAGAAAATCCCCTGTCCCTTTAGAAAGATAAGTGAGATTTACCTGCTGCAGTAAATTGGTTCCTGTTTACCAAAAGCCCCTTTTCCAATACACTTGACTGCTTGATGAGCCAAGAAAGTAGTCCCCAGACAGACTACCAAGCCAAAGAACTGAAATTTAGACCAATGTCCACACCAGAGAAAGCAAAGATACTTGATGTAGGCTGCAAATCCACACCAGAGACAGCAAAAATACTTGATATAGCTTGCAAGACTACACCAGAGAAAACAGTTGCCAAAGTTGAGTTAAATGAAGAACTAACCTTGCAACAAACACAGCCAATTGTGGCCAAAAACAGTGAAAACTGAGTGAGAAACAATGATATCACCTCCAGATGGTTGTATGATAATTAAGGTTGCCCCAAACTGTCTTATTCACTATGTACACACAGACCACTATCTAAGAGCCCATGCACACCCACAAATTTGGCGCCTGTACCCACCAAATTGAATAAAAACCCTCCAGAAGCGCTCCCCAACCTTCTAAAACAGAGGCGGGCGGGCCTCCCGACGTCAGAGGCGCCGCCTGAAGCGGCCCAGCCTCCCTGAAGCCAGAAAACCAATAAAAACACCTAATCTACTTAGAAAAATTAGCTACAACTACTAAAACCTTTAAAACCCCGAATTTCACTATAACAACATTGAGACATGAAATATAGAGCTAAATTAGCCCTATCCAATGGTACTAAGTACTTAACCCTAAGACTTAAGGTTAGCCCGTAAAACACGAAAAACAAAATTAAACAGCTATCTTTTTAAATGAAAAATGAGGAAATGACCCCTTAAAACTTAGAATATGAAAAATGTCTATAAGACATGAAATATAGAGAAAAACCGGGGCTATCCAATGGTAGTACCCACATACCCCCAGACCCAATATCCACGGAATAAAACCAGAAAAATACCCAATTCCTCAACAGATGTCAATTAAGACATGCACAAACAGCACCAAATCACACAACAAAGGCCCCTGCCAATGTTGGAAGACCACATCCTCCCTCCAATTAAGAATGTCCACATTCTTTCTTCATCAAACCACCATGTTCAACCTTCTTCCCAAATCTGCCTCTGAAATTGGTCCTTGCCAATACTGCATTGACAATAATCTAATCTGCACCATCACACCTCCTGTCCATCCATACAGAACTTCCTGCGATGTCTGCCAATCTAGAAAGAAGTCATGCTACAGACCTGGTCCATTATCTTCTGCAACAGCTTCACCTCCACCTCAACCTGGTCCATCTTCTACCAGCACCAAAAGATCTAGGCCATCCATCCTGATACCCAGATTAATCAAAAAGCTACACCCTTCCAAGAAGAGTGCCAAAACCACTAAAACAACAAGTTCCACCATCCCTGGTCAATCTGATGGTAAAAACTTCCATTCCTACTTTCGACTTTATAAAACTGATGACTTCTCAGTTCCTCCATCTTCTGAAAGTGATGATAACAATGTAGGATCCATTGAACCACCAACACCAAACCACTTGCATGAAATTAAGGCCAAGTTCCAACAACACACATCTCAACAGAAACACCTTCTGCTAAACTACTTCCAATCCACTCCTAGAGATCCACAGGACATTGAGAACAGAAGACACCTCATTCACCAGTTCAAGGCTAATTCTGAACACTTCATTTCATCTCTTGATTCCCTCTGTAATTCCACTAGTACTTGAGTTTGATTCAGAAAGGAAAAATTGACCACACCCTCTAAAGAATGTAACCACAAAACAACCCTCAGTTTTAAGTCTTGGGGGACCATCCTCATTTTATAGTCTTGGGGGACTTAAAAACCCTCAGTTTAAAGTCTTGGGGGACTCAAAAACCTAAATCATAAACCCAGAACCAGAGATCAACCATATTAAGACACAGAGAAAAAAACTAACATTCTGGGGTAATTGTGAATAGAGCTGCCAGCCCATCAATTACCCCCAAACTTGCCTTTGCTAAATTCAGAGGCTCTCTCTGTGGATACCCTCTGCCAATCTTTCAAACCCATTCCAACAACAAAAACCCATTCCTCAGTTTTTAGTCTTGGGGGACTACACCATCAAACAATCCTCAGTTTAAAGTCTTGGTGGACTAATCTTGAAACCAGCCAGTTTAAAGTCTTGGAGGACTGCCAGAAACCAGATTTCAGTTTAAAGTCTTGATGGACTGCCAGAATTTTGCATAAAATAGACGCAGCCAACTTCATACAGAATACACCTACAGCCAACCTGCTGAACTTCCACCTTCACTTCATCATCTACCCATCACTGACAAAAATCTCCTTCTTATCTCTTTCCATCATCTTTTCTCACCACAGATCATGGCTGGATCCCCTGATGTCGAACCCTCTACTCTTCCTTGCTTCACTGCTCCCAAGGACTATGCCTGCAAACAGTGCATCCACATGTGCAGACCTTGCACATTCACCCTTCCAACTCCTGAAGCCAAATTCTACAACAGGGCTTGTGATTCTTGCTATTCCAAAAAGAAGAAATGTGACAGAGATACCAACTACCCTATTCCTCCTCCTTCACCTTCTCATAATAACCTCTCCAGATCCCCTACCAGATCCCCACAGCTTGGTCCATCCTCTTCTTCTTTATCCTCAGCACCATCCAGAAGATCCAGGAGCTCAGCTTCCAGAACTCTTCACAAAAGACCAGCCTTAGCTTCCCAAGAAACAGCTTTTATCTCTGCTAAATTTGCTCCAAAAGCTTCAAAATCAGCTCCTAGGCTTCTAGAGCTTGTCCAGATGGCCCGCCCGCCTCACTAGACAGTGAAAATCAGGCTCAAAACCTCCAAAAACAACTAGAAAACAGCCAAATTCAACCAATCAACGAAAACAACTTCACGCAATTACCTCCCACTGCTCCCAGAGCAATGCAGCCAACCCTTCCAAGGTCCAAAAACTCCAAATTTTCCCAAACTTCTAGGAGACCTGCCAGAGGACCCCAGGAAGAAACCAGAGCACCCAACACTGCACCAAAGCAACAACTTCGTCCCCAGTTAAGACAACAAATTTACATCTCTCCTCTGTCAGCCAACTATTCTTCTGACAGTTCCATTCCCTCAAAGCTCCATCCAGAAGAGATCAATCTGCTTCCAAATCATCCTCTCCTGCTCCATCTTATAGCAACCCTGGTACTCCATCACCAGCACCTCATCCAACTGAATCAAGCAGAAATATTAACCACAGAAACAACAGACCTGCTGCTCCAACTAGGCCCCAGGAAAATCAGTCTCCTAGTTCACCTTCTCAAAAGCTTTCAGAGGAAGACCAAGAGAATCCATATCTTTCCCTGATTGATCCACCTACTATGACCATTCCAAAATCTTCAGAAGTTCTCATTCCGGCTGCTTACAAATTTGATGAGCTTCCAATCTGTAAGTACCACATTAATTCATCCAATTTCTTCAACAAAAATAATTACTGATCCAATTTTTCTTGTCTAGTTTGCACCCCTCCTCCTGAATCTACTATTGGAGTTGGCAAACCTCTAGAAACTTCTTTGACCCTGAATTATGGAGACGTGAAACAACACCTCAGCACCATGTGTTCAAACATGCTAAAAGCTTTTGCCCTCCATGGACCTTTCAATGACTTTGAAAAATCCCTGAGAAAGCGCCTGTTGGACGACTACTGGAAGATGTCTAGGATCATTAAGAACACCTTCCAGCACTCCATTCCTGCCTCTTCTTTTTCCTCCTCTGAACTTCCCTCTAATCCAATTCCTGCCCATTACAATCCATATAATCTCTACAGCAGGATGCACTTAAAAGAACACAGTGCTTCCCACAACCCCAACAAAAAACAAAAATGACATCATAATCCAGACCAGCCTCCAGAAGCTTCATCATCCAAACAATGAGCTCCTGCAAAAATATTAGAAACATAATAATAAATAAATAATTAAAAACCATTAATAACTATAAATTCTAATTATTTTTTTTAAATCTACTAATATACTAAAATTAAAAATTGATAAATAAAATAAAATAAAATAAAAAATAAATGAAATAAAATAAAAGATAATAAAAAAAAAAAAGGTATACCCCAGACAATTGATGAGCTGATCCCCTGATACCTTGCCCACATTCAAGTGCACCTTGATGTGGATACACCTTAAAAAATTTAAATAACTTGAAATAAGAAACATAAATTAAGGGTCATAATGAGAATAAAAAAAATAAAAAATGAAATTAATGAAAATAAAAATAAAATAAACTAAAATAATAAAATAGAATTTTCCAGCCAATTGATAAGTCTTTCCCCACCAATGCTTTCCCACATCCAGGTGACCCTGATGTGGTAACACCCTATATTTTTGATTTTAAAATTTTAACAACCCCCATAAAAAATTAAAAGAAAAAAAGAGAAAAAAGAAAAAAATCTGAAAATACTATCTAGCAAAAACATAACTACAAAATCAAGACAGTCCAGCTCCATAGATGGTCCAATAAGAGAAAGTCTGGTCCATAGAAATGATCACTGGGTGGGCTCCCTCCAATAAGTAAAAATGATTGGAGACCACCAGTGATCCACCGCCAATCCGAAAGAACCAAAGATAAAGAAGCCAGTCCCAAACCAGTTTAAAGTCATAGTGGACTTGAAACCTGAATAATAAACAACAGAACTAGAACTCAACTGGGACAAACAAAAGACTTGAGACAGACATTCTGGGGTAACTGTTCTACAGAGCAGCCAGCTCATCAGTTACCCCCACACTTGCCAAATTAAAATCTAGAAGCCCCCCCTGGGTACCTTCTAACCAACAAAACACAACATCCAACACAATAAACCAAAACCAATAAAAGTGAAGAGTCCGGCACTTGAAGACCAAAGGAATTTCCAGTTTAAAGTCATAGAGGACTAAAACCTGTGAAAAGAAACCAATACTAGGGTTCAAACAAATTAAGAGAAAGGGTTGGAAACAGAAAATCTGGGGTAACTGTTGATAGAGCAGCCAGCCCATCAGTCACCCCCACACTTGCCAAGGCAAAATCTAGAGGCCCCACCCATGGGTCCCCTCTAAAAAGAGTTTCCAACACAAAAGTTGCTCTGAAACACCCGAAAATCCAAAATTCAAAGAATATTCCATAGTTTATCCTCATTGTGGTGTCAATCTTCTTCATGCCTAGTGCCTCTGGGATAGAACCTCTTCACCTGGTCTGCAGCCACTCTCTTTTTCAAGACTGCACCATCCAACTCTTCCAAAACATAAGAACCTCCAGACGCCTGAGATCTGACTCTGTAAGGTCCATTCCATCTGTCAGCAAACATTTTTCCCCACTGACTCTCCAAACTTCTATTATACACCAAAACCAAACAACTAGGTTTCAAGGGATTTCTGAGTCTATGAGCCAACTTCTTGTCCCAGTACCTGACTGATTGATTCCTAATTTTCTTCATTCTAGAGTTTACCTTCTCTTGACATTCCTCTCTACATTCCAACTGTTGCATCCTGGCACAGAGCAATTCTTCCGTTGAGTGCACATCATCCCAATCAATTCCAATATAAGATACAGCTTCCAAATCCACTGGCAGAACAGCTTTCTGACCAAACATTAACTTGTAAGGAGAATAGCCAGTTGTCCTCTTCACCGTGACCATATCAGCAAAAACACCAAGAGTAAATAATGCCTCCACTTTTCAGCACTATCCCCACACATCTTTACCAAAGCATTCTTGATAACTTGATGGCCTCTTTCAACCATGCCTTCAGCTTCAGGATAATAATGTGTAGCCACTCTAACTTTAGAACCAACACTAGCCACAGCTTCTTTAAATTTGGCACCAAACTCTGGCCCGCCATCAACAGTCACCAACTTCATCAACCCATACCTATAAATCCACTCCTTCTTCAAAAACTCTGCCACATTCTTGGCAGTCAAATTAACCAGAGGCACTTCCTCAACCCAACCAGACAAATCATCCCTGGAAACAATTAAGTATTTATACATACCCTCTTTAATATGGACAGCATCTAGACTGACTCTTCCAAAAACAGTTGTTTCACCAGTAGCACGGCCGACCTCTTTAGGTTTCAAGTTACTTCTTCTTTGAAATTATTCACAAGATTGAACCCAACCCTGCACAGCCAACTTCATACCTGGCCACCGAAATCTGTCAGCTACTCTTCTATAAGTCTCCCCAAAGTCTCTATGAACAAGATCTTTATGCAAAGACTTCAACACAGCTTCTTGACCCTTCTTCTGAGTCACCACAACTTGAGGATTAGGATGTCTCCTCCTCATCAACCTTCTTCCTGACACATAAAATCCAGGACTCTTCTTCTTAATTGCCAACCAAGTAACATCATCACAACTATCTGGCCTCTCCAAGGTCAACAGATATTCCACCATAATAAAATAAAACCCAGACTGACCCCAGGTCTCATCTTCAAAATCCAACAAAACAACATCCAAGGGTACAACTCTGTCACCAAAATCACCAGTGTGAACATGAGCCAATTGACCAGCCCAACCAGGACACCAATCCTTAAATTTTGGCACGTCCTTCTCTTTTCACTGAACCATGTGAGAATCCAGTTCACTAACAAAAACACCCTTTTTCAGATTTGAGCTATCCCAAACAACAACTCCATCTTCATCAACAAAAAAATCCTGATCACCAGAATCAAGATCAGATCCAGCCAGTTTAGCCTCTTGGGGGAGGTCAGAAAAATCTTCAGCACCCTCAGTGCTGGCCCTAACCGCTGGAACATCTTCATCAAACTCTTCAGCCTCAGAATCTTCATCTGTAGGAGGCCTCCTTGATAATCCATCAGGCATTGTAAATGTTTTGCCTGGTTTGTGTACCAGGTCAAAAGAAAAATGTTGAATAAATGCCACCCACCTAGTCATTGGAGCATTTGGAAGACTGTGTATTTGGAAGACTAGGTGTATTGATCATCTGAACTAAAGATTTTGCATCCACCTGCAGCTCAAAATGCTGCCCCCAAAAAACAGTCTGTAGCTTCTTTAAAATTTTTGCTACACCACACAATTCCAATTTAGGTTGAGAATACCTAGATTCCACCTCATTAAACACCACAGACTCATATCTTACTGGCCTGACCCTCCCAGTCTTATTTTCCTGAGACAAAACAGCACCAGCAGCAATATAGCTTGAGTCCACTGCCAGATAAATTTTCCAGCACCAACGCCATAATCCAACTTATGAAGAACAATATCTTCCCCAACAACCCTTTTCAACTTCTGAAAAGCCTCTTCACACTCTTCAGTCCATTCCCAATCTGCATCTTTCCTGGTCAACCTCCTTAAAGGTGAATCTAACAAAGAAAAATACTTAATAAAAATCTTGACATATACACATACACCCAAAAATCCCCTGACTTCAGTAGTATTTTTAGGCCTCATCCATGACTGTATTTTATTAATCTTCTTCTTTGCCATAATCCTTCCCTCTTTACATACCACATGACCCAGAATTTCCAAAGCAGGAACACAACAACAGAATTTTGACCCTGAAATGGTCAAACCAGCCTCTTCAATCCTAAACAACACTCTCTCTAGAGTTATTGCATATTCCCACACAAACCTCCTTATGCCAGGGTTCTCGGCTAACACCTCATTATCATAATCAATGGATGGTCGTTTAATTCCGCCATCATCAATAAAAATACCAGCATGAGTAGGAACCTCATCCTGCAAAATCCAAGCCATCTGTGCTTGATATACCACCACTGAATTAGTTGCTCCTTGAGGCAGCCTAGTGAGCTGAAGTCTTCCCAAAGGAGTCTCAAAAGTTGTGAGAGGCCTTGAATCTGTATGAAGTTCCCTCTCATCATAACCACCCATAATATCACCCAAACCATAACACACCCTTCCAGCAAAAGCTTCAACAAAATCCTCTGCACTTGGTGGCATACCAGCATCCTTGATAGTGACTCTATTCAAGGCTCTAAGATCATGAACCACCCTCAAAATTCCATTCTGCTTCTTTACACAGAAAAAGGGACTTGAGTAACTGGATGTCAATTGTTTGTATAACCCAGTCCTGACTCTTTCCCTAACAATCTCCATAAAATCCTCACAGATAGCAGCCGGAATCGGGATAAGTTTGATTTGCCAAGGTTCATGACAAACCACAGGAATCAAGTAAGGTTCCCCGTAAGAGTGCTTCAACACACCCCTTTCCTCCTCAACAAAAGCCACAGCTTTTTCTCTTAACACAATGACGTGCAACAACAACTTCTTCTCTTCTTCAGATAACCACCCATCAGGACCAAAATTAACAACTTTCAACCTTTCCACAGTCACCCTAGCCGTCTCTACAAATTCTGGAGGATTCTTCACCAAAGGAGTACAGTACAGATCTCTTGACAAAGGAGGTCTCTTCAAGGGCTGATTCAAACCCACAGGCATAGGCTCATTAACAGGCCTAATCTTCTGCGCTACCTTCTTATACTTTGCCGCTCCATCTTCAACTTGAGGGATCTTCAGGAAATCTTCACCACCAGACCTGGAACAAAAGCCAAGGGTTTCCCCATTGCTCACATGTGTGGCCCAGGTAATGTTTTTGAAGGGTGTAGAAGAAACCCCTAGCAGTGCACAATTGGGAGAACTTACTTTTAGACCCCAATCTCACCACTCCAAAACTTTTCTGCAATACCAAATCTTCATCTTCACTTCCATCTTCCAAATCTTCAAATCTTGATTCATCTTCAGAATCAACTCTTTGAAAATTGTGCAGTTTATCCTCATGCTGGAGGCCCAAAAATTGATCTTGATGATCTTCTATCTTCATAATTTTCTGCAGTTTAACCTCATGCTGGAGGCCCAAAAATTGATCTTGATGATCTTCTTTCTTCATTATCTTCAGATTTTTTTCTTGATTTTCTTGAATTATCTTGAAATTTTTTTCTTCTTTTCTTGAGTTTTCTTCTTTCGTACAAAAATAACCAGAGGTTTCACCAATGCTCACATGTGTGGCCAAGGTAATGTTTTTGAAAGGTGTAGAAGAAACCCTAGCAGTGCACAATTTGGAGGACTTACTTTTAGACCCCAATCTCACCACTCCAAAACTTTTCCACATATCTTTCAATAAAGATATATAACCAATCTTCTTCCTTGAGCTTGAATTAAAAAAAATTAAGAATCTTGAGAGAGAACAGAGACTTGATAAAAAACTTGAAGAATACTTGCAGAGAAGAGAAACATTAAAAAGAGAAAGTTGAAAATCCACTTGGTATATCTCCAAGGGAGCTGACCTACTACAACCTGGGATTTCCTCATCTTGGGGAGAGGTTGTAGCACTAGGTTGATCAGCCCTTATTACTCTAAAAAATACAGAATCTCAATAGAGCCTGAGCCACACTCCAGAAAACTGGAGGCAGCACCAACTTCTTTCCTTCTCCTGCAACAATCCATGCGCTGGCACATTGAAGATAAACCAGGCCTGGTCTCCCAACTATCCTCTCCAGGGGATGATAACCTCATGTGAAGTCTCCTTTCGTCTTCACCAGTCAACTCCAAGCTGATTCCCAATTCTTTCCTGAAAATCCATCAAGAATGGCCCGACTAAAACTGCTTTTACATTACCTTTAGCAATGTAAAAATGAACCTTCCCTGAGGCTCCGCCAACATCTAACTTCACAAACTCTGAAGTTTCAACCAATTCAGTGACATGGCCACCAATCCCTCTCAGATTCCCACCAATACCAGTTTTGATGGGGAGGCCCAAATGAGTTGCCTCAAACAAAGAAATCAGGTTAATCTGAGAACCTGAATCTACCAATGCCCTAGCCTCCCTGCCATTTAGAGTGACGTTGACATATCCCAGAGGAGAAGAAAAATGAGTTTCCAACCCCTCTCCAAACTTTTCAGCAGAATCACATATGTATTCCACTTCCCCAGAAGACACTTTTCTCCTGGTCAACAACCTTTTTTGTCTATCAGCCAACCCAGGACTGATAGCATACAATTCCCCATAAGAAAGGGAAACCTTACCCTGATTCATCCTTTCCAGAACGGAGTCCATAACATTAGATTGCCCAGAAACTACTGGCCTCTCAAAGTGAGCCCTTGGCTTCACCACCTTGGTCCTAGAAGATTCTTGAGGACCAGCACCACCAACAGATTTACCATCAACAGGAACCCAACCAGATCCCTCACCTGAACCTCTATCTCCAGCAGGCTTTTGAAATGAAGCCAAAGGGACATCTTCCTCAGAGTCGGAATCCACCTCCATTGGCATTGGCTCACCATTCATGTCCAATGTGCCAAAACTAGGGGGGCCCATGTCAGCCATACCCTTCTGCATCTTGTACAGCTCCTCTTTTCTGTACTTCTTCCTAGATGCACTCAGCTTAGGATCCACCTTTGAAGGCTTAGGCTTTAGTTGTGCCTGTGAACTGCTCTTAGGCCTTCCCACCTTTCCTGCTTCCACATCACAAGCACCAGCCAAGCATTCACCACTTGACTGTCCACCACAAGAATACAACTCCAAACCACCAAAGGAAGTAGAAAAAGAGACCTTATTGGCCTCCTTCCCCTTTCCCTTGACATCCTCATCCTCCTTACCAGAAGAATTCCCTTGATCAGGAATCTCCTCAAACCTTGGCCTCCTTTGATTGAGACCACCCCTTCTCCTGACCAAATCAACAGGAGCCTGCCCCTCACTGGGCTTCACAAAAAAACCATCAGGGAGCTTGAAAACCCTGCCATCAAACTCCACTTTTCCTTCAGACACATCCCTGTTCAATTCCCAACAATCATTGGACCTGTGCCCCCTCCTGCTGCAATAAGATCAGACCCAAGGATCACTCCTACCAGCCCTCCTATCAAAATCTCTAGGCTGAGAAGGTGCCTTATTGACCTTCTTAGCCTCCTGAACAAAAATATGCAGCTGCTTTGTAAGATCAGCCAACTGCTCTACCATTGGGTCCCTCTCCTGTTTGGGAGCCTGCACCAAATTCTTCTCCTCCTTCTTCTCCCTAACTTACTCTTCAGCCAAAGCCTCACTGACTTTGCTGACATACTTGGAACACCCCTCCTGATAGGTGTCCACAGCCAATAACTTCAAATGGGCCTCAACAGCCTACTTCACCTTATCCAAGGCAGGCAACTTCTGGTCCCCATTAGAAAGAGTCTTCATCAATTCCTTTCTTGACAACTCCTTCAACACATCCATCCTGACATCTCTAGCCAGGGCAGACCAAAAAAAATCTTTGGCAGCATTTTCATGTGCCAGCTCCTCCACTTCCACCAAATATTCCACCACAGGATCAAACTGTAGCAGAAACTTCCTGTAACTATGCAAGTTACCAACACCACCATAAGATTGCCATTCACTGACAACCTTGTTCAGATCCACCATAGTGAACCTGACACCCCATCTATCCACCATCTCCCTACACAACAATTTCCAATCCCTCTTCTTGTAGCCAGACATGGCCACAACCTCCTTCTCCACTGCCCTATCACCAATGAAGAAAATAATCTGCTTCACCATGTCCAGGTAAGAAGCACCATCCACACCAGCAGCAGTTTCATATTTCTCCAGAAACCACTTCACATCTTCCCCATTAAACTTGGTACCATCCCAAGTTTGAATCCTAACACACTCCCTAACCATCACAGCAGGAGGACCATCCCCCCCACTGACAGTCACCACAGGAATAGCAGAACCAGAAGCCATTCTTCCAGTCCAAAACACCAAAAAGAGCCAAAAAAAGAAAACAGAGATTCCAAAGAACTAGCAAGTTCTACCCCACGTTGGGCCCCAGAAATGTAGACAATCCTATAGTACTAGCTATAGGCCTTGACCAAGGGAGTTGGAGAAAAACCAGAGAGAAAATCCCCTGTCCCTTTAGAAAGATAAGTGAGATTTACCTGCTACAGTAAATTGGTTCCTGTTTACCAAAAGCCCCTTTTCCAATACACTTGACTGCTTGATGAGCCAAGAAAGTAGTCCCCATACAGACTACCAAAAGGGATAATAATGTATAAATTATTATAAGGGTCTAATAATTAATTAATATTATTATAAGTCAACATTTTGCCTTATAAGTATAATATAATATTATATTTAATTAATTATTATTTTATAATTATTTAAATACATAAAAATGTGCACAACTTTTTATAGAATATAATATAATTTATGTTTATTTTAATAGTATATAATTAATAAAATAATAAAATAAATATAACCCTTATTTTAATTTTATTTAATAAGGTAATTTGTACTTAATTTTATTATGCAATATAATATTAATTTATATACATAAAAAGCATAAATTTTCGCCCTCTTTCAGGTCAAATAACTTAACATAAGTTTTACTGGGCTCCTGGTACAGCCTGGCTGACATCTATTTATATTGAGCAAAACATTAACTTATATAGTGGGCTCTCTCTGTTCTTTTTGCCCATATTTTATCTCGATCAATATTATTTATTTATTCTTATTATTTAGGTCAGGTTTAACTGATTATCTATTTTAAAATCATCTATTAATATTTATTCAATCTGTAATCATTGTATTTAGGTAACAACAGCAAAGACCACTCATAAGGGCAGATCAGTTTATTAACAACTGCTTCTATTTTATCTTTATAAGGTTTCTTTAGTTTATGGGCCCAGTGTCCAAGTAAATGACATCAGATGATCCATTTACCTTCCCATCACCAGCTTCATCGAACCTTCCAGATACCTCTTCATCCAGTTTTGAAACTGCCCAACCTAATTCCCCATTCACAATGGATTCCAACAATGATACCTCAGGTGACACCTTATGAAACATTCCTGTATTAAGTGTCAATAACTTTCACGAATGGAGAATTAGGATGAGAGCCCTTCTCACTTACCAAGATCTTAAAAATTTGGTTTTTGGTCTTGAATTACCGCCGCTGTCTGATGCCCTTCAAAATGTCAAGTTAGAATTTCAAAAAAGGGCTGATAAAGCCACAAATATACTTATCTCTAAACTTGACACAGCAAATATTGCTGCCTTTGTCACCAATGATGACATGGAAAAGCCCTGGAAAATATGGACGAAGTTGACCAACCAGTACGCCGCTGCTGATGCTTCGAATCGCACTTCAATCTTTGCTTGTTATCATGACGTAAAATGTTCAGAAGGCAATTTGATGGGTTTTGTCAATGATTTAAGAACTCGTATTAACAAATTGGGTTCAGTAGGAGTCTCAGTTGAAAGTGAAAATGAAGCTCACTGACTTTTGAGGCAATTACCAGAGTGTTATGCCACCCACAAAGCACTCATCTTACATGCTTGTGAAGTGACACAAACACATCTCTCCGTTGCCAATCTTCTTTCATGTTTGGCGCGTTTATCATCTGAAATAGAATCAGAAAACTCATCCAATTCTCATTCCGCTTTGTTAAAAAAATCTAAACCCAGTCAGAAGCCAAAATGGGAGTATTGCCATGATGGAAAACATAATCCAAAAGCAAAACACTCCGAAGATGATTGCTTCCAATTACACCCAGAGAAGCAAAAGAATCGAAATGTCACTAGTTCTTCAAAAGGTGATGATGAAGCTCATGCCAACATCAGCTGTGGGCCTGCTAAAATTATTCAGGCCAATATTTCCGTTCACTCGTCAAAACTGCTCATCTTTGACAGTGGTGCTACAGTTCATATGATTGAGAAACACTCACATTTTAAAACTTATCGCCATTTTTTTGGACCAATTAAGCTTGGGAATGGAACAATAATTCATAGTGTTGAAAAAGGTTCGATAAACTTAGTAACACCAAGAGAAGTTATTAATCTCACCAAATGTTTGCACGTTCCCGATATCAGTCAAAATTTGATAGGAATTGGTCCGTTCATTGCTCATGGATGCTCCCAACAAGTCAATGCTCATGGTCATATGACTATCAAAAAATCCAATGAAATTATATTAGACAGTGATTGGGATGAATCAGAAGGCCTTATAGTTCTAAATGCAAATTTTGGTCAGCACTATGTTCCTTCGTTTAAATCTTTCCTTGCATCAAACTCACAAAACTTGTGGCATTACAGACTAGGCCATTCAAACACATGATATTTAGACAAACTTCAATCTAAAATTGGTTTTGAATTTTCTGGTGTTCTCGATTTCTGTGAACCTTGTGTAAATGTGAAGCATAGTCATAGTCCATTTTCTGGTGTTGTACCTAGAGGCAATCAATTTCTAGAATACTTACATTGCGACATTAGCGGAAAAATTAGTCCTCCCTCTCTTGGAGGAGCTTCATATTTTTTCAAAATCATTGACTCCTATACTTCATACCGATTTGTTTTCCTTTCAAATCAAAAATCTGATACTTTCAATTCTTTCATGCAATTCAAAACTCAAATCAAAAACATTTCTAATTTTAAGGTTGCGAATTTTGTATGTGATGGAGGGAGCAAATTTATTAATAAAAGCTTCAAAGATTTGAGTGCTAAAGATGGTTTTAAAATGATTGTTACCTCACCTTACACACCACAACAGAATCCAGTTTCAGAGCGTGGTAATAGGACAACAACCAAAATGGCCAAGGCAATTCTTTTCCATGCTAAATTTCCAATAGAATTTTGGGGTGAAGTGGTAAACACAGCTGTTTACATTGAAAAATAGATTACCTTCAGCTTTGATCAATTTTGAAACTCCACACAATATGAGATTTGGTCAAGACCCAAAAATTAATCATATGAAAGTTTTTGGTTGCAGTGAATTTGCCTTAATTGATAAATCAAAAAGAGGTGAAAATTTTCAACCAAATTCAATCAAATTCTGCTTTCTTGGTTATGCTGAAGACATGACGTCATATCAACTTCTTCTATTGGATAATCGCTCAATTATGTATTCACACAATGTTATTTTTGATGAATCAACCTTTCCAATTCTTGACTTGTCAGCCAATTATCAATTATCAAATCTTTTCATTGAAGATGCCAATATTACAGATTTCAATATCACTAATTCACAAGAACCAGAATAATCTTCTTTGGAGGATTATCTAGATCCTGTCTCTGATGCTCCTCCAAAAATCAACAAATTTTGGCACTATCAACTGACTCCCAATATTGCATCAAAAGATATTATTTCTTCCATAGATACGAGTAACATTCTTGAAACACGTCGTAATAGAGTTCCTCGTAAATTAAATTCTGCAATTGAAATCAAAAATTATTTGACCTCAACAAATTTAATTAAAAATCATTCAATACAAGATGACATACCTGAAGTTTATCCATCAGATCCCCTCACTTATTTTGAAGCAATAAACAGAAGAGATGGTGATTCATGGATTGATACAATTAATCAAGAATTAAATATGATCAAAAATCAAAATGTATATGAAATTTTTGAATGGCCTCCAGATACCCCTGCAATAGGTTCAGTGTGGGTTTTCAAAATAAAGAGAGATGCCGATGGCAATATTCAAAAATACAAGGCTCGTCTTTGTGTAAGGGGTTGCTTACAAAAAGCTGGTGTAAATTATTTTGAAACATTTTCACCAACAGGAGGACTCACAATGCTATGAGTTCTTGTCAGCCTTGCTACCCGTGAAAATTGGGACTTTATTCAGATGGATGTCAAAGGAGAATTTCTTTATGGCAAACCTGATGAAGAAGTTTTCATGAATATTCTGTTGGGCATGGAGAAGACGTCTAACTTCAAGAAACCAGTTTTATTGCTAAAGCGTTCTTTATATGGGCTTAAAAAAGCTTCAAGATGCTTGTATACTGAGTTAATTAATTTCTTTACTTCACTCAATTTTTATCCATCAGCAGCAGACCCATGCCTCTTTATTCATGAAAGTTCAACACATCCCTGCTACGTTCATTTACATGTGGATGATTTGTCAATTTTTGGCAAAAACATCTCCTGGTTCAAAGAAGCTATTCATTCAAAATTTGACATGGAAGATTTAGGCAATGCAAAATTCATCTTGGGCATGAGGGTAAAAAGGGATAGATCAGCAGGCATTTTATCTTTGTGTCAAGATCAAGAAATCAGAGACTAACTTGCATCTTATGACATGTTGGACTGCAAATCATCAGACACGCCTATGCAGATGAATACACAGTTGTTTCCAGCCACTGAAGATGAGATTAAAGATTTTTCTCAACTCAACATAAACTATCAAAGAGAGGTAGGGAGACTTAATTATATTACACAGGCAACTTGACCTGATATTGCCTTCATCATCAGTCAATTGGCTCAACACTTAAACGCTCCTGGTATTAAGCATTGGTTAGCTTTCAAAAGAGTGCTGCGATATCCTAAAGGAACAATATAATTATCCCTTTCTTTTCATTCTAATTCCTCATTCATCAATGAGTGTCATTATAGTTATTCTCTACCAACAGGTTATGCTGATGCTGATTGGGCTGGTTGCCAAGTCACAAGGCACTCAACCACAGGTTATGTCTTTATTATCAATGGTACTGCAATTAGTTGGCACTGCAAGAAACAACCTACAGTCGCCCTGAGTACAACAAAAGCCAAATCAAAAGCCACAGTTGATGCAGCACAAGATGCTATATGGATGCAGACATTGTTTAGTGATCTAGGTTTCGATTGCAAGTCTTCATCTAAACTTTTCTCTGATAATCAAGGCTGTATCTCAGTATGCAAGAATCCTATTTTTCATGCTAGGACTAAACATATAGAAATACAGTTTCACTGGATTAGAGAACAATTATCGAATGGCAAAATTGATCTTCAATATACTCCACAACTGATATTATTGCAGACATTTTCAATAAAGCACTCAGTAAGGAAAAATTCAAAATTTTTGTTGAGAAAATTGGCTTAACAGATATGATTGATAGCAAGGAGGGGTGTAAGAACAAATAATTGTTGAATGTTATTCTATTTTCTTAGTATTTCCATTTATAGCTATAGATGTTACTTTACACATGTAGAAGTATACATATGGTGTTCTTGTATTTCCTTTTCAATCATATCTATTCACATTGAGCAAAACATTAACTTATATAGTGGGCTCTCTTTGTTCTTTTTGCCCGTCTTTTATCTTGCTCAATATTATTTATTTATTCTTATTATTTAGGTCAGGTTTAACTGATTATCTATTTTACAATCATCTATTAATATTTATTCAATCTGTAATCATTGTATTTAGGTAACAGCGGCAAAGACCACTCATAAGGGCAGATCAGTTTATTAATGACTGCTTCTATTTTATCTTTATAAGGTCGGAATTTGTATTTATCTATTGCCTAGGTCTTTTATCTCGCTCAATATTATTTATTTATTCTTATTATTTAGGTAACAGCGGCAAAGACCACTCATAAGGGCAGATCAGTTTATTAATGACTGCTTCTATTTTATCTTTATAAGGTAACAGCGGCAAAGACCACTCATAAGGACAGATCAGTTTATTAAAAACTGCTTCTATTTTATATTTATAAAGTTTCTTTACTTTGTTCTAAGTGTTCCACAAATTTTTATATTGATAAATATGGAGTCACTCAACATGGCATGTATATACTTGCTCAAAACAGGAAAGTGACCTGATCAACTTGAATTTAAGTATGTTAACTTTTGCTGAGGAGACTACCTGAAGCCTCAGAATTGAATTACTTAAGTATTACAAAAATGAGTGATAGCGAGATATATTTGCCACTAAAAGTTTCCCATCTTCAATCCCCCACCTAAAACATGATTTTATGTCACTTTTCAGAGCAAATAAATAGCAAGAAACCCACAAGCGTTTCCAGTTTGGAAGCATATTTTCAAGATCCTTACAGATTTTCAGGCTGCATCCAAAAATTCTGTCCAAAAAGTTCAATGAAACAAGACCCTATAACACTTAAATGCTTAAACTCACAAGTTTTCAAACTGTCTATGCCCACTCTCAATCATGTACATATTCTACTTTATCGATTTTCCATGTGTAGTTTCATGCCCTAAGGGAAAGTGATCCCAAGAGATAATTATATAAATGATAAACTCAGAAGTGCAGGATGGGTTTGATTTTAATATTTTTTTGACAATATTAGTCTTAGCTGCCTTAATACTTTCAACATCTTTGTTTAGGGTATTAATCAATGAGTAGAATTTGTTTTGATTGATCATAAGAGTCTCTGTAAAATCTCTAATATCCCCAGGGAATGAAGAATCCCCTTGAGATGATCTGGTGCCTATGGGCAGTGATTAAGAAGTATTCTTGAGATCAAAAATAGATAATTAATATTTCACATAGAATACATCCAAATCACAAATGCTTGCGGAATTTTTGTCAAAAAAATCAAAGCTGCTCTCACAAGAAAAGGATTTACCTATTCAAAAGACAGTACTCCCAACTCATCTCCAACCCTTTTGAATAGGCAAATCATTTTTTCATGAGAGGAACTTTGATTTTTTTGTCAAAATTTTGGCAACCTTTTCTGAATTTGCTGTAAAACAGGGCTTGTAAAATCAAGAGAAAGATCAAACATTCAAAAAAATTAGAAAAATGAGGAATAACTCAAGGATTAAAGGAAGATGAAGAATTAGATTGATGGACTGTGGGTGACTCAAGTTGAAAATGATGTGTGGCGTTCACTCTGAGGTTCCAAAAATTGGTGGCGTTTTCAATTGCATGTTGCATTTGTCAAGGCAATCGCAAGTTTGAATAGAACAAAAAACAAACGCCATGGTGACATTCCCATCGGGAACGTCAGCAAAATGTTGGTAGTGTATATGATCAAGTGAGGACATGTACAGAAATAGAACAAAGTGGTAAGTGGAAGAAGACAAAGTATGAAAGAAAACAATTCTATTGAGCTATATATACTGTAACTATCCCTTCTCATGCTAAACCAATACAGGATTCCATCCTTCTACATACACTTGATATTAGTCTACTATGGGACAAGTAATGCAGTATTCGTTGTAATATATGATAAAATAAGAAAAATAATACTGAGATATACGTATATACTAACACTCCGCCTCATTGCTTGAACCAATAGTGCGCCGACATTCATTTAATCCTAGATCTGTTCTAAATTTTTCAAATTTTGTGCAATCCAACACCTTCTTCATTATATCCAAAACCATATCATTTGTTGAGCAATATTTGAGGTTCAATTCACCATCAAGCACTTTTTCTCTTACCCAGTTGAAATGGACTTCAATATGTTTTGTGCATTTATGAGCTACAGGATTCTTTGACAATGCTATCGCTCCTTGATTGTCACCATACAATAACATGCATTGATTATTTTCATACCCTAATTTGCTTTATAATTTTTGTAGCCACACTCCTTTTAAGCCTGCATCAAGATATACTTTATACTCAGATTCCATTGCTGATGTGGAAACTGTATTTTGCTTTTTGCTTTTCCAAGATATTGCTCCACCACCAAGTAGAAAGGCATACCCATTTGTTGATCTTTGTGTGAGGCTACATCCTGCCCAGTCAGCATCACTGAAACTAGTGAGTGTTTGAATGTTGGGATTTCTCTGTGTTGGTATTAGTGTTTTGAAGTCTCTTGAGTATATTATGCCTACATTGGTCGTGGCCTTGATATATTGTAAGATTCTGAGCACAGCTTTCCAGTGGAGTTGGTTGGGTTTTATAAGGAACTGAGATAGGTAGTTAACAGCATGGGTAATATTGGGTCTGGTTCATTGAGATAAGTAACCAATACTTCAAATAATACTTTGATAGTCATTTCCTGTTTTTAGGAAATGAGTGTTTTGTTTGTCATTGGAGGGTAATAGTTGGATATTTGATTTCATAGGAGTGGGATTACTTTTACAGTCTGCCATGCCAAATGTTTCTAGTAGATCTGCTATATAATGGCTTTGATGTAGTCGAAAAGTTGTTGGGTTCAATCGTGTAATTTGAATACCGAGCAGATATGTTGCTTTATTGAAGTCATGTCCTTTGAAGTCTTTTGATAGTTCAGCATGAAATTGATGCACCCCATGACCAATTATTGCCTTGTTGTCAACCAAAATAAACACATATAAGTAGTCTTCATTCAAATCTTTTCTGATGAACAAGCAAGGATCACTGTTACTGGTTTTGAATTTGTGTTTGTGAAACCATCTGGATACTTCCTGATACCATGCTCTTTGAGCTTGTTTTAACCCATACAAGGCCTTTTTTAGTTTCAATATGCGTCTGCCATTGTTTAACTCCTCTATTTCCTTTTTACAGTTCAGATTTGATTGATCTAGCAACTCAGTAAATCCCTCAGGTGGTTGTATGAAGATGCCTTCATCTAGGGTACTGTTCAGGAAGGCCGTTTTTATATCTAGTTGGTGCATAGGTAGTCCTTTGATTGCTGCAAGTGAAAAAATAGTGCACAATGTTGCCATAATTCCAGTTGGTGAAAATGTTTTTTTTAAAGTCTATTCCATGTCTTTGAAGGTAATCTTTGATGACCAGCCTTGCTTTGAACTTGTTGAGCACCCCATTTTTGTTGTATTTGGTTTTAAAAAGCCAATGTGTAGGGAGTGTCTTTTGTTGATCAGTTGTGATGGTGCACCAAATGTGGTTCTCATAAAGTGAGTCAAGTTCCTCTTTAATTGCGCTGGTCCACTGTGATTTTTGAGCCCCACTTATAGCTTTTCTGTAGTTTTCTGGTTTGGTGATTTGTTGTTCTACAAAATTTATAAGTGCATTGTGTGTGCCCTCAAGTTCTGTTACTAAATTTCTTGTGTGTGATCTTAGAGTGGGTCCTGAATGCTTATTTGAGTTATTTTCAGCCAGTGGTGTCCCAAGACAAAGGATTAGTCATCTTGACACAGGGTTTTCATGAGAGCTTGATGGCTCTTCAGATTGTTCCTCTACGGCGTCTTGAAACTCTTCACTGTCCTCATCATTTGAGTTGACCAGTGTGTTGGTTGAATTAGTTATTGAGATGATGTAAAACTGTTCTTTTGGACTATTGTGATCTTTCATTGGGAACATCTACTTGTTAAAGGTGGAATTGTAAGTAAAGAATATTCTTCTTGACTGGATCTCCATCAGCTTGTAGTTATTGTTTCCTTCAGAATATCCCAGTAAGACACATCTGACTCCATTTGGTGCAAACATACTTTTTCTTTGTTTCTTAGGAATATTGGCAATGACTTAGCACCCAAATGGGTGAAGATGTGTTATCTTGGGTTTTCTCCCTGTGAGAGCTTCATATGGAGACATCATCTTTGCACCTTTACTGACTATCAGGTTTTCCAGATACACAGCTGTGGTTATTGCTTCTCCCCAGTAACTGAGTGATAATCCTGACTGATATAGCATAGCTCAAGCCTTTTTGGTGGTGATTCAATTACCTTGCTCACTGATTGGATTCTGCTCTGGGCTGTAGGGAGCTGTGACTTGGTGGACATATACCATTATCTTTGAGGTAAGTTTCAAATTTATTAGAACAGTATCCTCCTCCTCTGTCTGTTAAAATCATCTTAATTTTTGAATCACAGATGTTCTCATATTTTGATTTGAACTCTATTAACTTAGACAATTCTTCATCTTTCTTTTTTAAAAGATATACATCTTTTGTCAGCCTAGATATCCCTATGACTGAGTATTTCTTATGCTTAAAATAAGATAACCTTAAGTACTTTAAGCTTATATCTTAAAAATAAAGTTAAAACAACTATATATATGTTTATAAAACATATATATATAATTATTACACCATTCTGTAACTTATAGTAGTTTAAATAGCTTATCCATAGCCTAATAATACTTATCAAGGTGTTAATGGAGTCATAATATACTTATCTTATGTGATATTAAGTAATTATTGACATACATAAGCTTAAATGTATACATAAAGCTCATATTCAGTGAAATATGCAGTATATTATGTATATTTAGGTCTATAAGTGGGTTTTAGCCTCTTAATAGCCTATAACCTTTGTTTTTCTGCTTATTTTAGGTCATATGGACATAATCAGTGGATTTACAAACCCTACAGAAGCATAGACATCTATTTCAGGCGCATACACTCAGGTTGGACAACTTAATCTGCTTCCTTGGATGGATATTCATGGATTTATGGGTTAAGAGGTCATTTCTGGGTTAATGTGGATGCTTGGGAATGTTATTAAGGGCTTGGAAATTTCATTTGTTTGATTTATATGTTTTGGGTTTCATTAAATCTCTTTTGGATTACTTATTTTACCTGTTTCTATATGGTATCCACTTTTATCTGGATTTTCTAATTATGTTTTGAGTCTGTGTTATCATTAATTGTGATGGAGGGTCCTTACTGGAGGTCTGGGTGTTGAATCTGCTTGAAGTGGATGCCATGGGGAGGTGATGGGCTCTCACAGTGCTGTAATTGCTGGGGATAGCAGTGACATCATCTGGATTGAAGGTCTGTGCACTCCAGGGGATTTGGGTATAGGTAAGGAGGGATTTGATGGGTTATTCATCATCAATTACTTACTAAAATTCAATAAAACACTTCAATACAATTACTAACATTTAGAAATATATTATAAAGCCTTTTATAAGTTGATATTATCATTATATAAGCTATAACTATACTCTATTTAGCTATTTTCCACCACTAAGCACACATTTAAATCCAAGTATTGTGAGTTTTATTTGAGTATAGCTATTTTATTAGTCTTCCCCTGAGGTTTAATCACTAAATCATTTTTCAATAAGTAGTAGGACCATAAATAAATACTATATTATCATACTTATATACTAGACATACTGACAGCTTTAGTTGAGGTTAATCCATCAGTGATTTTCATATAATACTCATAGCCACTGTTGGTGGGTGTGCTTATTCATCCACTGAGATCAGTGTGAGCTACTTCCATTGGTTTCTTAGGTGTTGGGAAATGTCCTTTGAAAGGTAAATTTGTTGCTTTCATCATTTCAAAAACTTCACAGAAGAACTGACTGTTGTCTAGTGTATCTTCAACAGTTGACTTGGTGTATTTCAAGTTTGGGTGTCCCAGTCTTTCATGCCACAGTTTAATGGAGCAAATCAAGGCAGATTTGGAAGGTTTGAAATTTCCACACATTTTAAAAAGATTTTTCTTGACATCTGCATGAAATTAAAGTTTTTCATAGCTAATGATGCATCTTTCAGGGTAATTAAGAAATTTTACTTGATAATTCTTCCTCCAAAATTCAATGGTTGAGACAAGATCATAAGGTAATTTAGGTACATGGAGTGCATCAAGAATCATGGTGTTATCTCCTCCACAAGTTTAAAAGTTCCTTTTCCAACACACTCTGTGTTCTCATTGCCAGATATAATGTCAAACTTAGTACTCTGATAGGTCCAAAAATATTTTTGGACTCTAATCATTGTTGAAGTGGTTCCTGAATCAAGTATTGGTTTCAGGTTGGTGTTGCTGTTGATAGAGGAGATAAGAAAATACTGATTGTAGGCTATCATAGCTGATTCTCCTGGTTTCATGTTTTTTTGGCAATTATTTTGCCCATTGATTTGGTTTTTCTACCCAACTAGGCTTTCCCAGCTTCTCCCAGCACTCGCTCTCAAGATGTCCTATTTTGTTGCAGTGAGTGCACTTCTTTTGAGGTTTTTGCTCTCTGGTTTTGGAATTATCAGTTTTGCCTGAATCCATGACCAAGGCACTTGTTTTTGTCTCACTGGTAAGATTGTTCTGGAGGTTTTGAAACCTGTTGGTCTGTTCAAGTATTGACAGCACATTTGTCATGTTTATCTTTCCAGAAGCTAGAATATTTTGCACTGTCTTTTGGGATTGTTCAGATAGTTTCATGATTATCTGAGTTGCCACAGTGTCACCTTTGTAGCTTATTTCTGAATTTTTCAGGTTTTGTAGCACTGTTTGGATATTGTAGATGAAGGTTTTGAGATCAGTGGAGTAGGTCAGATCGTTTAATGATTTGTAGGCAGCGGCTTTACTGAATTGATTAACTTCAGCCTGTTTTTCTTTCAGTTTTATCCATGTTTTATATGGATCTCTTTCAGCTCTGGACAATCACAAATTATCATTGTGTTTTTGTGGTCAAGATGTCAAAAGATCATTGATTATGCCTTCATATTTATCTTTTGAAGTTTTTTGATTTCATTAGCACTTGGAGATGCTATGATAGTTCTGTCTTCTTTTTCAGTTGTTATTATGACAAATTTGTTTTTGGTTGCTTCCCACAGGTCATTCTCAAAAAGGAGACCTTCCATGTGAGCCGTCAAGGTAAAGTAGTTGTCATTTCCATGTTTACTATTGCTTTTATTTTCAAGTGCAGATATTAATTCACAAATGCTATTGTTTTCCATCTTGTTACTAGTTGTTGTTTAAGCTTGGGTGCATGAGCTTGGTACTGATAATGTGTTATAACAAAGAAACTTTAATCACACGTAAGTCTTCTCCTCTAGTAACAAGGATGAAGCTGAAGTTTCTGATTATAATGCGCTAACCTAAACAGTGTGAAGCAGACTCGTAACTAATCTGAACTTCAAGAATACACAGGAAGTGCTAACCTTTAATCACACATAAGTCTTCTTTTATAGTAACAAGGATGAAGCTGAAGTCACTGATTATAATGCACTAACCTATATGATCAAGTGAGGACATGTAGAGAAATAGAACGAAGTGGTAAGTGGAATAAGACAAAGTATATATTTCAGGATTAAGCACACCTAAACAGTGCAAAGCAGAATCATCACTAATCCAAACCTCAAGAATACACAGGAAGTGCTAACCTACAATAAGTACAGAAAGTAAGATAACAATAATGAAAGTAACCTATTGGTATAGAACACCTTTAATCACATGTAAGTCTTCTCCTCTAAGAGCAAGGATGAAGCTGAAGTGGATGATTAAAATGCACTAACCTAAAACAGAAGCAATTTTAGATGTGTATCTATCTACTAATTATCAGTGTACACACCTATATGATCAAGTAAGGATGTTTAGAGAAATAGAACGAAGTGTTAAGTGGAAGAAGATAAAGTATTAAAGAAAAAAAGTCTATGGAGCTATATATACTGTAACTATCCCTTCTCACACTAAACCAATATAGGATTCCTTCCTTCTACATACACTTGATATTAGTCTAATTTGGGACAAGTAATGCAGTATTCCTTGTAACATATGATAAAATAAGAAAAATAATACTGAGATATACGTATATACTAAAATGACCTACCAAGTTTTGTGGCAACTTTTCATTTTGGTATAACTCACAAAATTAGTACACAGCAACCATGAACCAAGACTTCATTCCTATTCTTTTACTATGTAGATTTCAGAAATAACATCCAAACTTTATCTCAAGCAACCACTTCTTAACATTTTTCATTTTAACAAAATATCTTCTTTTCCACATTTGAGCCAATTACCTCATGGAATTGAAAATTGAACCATTCAAAAGCCTTACTTTCATACTGATGTTCCACCAAATAAAAATGAGAAAAAAAAATTTTTATTAGCATTGTTCCTAGTGCCATAGATCGTTAATAAATAAAATTTGCCTCAGTGGTAGCAGCCAATAAGATTGGAAAAGAGTTTCAGAGTGTTTTAACAAATTACAAAGGAGTTTAAAAAGCTATCCAAAGCCAAATAGTCAAAACCTAAATAAAATAAGAGCAGCTGGAGAGACCTCATAGGTGATACAGTGAGGAATCTTCTTCTGAAACCACCACCACTTCCTTTGAATCAGGTGATTTATTCCTCTCTCAATCCCTATTGCCTTCTGAGTCCCTTTTCCACCTCTATAATAAGCTCTAGCTCTGAAACACCAGTGTCTACCACATGAAGTTGGTAAGACAAGTCACCTAGCCTTTCTACGCAAGGTCATGCCAAAACAAGACTAACCATCCTGGTAAATTCATTGAAATCTTCTTTAGCTAGTCACTTGGACTCCCAACCTGCTAACTTTGGCCCCTTAGCTTCTTTCATCTCTATACTTTCACAAGGCACTTACTGTCAGCCTAGATATCCCTAGGACTGAGTATTCCTAATACTTAAAAAAAGATCACCTTAAGTACATTAAGCTTATATCTTAAAAAGAAGGTTAAAACAATTTTATATATGATTATAATACATATATATACAATTATTACACTATTATATAACTTATAGTAGTTTAAATAGCTTATCCATAGCCTAATAATACTTATTAAGGTGATAATGGAGTCATAATATACTTATAATAAGTGATATTAAGTGATTATTGACATACATAAGCTTAGATGTATACATAAACCTCATATTCAGTGAAATTTGCAGTATATTATGTATATGTAGGTCTATAAGTGGGTTTTAACCTCTTAATAGCCTATAACCTTTGTTTTTCTGCTTATTTTAGGTCATATGGACGTAATGAGTGGATTCACAACGCCTACAGAAGCATAGACATCTATTTCAGGCGCATACACTCAGTTTGGACAACTTAATCTGCTTCCTTGGATGGATATTCACAGATTTATAGGTTGGAAGGTCATGGCTGGGTTAATATGGATGCTTGGGGATGTTATTGGGGGCTTGGAAATTTCATTTGTTTCCTTTATATGCTTTGGGTTTTATTTTATCTCTTTTGGATTACTTATTTTACCTGTTTCTTTATGGTATCCACTTTTATCTGGATTTTCTAATTATGTTTTGGGTCTGTGCTAGCATTAATTGTGATGGAGGGTCCTTACTGGAGGTCTGGGTGTTGAATCTTCTTGAAGTGGACGCCATGGGGAGGTTATGGGCCCTCACAGTTCTGTAATTTCCGGGGATAGCAGTGACATCATCTGGATTGAAGGTCTGTGCACTCCAGGGGATTTGGGTATAAGTAAGGAGGGATTTGATGGGTTATTCATCATCAATTACTTACTAAAATTCAATAAAACACTTCAATACAAATATTAGCATTTATAAATATATTATAAAAGCCTTTATAAGTTGATATTATCATTATATAAGCTATAACTATATTCTATTTATATATTTTCCACCACTAAGCACACATTTAAATCCAAGTATTGTGAGTTTTATTTGAATACGACTATTTTATTAGTCTTCCCCTAAGGTTTAATCACTAAATCATTTATCAATAAGTAGTAGGACCATTAATAAATACTATTAAATCATACTTATATACTAGACATACTGACAATTGGGGGTCTTTCCTTTATTAATATTGATTATTTAGTATAAGCTTTGGACATGATTTTTACTTTAGTATAGCTCAAATAAACCAAATATTTGGGTCTTCTGAACATTAGTGGGTCATCATATCTCAGTGATTGCGGAAAAGAACTCTTTTAATAATTGTACTAATTTTTTATAATAAAAATTAGGTATTTACAGTAGTAACTGTACCTAATATAAACCCAATTTCACTTGGTATTTGGTCACCAATATAACACCCAATTAAATTGGTATTTGGTTAAAGCTTGGTAAGCTAATTATCAAACCTTATAAAGGTCTAGTTAAACTTATTATTTTAATTTAAACAGATTTTTTTGAATTGTTCTTAAATTTTATTTAAATAAATAAAGATTTAAATTCAGGGTAAGCTCCAGTGCTTTTTTATTAGTAATAACATTGCTAATGCTTTTGTCTAATAATTCCAAATAGGTTTTCCTTTTTGTAGACAATAAATATTGTTATTCTGATCAATACGAGTGCTCCCCAGGACAATGTAAGTGAAAAGCCTGCTTATAATACCAGGTCTAATGCTAACAAAAATGTTGCTCCAGGACATAACCATGGAGGGTCAATCATACCCCCAGGCAGAGCAAATGAGTATAGAGGAAAAAGATGCCCTCTTAAAAAAGATTACAATAAAAAAGATGTATCCTCCTCTTCAGGATCAACTATCCCATCTTGCAAAAGAGGTCCTGAAGTTGGAGGAATCAAAGTCATTCATGCTCAAGGAGGTAGAGCAATTGAAGAACAATTGCAAGGTACGATTACAACAGATTAATCAAACACTTGCAGAGCTAAAGGGAGGCCAGCCAAGTCAGCAACTCCCTACCCCAGGGGGTTCAAATCACTCCCAGGAGAGAATACTGGTCAAAAAATGGAGGTGGGATTGGTTCCATCAACAATGGTCCAGTCACAGCTGCAACAGGGATCCTCCTCCTCATCAGACTTCCTCAGCTCACCCATACAAAGGAAAGCAAAAACGCCAAAAATCAGGACTGGAACCTATCCTGTGGTAAATAGACTACCCTCTCAGATTGAACACAATACTGATAATTACAATATAGGTAATATTATTGATGTCAAATCTGTACAGAGAATTGAGGAGGACTTAAGAAAATAAGGTTTTGATGTAGATACACCTGACTTGTCTTTTGTCAATAACAACAGTACTATTGATAATAATAATACAGTAAATCCTCAGTTGCCACCACTTACTAGTGAGATGAGAAGTTCACAAGATAGTGATAGAATTGAGAAGGAAGACATGGAATATTTTAATAATAATCCAACTGTCCAGAGAATTGTTTCAGCAATGTGGAATAGAATGACTGATTGTGAGGAACATACAGTTAAGCTCACAAGTGATACAATTTCATCCTTAACATTGAACATTTCTCAACTGGCAACACAAAATAAAGAATTAGAGAATGAACATCTGTCTCTAACTCTTAAATATGATTCATTGAGTAATAAACATAGTGAACTTTCAAACAAATTCTGTGAGTTAGAAAAGTTGTATGAAGCACATTTATTGAAAACTGAATCATGAACTAAGTTATCATTTGCCCAGACAAATCAGAGTGTCTCTGAGCTGCTACCAAGTTTGACTAAAGTTGAGATTGAAACTGCCAATCTACTAATGAACCAGGATAATCATAAGTATAATCAATATAATAATAATCCTTTCATTGGAAAAAGTGAATCTCATTCCTTCCCTATACCACCACAACTAAAACCATCTGGTGGTAGTGTCAATCTGAAAATGTAAGTCACAGATTCATACAGGAGGAAATACAAGACCATTTATCAAGAGTAAATGAGTTATTGAATTTACCTAAGATTAGTGAAATAAAATCCAATCAGAAGAACTGGCCTAATATAGATCAGTACCAAACTTATGATGGGGAAGCCAGCTCTGATTGGCAACAGTTTATTCAAAGAATTGACAATTTAAATTTCTCATATAAGTTACCAGATGAAGAAATAACATCAAAATTAATTTCTTTAGTTAAGGATGTTGCTTTATTATGGTTTGAAGCTGTATTGAGTGAGGGTAAAGATTAATCTTGGGCTGAATGGAAACAACTAATTGAAAAACAATTTGGAGGTTCTAAATTCAGGCTCACTCAGCAGAGACTTTATGAGAAAACTAGGTACAATCTGTTGAATGGTGACAAACCTATGGTATTTTTAATGAATTTGAATAAAATGATAAAAGCCATTGAGCCAAAAATGGATTTTAACTTATGGAAAGATAAGATAATATATAAATTACCTATATCTGTCAGAGACATTGTTGTAGTTAGAACAATAAGTGTTACTGAATATCCTGACTTGATTAATATTTGCAATTAAATATTATTAAACCATAAGTATGAATCAAGGTATTCCACTTATAAACAAAATGTTGAACCTGTAAAAACTCAGAATTCAAAAACACTTCAGGAGAAGCAGAAAAAACCTACTGCACCTGTAGTACCTAAAAAGTATGAAACAAATACTTGTTACAAGTGTAATAAACCTTGGGTTAAAGGTAAAAAATGTGAGAAAAATATAAATATTGTTGAAAATCAATGTGAAACTGAAACTGAAACTTAAAAAAGTAAAGAATCAAGTGATTATGACAGCAATTTCTCATATAGTGATGAAAATGAGGTCTGTATTTAGGAGGATGATTATTCCATCTTTGAAAGTCCAATATTAAATATGGACTCAAATGAATCTGTAATGAATTTTGAGGATGCTGAAATTATTAAATATATACAAGCTGATAACTTTAGAATGACACCTATCACCATTCCAGCTATCATTTCTGGTGAAAATGTTAATATAGTATTGGACACAGGAGCTGCTGGTTCTGTTGTTTCTACTAATACTTTACAGAAAATTGATAGTGAATATAAGTCTAAGCTTGAACCCCTTCAAATTAAAAATTGGAGAGGTTTTGGATCAGTGCTAAACCCCATTGGTAGATACAAAGCTGCTGTTTTCTTTAAACATCTCATGGTTATGTAAGAGTAACTTGTGACTTTGTAGTAATGGACAATACTAACTTTAGTAACTGTTTTATCATTGGAAATGAAATTCAGACTAAGTTTGGTGTGAAATTAGACCCTGCTAATAATAATTTTACAATTCGCATGAATGGTAAAAGGAAATTTAAAATAAATTCTTTTAACACAGTCTTACACATTGAGTCAGTAACAAATTCTCTATGAAAAGGAAGAGAATCCAATGAGATGGAACTTCTGGAAACAGAAATTTCTAAAGCATCATTTGGCACTCAGATAAGTAAAGCTGACAAAAATAATATTTTGGACTTAATTAAAGCATTTCCAATGGCTTTTGCACATGGTACAAATGAACTTGGCCTTGTAAAAGGTCATGAGATGAAAATTAGTTTAACCTGTGATATGGATAATATTCCTGCTAGTGTTAAAAAGAAACCATACCCTGCTTCACCAATGAAGAGGAAAGACATAGAGGATAATATTAAGATGTTATTAAAAATGAAAATTCTTGAGAAGGTTGAAACTACACCAAAGTATTGTGTAATATAACCAGTGCTAATTTCTTATGAACAAGATAAAGCAAGACTGTGCGGTGATTATACAGCATTAAATACATTTAAAGTAGATGATATTTATCCCTTGCCAAGGATTGCCTCTATACATGCTACCTTTAAAGATGCTAAGTATATAAGTTTCCTAGATAGAAATAAAGGGTACCATCAAATTCCTGTTGAAAAGAATTCACAGAACTTTTTGTTAATTACAACACATATGGGAATTTATAAATATGTAAGAATTCCATTTGGACCAAAAGATTCTCCATCAGTATTTCAAAAGTTAATGGATATAACATTCCATAATGAAATGATTGAGGGATGATTAATGTTATACATTGATGACATCATAGTGTTCTCTAAAACATATGATGAACACTTAATCCATTTAAAGAAGGTATTTCAGAAATTAAATGAAATAAAAATGACCCTTGCATTGAATAAATGTAAATTTTGGTTTGACTCTCTAAAAGTGCTTGGTCATTTTGTATCTGGCTTACAAATATGTGTAGACAAAAATAAGGTTGATGCAATAAAGAATATTGGCATTCCCCAAAATGTATAGGATGTACAATCTTTTCTTGGTATGTGTGGTTATTATAGACAATATATAAAATACTACCAATTTATCCCTGCACCATTGACCACACTGATAAAGAAATCAGAAGCTTTCATTTGGAATAATGAAAGACAACAGGCTTTTGATAAGTTGAAAGAATGTTTGATGGCAGCTCCTATCTTGGGATTATAAGATTTACAATTTCCTTTTGTATTGTATACAGATGCCAGTTTTATTGGTCTGGGTGCTGCCTTGCATCAAAAACAACTTATTGAAGGAAAAATGTCAGAAGTAGTAATCTGCTATATTTCACGTACTTTGAGAAGTAGTGAATTGAAATATGGTGCTACTCGACTTGAATGTTTGACAGTAGTATGGGCTCTTGAGAAGCTACATTATTACCTTGAAGACCAAAAATTTGAGTTAATAACTGACTGTAGTGCAGTTAAGTCACTCTTAAACATGAAAACTCCTAATAGACACATGTTTAGATGGTAATTAGCTGTACAAGAATACAGAGGACGGATGACTATTACACATAGAGAAGAAACCTTGCACTCTAATGTAGATTTGTTATCTAGAGTACCTCTGCTTTATAATGATGATAATCCTGCTTATGTTCCTGAGTCAGAGATTATTAACATATATGGCATTTATATTGTAGATCTTGAGGATGAATTAATGCAATCAATTCTTGATAGTTATGATGCAGATCCTGATTTGAGTAAACTCACTACAATATTAAATGATCCATCTATTGCTTCAATGAATTTTTTAATAAAAACATTCCCAAATAAGTATAAAGAAGCATTAGAAAAAGGAAAATTTTCCATTGAGGATGGTTTTATATATTACAGGAAACAATTAAGTAATGTAATAGTAATTCCCCCTTCAATGAAGGAGTTAATGTTAAGTGTATGTCATGATGATATATTAGCAGGTCATTTTGACTTCCATAAAACATTAACCAGAGTAAAAAACACAGCTTGGTGGATTAACATTTCTGATGATGTTCCAAAATATTTTGAGATGTGTGATTCTTGTCAAAAATCTAAAAGATTAACACGCAAAAGAGCTGTTTTATTACAACAAATTGAGCAACCAAAAGCTCCATGCGAAATAGTTAACTTGGACTTTGTAACAGGTTTGCCAATAGCAGGGCATAAGAGTTATAACTCCTGTTGGGTAGTTGTTGATAGATTTACAAAAATGTGTAAATTTATTCCTACTCACAAAGAGTTTTCTGCAAAGGACTTAGCTTTTTTATGGTGGACACAAGTGTTAAATATAGCAGGCTTCCCCAAAGCAATAGTTTTTGACAGAGATCCTAAATTTACTTCTGAGTTCTGGACATCACTTATGGATGTTTCAGGGTGTCAATTAAAACTTTCTACAGCACACCATCCACAAACTGATGGGCTAGCAGAAAGAATGATAAAACCCTTAGAAGATGTGATAAGAAGATATTGTGCTTTTGGTCTTAACTTTAAAGACAATGACAAATTCATGCATGATTGGGTAACCCTTATCCCAGGTTTAGAATTTGCATACAATAGTACAGTACATTCTGACACTGGCAAAAATCCATTTGTGTCAGCCAGGCTATCTCAGGAGCCCAGTAATTTATATAATAAATTACTCCAATTATATAAAGAAATAACATTATGTAATTAAAAAAATTATTAAAATAAAATTATAAATATTTTATGAATAAATAAAATAATTAGTATACTCAATTTTATTATTAAATAAGTTTTATTACATAAAACAAATATTATATTTTATAATATCATGGTGCACTTTGTATGTATAAATTAATTATTTAAAATTATAATATAAGTGTAAATTTAACTTACACTGTAATTACAATTTCAATAATAAAATTTATTTAAACTAAATACAACTTATCATATAATACTATCCATAAATATTTGGCGCTTCCTTGACCCTTAATTGTGTCACTAAAATTACTAAATTAATTAAGATATTTTATTTAATATGATTAAATTAAATTTCTTATTCTAAATAAATTATTTTATTAAATTAATTAGTTGTTTCAATAAATTTAATAATTAAAATTACTTGAAATAGTTAAAATGATTAAATTAATTTTTCTTATACTGAATTAAGATTTGTTAAAGGCGTAAAAAAAATTCCTTCTGTTTTAATTAAACCTTTTCAGCTATTTTTATTCCTTCTTTTAGATTTCTTTCTCAAAGTTCTCATTTTTCATACTAACATAGTTATTTTTTATATTAATTCTATTCTTTTTTAGAAATTTCTGATGGGAAAAATATTTGCTTATTCACGGGTTTATTTTTTATGTTTTTAATTAAATTCTTTTAATTTTATGTTTCACATTATTTTACTCTTTTTGTACATGCTATTGGAACACTCCAGAAGGTCCTCTTGCCTATAAAAGGGCTTTAGAAACCTCTCTGGTAGCTCATTACTTATTACACACTCACTTAAATATATTTTAAATATACTACGTTTATTTACTATTTTTACTAGTATTACATTTCTAATTTAAATACTATATAAATATTTAAAGGTTGCTTTAAGTTTAATAATAACTGTCATTTATTGTTGTGCTTTGAATATAATTACTAGTTATAATATATTAAAATTTAAATAAATCCTTACAATTTTGTCACGTCTCCAATTTACCTTGTCTCCCCCTCTTTTAAAAATACTCTTATTATTTTTTTACTTTATCCTATTTCATTTTTTTGTCTCCCTCCTATCTATTCCCCTTCTCCTTATTCTCTTTCTTCTAGACGACCGGCCGATAATTGAGGGCCTTTCCGAACGACAAAGACAAATACTTGCGACAAACAACAAGGCGCACGGACCACCCAAACCAAAAAGTAAACTTTTTTCTGCGACCGTGTTTCGAAATTGGGTTCAATTGATTAGGTTTATATTAAATTAAATTATATATTATTTTGAAGTGATTTTACAATCACTATAGTAAGTTCACCTTTGCACCTCTCACTCATAGTATTATATTTTTACTGCAATAACAGTGTTTGTGGCTTAATTGCTGATTCACTGAGTGTAAGTTTTCATTTTATAAATTTTTTTTTTCCTAGTTGACCATAATAGAGTAAACTCTTAGTCCTAGAAGGCAATTAATTTTTAATAAATTATTGAATTAATTTTATTAAATATTTTTTGTTTATTAGTTGACCATAATAGTACTCAGTACTTAGTCCCAATATTACCATTATATTAATTTTTGGTATTAATTATTTTGGTTGACTTATAAAAACTTTGTTGGTTGGTCCCATTTTAATCATTGTTAATTCTTAATAAACATTGTAATTACATTTATTTGTATTAAATTTTTTAATCAATTTATTTTTTAATAAAAATTTAAATTTTTTTTTGAAATACAATTGATTATATTTTATTTTGAAATAACATATTGAATCATTGTTTAATTTTGATTCTATTTTTCACAGTTTAAATGTCCAGTAGTTTGCCTAAAAGCATGGATAACTTACATGTGCATGAGATTGAAGTCGATGTTGACACTGAATCTGTAGTTTCTTCTAAAGTAACTTACAAAAATTATTCAGCTGACAAAAAACCTTCAGGACGTGGAAATCTCAGGAGAAGTGGCAAACCCCCCTCACCAAACAACTCTGAAAGAAGTAAAACCTCAAATACATCAGGACAATCCACTCAGAGGTATAAAAATAAGAAAGATTCCTCTAACACAGCAGGTAAACAATCTGTCAAGCCATATAAAGGAAATGAGAGCAGAAATCATGAAGTACAAGGCAAGGGTAGACACACTCTGGCAGAAAATGCTGGAGTTGTTAAATCCCAAACAGGGTCAACCTCCTCATTTCCCAGCTTCCCAGCCTCAGCCTCAACCTCAGCCCAATCAAGCACCCAGCTCCCTCACCCACAATCAAGGCACTCTGCAAGTGGAGCAATGGAAATGGGATTACTTGATGACCCACTACCAACAGAATGTTCAGCAACCAACAGCTCAACACCTTGGCCCATCCAGGACACCAAACTACAATCCATCTCTTCCGCACCATCCTTATCAGGGGGGCAGAAGAAAGAAAGAATAGGGGAAGTTTCCTCCCTTGCCATGGTAAGTAATTTGTTTGATAAGAACTTTGTTATATATAATAAAAAATCTCCTTCAGGTAATAATGTGGACCCTGAAAGAACAGTTAAACCCTTGAAGAGACAACTTCCTTTAATAAGTAGCCCCATTGATGTAATTAGCAAATTATCATTTGATGAACCTTTACATTTGACTTCTACTTCTTTAATTAACCCTTCTCTTGCAATTAAGAATTATTCTGTTTCCCCTGAAGTCTACACTTTAATTGAGAAAACTTCTGAAGAAATATTGAAAGATACCCTTGATTTTAATGTTGTGAAAGATAAACATTTGAGAAATTTGTTAATACATGAGAGTGATAGATCAAATAATTTGCATTTACATTGCAAAGTGAGTTCTTCTGTTCAAGACAGTGCTTATTTCAAATTGAAAGACACATTAAATAATGTCCTTGCTCAACAAAAGTCTATTAAAGCTGACCACAGATCACTTTCAGATAAATATAGTCACCTACACAAAATTGTTGATGATCTAAAAGATGAAAATACTGCTTTAAATAATGACAATATGCTTTTGCACAGTGAATTAAGAAAATTGAAAATTGATTCTCAGAATTTGAGTAATGAATGCTCTGTAGATGAGGACAGAAATGTTCTATCTATTTCTAGGATAAATTATAAACTATCTTATATTCCTGAATTGAGAAATAAATTATCTGACCTTGAGAAACTATTTTCTGCATTACAAGCTTTCCAAGCTACTCATTATCATGAATTAAAAAATATTGCTCAAAATGCTGTTAATCATAATAATAAACAGCCTGAACAGAGTAGGTCTTCTCTCCCTTGTCATGTACCAGCTGATATTCATTCTGAATAATCTGTTGCATCAAACAGAAATAATTTTAATGCTCACAATGAGCGAGCTGCCTCTGTGAATAATGAAATATCTGAACACCTTTCAAGGCTTCAAGAACTGATAACCTTGAATAATTCAAACCATAGTATGGAATATCCCAGTAGCCAGAAAAATTGGCCTAAGTTGGATCAATATCCTACCTTTGATGGTGATTCTTCATCTCATTGGCAACACTTTATACAAAGGATTGATAATTTAAAGAGATCTTATAAACTACCTGATGAGGAAATTGTTTCTAAGCTAATTTCTTTATTTTCCAATTTAGCTTTGATGTGGTATGAATCTGTTCTATTAGATAATAACCATTATACATAGAATGAGTGGAAATCCCTGATTGAGAATCAATTTGGTGGTTCGAAATTCAGGTTGGCTCAGCAAAGACTGTATGAGAATACTTGATATGTATCCTCCTCTGTTGAAAAACCCATTGTTTTTCTTATGAAAGTAACAAAAATCCTAAGAGCAGCTGATCCAAAGATGGATTATGATATTTGGAGAGATAAAATCTTGTATAAATTGTCAAATTCTCTTAGAGATTTAATTGTAGCTAGAACTGAGCATGTGAGGGAACATTATTCTTTCATTAATATTTGTAATGAGGTACTACTCAACCATAGATATGAACCTAAGAATTACCTTGGTAAATCTTATAATGATCAAAATAAACCCTCTAAAAAGCCCCCAGAAAAATCTTGTAGACCCTCTGCCCCAGTTGCACCTAAAAAACATGCAACAAATACTTGTTATAAATGTAACAAACCATGGCAAAAGGGTCATGTTTTTGACAATAAAATTAATCTTGTTGAACACAATGAGGACACTGATGAGGCTGAAATTTATGTCAATAATTCTTCTAGTGACTGTGAAAGTAATATCTCCTATGACAATGAATCTGTTAAAGATGTTTTAATGTTGGAACAAGATGTCCATTATTTAGATAATATATCTGAAGAATGTGTATTGGATTTACCTTCAGTAGAAAATGCTGAGATAATTAAAGATATTACTAACAATTCTATAAACATATCCCCTTTGAAAGCACCTGTTATCATTGATGGTAAAAATGTTGATGTAGTTCTTGATTCTGGTGCTGGAGGAAGTGTAGTGTCTGAAAGAGCTTTAGCTTCAGTAGATAGGGATTATTTGAGTAAATTATTACCTATAGCTTCTGAAAAATGGAGAGGGTATGGTTCTACCTTAATTCCTATTGGAAAATATAAAACCTCTGTATTCTTCAAATATAATGGTGGTTTTGTCAGAGCTATTTGTAAATTTGTTGTCATGAAAAATGATAATTTAAGCAATTGGTTTATTATGGGTAATGATATTTTGACCATGTTTGGTGTGAAAATGGACCCAGCAAATAATTGCTTCACCTTGGGATTGAATGGCAAAAGAAAATTCAAAATTTCCTCCCCTAGAAAACCTTCTGGGAATCTGTTAAAGTCTTGTAACTCGCTGATCCAGTGTAAAGGCAGACCAACAATTGAAATGGAAGATTTATTAAATGAAATAAATACTTCTTCTTTTGGTGATCAATTAACTAGTGAACAAAAGGATTCTATTGTTGCCTCAATTACCTCTTTCCCTATGGCTTTGGCTTATGGTTCTTATGTCTTAGGAAGTGTTCAGGACTAAATGAAAATTACATTACCCTGTAACTTGAGTTATATTCCTCCTAGTCTTAAGAAAAAAGCATATACTGCTTCTCCAACAAAAAGAAAGGATATTGAAGATAATATTTCCACATTATTAAAAATGAATATCATTGAGAAGGTGGATGTCACCCCCAAATATTGTGTCATCTCCCCAGTCTTGATTTCTTATGAAAAAGATAAGGCTAGATTATGTGGAGATTACAGAGCATTAAACACTTATACTGTTGATGATATTTACCCTTTACCCAGAATTAATTCAATACATGCTACCTTGCAAGGTGCAAAATTTATTAGTTGTCAGGATGGTAACAAAGGGTATCATCAAGTTCCAGTTGAGAAAAATTCTCAGAATTTTTTGCTTACTGCTACTCATATGGGAATATTTAAGTATGTTAGAATGCCATTTGGCCCTAAAAATGCCCCCTTCAGTTTTTCAGAAAGTCATAGATAACACTTTCCATCAGGAAATAATTGAAGGATGGCTCATGGTGTATATTGATGATATCATAATTTTTTCTAAAACTTTTGATGAACATATGGTTCACTTGAATAGGGTTTTTCAAAAAATGGATGAAATCAATATGACCTTGTCCTTGAAAAAGTGTAAATTTGGTTTTCAATCTTTGAAAGTCCTTGGCCATGTTGTGTCAGGCCTACAAAGTTGTGTAGACCAAAACAAAGTTGCTGCAATTCAAAATGTGAAAGCACCAACTTCTGTAAGAGAAATACAAAGTTTTTTAAGTATGTGTGGCTATTACAGACAATATATTAAAAATTATCAGGTCATAGCCTTACCTCTTACCAAACTAACTAGAAAAGATGTTGCATTAGTCTGGAATAGTGACTGTCAAAAAGCTTTTGATACTTTAAAATGTTGCTTAATGACAGCCCCTATCTTATCTCTTCCAGATTTTAACAAACCATTTGCCCTGTATACAGATGCTAGATTTGTTGGTCTGGGTGCTGCCCTCCACCAGAAACAAATTATTAATGATAAATCCTCAGAGGTTTTAATTTGTTATATTTCAAGAAACTTGAGAAATAGTGAATTGAAATATGGTGCCACTCAATTAGAGTGCTTAGCAGTTGTTTGGGCTCTTGAGAAACTTCATTAATATCTAGATGACCAAAAGTTTGAATTAGTAACTGACTGTAGTACTGTGAAGTCCCTCTTAAACCTGAAAACACCTAATAGACATATGTTCAGGTGGAAACTTGCTGTTCAAGAGTACAGAGGACGGATGGCAATCATCCATAGGGCTGGAAATGTTCACTCCAATGTTGATATGCTGTCCAGACCGCCTCTTCCAAATAATGACTCCAATCCTGCTTATGTACCTGAAGATGATACTGTTCATATCCATGGTATATTTATATTTTATATGGAAGAGGAGTTATTACAATGAATACTTTATTCATATGATAAGGATTCTGATTTAAATAAATTAGTTACTATCTTAAAGGATCCTAAGAATGCTTCAATTCAAGCATTGATTAAAACTCTTCCTGCAAAATATCAAAGTGCTTTGATGAAAGGAAAGTTTTCTATTGAAGATGGTTATATTTATTATAAAAAAAGCTTACTAATGTAATTGTAATCCCTCCTTCTATGAAAGAAACTATCCTTAAACTTTGTCATGATGACATATTAGCTGGTCATTTTGATCTAGAAAAAACATTGATTAGAATCAAAAACACTGCTTGGTGGGCTAATATGTCTGAAGATACAAAATTATATGTTGAATCTTGTGATTCCTGCCAGAAATCTAAAAGGTTGAAAGGTAAAAGAGCAGGTTTACTACAACATATTGAAGCACCTGATGCTCCTTGTAAAATAATTAACATGGATTTTGTCACTGGTCTTCCTGTAGCAGGTAAAGACAGTTATAACTCTTGTTGGGTAATAGTAGATAGATTCACAAAAATGTGCAAATTTATTCCTACCCACAAATATTTTTACACAAAAGAATTAGCTTTCTTATGGTGGTCTTACATGTTTAATATTATTGGTTTTCCAAAAGTTATTATCTCTGATAGGGATCCAAAAATTACTTTGGAGTTTTGGACCTCTTTAATGGATATTTGTGGCTGTAAGTTAAAGTTATCTACAGCTCTTCATCCTCAGACTGATGGTCTAGCTGAAAGAATGATTAGAACTCTGGAAGATATGATGAGAAGGTATTGTGCCTTTGGTTTAGATTATAAAGACAATGACATATTTACTCATGACTGGGTCACTCTATTTCCTGGTCTTAAATTTGCATATAATAGCACTTTTCATTCTGTCACTGAGAAAAAGCCTTTTGAGCTTTGGTTAGGTTATGTCCCAAACACTCCTGCTCAGATTCTCAATAATAAATTACCTAAGTTGGAGCTACATCCTGGTGTAAAATCCTTTATGCAAATGCAACAGCTATGCAGAAAACATGCTCAAAGCTGTATTGATAAAGCATTTGTCAGCCAGGCTACTAGAATTACCTGGTTAAATAATTGATTATTTTACTGAGTTGAACCACGCCCCTTCTTCTTACTAATAATTAATTATCTACTTAAATATAACTTACAATTAACTAGCTAAGTAAAATAAGTAGTATAAATAAGTAGTGTAAATAAAATGTCCCCTACAATTTTACTCCCTAACACCATGCTCAATAGTATAAGTCAATGGGAATAAAATTTAATAATAAAATTATAATAAAAAAACTTTAAAACAATTATATTACCTCAGTGAGAGATCTAGAATCCCATGAAAGTAATATAATTAATTAATTATTGTGTAATTAATTGTGACAGTCCAAGGAACTCAAACCTTATTTCTAATAAATTTGATGTCCTTGTTGATGTACCAATTTATTTATTTCTTATGTCATATATGTACTCCTTTTTTTTTGTTATCCTTTTTCTCACACTCTTACAGTAGATGGTGTAAATTCCGTATATTTTATTCCCTCATGTTTTGCCTATAAAAGGCCTCTTACTTTGTGCTTTTCAAGACATTCCCTCATTACTTATTTTATTTACATTTACAATACAACAATTATTTATATACTTTATAACATTAGTATTTACATCTACGTATTTCTAATCTATAAATATATTAATATTTAAATCTTCCTCTTATTATTTGAGTAAATAAATCATCTTGATTAAAAAATATGTACCATTTTGTTGAGAGTCCACTTCATCCCTTAAAAACCTCATGAAAACCTCGAACCAAGCTTCTAGACCAAAAGGACCCCTTGACAATTGGAGGCCTTCCCAAAGTATCAACAGCGCAACGTTATTTGAGGCGTACATAAAAGGGATTATCGGCGTTTGAGTACATATAGGGACGAGAAAGCGACGAAAAAAACGAATGTCATACGTCACGTGACAAAATTTTTTGCTGCAAACAGGAATCAAACCAAGCTCCAAAAATTAGGTTCATATACTGACTAAACGTTGTATATATTGTGGTAATTATTGATATTACTATTTGTGGGTTACTTTGCACTCTTCATTTGCTACGTATTTCCTTTTACTCAGCCCTCTGTAAGTGGCATTAATTTGCTCATTTTACAGGGGGAGGTGTCTGGTAATTTGGATTTAATTTTATTATTATATTTTTTTTTATTTTTCCTAGTTGACAATAATAGAGCAATAGTATTCTTAGTCCCAGAAGTAATAAACAATTATATTTTAATATTAATTATTATAATTTTCAGTTGACATTTTGTCCTGATTAATTTAAATTTTAATTTTTCCAGTTGACAAATTGTCCTGACAATAAATTTTTTTTTTAATTAATAAAAATTCATATTAAACTTTTTCAGTTGACATTAAGTACTGGTAGTTAAGTGATCAGTTCAATAAAAAAAATTTTAATAAATAATTATTCATATTCAATTACTTCAGTTGACATTAAGTCCTGGTAATAAATTAGTTGATTTAAATCCTGAAAATAATTGATTAAAATTATTAATAAAAATTTTAATTTATTTCTTCAGTTGTTTATATTATAATCCTGGTTTTAAATTATTTTTAATTAATAAATTAATTTTATTTAGTTGATTTTTATCCGAAAAAGATTTTTTATTATTATTTTTATTTTATTTCTGTTAAATAAAAATTAAAAATAAAGACTAATTCATCTTATTGTCTCTTTTCTTTATTTCAGTTAAATCTTAAAATGACTGACCAAAGTGGATCTGCTGCACGTGAAGAGAAAATAGACTTTATTGATTATGATGAGCCTACTTCTGTAAGTTCTCCTTTAACATGAAGAAATTTCTCAGATTAATAAATCCTTGCCCCAAACAGGATGTGGAGATGGAAGAAGTGGAAATCCTAGTAGAAACAACTCAGGATCAGAAGCTTGTGATAAACCCACCAGAAGAACTTCCAAAAGGCTTCAGAATAAAAAAGATGCCATTGCCTCAACAGGTAAAGAATCTGTCAACTCACATAAAGGAGCTAAGGACAGAAAACTTGAGACTAAAGGCAAGGGTAGATGCTCTGGAAGAAAAGGTGAGAAAGATAGATACCTTTCTTCAAGAGAAGAAGAAACCTCTTCCCCCCAGGGATCAACAACAATTGGCTCCCCAGTCCTAAGAGAAGGTGGAAGTGTCCAAGTGGCAGTGGGACTGGTTAAACACTCAGTGGGACAACCTGTCTCAAAACCAGCATCAGTTACCTCAGGCAGGTCCGTCAAGACCCATCCAGGTCAACCCCACACCTCCTCACCCCTATCAAGGAGGCAAAAGAAGAAGAAAGCCCAATATGGTCATACCCAGCAAACCTTGGTAAGCCCCTCTATTGATTCTCAAGTGCCATTTCTTGTAGCTGATTCTGTTCCTTCAGGTAAATCTGAGAGGGAAGAAGAAACCTTGAGGCCAGTAGAGGCTGGGAGCAGTAGAAAGATAACTCATGTATCTAATCCATTACTTTTAATTGCTACTTCAATGATTAACCCTGATATGGCTGTAATTGATAAAACTCTTGACCCTGAGTTTTATGAGAGTCTGGAAAGTTACTCAGTTTCCTTATTAAGAAACACTCCAGATGTAGCAAAGATTAATGATGAGTACTTGAGAGATATTATTGCAAAGCAGAATCATATTATGAAAAATATGCAATTAACTCAGAAGTTTAATGGTTTATTAACTGAGAAAGGGTATCAATCCTTAAGGAGTGAATTGCAGAAAGTTTCTGATGATTTGCTTAACTATAAGGCAACTCATGAAAAGAAGATTGCTTTGTGGCAAAATATCAAAAATGATTTGTCTAAATTAAAAGAAACTGTATCTATCTATTTTGAAGAGCTGGAGATAGATAAGATGAATCTTAAGAGATTGAATGACCATTATTCATCTTTTCAAAATAAAAATCAGTTATCTTTTGCAACTATCAATGAGAGTTTATCTAGTCTTCCAAGAATGAAAACAAGACTAACAACCATTGAAGAAAAATTGAACTCATTTTTGAATGACCAGAAATATTCTGACATTTCTGTGAAGGAAAATATAGTACAGGATGCTCAAATATTACCTGTGGCTAGTTCATCTAAAGTAAAAATAGCTCCAGAAATACCTGTTGTTACCACTGAGTTTCCATCAAAAACTGATGATGCACCAGGATCTTCAACAGAAGGATTAAACAATGAGATTACTGTAAAATTGGAGAAGTTACAGCTGCTTCTTACTCAGAAACAAGCTAGTACTAAGGAGACTCCTTCAAATCAAAAGAATTGGCCAAAACTTGACCAATATCCTACATTTGATGGTGATTCTTCTTCTGATTGGCAACAATTTATTTGCAGAATTGATAACTTGAAAAACTCTTACAATCTCCCAGATGAGGAAGTTGTGTCTAAGTCAATTTCTTTATTTACCAATGTAGCCCTTATGTGTTATGAATCAGTCCTATTAGATGGGAATGATTACTCATGGGAAGATTGGAAGAAATTAATTAAAGCACAATATGGGGGCTCCAAGTTTAGGATGGCTCAACAAAGGCAGTATGAGGAAGCTAAATATAGTTCTTCTACTGATAAACCTATTGAGTTCTTAATGAAACTTGTTAAAATCTTAAGAGCTATGGACCCAAAAATGGAGTTTGAGTTATGGAAGGACAGGATCCTTTATAAATTACCAATGTCTTTGAGAGACTTGATAGTGGCTAGGACTGAGTTCACCAGAGAACCTTCTTCTGTCATCAATACTTGTAATGAGATTCTTCTAAACAACAAGTATGATTCCAGAAGATTCATTACTAGAACCACTTGGGAAAAACCCTCAACTTTTCAACAGAAACCTCTGGAAAAGGTTGGAAAGCCTTATGCCCCTGTTGCACCTAAAAAGTATGCAACAAACACTTGTTTCAAGTGCAACAAACCTTGGCAGAAGGGCCATGTTTGTGACAAGAAGATAAATCTTGTAGAACAAACAGAGGAGCACGCTGATGATACAGTAGCACTGGTGGATACTTCAAGTGATTGTGCCAGCAATATTTCATATGAATCTCAACAAGAAATCTTGATGCTGGAAGAGGATATCCATTATTTAAATACTATTGATATTGATAATAATGATTTATCTACAGTTGAAGATGCTGAGATCATAAAGAACATTGAGGATAGCTCAATTGTTATTGCCCCTCTAAAGGCACCAGTCTTGATCAATGGAACCAGAATTGAAGTTGTTCTGGATTCTGGAGCTGGAGGAAGTGTAGTATCTGAAAGAGCACTTGCTTCAGTGGATCAATACTATAAATCAAAACTGATGCCTATCATTTCTGAAAATTGGAGAGGGTATGGTTCTGTTTTGTCCCCAATTGGTAAATACAAAGCCACAGTATATTTTAAATATAACAATGGTTTTGTAAGAGCTATTTGTGATTTTGTTGTCATGAAAAATGATAACTTGAGCAATTGGTTTATTGTAGGGAATGATATTTTAACCAAGTATGGAATAAAATTGGATCCTTCAAACCAATGTTTCACAATGGGGATGAATGGGAAGAGAAAATTTAAGATTTCCTCCCCTAAAAAATTATTGAAACCAGAATTGAACACATGTAATTCCGTGTTTCAATACAAAGGAAGATCTACAAAAGAAATGAATGCCCTTATGTCTGAAATTGACAATGCCTCTTTTGGAGAACAACTTTCTGGTGAGGATAAAGATTCCATCATTAACTTGATAAAGTCTTTTCCTATGGCCTTTGCTCATGGGTCACATGAGCTGGGATTAGTTAAAGACAAAATGAAACTTTCATTGTCTTTCCCATTAACTGATATACCACCTAGTTTAAAGAATAAGCCTTATCCTGCTTCTCTCACAAAGAGAAAATATATTGAAGACAATATCTCTATCCTTTTAAAAATGAATATTATTGAAAGGGTAGTTGAAACACCTAAATATTGTGTTATCTAACCTGTCCTAATTTATTATGAGAAAGATAAAGCCAGGTTATGTGGTGATTATAGAGCACTAAATACTTATACTGTTGATGATATCTACCCTTTACCTAGAATTAGCTCTATACATGCTACTTTACAGGGAGCTAAATATATCAGCTGTTTGGATGGTAACAAGGGATATCACCAGGTACCTGTTGAGAAAAATTCTCAGAATTTTCTGATTATTGCTACTCATATGGGTATTTATAAGTATATTAGGATGCCTTTTGGCCCTAAAAATGCCCCTTCAGTTTTCCAAAAAGGCATGGATAACACATTCCATCAAGAGATAATTGAAGGATGGCTGATGGTTTATAATGATGATATCATTATATTCTCAAAAACATTTGAGAACAATCTTAACCACCTGTGTAAAGTATTCAAGAAAATGGATGAAATAAATATGACACTTGCTTTGAAGAAATGTAAATTTAGTTTCCATTCTTTAAAAGTTCTTGGTCATGTTGTTTCAGGCTTACAGATATGTGTTGACTAAAACAAAGTGGCTGCCATACAACAGGTGAAGGCTCCTACTACAGTTAGAGAGCTCCAAAGTTTTTTGGGAATGTGTGGATACTATAGACAGTATATTAAAAATTACCAAGTCATAGCTTTACCTCTTACCCAATTAACTAGAAAGGATGTTGCTTTTGTCTGGAATAGTGAAAGACAAAGAGCCTTTGACACTATGAAACACTGTTTAATGTCAGCACAAATTCTTGCTTTACCTGACTTTAATCAACCATTTGTTTTGTACACTGATGCCAGTTTCATTGGTCTTGGTGCTGCCTACATCAAAAACAAGTGATAAATGATAAAGTTTCAGAAGTAGTAATTTGTTATATTTCAAGAACCTTGAGAAATAGTGAATTGAAATATGGTGCTACTCAATTAGAATGTTTAGCTGTAGTGTGGGTTCTAGAAAAGCTTCATTATTACCTAGATTACCAGAAATTTGAACTTGCCACTGACTGCAGTGCAGTCAAATTCCTTTTAAACTTGAAAACACCAAACAGACATATTTTCAGATGGCAGTTGGCTGTTCAAGAATACAAAGGGAGAATGACAATTATTCATAGGGCTGGTATTGTTCACTCAAATGTGGATATGTTATCTAGGTTACCTTTACCAAATAATGACTCTAATCCTGCTTATGATCCTGAGGATGAAATTATTCATATACATGGGATATATGTGGTTGATATGGAGGAAGAGCTATTACAGCTTATTCTAGATTCATATGATAAGGACACTTACTTGAAAAAGTTATGCACCATATTAAACGATCCAAAGAATGCTTCAATACAAGCATTAATTAAAACCCTTCCACCAAAGTACAAGAAGGCTTTGGAAAAAGGTAAATTTTCAATTGATGAAGGATATCTATATTATAGGAGAAAGTTGAGTAATGTTATTCTTATTCCTCCTTCTATGATAGAAATCATCTTGAAAATTTGTCATGATGACATATTAGCTGGACATTTTATCTTGAAAAAACAATGATCAGAATTAAGAACACTGCTTGGTGGGTTAATAGGGGGTGTCAGTTCTGCCAAATCCGCACTTAACTTAAGTGCAGATTTCAAACCAAATCAGCACTTAAATTTTGCAAAAAAGTCACTTATTTCAAAAAAGGGTGTCAGTTATGACCTCAAATCAGCACTTTTTTCCTGTTTTTTTTCACAACCACATTTTGGCCACAAAACATCCCTTCCTTTCTTACCCCATCCCAGTCACATGTGACTCACTGACCTTCCTCGCTACCTACACATCAATCCTCGGCACACACCCCTTCCTGACATTTTCAATATTTTGACCAGGTATGTTTACATTCTTTTTTACTTATTTCTTCTACTTCTTAATCTTTTTTTCTATGGGTGTCAGTTCTGACCTCAAATCAGCACTTTTTTTGTGATTTTTTTTTCAAAACCACATGTTGGCCACATCATCCCTTTCTTTCCCATACCATTTTGTACTCTCCAAATGTCCTCTTTGTGTACTTCATTCACTTGGGTTGGTATTTTGGTTTGTTGCATATTCATTTTTTTTTGGAATTTACAGTGAAATTTTTTTTTTGGATGGCTCATTGGTTTTCTTTCACCAGCTCAACATGAAATTGCATATTTTGTCAGTGATTTTTTTTTTTCATTCATCCCTCATATCCTTTTCCTATTCTCCTCCAACATCCCTCAAACAATTTGGTTTCATTCATTTTGTCATCTCATCTCTCCAGGTAAGTCACTTTATTCTTTTTTTTTTGATTTTTTGATTACTATTATAATTTTTTTTTGTTTTTTTCTGTTTATTTTATTTTTTTTATCTAAATTTTTTTTGTAAGAGGTTATTTTGGATTTCAATGGTATAATTAACCTTTTTTTTCTCTCCCTCTTTACTTTCTTTTTTAGCTCCATCACCCTACTCTTCATCCCTCCTTGGCATGGTCATTATCCCCCCTTTCCCTTATTTCACTTTTTTTGGCTCCATTTCATTGAAACACATACATTGCACATTCTTTATGCATTTCACTTACTCCATATTCAATTTCCCCACAATTCCAACATCAATCTTTCTCACTCTATTTTTCCTACTTTTCAATCAAGGTAAGTTTCATCTCCTTTTTTTCATGCTTATATGATATCTCATTCCTTTTATGAAAACTTCATACTTAAATATATGTATGACTCTTATCTGGATAACAGTGAACTTATAAAACTCCTTTTGATCTCATCTTCATTACCACTTTTCAAGTTTTTATAAAATTTTGAAAATCAGACTCGGAATTAGGGTTAGATTTATTCAAATCTAATGTTCCTTTTATTGAAGATTCTCCTGAAGGCTACCTTTCATTTCCCACAAACAGATTTGAATTTGATTCAGTGGTTGCTGAGATATTGACCGTTAAAGTTGAGCCATTTTTTTCCCAATTTAAATTTTTATTTCATTTTTTATGTAAAAAATTAGGGTTAGGTTTATTTAAATTACATGTCCTTTAACTTATCTTTCATTTCCCTCAAACAGGTTTGAATTAGGTTCAGTGGTTGCTGAGATTTTGACCTTTGAAGTTGAGCCTTTTTTCCAAATTTCACTTGTCTTATTTCACATTTTTATATTGCATATTTAGAGGATAAGGATTCTGAAACTCTTATATGATTATTATCTAGGCATTTCAATTATATAGACATGTATTTGTTGCTCAAGAATATCACTAAAGCTCAAAAAGATGAAGATTTTTGCTTATGGGACACTCTACCTTCCTTTAACTCTTTTCTTGCTCTTCGACTCAAAAAGCACTGTAATAAAGCATTTGAAAAAAATCATGAACTTGCAACCAAAGTTGGAATACCAAATTGGTGTGACTCCAAATGGGAAGATATCAGCCACGAATATCTTTTATTTTCTAATGTTATTATCACTCATTCTGGATTTCACAATAAAATTCACACCAATACCAAGGACACCAATTTTCTTACTTTTGGTATATTCTCATATATCAAACCAATTACTGGCCAACCAATACCATCTCCAGCTAAAATCAAAGGACATGGTTTATATTTTCCAGACCACCAGTGCATCATTGATTTTGGTTTGGGAAATGGTATCATCGAGACTATTTGGAATTCTTCTAAGGATAATCATCAAACGACCAAAGCTCCTCCTGGTTTGAAATCCTGTCAAGATTTAACACATTTTGGTTGCTCATTTCAAATCAGTCATAAGTTGATTCAAAGAATCAATAAAGTAATGAAAGAAGGTAAAGTTAATAAATTTAAAAAAACTTTATTTAGATCCAAAAAGTATGGGGATTAGAGTTGTCTTTGAAAATTTTATATTTTTTTGTAAATTATTAATAAATATTTTTTATGTATCAATTTCCTCAACTAAAGTAATGGGCCCAGGACCTTGTGTTGTATAAATGGTAATCATGATAACATTTTTATGTTTCATGGGGTTCCTCTAGCCTGTACCTGTGAAAAGTCCCAAACTTTTGTTTCTTGACTTGGTCTGCATTTTGGCTTGAGGAATAGTCATTACTTTAAACTAGGGAAATTGATATATATTAGATATTTATTTAATAATTTACGTAATTATATTAAATTTAGATGACTTCCACCACTTACTTCAATAAAATGCAGGGGGGGGTATTGCCAAATTTTCAAATCTGACATGTGAAATTGATGACTTAGAAAAATTTTGGTGATATCCACCCCTTGCTTCAATAAAATGCAGGGGAGAGTATTTCCAATTTTTTAAAACAGATATAGAATTTTTTTGACTTGTAAATATTTTGGTGAAAATTTTTGACGAGAATGTGAAAGTAATTGTTTCCACCTTGAGCAGGTTTCTGGCTCAAAGGAATAGCAGTACCATCAACAAAACCAATACATCCTGGGAAGCCCTCTGCTTGCATAACCTAAGATGATTCAAGTCACTCTTCTTTTGTTGGCCAGGTGAGAAGTTGAGATTACAAGGAGTTGATGGCAGTGATACATTGTTTGGTATAAGTGTTAACTGAACCATACCCTAAATCGAAGACATTGTCTAAACGTTTCAAAGCGGCTCCATTACCATTTGAACCCAAATGACATAGTGTGATGGCCAATTGAATTGAAGGATGTTGTTTTTCTTTTTGAGAATTATTGTGAAATATGGGATGATCCTGAATAAGCTCAAGCAATTTAAGGAAAAATTCCTGAGAATTCCTGAACAGCTGTCTAAAACTGGGTGTAGATAGTTTAAGAAGTGTTTGGATGGTGTACTTGGGGGTATGAAGTGCTTGAGGCTTTCTGGGAAGAAGGTAAAGTTTCGTGGCCATTTTTGATAAAAAGACAAAATCTTCTTCTAGATCAGAATCAGAATTGCAATCAGAGTCCAAGAGCAGTTCAAGAGCCATGAAAGTCATTGCCTTATGTAATTAATCACGATTTGTAAGTGAGGAAGGCATAACTCTTATATCATATGATATGAAGATGTAAATGATGTATGATATTTTGAGTTATGAAGTGTTATGCTGCAGAGTGCTGCGTATGAATGGGATGATGCTGAAAAATAAGTGAAATGGGACTTGATGGTGAAATCAGCACTTTTGGTTGAGAAAGTGCGGATTTGAGTGAAATAAGTGACTTATTTCATTTTGAAATCCACCAGTATTGGGGCTAGTGTGTTTTGGAAATCCGCACTTATTTATGTGCGGATTTGTAAGTGCGGATTTTCCAGAACTGACACCCCCTAATATGTCTGAAGACACAAAATTATATGTTGAATCTTGTGATTCTTGCCAAAAATCAAAAAGATTAACTGGTAAAAGAGCAGGATTAATGCAACATATTGAACCTTCTGATGCACCATGGCAGATGATAAACATGGATTTTGTAACAGGATTACCTATTTCTGGAAAAGACAGTTATAACTCTTGTTGTGTTATTGTGGATAGATTCACTAAAATGTGTAAATTTATCCCTACTCACAAGGATGTTTCCACTAAAGAATTAGCCTTCTTATGGTGATCTCATATGTTTAATACTGCTGGTTTACTAAAGCCATAATCTCTGAAAGGGACCCTAAATTTACTTCTGAATTTTGGATGTCTCAGATGGATGTTTGTGGTTGTGATCTGAAACTTTCTATGGCCCATCACCCACAGAATGATGGCTTAGCTGAAAGAATGATTCAGACTTTAGAGGAAATGATAAGAAGATATTGTGCCTTTGGCCTTGAGTATAAAGATAATGACAGATTCACTCATGATTGGGTTACATTACTTCCTGGGTTGGAATTTGCTTATAATAGCACTGTTCATTTTCTTACTCAAAGAAAGCATTTTGAGCTCTGGCTTGGATATGTTCCAAACACTCCTGCCCAAATTCTCAATAACAAAATACCTAAATTGGATATACATCCTGGTGTAAAGTCTTTTCTTCAAATGCGACAACTGCGCAGAAATCATGCTCAACAATGTATTGAAAAATCATTTGAATATGAGAAGAAGAGATGGGAAAAATCCCATAAAGAATACACTTTTAAAAAGGGTGATGAAGTGTTGATTTCTACAGTCCATTTCAACTTACAAGGTAATAAAAAATTGAAAGACCCATTTGTTGGTCCATTTGTTGTCAGAAGAATGATTGGATATAATGCAGTTGAGGTTATTTTGTATTCTCCATATGACAAAAAACATCCTGTTTTTCCAATATCTCATCTGAAACTTTACACATCCAATAGTGATTTATTTCCAAATAGGAGGGAAAGACCAAAGAAAACCCCAAATGAAATCACTGAAACAGCAGAAATTGAAAAAATTCTAAATGACAGAATAGTCACTGCTGAAAAAGGTACAGAATACTTATTGAGATTCAAGAATAAATAATCTGAATATGATTCTTGGATACCTGGGAAGGAGATATCTAATCTTCCTACTCTACTAAAAAAGTATAAAAAGAAAAAATCATAGCATTTTTTTTTATTGTTTTTTTTAGAGTGAGGGAGTTTCAGCCAGGCTACTATACTTACCTGGTAAAATAATTGATTATTTTACTGAGTTGAAGCCATGCCCCTTCTTCTTACTAATAATTAATTATCTAATTAAGTATTACTTACAATTAACTAGTTAAGTACAATAAGTAGTATAAATAAGTAGTGTAAATAAAATGTCCCCTACAATTTTACTCCCTAACACCGTGCTCAATAGTATAAGTCAATGGGAATAAAATTTAATAATAAAATTATAATAAAAAAACTTTAAAACAATTATATTACCTCAGTGAGAGATCTGGAATCCCGTGAAAGTAATATAATTAATTAATTATTGTGTAATTAATCGTGACAGTCCAAGGAACTCAAACCTTATTTCTAATAAATTTGATGCCCTTGTTGAAGTACCAATTTATTTATTTCTTATGTCATATATGTACTCCTTTTTTTTGTTATCCTTTTTCTCACACTCTTACAGTAGATGGTGTAAATTCCGTATATTTTATTCCCTCATGTTTTGCCTATAAAAGGCCTCTTACTTTGTGCTTTTCAAGACATTCCTTCATTACTTATTTTATTTACATTTACAATACAACAATTATTTATATACTTTATAACATTAGTATTTACATTTACGTATTTCTAATCTATAAACATATTAATATTTAAATCTACCTCTTATTATTTGAGTAAATAAATCATCTTGATTAAAAAATATGTACCATTTTTTTGAGAGTCCATTTCATCCCTTAAACACCTCGTGAAAACCTTGAACCAAGCTTCTAGACCAAAAGGACCCCTTGATAGCATTTGAATATGAAAAGAAAAGATGGGATAAATCCCATAAAGAATACACATTTAACAAGGGTGATTAAGTGCTGATATCTACTGTCCATTTCAATTTACAAGGTAACAACAAATTAAAGATCCTTTTGTAGGACCATTTGTTGTTAAAAGAATGGTTGGTGATAATGCAGTAGAAGTTGTATTGTATTCTCCATATGATGGAAAACATCCTGTTTTTCCCATTTCTTTGCTTAAACCTTATACTTCCAACAGTGACTTATTTCCCAAAAGAAGGGGAAGACCTAAGAAAAACCCTCAGGAAGTCACATAAACTGCAGAAAATTAAAAAATTCTCAATGATAGAATTATCACTTCTGAAAGAGGTATTGAATATCTATTTAGATATAAGAACAAGTCATCTGAACATGATGCATGGATACCTGGAAAAGAAATTTCAAATCTCTCTACTCTGTTAAAAAAGTATAAAAAGAAAAAATCTAAGCATTTTTTTATTGTTTTTTTAGAGTGAGGGAGTGTCAGCCAGGCTATCTCAGGAGCCCAGTAATTTTTATAATAAATTACTGCAATTATATAAAGGAATAACATTATGTAATTTCAAAAAATTATTTATATAAAATTATAAATATTTTATGAATAAATAAAATAATTACTATACTCAATTTTATTATTAAATAAGTTTTATTACATAAAACAAATATTATATTCTATAATATCATGGCGCACTTTGTATGTATAAATTAATTATTTAAAATAATATTATAAGTGTAAATTTAACTTACACTGTAATTACAATTTCAATAATAAAATTTATTCAAACTAAATACAACTTATCATAAAATAATATCCATAAATATTGGACGCTTCCTTGACCCTTAATTGTGTCACTAAAATTACTAAATTAATTAAGATATTTTAATTAATATGATTAAATTTAATCTCTCATTCTAAATAAATTATTTTATTAAATTAATTAGTTGTTTCAATTAATTTATTAATTAAAATTACTTGAAATAGTTAAAATGATTAAATTAATTTTTCTTATACTGAATTAAGATTTATTAAAGGCATAAAAATAATTCCTTTTGTTTTAATTAAACCTTTTCAGCTATTTTTATTCCTTCTTTTAGATTTCTTTCTCACAGTTCTCATTTTTCATACTCACGTAGTTATTTTTTATATTAATTATATTATTTTTTATAAATTTCTGATGGGAAAAATATTTGCTTATTCACAGGTTTATTTTTAATGTTTTTAATTAAATTCTTTTAATTATTTGTTTCACATTATTTTACTCTTTTTGTACATGCTATTGGAATGCTCCAGAAGGTCCTCTTGCCTATAAAAGGGCTTTGGAGACCTCTCTGGTAGCTCATTACTTATTACACACTCACTTAAATATATTTTAAATATACTACGTTTATTTACTATTTTTCTTAGTATCACCACACAATATGGGGGGCGGACTTGCTAGTGAGTCCACAACCTTGGACTAAAACTCACCACATATTGAACACACATTGAGCTATTGATAAAGGAACCATACAATCAGGGATGAACACCACTCAGCAGAACAGTTTTAGGTGGGTGTTCAAGTAGAGTTCAGCATGGGTTCAGTATGAGTTAAGTCTGAGCTCCATCTGAGTTCCATCTGAGTTCAGGTTGAGGACTTGCTAGCAAGTCCACTCCCTATATTGCGTAGTGTATTAAATTTCTAATTTAAATACTATATAAATATTTAAAGGTTGCTTTAATTTTAATAATAACTATCATTGATTGTCACGCTTTGAATATAATTACTAGTCATAATATATTACAATTTAAATAAATCCTTATAATTTTGTCACTTCTCCAATTTACCTCGTCTCCCCCTCTTTTAAAAATACTCTTATTATTTGTTTACTTTATCCTATTCCATTTTTTTGTCTCCCTCCTATCTATTCCCCTTCTCCTTATTCTCTGTCTTCTAGACGACCGGCCAATAATTTGAGTTATGGTTGGGTTATGTACCTAATACCCCTTCTAAAAATCTTAATAAATTACCTTGATTGGATATACATCCAGGTACTAAGTCTTTTCTTCAGATTCAAGAATTATGCAGAAAACATGCTCAAGAATGTATAAATAAGGCATTTGAGTATGAGAAGAAAAGAGGAGATAAAGCCCATAAAGAACAAATGTTCAAAAAGGGTGATGAAGTCCTTATTTCTACACTACATTTCAATTTTAATGGTAATTTTAAATTGAAGGATCCATTCTTTGGACCATTTGTAGTAAAAAAGATGGTTGATAACAATGCTGTTGAGGCTATTCTATATGCACCATATGATAGAAAACATCCAGTATTTCCTATTTCTCTTATAAAACCATACCATTCTAATGATACTGCTCTACTTCCAAGAAGATCAGGAAGGCATAAACAGAAACCTGAAGAAATAGTTGAAAAGGCAGAAATTGAAAATACACTTAAAAAGAGACACCTTACAAAAGAAAAGGGATTTGAGTATCTACTAAGATTTAAAAATAAATCAAGTGAATATGACCAGTGGATTCCAGAAAATGAAATCTCTGATCTTAAAAATTTCTTGAAAAAATTTAAATTAAAATAATACTGTTTATTCTAAATATGTATTATAGAAACTTTAAAAATTATTTTTCTATTCCCTCCTTACTTTTAATTAAAATGTCTTAACATTTTTTTATTGTTTTTTTTTGGGTGAGGGAGTGTCAGCCTAGATATCCCTAGGACTGAGTATTTCTTATACTTAAAATAAGAAAACCTTAAGTAAATTAAGCTTATATCTTAAAAATAAGGTTAAAACAATTATATATATAATTATAACACATATATATACAATTATTACACTATTATATAACTCATAGTAGTTTAAATAGCTTATCCGTAGCCTAAAAATACTTTTTAAGGTGTTAATGGAGTCATAATATACTTATCATAAGTGATATTAAGTAATTATTGACATACATAAGCTTAAATGTATACATAAAGCTCATATACAGTGAAATATGCAGTATATTATGTATATTTAGGTCTATAAGTGGGTTTTAGCCTCTTAATAGCTTATAACCTTTATTTTTCTGCTTATTTTAGGTCATATGGACGTAATGAGTGGATTCACAATGCCTACAGAAGCATAGACATCTATTTCAGGCGCATACCCTCAGTTTGGACAACTTAATCTGCTTCCTTGGATGGATATTCACGGATTTATAGGTTGGAAGGTCATTTCTGGGTTAATATGGATGCTTGGGGATGTTATTGGGGGATTGGACATTTCATTTGTTTCCTTTATATGCTTTGGGTTTCATATTATCTCTTTTGGATTACTTATTTTACCTGTTTCTTTATGGTATCCGCTTTTATCTGGATTTTCTAATTATGTTTTGGGTCTGTGTTAGCATTAATTGTGATAAAGGGTCCTTACTGAAGGTCTGGGTGTTGAATCCTCTTGAAGTGGACGCCATGGGGAGGTGATGGGCCCTCACAATGCTGTGATTTCCGGGGATAGAAGTGACATCATCTGGATTGAAGGTCTGTGCACTCCAGGGGATTTGACGGGTTATTCATCATCAATGACTTACTACAATTCAATTATTAGAATTTAAAAATATATTATAAAAGCCTTTATAAGTTGATTTTATCCTTATATAAGCTATAACTATATTCTATTTATCTATTTTCCACCACTAAGCACGCATTTAAATCCGAGTATTGTCAGTTTTATTTGAGTACAGCTATTTTATTATTCTTCCCCTGAGGTTTAATCACTAAATCATTTTTTAATAAGTAGTAGGACCATTAATAAATACTATTAAATCATACTTATATACTTGACATACTGACACTTACCCCCACACCTGGTCATTTGTTGATTGAAGCCTTGCCAAATGCCAAAGAAGAGAATTTAAAGCTCTGAAATATTCTCAGCTACACAAGTGATGCCAGAAATCCTACTCACAAGGTTGAAGGATTTTTTCAGAAGGTCCCTTTGGTCTAGAAGAAGTTTCAACAGTCCAACAGCAGTGATAGGTGCAAAAGTGACTCAACACTTCAAATAGTGTACTTATATTTCTTTTTATAAAAAGATTACTCAATTAAAAGGTAAGTTATTGTGTTATTATTATTTTATGAGCTTAGAATTACGCAAAATGTAATTACCAAGGCAGTAAAAGTAGTAATATATTGATTAGATTGTATATAATATAACAAAAGTACATAAGAATTCGATTGAAAGCAGGGAGGTTGAGAGGCCTTATAAAGGCAAAAAAGAGAGAAAATACGGAAACAAAAGTCTACATATATGAGTGCCTTAGTGAGAGCAATTCCCATAATATAAATATCTAATTTAAGATTATTTTAGAGGGAATGTTCTTATATACAATGTTTATATGTCAGGTTATTAAAATTATTTGATTTTCATAGGTTTTTTCTGTATATGTCAATTGTAAATAAAATAATTTGAATCTAATATTAGGTATAAATAAAATTTCATTTAACCTCTCAACTTTTATGAGGACGTTTTCAAGGGATAAAAAATGAGGGACATTAAATTTAAATAATTAGTTGATTTTACTTATTTTAATTAGTTAAATTATTATAAGTAAATTACAAAGTAAGTATAATTAATAAAATAAGAAATTAAGGTGTTTCTCTACCCTAGTAAATAATTAATTATTTGCTGGGTAAGTCTAGTAGCCTTGCTGACACTTCATCACTTTAAAAAAACAATAAAAAAAGCTATGATTTTTTCTTTTTATATTTATTTAGTAGAGAAGGAAGTTTAGATATATCTTTCCCAGGTATCCAAGAATCATATTCAGAAGATTTATTATTGTATCTCAATAAGTATTCTGTCAGGCTAAGATCAAGTACAAGGACATTAAATAGCTTGAAAAGTCTTTGTCTAGAAGATTTAAATGGTCCTATATGAATACTGTAGTATAAATCCAAAAAATAGTAAAATATAATTCAGAATAAAGGTCTCAGTAATATAATTCTCACTATTTTTATATGTGGCTTACAATCTTTTTAGTTGGTAGGAAAATAGATTATAATAATTCAGATACTACTCAAAAGTCTTATAAAAGTACCAAGTGAAGTGTATTGTAATTGATTTGGTTATATGGTGTAAATAATAATGATAAAGAATGTAGAAACAAGACCCAAAAACCTCCTCCTTTTATACACACTGAGTTCCCCAATAATTCCCTTGATATACCATCCAATACACAGTTAATGACGCCTCAAAATCACTAATAGACATGCAAATCAACATCCCTAGTAACCCATGACATAATTAGACAAGTAAAAACCATCAAAATCCTGTAATAATAAGGGAAATCCATCAAAATTAAAGAAAAAGACAAAAAGAGAGTATATGCTTATAAAAAATAATATAAAAGACTAAAGGAGACTTTTTAAGCTTAATAATAGCTTAATAATAAGGGGGATTTACTGTAGAAATGGAGGGGCTAATCCTGACATTATACTACGTGAAATTCCCATCCAAAAATAACCAATAATGACTGAGAAACCACCCAAAAACTCAAAAAAAAAAAGAGTGTGAGATGTGGGGTAACTACATGCAGTCCTTGTAAGGCGCTTGAACAGGTAAATCCTTGACTAAAATTAGGCCAATTTAAGTGTGGTGATGAAATAAGACGCCAAGAATGAGGTTATTAATGAAATTAGTGAATATAAACAAGGTCAATGCATTATTAATTAAGCTAGGACACTAAATAAGCGCCTGTCGCCTATTTTAGCGTGTTTCCCCACAGTGGGCGTAGAATGTGGGGTAATTATAGTGTGAAAAAGCTAACTTTGCTAAAAATGAAGCTATTCACACGGGAAAAAAGCAGGCTGTATGTGGCCAGTACACAGAAGCCATTTCTGGCATCAAAAACACCAAATTTTAAAAGTGTTATTTTTGTGCATTTAAATAGCCAAATAAATAGTCCTAAATGAGAAAAATTGATATGTCAAAGCGCAATTTTGATATTCTCAATTTTATAGCGCATATAGTCAACTTTTAAGTGAAATAAAGCACATTTCTTGTTTTTTGCGTAAAACAATAAATATAACAGCTTTAAGTGTACTTAAAAATTATGCAGCCTTTTACTTAAGGTTCTTAAGATTACACTAAAATATTCCAACTTAATATTAAGTACATAAGACCTATAAAATGTGGATATATGCATGTATATAAGGTGTTATAATGGCATATTTTGTATATTATCATAATTTTACTTATGTATACTGTTTGTGTAGTCTCAATTATTGTTTCCCAGTATAGTTCATGTATTTAACATAACTTATAAGCAATTTTTACTCAGTCCTGGGGATATACAGGCTGACACTCGCCCACACAAAAAAAACAATAAAAAAATGATAAGTTATTCATTTTATTTATTTATTTGTAATTTTCAGGTATTCAGATTAATTCTGTAGAATTAAAGATTATACTTTAAAGAAATAAAACATAATAAAAATTATGAGTTCTGGTTTTTAACCCCTTAACTGGTTGAACAGAAATTTATTTCTGTTTAAATATTTTAAGAAGGGTTGATAAATTAGAAATTTCTTTTTCAGGTATCCATTTATCAAATTCATTTGATTTCCCTTTAAATCTTAGTAAATACTCAGTTCCTTTATCTTTAGTAAGGATTCTTTTCTTTAGCATTTTTTCAATCTCTGCTTTTTCCACAATTTATTCAGGTTGCTTTTTAGGCCTTCCACTTCATTTAAGAAATAAGTCAGGATCATTTGCATGGTAAGGTTTCAATAATGAAATAGGGAAAACTGGATGTTTCCTATCATATGGAGCATATAATATGACTTCCACTGCATTATTACCAACCATTTTACTTACTACAAAAGGTCCTACAAAGGGATCCTTTAATTTAACATTACCTTGTAAGTTAAAATGTAGTGTTGATATAAGGACTTCATCTCCCTTTTTGAATTCAAATTCTTTATGAGATTTTTCACACCTTTTCTTTTCATATTCAAATGCTTTTTGGATGCATTCTTCTGCATGCTTCCTACACATTTTTTGCATATGAATAAAGGATTTAGTACCAGGGTGTATATCCAACCTTGGTAATTTATTTAAATGATTTACTGGGGTATTTGGTACATATCCCAGCCATAGTTCAAATGGTTCCTTCTCTGTACAGAATGAGTTGTGCTGTTATAAGCAAACTCAAGGCCAGGAATTAATGTTACCCAGTCATGTGTGAATTTCTCATTGTCTTTGTATTCTAATCCAAAGGCACAATATCTTCTGATCATGTCTTCTAGAGTTTGTATCATTCTCTTAGCCAGCCCATCAGTTTGTGGATGGTGTGCTGTAGACAATTTCAATTGACAACCTGATACTTCCATCAAAGATGTCCAGAACTCTTAAGTAAATTTAGGGTCTCTGTCAGAGATTATGGCTTTGGGGAACCCAGCATTATTCATCATCTGAGTCCACCATAATAATTCCAAGTCTTTTGCAGATACCTCTTTATGGGTAGGGATAAATTTACACATTTTTGTTAATCTATCTACTATTACCCAGAAAGAATTGAAACTTTCTTTTCGTGTTAATGGCAAGCCAGTTACAAAATCCATGTTTATAATTTCCCATGGAGCTTTTGGCTGCTCTATTTGTTGTAACAACCCAGCTCTCTTCCCAGTTAATCTATTAGATTTCTGACAAGAGTCACATGTTTCAATGTATTTTTGTACTTCTTCTTTAATGTTTATCCACCAGACTATGTTTTTAACTCTGGTTAATGTTTTGTTAAAAACAAAATGACCAGCTAAGATGTCATCATGACAAGTACTCAACATTAAATCTTTCATAGAAGGTGGTATCACTATTACATTACTTAAATTTTTCCTGTAATATATATATCCATCTTCAATTGATAGTTTTCCTTTTTCCAATGCATTTCTATACTTTGGAGGCAAGGTTTTAATTAATGAACTCATGGAGGCATTAGTTGGATCATTTAGAATGGTAGATAGTTTCGTCAAATCTTTATCAGATGAATAATTTTCCAATATAGTTTGCATAAACTCTTCCTCTAGATCCACTATATAAATCCCAAATATATGTATAACCTCATTTTCAGGTGCATAAGCTGGGTTGTCAGCATTATTTGGCAAAGGATTTCTGGATAATAAATCCACATTAGAATGCAATGTTCCTGCTCTGTGAGTGATTGTCATTCTTCCCCTGTACTCTTTTACAGCTAGTTGCCATCTAAACATGCGCCTATTAGGTGTTTTCATGTTTAGTAATGATTTTACTGCACTGCAATCTGTTATAAGTTCAAACTTCTGGTCTTCAAGATAGTAATGAAGTTTCTCCAAGGCCCATATCATGGCTAAACATTCTAGCTGTGTGGCACCATACCTTAATTCAGTTTTTCTTAAGGTTCTGGATATATAACAGATAACTACTTCAGATAATTTTCCATTAATTATCTGTTTCTGCTGTAAAGCAGCACCTAAACCTATGAAGCTTGCATCAGTGTAGAAGATCAAAGGTAGGGTGAAATCTGGCAGTCTCAATATTGGAGCTGACATTAAACATTCCTTTAATTTATTAAAGGCATGTTATATTTCATTATTCCAAATGAAAGCCTCATTTTTCCTGATTAATGTTGTTAAAGGAGCTGCAATGGATTGGTAATTTTTAATATATTGTCTATAATATCCACACATACCCAAAAAACTTTGAACCTCTTTTACATTTTTAGGTATACCATTGTTTTTAATTGCTGCCACCTTATTCTTGTCAACACAAATTTGTAATCCAGATACAACATGTCCAAGTACTTTCAAGGATTGAAATCCAAACTTACATTTCTTTAATGCAATTGTCATATTGATTTCATCCATCCTTTGAAAGACTCTTTTCAGGTGATTTAAATGTTCATCATATGTCTTTGAAAACACTATGATGTCATCAATATAGACCAAAAGCCATCCTTCAACCATTTTCTGATGAAAAACACTATCCATCAATTTTTGGAAGACTGAAGGCGCATTCTTTGGGCCAAATGGCATTCTCACATACTTATATATACCCATATGTGTAGTTATTAATAAGTAATTTTGAGAATTCCTTTCCACAGAAATCTTGTGGTAACCCTTGTTTCCATCCAGACAGGAAATATATTTTGCTCCTTTTAAAGTAGCATGGATAGAAGATATCCTTGGTAGAAGGTAAATATCATCTACAGTGTATGTATTCAGAGCTCTATAATCACCGCATAATCTTGCCTTATCTTTTTCATAAGAGATGAATACTGGTGAAATGACACAATACTTAGGTGTTGTGTCCACTTTTTCAACAATGCCCATTTCCAACAACATTTTTATATTGTCTTCAATATATTTCCTTTTTGCAGGAGATGCTGGGTAAGGTTTCTTTTTCAAGCTGCCAGGAATATTATCCAAATCACAACTTAAAGAGATTTTCATCTCATGGTCTTTGACCTATCCTAGTTCATTTGAACCATGAGCAAATGCCATAGGATATGATTTAATCAATCTCAAAATATTTTCTTCTTCAATATTTGAGAGTTGAGGACTGAAAGAGGCCTTTTGGATTTCATTGTCCAATTCAACCATTTCAGTGGTGGTTCTTCCACCTTGCAGTTGTTCTTCCCTAGAAGAAATGGAATACACTGAATTTTCAGAACATATTTTGAATTTTCTCTTACCATTCACGCCTATGGTGAAACAACTGTTTTCAGGATCTAGTTTAATGCCAAATTTTGTCAATAAATCATTGCCAATAATAAACCAATCACTACAATTATTATTATCCATTACTACAAATTCACAAACTGCTCTAACATATCCATTATTATATTTAAAGAATACAGCAGTTTTGTACTTGCCTATTGGATTTAATACTGAACCAAAACCCCTCCAGTTAATTGTCTGAACAGGTTCTAGTTTATCCTGGTACTTACTATCAGGTTTCATTAATGTATTAATTGAAACTACACTACCTGCAGCCCCAGTGTCAAGAGTGGCATTCATTTCTTTTCCACATACTATAACAGGTGCTCTGATAGGTGTTATTTTGTAGGTATCATGAGATACATCTTTACTTATTTCAGCTTCCTCAATGGAAGTTAAAGATGTGTCTGTATGAGGTATAGCATCATTCAGGAACATAATATCCTGTTCTAATACAAATATCTCATTTTCATCATCACTGTAAGATATGTTGCTTTTACAATCCTCACTGGATTCCACGTTCTCATCTTCATGATTACTTGGTTCAGAATTCTGTGAGGTTTCAATAACATTTATTCTCTTCTTACACGTGTGACCCTTAACCCAAGGTTCATTACATTTGTAACAAGTGTTATTATCTTGTCTCTTAGGGAGAAGGGGAGCTGAAGGTTTTTTCTTCTCCACTGGTAATTTACTTGTAGTAGGTTTTACCACGTCAACACTTTGTCTGTAATTACTATACTTGGTTTCATACTTGTGGTTTAATAATATCTCATTGCATATATTAATGAGCCCAGAGGTATCTCTGATGGTTTCAGTTCTCGCTACAATAATGTCTCTAACTGATATAGGCAACTTGTATATTATTTTTTCTTTCCACTCTTCATAATCCATTTTTGGATCCATGGCTTTCATGATTTTTATTAAATTCATTAATAATACCATGGGTTTACCCCCAGCATTTGGATTATATCTGGGTTTCTCATACAATCTTTGTTGAGTGATTTTAAATTTTGGGCCACCAAATTACCTTTCAATTAGTGCCTTCCATTCATTCCAGGAGTAATTAATTCCCTCACTCAATACAGATTCAAACCATAATAAGGCCACATCTGTAAATAAAGATATTAACTTTGATATAATTTCTTCATCAGGTAATTTGTATAAAAATTTTAAGTTATCAATTCTTTGTATGAATTGCTGCCAATCAGATTTTGAATCCCCGTCAAAAAAAGGGTGCTGATCTAACTTAGGCCAGTTCTTTTGGTTAGTTTTTGCTTCCCTAACCTGAGGAATAATGAGTAATTCAATTACTCTGGAAAGATGATCATTTATTTCATCTTTTACTGATTTATTGTTCTCAGAGCCCATGACACTATGTTCATGTTCCATCATTGGTGTTTCATTTGCATGTTTCATGAAAACAGGTACTCTTGCCACATAAGACGTGTTATCTTTTATTTTTTCAGTATTTAACATGTTTGCTACTTCTATTTCTACTCTTTTTAACCTATCCTTTATTACAGGTACATGAGTTAGAGTATCATTTACATTTGAAAAAGATAATTTAACACGTCCTTCAATGGTAGCCAAAAAATTCTGAGTGTTCTAATATACTTTCTAAATTTCTAATCTCAGAGTTTAATCTTTTATTCTTGTTGATTAATTCATTTTTTGAATTTTCAATAATTTTTAATCTATTGGCTGTGGTACTCAATGATTGTGTTAGCTGTAATAATACCTTTTCTGTATTATTGTTTGACTCTTTTGAGAACTCTTCGAATTTCTCAATTCTCAATAATAATTTACTTATTATTTTTGATTCCATTGGATTCTCTTTTAAAAAATATTCTATTTTTTCTGTGTCCAACTCAGAAGACTCATTATTTGATTCATTTGTTTCCAATTTTAAATTAATAGTTTTATCCTGGTGATCAATAAAACTATTTACATTGTCCTCATCTAAAGACAAGTTTAACATTTTATTATCAAATGAATAATTTTTTAAATCCTCATCAATTATATCCAATAATTCCCTATCAATCTCATTACCTATAAGTAATTCATTGTTAGGTCAATACAATTGATCATAAGAAGTTGGATGACTTACCAAGGTCTTATCCCACTTCTCCTGTCTCTCCTTGCCTTTCCCCTGTAAGGGTGACTTCTGGATCACTGTTGAGGAGGGTTGTTGTAGTTTTGGGCATACCAATCCCACTTCCATTTGCTGACTGTTATTTTTTGGTCCTCTTCTGGGACTGGAGGTGTTGCTGTGTTATTTGGTGCCACTGTTCGTGGATGAGACTTTATATCCACTAGAGCCTGGTTGACTTCTATAAAGCCCTGTGCCGCCCTATTCTCCAGATTGTTGATCTGGTCTACCATATTGTTGACTTTTATTGTTAGGGTATTCATTAGGGTTGAGAGGGAGTGAATTTGCTCTTGCTACGTGTTTTTGGACTTCTTTATTGACACTTTTTTTAAGAGTTTTTCCCTTTCCTCCAGGGACATTGGTGGAGTGTTGTTTATTATTGGTGATTCCTGAACCTCCATTAGAATTTCCTGTAACAGGTCTTTCAGCTCTAGGTCTTAAGTTATAAGGTTTTGCCTTATTACTTACAATGTCATTGTTGTCACACATTTTTACGTGGAATTTAAAGAATTGAAATTTTAGATATGAAAACTTCAAAAAGGAGTTTTATCAGTATTTATCAATACCACTGAAGATAATTTTATTGCTTACTCTTTGGTATGGAGTGAATTTTTAAGTGCCAAAAGTCAAATATGCTTTTATGTGGTCACTTGATTTAACTGGTCTACAATATGTAGCTGTGTTTTTATATTTAAAAAGAAAATCTGTCAGTAAGATTCTTTCTAAATATTAAATGAGTGTAACAAACCAATAAAAAGAAAATATTAAGAGTCCTTTTAAAAAAAACAATTAATCAGTTTAATTGGTTTATTATCTGCAAAGATCACAAATTTAATTGGTCTATTGACAGACTCCCACTAATAACAATTTTATGTTAAATTAGTGGTAAAATTGTTAATTCAATATCACAATTTTATTATATAAAAGGGCTTCTTTTTCTGAAATCACTATATAAGTGACCCCAACCTGTTGTAATTATCCAAATATTTATATAGGGATATTATTTACATGTACCTTCTTTGAAAATATTTACTTACTGGATTATAACAGAATTCATGAGGAAGGGCCCCCAATTGTCAGGCTAAGATCAAGTACAAGGACGTGAAATAGCTTGTAAATTCTTTGTCTAGAAGATTTAAATGGTCTTATATAAATACTGTTGTATAAATCCAACAAATAGTAAAATATATTTCAGAATAAAGGTCTCAGTAATATAATTCTCACTATTTTTATATGTGGCTTACAATCTTTTTAGTTGGTAGAAAAATAGATTATAATAATTCAGATACTACTCAAAAGTCTTTTAAAAGTACTAATTGAAGTGTATTGTAATTGATTTGGTTATATGGTGTAAATTGTAATGATAAAGAATGTAGAAACAAGACCCAAAAACCTCCTCCTTTTATACACACTGAGTTCCCCAATGATTCCCTTGATGTACCATCCAATACACAGTTAATAACGCCTCAAAAAAACTAATAGACATGCCCATCAACATCCCTAGTAACCCATGACATAATTAGACATGTAACAACCATCAAAATCCTGTACAAATAAGGGAAATCCATCAAAATTAAAGAAAAAGACAAAAAGAGAGTATATGTGTATAAAACAATAATATAAAAGACTAAAGGAGACTTTTTAAGCTTAATAATAGCTTAATAATAAGGGGGATTTACTGTAGAAATGGAGGGGCTAATCCTGACATTATACTACGTGAATTTCCCATCCAAAAATAACCAATATTGATGAGAAACCACCCAAAAACTCAAAAAAAGAGTGTGAGATGTGGGGTAACTACATGCAGTCCTTGTAAGGCACTTGCACAGGTAAATCCTTGACTAAAATTAGGCAAATTTAAGCGTGGTGATGAAATAAGACGCGAAGAATGAGGTTATTAATGAAATTAGTGCATATAAACAAGGTCAATGCATTATTAATTAAGCTAGGACACTAAATAAGCGCCTGTCGCCTATTTTAGCATGTTTCCCCACAGTGGGTGTAGAATGTGGGGTAATTATAGTGTGAAAAAGCAAACTTTGCTGAAAATGAAGCTATTCACACGGGAAAAAAGCAGGCAGTATGTGGCCAGTACACAGAAGCCATTTCTGGCATAAAAAACACCAAATTTTAAAAGTGTTATTTTTATGCATTTAAATAGCCAAATCAATAGTCCTAAATGAGCCCAATTGATCTGTCAAAGCGCATTTTTGATATTCTCAATTTTATAGTGCATATAGTCAACTTTTAAGTGAAATAAAGCACATTTCTTGTTTTTTGCGTAAAACAATGAATATAACAGCTTTAAGTGTACTTAAAAATTATGTAGCCTTATACTTAAGGTTTGTAAGGTTACCCTAAAATATTACAACTTAATATTAAGTACATAAGACCTATAAAAGGTGGATATATGCATGTATATAAGGTGTTATAATGGCATATTTTGTATATTATCATAATTTTACTTATGTATACTGTTTGTGTACTCTTAATTATTGTTTCCCTGTATAGTTCATGTGTTTAACATAAATTATAAGCACTTTTTACTCAGTCCTGGGGATATACAGGCTGACAATTTTGGTATAAGTAAAGGAGGATTTGAAGGGTTTTTAGACATCACTTACTTACTACACATCAAATAAACACTTTAAAACAATTCTTTTCATATATAAATATATTATAAAGCATTTAAAAATTGATATTATCTTTATATAAGCTATAAATATATTTTATTTATCTATTTTCCACCACTAGCATGCATAAAAATCCAAGTATTGTGAGTTTATATTTAGAATCACTATTTTATTAGTCTTACCCTGAGGTTTAGTCACTAAATAATTTAACAATAAGTAGTAGGACCATTAATATTTACTATTAAATCATACTTAGATACTAGCACACACTGACATCTGTAGTGTTTCTAGAAGGGAAAATGGAATTATGTGACTAATTTATTCTTAGATTTGAATGTAAACATGAATTTAAAGAATATAAAATGATCAGAACTTTTCACTAAAGACCAATAACACATAAAAATAATTGTTTAGACTTTATATTTAATTCATAACATTACCCTTATAAGCTCAACAATTTAGTAGTAATCACAAATATTTACACAACAATTCATAAACATATACTTGTACAGTACAATTAGAAGTGTCTCAACGTCAGGGACTCAATTTTAAAGTTCTTTTCATAAAATAAAAACCTTTTAAAAACATGTATATACAATCATTTAAATAACCTTTTTCTGGTACAACTTTTTGTTGTATTTCACCATATTTTTTAAAGAACACAGATTCTAAAATCTCAAAATCATCAATAAAAACTGGTCAACAAATATTTTCTTTATCAAGTAGAAATTTTAGCCTATATTATTGAAATCTCTTATTTTACTTAAACTGACAGGGTTTTCTTAGGTTTATCCAACTCCCTTGAATTCAGCTTACAGCAAGGCAACTGTAAGAGTCTTTCTACACCTTCTTTTTTTTCACCCTGTTATATGAATAAGGAGGAGGATAGGAGTTAATTTGACAAGGTCATGGCTTGGGTAAACTATAGGTATATAACAGGGGTACATGTACTAGTTATTCCTTAAAATTTAATTTAAATATTTATTATTCATACTATACTTAGTAACACTACTTGAATATAATTCCTTGTTCTTGTGGACATAAATTTTCTAACTTCAACCAACTCTAAGAGATCTTTCCTTTTTTCATCCATTAATGTTTGATTACTGGTGAATCTGATCACCTGGAAAAATTGTTGAGCCTATTCATGAAAATAATTAGATAGTTATTTTGAGGTAAAATATTGAAGTACTCCTCAAACCCTTGAAGAATAATTTATATTTAAATCAACTCTTAGTTCCCCTTGAGCTCCCTTGACCAAGTGCATAGGTCAGCTGGCTATAGGCCTGCTTGTACTAGAAAGCTAAAAGGAGAGCTAGCCTTTTTCAAGTAACTTGAATTAACTGATGAAACTAACATATTCCAACTCACTAAGATTTATTGAAGAGGCAGTGTTATGAAAAATCAAAGATTTATAGATATAAATAATAAAATTTGACTGTGAACTTTAGTTAAAAATTTTGAAGGCTATTGGTGAGATGAAATAAAGGGGTGGATGAAAGCATTTCACCAAATATTTATGAGATAAGTGAGAAGTGGATACCAGGGGAAACATTTGGATGAGTTGAAAAAAAGCTATTAAAGACTGATTTCAGGTCAAAATTTACACCCACTTTGTGACTTGAAATAAGTGAATTTTTTGCAAATTTCAATTAAAGTTTTGTAAGTGCAAAAATGTGTTAGAAACCAACCTTAAAATATGAGCAAATTTTTAAATTTTGTGATCTCCTAATACAGTGTTTCAAATGTGATCATATATGCCTGGAAGACTTCAAACTTGAAAACCTGTTCTAAGACACCATGATAAATGGAAGAATTGTGGTTAGGGGTGTCAAAAATGAGATCAGATACTTTCTACTTTATGGGTGTGTGTGTAAAATATGCTTACTAATCATTGGAAGTGTATGCAATAGGGAGTATCAAAGTTAGAAATCTTCCATTTAAAAATATCTATTTTTTCCACCAAATCAACCATGATTATTTTGTAAATATGCCATATTGTGCCCCAAAAACACCTTTTTACTGAGAGTTAATGTCAATTTTTGGGCTTTCTTTTTGTGTTATTAAAAACATTTTAAATAATTACTAATTTCTAACTTTGATACCCCCTAATGTGTGAATAGCATAGATGAACCAGAAAGGAGCATGTTGATGGAGAAAGACACTGTTCAAGTACACCTATCCAGGGCAAGAGACTTCAATTATAAATCATTTTCTGGTTATTCAATTTATGATGTGTTTAAATGGTGTATATCCTAATAAGTAGATGGAGGAGAGAAATTAAAAATTAATTGTAATATTTCATCTATATTTTCTTGATCATTTGGATTGTTTGATGTTTGACATATTTTGCTATAGAGTGTGAGAAAGTATTAGTTTATTAACATAGATTTTGTCTTAATTATTGATAGTGAGTAATATTTATTAAATTTTCACTAGAATAAACTTCAACAGAAAAAATTGTAAGCTTTCAATAGGGGGTGTCAGTTCTGGCAAATCCGCACTTAACTTAAGTGCGGATTTCAAACCAAATCAGCACTTAAATTTTGCAAAAAAGTCACTTATTTCAAAAATGGGTGTCAGTTCTGACCTCAAATCAGCACTTTTTGTGTGATTTTTTTTTCAAAACCACATGTTGGCCACATCATCCCTTTCTTTCCCATACCATTTTGTACTCTCCAAATGTCCTCTTTGTGTACTTCATTCACTTGGGTTGGTATTTTGGTTTTTTGCATATTCATTTTTTTTTGGAATTTACGGTGAAAATCTTTTTTTTGGATGGCTCATTGGTTTTCTTTCACCAGCTCAACATGAAATTGCATATTTTCTGAAATCACATATTTTGTCAGTGATTTTTTTTTTCATTCATCCCTCATATCCTTTTCCTATTCTCCTCCAACATCCCTCAAACAATTTGGTTTCATTCATTTTGTCATCTCATCTCTCCAGGTAAGTCACTTTATTCTTTTTTTTGATTTTTTGATTACTAATTATAATTTTTTTATTTTTTTCTGTTTATTTTATTTTTTTTATCTAATTTTTTTTTGTAAGTTGTTATTTTGGATTTCAATGGTATAATTAACCTTTTTTTTCTCTCCCTCTTTACTTTCTTTTTTAGCTCCATCACCCTACTCTTCATCCCTCCTTGGCATGGTCATTATCACCCCTTTCCCTTATTTTACTTTTTTTTGGCTCCATTTCATTGAAACACATACATTGCACATTCTTTATGCATTTCACTTACTCCATATTCAATTTCTCCACAACTCCAATATCAATCTTTCTCACTCTATTTTTCCTACTTTTCAATCAAGGTAAGTTTCATCTCCTTTTTTTCATGCCTATATGATATCTCTTTCCTTTTATGAAAACTTCATACTTAAATATATGTATGACTCTTATCTGGATAACAGTGAACTTATAAAACTCCTTTTGATATCATCTTCATTACCACTTTTCAAGTTTTTGTAAAATTTTGAAAATCAGACTCGAAATTAGGGTTAGATTTATTCAAATCTAATTTTCCTTTTACTGAAGATTCTCCTGAAGGCTATCTTTCATTTCCCACAAACAGATTTGAATTTGATTCAGTGGTTGCTGAGATATTGACCGTTAAAGTTGAGCCATTTTTTTCCTAATTTAAATTTTTATTTCATTTTTTTATGTAACAAATTAGGGTTAGGTTTATTTAAATCACATTTCATCTAACTGAAGATTCTACTAAAGCATATCTTTCATTTCCCTCAAACAGGTTTGAATTAGGTTCAGTGGTTGCTGAGATTTTGACCTTTGAAGTCGAGCCTTTTTTCCAAATTTCACTTGTCTTATTTCACATTTTTATATTGCATATTTAGAGGATAAGGATTCTGAAACTCTTATATGATTATTATCTAGGTATTTCAATTATATAGGCATATATTCTTTGCTCAAGAATATCACTAAAGCTCAAAAAGATGAAGATTTTTGCTTATGGGACACTCTACCTTCCTTTAACTCTTTTCTTGCTCTTCGACTCAAAAAGCACTGTAATAAAGCATTTGAAAAAAATCATGAACTTGCAACCAAAGTTGGAATACCAAATTGGTGTGACTCCAAATAGGAAGATATCAGCCACGAATATCTTTTATCTTCTAATGTTATTATCACTCATTCTGTATTTCACAATAAAATTCACACCGATACCACTGACACCAATTTTCTTACTTTTGGTATATTCTCATATATCAAACCGATTACTGGGCAACCAATACCATCTCCAGCTAAAGTCAAAGGACATGGTTTATATTTTCCAGACTACCAGTGCATCATTGATTTTGGTTTGGGAAATGGTATCATCAAAACTATTTGGAATTCTTCTAAGGATAATCATCAAACAACCAAAGCTCCTCCTGGTTTGGAATCCTGTCAAGATTTAACACATTTTGGTTGCTCATTTCAAATCAGTCATAAGTTGATTCAAAGAATCAATAAGCTAATGAAAGAAGGTAAAGTTAATCAATTTAAAAAAACTTTATTTAGATCCAAAAAGTATGGGGATTAGAGTTGTCATCAAAAATTTTATATTTTTTTGTAAATTTTTAATAAATATTTTTTATGTATCAATTTCCTCAACAAAAGTAATGGGCCAAAGACCTTGTGTTGTATAAATGGTAATCATGATAACATTTATTTGTTTCATGGGGTTCCTCTAGCCTGTACCTGTGAAAAGTCCCAAACTTTTGTTTCTTGACTTGGTCTGCATTTTGGCTTGAGGAATAGTCATTACTTTAAACTAGGGAAATTGATATATATTAGATATTTATTTAATAATTTACGTAATTATATTAAATTTAGATGACTTCCACCACTTACTTCAATAAAATTCAGGGGGGGTATTGCCAAATTTTGAAATCTGACATGTGAAATTGATGACTTAGAAAAATTTTGGTGATATCCACCCCTTGCTTCAATAAAATGCATGGAAGAGTATTTCCAATTTTTTAAAACAGATATAGAATTTTTTTGACTTGTAAATATTTTGGTGAAAATTTTTGACGAGAATGTGAAAGTAATTGTTTCCACCTTGAGCAGGTTTCTGGCTCAAAGGAATAGCAGTACCATCAACAAAACCAATACATCCTGGGAAGCCCTCTGCTTGCATAACCTGAGATGATTCAAGTCGCTCTTCTTTTGTTGGCCAGGTGAGAAGTTGAGATTACAAGGAGTTGATGGCAGTGATACATCGTTTGGTATAAGTGTTAACTGAACCATACCCTAAATCAAAGACATTTTCTAAACGTTTCAAAGCGGCTCCATTACCATTTGAACCCAAATGACATAGTGTGATGGCCAATTGAATTGAAGGATGTCGTTGTTCTTTTTGAGAATTATTGTGAAATATGGAATGATCCTGAATAAGCTCAAGCAATTTAAGGAAACATTCCTGAGAAGTCCTGAACAGCTCTCTAAAACTGGGTGCAGATAGTTTAAGAAGTGTTTGGATGGTGTACTTGGGGGTATGAAGTACTTGAGGCTTTCTGGGAAGAAGGTAACGTTTTGTGGCCATTTTTGATAAAAAGACAAAATCTTCTTCTAGATCAGAATCAGAATCGCAATCAGAGTCCAAGAGCAGCTCAAGAGCCATGAAAGTCATTGCTTTATGTAATTTATCACGATTTGAAAGTGAGGAAGGCATGACTCTTATATGATATGATATGAAAATGTAAATGATGTACAATGTTTTGAGTTATGAAGTGTTATGCTGTGGAGTGCTGCGTATGAATGGGATGATGCTGACAAATCAGTGAAATGGGACTTGATGGTGAAATCAGCACTTTTGGTTGAGAAAGTGCGGATTTGAGTGAAATAAGTGACTTATTTCATTTTGAAATCCACCAGTATTGGGGCTAGTGTGTTTTGGAAATCCGCACTTATTTAAGTGCGGATTTGGTCAAATTTAAGTGCAGATTTGTAAGTGCGGATTTGCCAGAACTGACACCCCCTAATATGTGTATTTTCTACATATTTCAAATTTCTAAAGCAATATTCATATTTTTGAGCCACAATTTTTTACTAAATATATATATATATTTATTTGTTAAGACTATCTACCATTTAAAAAGAACTCTTCATCTAGACTCTTCACCAATAGCCATGTTTTTGAAGTGAAATGAATTTATTTGGGAGAATTTTGGACTTCCAAAGGCTTCAATGGTGAGTTCTATAAGTGAACTTCTCTTTTCCAGGATCTTCATTCTAGAGTAATTTTCGATCTGATTGGCAAAAAGATTTGAAAAGTTGATTTCTTTACAAAACTTCCATTCTGAATCCAAGGTGCTTGACTCTTTTGGATCTATTGACTCAATTTTTTGCTTTACTTGATATAATAAATTTTGAAAAAGAGCTATGGGCTTTTTAGATTTCCTCCTAAAATTGATTTTCTTACTAATTGCATAAAGAAAATGTATACGTTCCATGTCACCTTCATTCTTGATATTTTCATAAATTTTCTTTTTAGAACTTTTATTCTTAGTGGCACTAATTTCATGTAGCTCTTCGGCAGAACTTTCCGCCAACCATTGTTCAATCCTTGAGATGAATTCATTCAATATTATTAGTGTATTCTTGGTGGTTCCATCTCTTGTCAACCGATACTTCTTATCTAGCCAGCGAATAAGTTTCTCAAGAAACCAACAGGATCGATACAAAATCGAAGCATGGACCCCCTCATCCGCCAACATAAGAAATCTAATCATCAGCTTACTACGAATTTCTTTTTCAAGGGACAACATCTTTCCCAATCGGGTGACTGCTGCTTGAATAGTTTGTACATTGCTGAAAATTAGAAACTGAGCAACTCTGAGCGTTCTTTCATCAATTTCACGGTTTGACGTTTGGAGAAAACCTGGGAGTCCACTGAGATATATTTTGTACAGTTCGAGAGGTCCTTTGGCTAACTTAAGATACTCAATTGATTGCCTCTTTCCAAACCTTTTTTTTGCAGATAGGGAATAGAGTATTAATACTTCATCCTTCAATATTGGCTCTAGGGGGTGTTCTGAAATAGGTTGCAGATATTCATTAAATAAGTTTTTTGCTTCTCTTAGGGCTCGCAGTCGTATCCCTGAAGATCTTTGGTCGAATTTTATCCACAACCCTGTCTCATATTGAAAATTTTTGATGATGATGACAGGCTGAGTGCTATTTGTTGACACCTTACGTTTGTTTTGTAATGAAAGAGCTTGAGGCTTTTCAGGCTGATGACTAAGAACAATATTTGATTTATCATTAAATGGCTGTTTTGAACACGAATGGACGATGCGAATTCAAACTAATCTTACTAGCTGGTTTGCATCTTTTTTTTTTTGTCTGAGGGTAAGATGTTGGTACTTAAATCGTTTGAAGCATAATATGAACCCGATGTTTCAGATGGGCTTTCTAAACCTTCATGGGCCTGAGATATAATCAACGAAGCTTGGGTTTCCAAATCTAAAAGAATCATTTCCGTTTTTATTTTGAAAAGTAAAAATTTTACTAGATTAATGGTATAGATGGGCTTACCTGTTTCTTGAGCAGAAGGGAGCTCTGGTGGTAAAACTGATAAAGCCTGTCCAGATATTTCTAAAGGCGGAGTTTTAGTATGAAGTTGAGATCTAGTGTAAACCAAGGTCTTCCGAATTGGAATTGTGCTATTTCCAGAAGAGTGTATATCTTGTAGATGTGAACCTATTTCGATATCCACTCCCTACGAAACCAAAGTTTGAATCCAGGATCAGGATTGAAAACTGTCACTCTCCTGACGGAAAATTGAACTTATTTCAATATAAAAAAAAGAACCTACAGACAATCTAATTTTTGATTTTTGATTGGTGGCATTGGTTTCAGTATATTTAGAATTCTGACAAGACTAAAATCATTTTTTGGATCTTATGTAAATAAAATCAGTCTTCAAAAACCGAAAATTCTTATATAAGACAGACCATATGATTAATCTTTTGAGTTTTTAACGACGGTTCTTCATTCGCAAGTGGATCTAAGTTTGAGGTATTTGCGATTTTTCGTTTAAGTGAAGCCAATGAAGGTGCTGCATTATCTGGCAGGTCAACATCATTCATATGTATTTCTAAGCAGAGACTGGAAGGATTAAATAAAAAATTAGATCCTTTTTCTGAGGTGGGCTGTGAGTAGCTAAACAGTAGTTTTTGGGTGTAATAAGCTATAAACACGCTTAATAGTACGCGCATGGTTTACAATACGGCAAAAAGAAAAAAAAAGCTTCTGAGAAATTACTCTTCTCACCAGGAAGAAAGGACAGGAATGGACAACAAATTGCTTGGTACTCTAGGGAACACATTTAACATAAAACGCAGCGAACAAAATTGTGAATCAAACACATTAGACTGTACAATACGTAGATAAACCAAGGGCAGTACGTAAAATAAAATGAGATATGACATAAAAATCAACTGACAAGGTTTCACCATTTAATGTGAGAACAAAAAGAAAGTCTTTTTGGTAGGGTTACAACAAAACCTGTAAAGCTTGCGGGTTTCTCGTTTCCGATCCCCCGCCAAAACTATGAGAAAAGGTCACTTTTGGCAAGGAGTAGTTAATAAGAACACCGCAAGCTTTTCCGGTCTAGAAGTATCTCCTTCTGCTTTTATGTGTAAAGATGTATTTAAGGCCAAGGTCAAAGTCAGGTCGAGCCAGTAAAACTTTGTCCGTGTCAAAGAGTGCAAGGCCAAAAGGAACTAGTGTCAATGAAGATAGTTGGAAGAAGGTCAAAAGAAGCAAGAGATGAATGGCGAATCCAAGGGCAAGTCATCCATCTTAAATAGAGCGTATGTCTACGGTACAGCTAATCCTGGAAAGCTTTTTATTTTATTTTAAATTTCTTACAATCTCACCCAACTAGGGGCATGAAGGATAGGGACGGTATAGTCTAGGTACAAGAGGGCAGGAAACAAATGAGGGGGGATAACATAGGGCAATTTAGGGCGAAAGCATTTTCGGAACTGTTGTGAGAGGGGGACGTTGTTAAGGAATCTGTTAGAGTTAATGAGAAAAGCAGCGATATGGAAGGTGACTGGGGAAGGGGACAGTAGAGAGGAGGAATTAAATTTAATCTTGTGTTTTTTAGCCACTTCAAAGAGCGCAGAACGCTCTCTGGAATGGGCCGGACAGAAAAGAAGGACATGTTCGGGGGTGTCAGGAGAGTTGAGAGTGCAAAGCGTGCATATGGGTGAGGGAGCAGCCTTGAAGCGAAAAAGATAGTGCTTAAAAGAGGAGTGGCCAGAACGGCATTGAACAAATTCAGTAGCATGTGCTCTTGGGAGAGAGGACAGCACTTAAAAACAGAGGAATGGGTTAAACTGACCTGTAAGTTTTCTCAGTGTATCTCTGCTGGGAGGGGAATGAAGGAGGATTTTTGAGTGTTTTTTAATGTAGGATTTAAGTGAGGAAATAGAGGGAAGAGAAGCGTTAAGTGAAATGAGATACTCAGTATGGGAGGCCATGAGATGAAAAATATTGGCAAGCATGTCTGTAACCTCATTACCCGGAATCCCCACGTGTCCTGGGCACCATTAGAGAGCAAGAGACACTCCTGAATTGGCTTCTATGATTGTGGAGACAGAGGCAGCTATTGAGTGAAGCAACACAGAGTTGAGTGTTGAGTTGGACAGGGATGACAAGGCCCTAATGGCAGACTGGCTATCTGTGAGTAAGGTTAGTGAATTGTAAAGGGAGTGAAAAGGGTTGGTAATGAATAGGTGTAGTCCAAGGAATGTCCCAAACATCTCAGTCTCAAATACCAAGAAGAGATGTTGGTCACCAAGATGGACCACAAAGGGGATGTTCTGACCTGGGTCAAAAGCTGCTGCATAAGGCCCTGAACCAGACTTTGACCCATTGGTGTATATCAAATAGGAAGAGTGGGGATGGGAAGAGATGAGATTGTAAGTTTCAGCACAAGCTAGGTCACTAGTATTGCTGATGTTGGAGGAAAGTAAGGGAGGGATGGCAGGAGTCTAGGTTGGAGAGGGGAAAGGAGGAGGGAAAGACATTGGTTTTAGAAAGGATGTGGAGCTGGTGTTGGTGAACTTTGGGGGTGGGAGAAGACAGGACCTGTTTTGCCAGGCAGACCATTGGATTTGAGGGGGGGGGGGGGGGGGGGGGGTAAGGATCCTTGCCCATGCCTTATTAACAACAATGTCCTGACACTGTTTGCAGGGGAGAGAGGATGAGTAATGTAAGAGGAGGGAAACAGGGGTAGAGTGGAAACAACCAAGGGCCCTTCTCAGTGCCTTGTTGTCAACCACCTGCAGGAGCCTTCACCACACAATATGGGGGGAGGACTTGCTAGCAAGTCTGCAACCTTGAACCGAAATTCATATCTAATTGAGTACACATTGAGGTAGTAATGAAACAATAAAGAATAAAGTGTGAAAATGAATTGAGCCTCTGATGAAACTAGCTTTATTATTTATTGAATTACAAGTGAGCATTTTTTAAAACAATGTTGGAGGATTAAAAACACAATTTTGTAATGGTATGTTGAAATCAGCACTTCCCACAGCTAAGCCAGTATGGAAAGCTACAAAATGTTTAAAATAATTTTATGCTTTGTTGCATGTAAAACCAGACACACCCCAACTTAAATTGAATGAAACATGGATTTAAATATTAAAATAATTTTACTTAATTTTTAATATATGGTGAAATTATAAGGCACTATAGTAAAACATTCAAGAAAAATATTTTGGGAATTAATATCTTCCATTAAATTTCCTAAGAATTTGAAACAAAAATTTAATTCTAATTATTAAAAATGATTTTATTAACCATTATTAATATTTGAAATATCTGAAAAATGTAAAAAAATTATGAAAATGAAAGGAATATTACTTTGGTGATAAAATTAAGCTCTAATATAAATATCTATTCTGTCCTCTATTCAATAAATAAAAAAGATATGCATGCAATAGTATTTTTTACAATATATTAACCCTTAATCTTCAAAATATGAAAAAAAGAAAGACATAAAATGAAATTTTATTAGAATGAATAGTATAAAAATGGTTTGTTTGATTTCTATTTGTTTTTTTTGAGTTGATTCCATTCCTGTTTTCATGCTATATGACATATTTCTCATGTTTTATTATTATTTTATTTTGTAGAACACTATTACTTATCTCTCCATTTGTCAGGCTAAGATCAACTAAATGGACGTGAACTAGCTTGAAAAAGTCTTTGTCTAGAAGATTTAAATGGTCCTATATGAATACTGTAGTATTAATCCAACAAATAGTAAAATATAATTCAGAATAAAGGTTTCAATAATATAATTCCCACTATTCTTATATGTGGCTTACAATCTTTTTAGTTGGTAGAAAAATAGATTCAATAATTTCAGATACTATTCAAAAGTCTTATAAAAGTACTAATTGAGTTGTATTGTAAATTGTTTGGTTATATTGGATAAATTGAAGTGATAAAGAATAAAGAAAACAAGACCCAAAAACCTCCTCCTTTTATACACACTAAGTTTCCCAATAAATCCCTTGATGTACCATCCAATACAATGTTAATGACGCCTCCAACAACTAATAGACCTCTCCATCAACACCCCTAGTGACCCATGACATAATTAGACAAGCAACAACCACTAAAATCCAATTAATAATAAGGGAGATCCATCAAAATTAAAGAAAAGACAAAAAGAGAGTATATGCGTGTAAAACAATCATATAAAAGACTAAAGGAGACTTTTTAAGGTTAATTATAGCTTAATAATAAGGGGAATCTACTGTAGAAATGGAGGGGCTAATCCTGACATTATACTACGTGAAATTCCCACCCAAAAATAACCAATATTGACTGAGAAATCACCCAAAAACTTAAAAAAGAGTGTGAGATGTGGGGTAACTACATGCAGTCCTTGGCAGGCGCTTGCATGGGTAAATCCTTGACTAAATTTAGGCAAATTTAAGCGTGGTGATGAAATAAGGTGCCAAGAGTGAGGTTATTAATGAAATTAGTGCATATAAACAAGGTCAATGCACTATTAATTAAGCTAGGACACTAAATAAGCGCCTGTCGCCTATTTTAGTGTGTTTCCCCACAGTGGGCGTAGAATGTGGGGTAATTATAGTGTGAAAAAGCTAACTTTGCTAAAAATGAAGCTATTCACACGGGAAAAAAGCAGGCAGTATGTGGCCAGTACACAGAAGCCATTTCTGGCATAAAAAACACCAAATTTTAAAAGTGTTATTTTTATGCATTTAAATAGCCAAATAAATAGTCCTAAATGAGCTCAATTGATCTGTCAAAGCGCATTTTTGATATTCTCAATTTTATAGTGCATATAGTCAACTTTTAAGTGAAATAAAGCGCATTTCTTGTTTTTTGCATAAAACAATGAATATAACAGCTTTAAGTGTACTTAAAAATTATGTATCCTTATACTTAAGGTTCTTAAGATTACCCTAACATATTCCAACTTAATATTAAGTACATAAGAGCTATAAAAGGTGGATATATGCGTGTATATAAGGTGTTATACTGGCATTTTTTGTGTATTTATCATAATTTTACTTATGTATACTATTTGTGTACTCTTATTTATTGTTCCCATGTATAGTTCATGTGTTTAAAATAAATTATAAGCACTTTTTACTCAGTCCTGGGTATATACAGGCTGACACTTGCCCACCCAAGAAAAACAATAAAAAAATGATAAGTTATACATTTTATTTTTTTATTTGTAATTTTCAGGTATTCAGATTAACTCTGTAGCATTAAAGATTATACTTTAAAGAAATAAAACATAATAAAATATTATGAGTACTGGTTTTTAAACCCTCAGCTGGTTGAACAGAAATTTATTTCTGTTTAAATTTTTTAAGAAGGGTGGATAAATTAGAAATTTCTTTTTCAGGTATCCATTTATCAAATTCATTTGATTTCCCTTTAAATCTTAGTAAATACTCAGTTCCTTTTTCTTTAGTAAGTATTCTTTTCTTGAGTATTTTTTCAATCTCTGCTTTTTCCACAAATTCTTCAGGTTGATTTTTAGGCCTTCCCCTTCTTTTTGGAAACAAGTCAGGATCATTTGCATGGTAAGGTTTCAATAATGAGATAGGGAAAACTGGATGTTTCCTATCATATGGAGCATATAATATGACTTCCACTGCATTATTAACAACCATTTTACTTACTACAAAAGTTCCTACAAAGGGATCCTTTAATTTAACATTACATTGTAAGTTAAAATGTAGTGTTGATATTAGGACTTCATCTCCCTTTTTGAATTCAAATTCTTTATGAGATTTGTCCCACCTTTTCTTTTCATATTCAAATGCTTTTTGTATGCATTCTTCTGAATGCTTTCTACAAATTTGTTGCATATGAATAAAGGATTTAGTACCAGGGTGTATATCCAACCTTGGTAATTTATTTAAATGATTTACTGGGGTATTTGGTACGTATCCCAGCAAGAGTTCAAATGGTTTCTTCTCTTTTACAGAATGAGTTGTGCTGTTATAAGCAAAATCAAGGCCAGTAATTAATGTTACCCAGTCATGTGTGAATTTATCATTGTCTTTGTATTCTAATCCAAAGGCACAATATCTTCTGATCATGTCTTCTAGAGTTTGTATCATTCTCTCAGCCAGACCATCAGTTTGTGGATGGTGTGCTGTGGACAATTTCAATTGACAACCTGATACTTCCATCAAAGATGTCCAGAACTCTGAAGTAAGTTTAGGGTCTCTGTCAGAGATTATGGCGTTGGGGAACCCAGCAGTATTCATCATCTGAGTCCACCATAGTAATGCCAAGTCTTTTGCAGATACCTCTTTATGGGTAGGGATAAATTTACACATTTTTGTTAGTCTATCCACAATTACCCAGCAAGAATTGAAACTTTCTTTTCCTGCTAATGGAAAGCCAGTTACAAAATCCATGTTTATAATTTCCCATGGAGCTTTTGGCTCTCTATTTGTTATAACAACCCAGATCTCTTCCCAGTTAATCTTTTAGATTTCTGACAAGAGTCACATGTTTCAATGTATTTTTGTACATCTTCTTTCATGTTTATCCACCAGGCTGTATTTTTAACTCTGGTTAGTGTTTTTTTAAAGTCAAAATGACCAGCTAAGATGTCATCATGGCAAGTACTCAACATTAACTCTTTCATAGAAGGTGGTATTACTATAACATTACTTAACTTTTTTCTGTAATATATATATCCATCTTCAATTGATAGTTTACCTTTTTCCAACACATTTTTATACTTTGGAAGCAAGTTTTTAATTAATGCACTCATGGAGGCATTTGTTGGATCATTAAGAATGGTAGATAGTTTAGACAAATCTTTATCAGATGAATAATTTTCTAATATAGTTTGCATAAATTCTTCTTCTAAATCCACTATGTAAATCCCAAATATATTTATAACCTCATTTTCAGGTACATAAGCTGGGTTGTCAGCATCATTTGGCAAAGGACTTCTAGATAATAAATTCAAATTAGAATGCAATGTTCCTGCTCTGTGAGTGATTGTCATTCTTCCTCTGTACTCTTGTACAGCTAGTTGCCATCTAAACATGTGTCTATTAGGTGTTTTTATGTTTAGCAATGATTTTACTGCACTGCAATCTGTTATAAGTTCAAACTTCTGGTCTTCCAGATAGTAATGAAGCTTCTCCAAAGCCCATACCACGGCTAAACATTCTAGCTGTGTGGCACCATACCTTAATTCAGTTTTTCTTACGGTTCTGGATATATAACAGATAACTACTTCAGATAATTTTCCATTAATTATCTGTTTTTGCTGTAAAGCAGCACCTAAACCTATGAAGCTTGCATCAGTGTACAAGATAAAGGTAAGGTGAAATATGGCGATCCCGAAATTGGATCTGTCATTAAACATTCCTTTAATTTATTAAAGGCGTGATGTCTTTCATTATTCCAAATGAAAGCCTCATTTTTTGTGATTGATGTTGTCAATGGAGCTGCAATAGATTGGTAATTTTTAATATATTGTCTATAATATCCAAACATACCCAAAAAACTTTGAATTTCTTTTACATTCTTCGGTATACCAATGTTTTTAATTTCTGCCACCTTATTCTGGTCAACACAAATTTGTAATCCAGATACAACATGTCCAAGTACTTTCAAAGATTGAAATCCAAATTTACATTTCTTTAATGCAATTGTCATATTAATTTCATCCATTCTTTGAAATACTCTTTTCAGGTGATTTAAATGTTCATCATAAGTTTTTGAAAACACTATGATGTCATCAATATAGACCAATAGCCATCTTTCAACCATTTCCTGATGAAAAACACTATCCATCAATTTTTGGAAGACTGAAGGCGCATTCTTTGGGCCAAATGGCATTCTCACATACTTATGTATACCCAAATGTGTGGTTATTAATAAGTAATTTTGAGAATTTCTTTCCACAGGAATCTGGTGGTAAACTTTGTTTCCATCATGACAGGAAATATATTTTTCTCCTTGTAAAGTAGCATGGATAGAAGCTATCCTTGGTAGAGGGTAAATATCATCTACTGTGTATGTATTCAGAGCTCCATAATCACCGCATAATCTTGCCTTATCTTTTTCATAAGAGATCAATACTGGTGAAATGACACAATACTTAGGTGTTGTGTCCACTTTTTCAACAATACCCATTTCCAACAACATTTTTATATTGTCTTCAATATATTTCATTTTTGCAGGAGATGCTGGGTAAGGTTTCTTTTTTAGGCTGCCAGGAATATTATCTAAATCACAGCTTAGAGAGATTTTCATCTCATGGTCTTTGACCAATTCTAGTTCATTTGAACCATGAGCAAATGCCATAGGATATGATTTAATCAATCTCAAAATATTTTCTTCTTCAATTTTTGAGAGTTGAGGAGTGAAGGAGGCCTTTTGGATTTCATTTTCCAATTCAACCACTTCAGTGGTGGTTCTTCCACCTTGCTGTTTTTCTTCTCTAGGAGAAATGGCATACACTGAGTTTTCAGAACATATTTTGAATTTTCTCTTACCATTCACTCCTATGGTGAAACAACTGTTTGAAGGATCTAGTTTAATGCCAAATTTTGTCAATAAATCATTGCCAATAATAAACCAATCACTACAATTATTATTATCCATTACTACAAATTCACAAACTGCTCTTACATATCTATTATTATATTTAAAGAATACAGCAGTTTTGTATTTGCCAACTGGATTTAATATTGAACCAAAACCTCTCCAGTTCTTTGTTTGAACAGGTTCTAGTTTTTCCTTATACTTACTGTCAAGTTTAATTAATGTATTAATAGAAACTACACTACCTGCAGCCCCAGTGTCAAGAGTGGCATTCATTTCTCTTCCACATATAATAACAGGTGCTCTGATAGGTGTTATTTTGTAAGTATCATGAGATACATCTTTAATTATTTTAGCTTCTTCAATGGAAGTTAAAGATGTGTCTGTATGAGGTATAGCATCATTCAGGAACATTATATCCTGTTCTAATACAAATATCTCATTTTCATCATCAATGTAAGATATTTAACTTTTACAATCCTCACTGGATTCCACATTTTCATCTTTGTGATTACTTGGTTCAGAATTCTGGGAGGTTTCAATAACATTTATTCTTTTCCTACATGTGTGACCCTTAACCCAAGGTTCATTACATTTGTAAAAAGTGTTATTTTCTTGTCTCTTAGGGACAAGGGGAGCTGAAGGTTTTTTCTTTTCCACTGGTAACTTACTTGTAGTAGGTTTTACCACATCAACACTTTGTCTGTAATTACTATACTTGGTTTCATACTTGTGGTTTAATAATATCTCATTGCATATATTAATGAGCCCAGAGGTATCTCTGATGGTTTCAGTTCTAGCCACAATAATGTCTCTAACTGAAATAGGCAACTTGTATATTATTTTTTCTTTCCACTCTTCATAATCCATTTTTGGATACATAGCTTTCATGATTCTTATTAAATTCATTAAGAAGACCATGGGGTTATCTCCAGCATTTGGATTATATCTTGTTTTTTCATACAATCTTTGTTGAGTGATTCTAAATTTTGGGCCAAAAAATTGCCTTTCAATTTGTGCCTTCCATTCATTCCAGGAGTAATTAATTCCCTCACTCAATACAGATTCAAACCATAATAAGGCCACATCTTTAAATAAAGATATTAACTTTGAAGTAATTTCTTCATCAGGTAATTTATATGAAAATTTTAAGTTATCAATTCTTTGTATGAATTGTTGCCAATCAGATTTCGAATCCCCGTCAAAAGAGGGGTACTGATCTAACTTAGGCCAGTTCTTTTGGTTAGTTTTTGTTTCCTTAACCTGAGGAATATTGAGTAATTCACTTACTCTAGAAAGATGATCATTTATTTCATCTTTTACTGATTTTATATTCTCAGAGCCCATGACACTATGCTCCTGTTCAATCATTGGTTTATCATCAGAGTGTTTCATGAAAACTGGTACTTTTTCTACATAAGAGGTATTATCTTTTATTTTTTCAGTATTTTTCAAAATGTTAGCTACTTCAATTTCTACTCTTTGTAACCTATCTTTTATTACAGGTACATGAGTCAAGGTATCATTTACATTTGAAAAAGACAATTTTACATGTCCCTCTATGGTAGCCATAATATTCTGAGAATGTTCTAATTTATTTTTCAAATTTTTAATCTCAGAGTTTAATCTTTTGTTTTCATTGGTTAATTCATTATTTGAGTTCTCAATAATTTTAAACTTATTGGCTGTTGTACTCAATGATTGTGTGAGGTTTAATAATACACTTTCTGTATTATTGTTGGACTCTCTAGAGAATTCTTCCAATTTTTCAATTCTTAATAATAATTTACTAATTATTTTTGATTCCATTGGATTTTCTTTTAGAAAATATTCAATTATGTCTGTGTCCAATTCAGAAGACCCATCATCAGGGTCAAGATTTAAATCATTTGATTCCATTTTTACATTAATAGTATTTTCCTGGTGGTCAATAAAACTATGTACATTGTCCTCATTGAAAGACAAGTCTAACATTTTATTTTAAAATGAATAATTTTTTAAATCCTTCTCAATTATATCTAATACCTCTCTATCACAGGGGGAAAAAAGGAGGACTGGTAGGCGAGTTGTTTTTTTGAATTTTGGACTAACCTTGTTGTAACCTGGTTATAATTCTGGGTAGGCTTAAACTCATCTTTTTTACAAATTTTTGATGCTATATACAGGTCTGATGCATGATAAAAGTAAAGAAGTTTATCTCATTTCTTTAAAATAGACCATTATTAATTTTTTCAATTTCATTTCTTAATATATGTTCTGATAATTTTTTTTTATTAATTTATATCAAATTTTTGGCCACTTTAAAATATTTTTATTTTGATTATTATAGACTTCTTAAGTTCCAAAAAATATTTATATTTTCTCAACTCTTTTTTTACACATATTATCTGGTTCAAATTTGCATACTATATGTACTTCAATCCACTTCCACATAATGAAATAATGAAATATGTAGAAAATGAAAAATATTTAGTACAAAGTAAAAATTATTGCTCAAATTTAATGAAAAAAATATTTATTTTTCATCTAAATTTTATATCCATTATTCATGAATAATGAAAGAAAATATTGGCTAGATTCCATAGGCATATTAAAATTTTTTTTTAAATTTATGTCATTTTTAATATAAATTTTCAACAAGAGTGGATGATTTCTTTCCCATTCTTTGAGGCCCATTTTTTATTTTTTGACCTCAGGTAGATTAATCAAAGAAAATCTACCCCCCTTAGTTATAAAATCTTTCTACACTCACTCTTTGTGCTCCACTAATAATAAAACCAAAAAAACCTTGAAAGCATTCATTGTATCCTACTTTGTACTCTTATATACACTCCGTTCTATATGTTTAACTATCATCCCCCAGTGTGTGCTCTCCCAGTTGCATAAATCCCATTCATTTTTTTTTGCAAAGATCACACTTCCCCAATTTTTCACTGTCTTGAATTCACCGTTCTACCCCTCAAATCCTATTTTTTCTGCTTTAATTACCCCCCACTTCTTTACAATCCCTCATTTACCCCTGCAAAGATCTTTTTTTTCACCCTCAGGATCCCTATTGCACCTCTACATTTTAAGTTTTTCTCCACCGGCCTTTCCCAGCTTGCCCCCCATAAATCCTGCTTGTCACCAAGTTACACTCTCACACCCCCACATTTTATGGTAAACGTTCTTTAGAAACTCTTTTTTTCATTTGCCTGATGTCTTATACCACCCCTCAATAGTATTTTGTACTTACTCATTTAAATTTTCAAGTCACGTGCATCAAAGTGTCGCAGCATCACTTAGCTGCACGTGATCTCAGATTTTTTCCTCCCCTTCACTCAAAAAATTGACTCTGGGCCTTGAAAACACAAGTCACGTGCAGGAAAGTGTTGCGGCAACACTTCCTTGCACGTGACCTCAGTATTTTCATTGCACTTTTTTCTTCTCTTTAACTCAGTGCATTAGAAAACTGAATCACATATAATTTAATGTTTCTAAAGACCTTTTTTTAATGAAACTGGGGGGATGTAAGGGACTATGTAAGACAGTAGAGTGAAGGGAAAAATATTGGGTGGGGAAAGGGGCTAGTATAGAAAATGAGTAATTTCAGAGGATGAAAAAGACAATGAGTATTGTTATAAATAAATTTAAAAGGAGGGCTTGTAGGGAAAAAAAAAGGAAAATTGATAGAGAAGGAGGGGGTTCAAGAGGTAAAAAAATTTGTGCAAGTAGAAGAGATTTAACACCCTGTTGAGTAACTCAAGCACCAGCAGGCGGGCACCTGCAGGGGAAAAAGAGGGATTAAAAAGGGAAAAAAGGAGGATACAGAGGAGCTGTTACAGGAATTTTAAAAGTGATTTCTTCCTCCGCATATTTAATTTAAATAGTAAAGACATTATATAGAAAATTTAATTTAAGACTACCCAATACAATGATTTATTTTTTTTAAAAAAAATCTGCCTTAAAGATAAAGTATTTTCCCGGTATATGTATTTTGGCAAGACTTTCATTTAATAAAAATTTTTCTAAGATGACTGAATGTTTGAAAAACATTTTTGAATTCACCTTATATAATTCTTCACCTCATATTCCATTTTTTTCATCCACCAAAAAAAAATAAATAAATAGAGGTGATGAATTATCACCACAAAATTGTTAAAAAAACTTAACTAATGTAAATATTTTATTGCAACAAACAAAATGTGATTCATCAACTATATCAAGATGCCTTAATTTATGATTTATGCAGAAGTAATAGTAGAACTTGTGAATTCTGATAAGCAAAAATTTCTGAGTTAGATGAAAATAATTTGAAAAGGAGAAAAAAGGAAAAAATAATATAAAAAAAATGTGGCTAAAAATTAGTGAACACCATATCTAGCACTTCAAACCATGGGAAAAAAATTTAAATAAATCAATTTTTTACAATTAAATCCTCAAAATCACTTGTTACTCTAACTTTAAACAAGATATTGGTATCAAAAGCATGTCACATACTGAAGTTTATTAAAGAATTAAAAATGCAAGATGAGAAAAACAGAAAAACCAAACTTCATAGAAAACAAAGAAAAATTGAAAGTGAAAAATTTCTAATGAGTCTATTACTTTATAAAAATCTTTTTAAAATATTCCATTAAATTTAAAGAATTTAATGTGGTATGATATTGTAGTTTTTTCCACTTTTATTTTTCAGATTAATTTGCAAAAAAAAAACTTTTCTGAATCATCAAGGGGATAAGTATGTTTATTTTTCTCATTTTTCAAAAATTAACAACTAATATGATTTTTTTTCTAAAAAAATGTCATTTCAGGTCACAAATATTTTTTTTTACAAAATTTGATGTATGATAGTGTCGGTCAGTCGTCTAGAAGAGGTAAGAAAAATAGGAGAAAAAGGAGGAGAGAAGGAGGAGGACAAGGGAAAATAAAGAAATAAACCAAAAAATATATATTTAATTTATTTGAGAGGGAAACAACGGTGAGCAACTTTGAGAGGTGACAAAAACTTAGATTTTATTAACAATAATATTTTTAAATGTAAAAGTTCTGCGCGGCAAACAATTTTAATTACTATCAGACTTAAAGCAACCTTTGATTTGTTGTATAGAATTTAAATTAGATTTGTATTACTAATAAAAAAAATATAAACATAATAAATTGGTTATTTAATTTGTTGAGTGTATAATAAGTGATGAGGCTACAGGGGATTATCAAGGCCCTTTTATAGGCAATTGGCCCTCTGAAGCGCTACTATCTTTGTAAATACAATGATTAGAATGAAGTAAAACAAATAGATCAAACAAGTAAATGAAACATAACAATATAGAGAAAAACATGAAACAATTAATTAAAACCCCAATTAAGAATCCAATTTTCCTGTCATTAATTCCCAAATCAGTAAGTGAAAAATAGTGAATAACTAAACAAGATTGGAACATAGGAACTATGAGAAAAATAATTCCAAACAGATGGTACAGTCTGATTAAAGGACATTTTAAGTGAAACAAAAAATAATTTGATGCAACAAAACAAGCAATTAATCTCAATTTAGTCCAAATTAATTTATTTGTTTTTTCTAACACAATTAAGGGTCAAAAGAAGCGTCCTTAATTATTGTTTAGTATCATATGAGAGGTATTATTTAATATATAAATTTAAGTAATTAATTTAAATATATTATAAATCAATTTTACACTTGTAATTATAATATATGTTTTTTAATTAATTAAATATAAATTTATAATTATTAAATACATTAAAATGCGCCATTATTTGTAGAATATATTATATTATGCTCAATTTAATTGTATATAAAAATATATATAACCAATAAATTTAATGTAACACTTGTATATAATAAAATTCTTATATAATTTCATTATGCAATAAAATATTAAGTTATATTCATTAAATACAAGTCTTACCCACTCTTTAAGGTTTTATAATTTATATATCATTTACTGGACTCCTGGAATAGCCTGGCTGACACTCCCTCACTCTAAAAAAACAATAAAAAAAATGCTAAGATTTTTTCTTTTTGTATTTTTTCAACAGAGCAGGCAGATTTGAAATTTCCTTGCCAGGTATCCATGCATCATGTTCAGATGATTTGTTCTTATATCTCAATAAATATTCAGTACCTCTCTCAGAAGTGATAATTCTATCATTGAGAATTTTATCAATTTCTGCTGTTTCTGTGACTTCCTGAGGGTTCTTCTTAGGTCTTCCTCTTCTTTTTGGAAATAAGTCACTGTTGGAAGTATAAGGTTTAAGCAAAGAAATGGGAAAGACAGGATGTTTCCTATCATATGGAGAATACAATACAACATCTACTGCATTATCACCAACCATTCTTTTAACAACAAATGGTCCTACAAAAGGATCTTTTAATTTGTGGTTACCCTGTAAATTGAAATGGACAGTAGAGATCAACACTTCATCACCCTTGTTAAATGTGTATTCTTTATGGGATTTATCCCATCTTTTCTTTTCATATTCAAATGCTTTATCAATACAACTTTGAGCATGTTTTCTGCATAGCTGTTGCATTTGCATAAAAGATTTTACACCAGGGTGTAGTTCCAACTTAGGTAACTTATTATTGAGAATCTGAGCAGGAGTTTTTGGGACATAACCTAACCAAAGCTCAAAAGGCTTTTTCTCAGTGACAGAATGAACAGTGCTATTATATGCAAATTCAAGACCAGGCAAAAGAGTGACCCAATCATGAGTAAATCTGTCATTGTCTTTATATTCTAAACCAAAGGCACAATACCTTCTAATCATATCTTCCAGAGTTTGAATCATTCTTTCAGCTAGACCATCAGTCTGAGGATGGTGAGCTGTAGACAATTTTAACTCACAGCCACAAATATCCATCAAAGAGGTCCAAAACTCAGAAGTAAATTTTGGATCCCTATCAGAGATAATGGCTTTTGGAAAACCAATAATATTAAACATGTAAGACCACCATAAGAAAGCTAATTCTTTGGTGGATACATCTTTGCGGGTTGGAATAAATTTGCACATTTTAGTGAATCTATCCACTATTACCCAACAAGAGTTAAAGCTGTCTTTACCTGCAACAGGAAGACCAGTGACAAAATCCATATTAATGATTTGCCAGGGAGCACTAGGTGCTTCAATATGTTGTAATAACCCTGCTCTCTTACCTGTTAACCTTTTAGATTTTTGGCAGGAGTCACAAGATTCAACATATAATTTTGTGTCTTCAGACATATTAGCCCACCATGCAGTGTTTTTGATTCTAATCAATGTTTTTTCAAGATCAAAATGACCAGCTAATATGTCATCATGACAAAGTTTGAGGATAGTTTCTTTCATTGAAGGAGGAATAACAATTACATTGGTAAGCTTCCTTCTATAATATATATAACCATCTTCAATAGAAAACTTTCCTTTACTTAAAGCATTTTGGTACTTTGCAGGAAGAGTTTTTATTAATGCTTGAATTGAAGCATTCTTAGGATCATTCAAAATAGTAACTAATTTATTTAAGTCAGAATCTTTATCATATGAAACCACTATTAACTGTAATAACTCTTCTTCCATATCAACTATAAATATACCATGTATATGAACAGTATCATCTTCAGGTACATAAGCAGGATTGGAGTCATTATTTGGCAGAGGCAATCTGGAGAGCATATCAACATTAGAGTGAACATTTCCAGCTCTATGGATAATTGTCATCCTTCCTCTGTATTCTTGAACAGCAAGTTGCCACCTGAACATATGTCTGTTAGGTGTTTTGAGGTTTAAGAGAGATTTCACAGCACTACAGTCAGTTACCAACTCAAATTTTTGCTCATCCAAGTAGTAATGAAGTTTCTCAAGAGCCCAAACAACTGCTAAGCACTCCAATTGAGTGGCACCATATTTCAATTCACTATTTCTTAAGGTTCTTGAAATATAACAAATTACAACCTCAGAGGATTTATCATTAATAATTTGCTTTTGGTGAAGGGCAGCTCCCAGACCAATAAAGCTAGCATCTGTATAAAGTACAAATGGCTTGTTAAAATCTGGAAGAGCCAATATAGGGGCTGTCATTAAGCAACTTTTCAATGTATTAAAAGCTTTCTGACAGTCATTATTCCAGAGAAAAGCAACATCTTTTCTGGTTAGTTTTGTAAGAGGCAAGGCTATGACCTGATAGTTTTTAATATATTGTCTATAATAGCCACACATACCCAAAAAACTTTGGATTTCTCTTACAGAAGTTGGTGCTTTCACATTTTGAATGGCAGCAACTTTATTATGGTCTACACAAATTTGTAAGCCTGACACAACATGGCCAAGGAATTTCAAAGATTGAAAACCAAATTTACACTTTTTTAAAGATAAGGTCATATTGATTTCATCCATTTTTTGGAAAACTCTATTCAAGTGAATTATATGTTCATCAAAAGTTTTAGAAAAAACAATAATATCATCAATATAAACCATGAGCCAACCTTCAATAATTTCTTGATGGAAAGTGTTATCCATGACCTTCTGGAAAACTGAAGGAGCATTTTTAGGGCCAAATGGCATCCTAACATACTTATATATTCCCATATGAGTAGCAATAAGCAAAAATTTTTGAGAATTTTTCTCAACTGGAACTTGATGATAACCTTTATTACCATCCAGACAACTAATAAATTTTGCACCTTGCAAGGTAGCATGTATTGAATTAATTCTGGGTAAAGGATAAATATCATCAACAGTATAAGTATTTAAAGCTCTGTAATCTCCACATAATCTAGCTTTATCTTTTTCATAAGAAATTAAGACTGGGGAGATGACACAATATTTGGGGGTGACATCCACTTTCTCAATGATATTCATTTTCAATAATGTTTCAATATTATCTTCAATATCTTTTCTTTTTGATGGAGAAGCAGGATATGGTTTTTTCTTAAGGGTAGGAGGAATATCACTCAAATTACAGGATAAGGTAATCTTCATTTCTTCCTGAACAATTCCCAAGACATGAGACCCATGAGCAAAAGCCATAGGGAAAGAGGTAATAGAGGCAACAATAGAATCTTTTTGTTCACAAGTCAACTGATCACCAAAAGAAGCAGTATTTATTTCATGTAATAAATCATCCATTTCAGTTGTTGGTCTACCTTTACATTGGGTCAGTGAGCTACAAGATTTCAACAAATGCCCAGAAGGTCTAGGAGAAGAAATTTTGAATTTTCTTTTCCCATTCATTCCTAAGGTAAAGCAATTATTTGCTGGGTCCAGTTTCACACCAAACATGGTTAAAATATCATTTCCCATAATAAACCAATTGCTCAAATTATCATTTTTCATGACAACAAACTCACAAATAGCTCTGACAAAACCACCATTATATTTGAAAAATACAGAGGTTTTGTATTTGCCAATAGGAAATAAGGTAGAACCATACCCTCTCCATTTTTCAGAAGTTATAGGCAATAATTTACTCAAATATTCTTTATCCACTGAAGCCAAAGCTTTTTCAGATACTACACTTCCTCCAGCACCAGAATCAAGAACTACATCAACATGTTTACCATTAATGATAACAGGTGCCTTTAAAAGGAATATAGGAATAGAATTGTTAGTAATATCTTTAATTATCTCAGCATTTTCTACTGAAGATAAATTCAATACACAATCTTCAGATATATTATTTAAATAATGGACATCATGTTCCAACATTAAAACATCTTTAACAGATTCATTGTCATAGGAGATATTACTTTCACAGTCACTGGAAGAATTATTGACATCAAGTTCAACTTCATCAGTGTCTTCATTTTGTTCAACAAGATGAATTTTCTTGTCACAAACATGACCCTTCTGCCACGGTTTGTTACATTTATAACAAGTATTTGTTGCATATTTTTTAGGTGCAACTGGGGCAGAGGGTTTACCAGATTTTTCTGGGAGCTTTATAGAACGTTTATTCTGATCATTATAAGATTTACTAAGGTAATTCTTTGGTTCATATCTATGGTTGAGTAGTACTTCATTACAGATATTAATGAAAGAATAATTTTCCCTTACATGCTCAGTTCTAGCAACAATCAAATCCCTAAGAGAATTTGGTAATTTATACAAGATTTTATCTCTCCAAATATCATAATCCATCTTTGGATCAATTGCTCTAAGGATTTTAGTTATTTTCATCAGAAAAACAATGGGCTTTTCAACAGAGGAGCATACACCACGCAATATGGGGGGCGGACTTGTTAGCAAGTCCGCAACCTTGGACTCAAGTTCACCACAGATTGAACACACATTGAGCTATTGACAAAGGAACCATACAATCAGGGATAAACACCACTCAGCAGAACAGTTTTAGGTGGGTCTTCAAGTAGAGTTCAATATGAGTTCAGTATGAGTTCAGTCTGAGTTCCATCTGAGTTGTGCCTGAGTTCAGGTTGGGGACTTGCTAGCAAGTCCACCCCCTATATTGCGTAGTGATACATATCTAGTATTCTCATACAGTCTCTGCTGAGCTAACCTGAATTTTGAACCACCAAACTGATTCTCAATCAAGGATTTCCAATCATTCCATGTATAATGATTGTTATCTAAGAGGACAGATTCATACCACATCAAGGCTACATTGGAAAATAAAGAAATTAGCTTAGAAACAATTTCCTCATCAGGTAGTTTATAAGATCTCTTTAAATTATCAATTCTCTGGACAAAGTGTTGCCAATCAGAGGAAGAATCACCATCAAAGGTAGGATATTGGTCTAACTTAGGCCAATTTTTCTGACTACTGGGATGGTCCACTTTTTGGTTTGAATTATTCATTAGTAACAATTCCTGAAGTTTAGCCAGGTGTTCAGAAATTTCATTATTTACAGAGACAGCTGGTGCATGACCATCACAAGATTTTTTGCTAGTAGCAAAAGATTTTACAGACTCATTGTCAGTTTGTTTAATGGTTGAAATATGAGGAAGAAAGGATGAACTTTGTTCAGGTTTTTTCCCTTTATTTTTATGCAGCTTATTTGCAGAAATCTCATTTAATTCATTATTGGTGGTTAAGGTTGAGAACTTTTCCTGTAGGTCAGACACATAGTTTCTTATTCTTGGAATTTCAGACATCTGGTCATTTACTTTTGCAAGAGATAGAACATTTCTGTCCTCAGAAACTGAGTGTTTGGTACTTAGTGCATGGAAGTCATTTTTTAGCTTCTTAAATTCATTTTGCAGAGATTTTATTTCATTCTTGAATGAATAATTTTCCTCAATAAGGGGTTTCAATTCACTCAAGGTCTTATGTAGACTGATATTTCTATCTGAGATAGCTCTATGGTCACTTCTTATTTGTTTTTGTTGACTAAGAACAATATTCAAGGTTTCTTTGATTTTTAAATAAGCTGTATCTTGTACAGAAGAACTCACTTTACATTGCAAGTGTAAATTATTTAATCTATCATTTTCATGGATTAACACATCTCTCACATGTTTGTCTTTCACAATATTAAAATCAAGGGTATCTTTCAATATTTCCTCAGAAGTTTTTTCAATTAAGGTATAGATTTCAGGGGGAACAGAATCATTTTTAATTGCAAGAGAAGGATTAATTAAAGATGTAGAAGTTAAATGTAAAGGTTCATCAAATGAAAATTTGCTAATTACATCAATAGGGCTACTAGTTACAGGAAGCTGTCTTTTAACAGGTTTAACTGTTCTTTCACCATGTTCAATAATATTACCTGCAGAAGAAGATTTATTAGAAAACATACCCAAGTGACTATCAACCAAATTACTTACCATGGCAGAGGAGGAAACTTCCCCTGGGACTGGGTTTGGGATTGTGCTTGGGCCTTCTTTCTCCTGCCTTGTTGGTAGGGATGAGGAGGTGGATGGAAATCAGGTGTTCTGGATGGGCCAGGCTGATGATGAGGAGGGTGTTGCACAATCTGTTGGTAGTGACTCATTAGATAATCCCATTTCCATTGCTCTACTTCCATAGTATTTGGATTTTGGATGGTTGAGCTGGGTGGCTGTGAAGGTTGAGCCTGAAACTGAGGCTGATTGGGAGGCAACTGAGGAGGGGCCTGGGCCTGAATCTGGTTCCTGAGTTCTTGGACCTGATCCCACAATGTGTTTACCTTTGCTTTGTACGTCATATTTTCTGTCTTCAACTCTTTTATATGACTGGATAGGTTGCTGATTTGTTGTGGCAGAGGAAGCTTTTTTATTTTGAAGCCTTTTGGAAGACCTTCTTGAGGCACTAGAGGCTTTACTTCCTTCTGTGGTACTGGGGGAAGGGGGTTTGGTTTGTTTGCATTTCCTGTCATTTCCACATCCTTCAGTATGTGAATTCTTTGTGTTAGCATAAGATTTTTTATGACCAACTTTAGAAGAACTTACAGTGTCAGCATCATAGTCAATTTCTATCTCATCCACTTGCATGTTATCCATTTTTTCTGCCAAATTGTTGGACATATTAGTGGGAAGATTTAAAATTTACTTTTTACTTTTTTAAAAAAAATAATAAAAGTTAGTCAATAATTTCTCCAAATAATAAAAAAAAAAATATTTAATTAATTAAATTATAGAAAAAATAATTTTCAATATAAAGTAATAATTAAAAAAAATTAATTTTTTAAAAAAAATGGATTGCAAGGTTAAATTGGGAATAACAATTAAGTTAATTCAACCAATTAATTACCAATATTAAATATGGCAATATATTTGGGACTAAGCACAATGTACTTTTAAGTCAACCAAAATTAACAATAATTAATAATAAAAAAAAATTGAATTAATAATTCAATTTGTATTAATAAAAAATGTCAATTCTTCTAGGACTAAGAGGATTTAACACTCTATAATGGTCAACTAGGAAAAAAAAATTTTAAAAATTGAACACTTACACTCAGTGAATCAGCAATTAAGCCACAATCACTGTTATTGCAATAAAAATATAGTAATATGAGTGAGAGGCGCAAAGGTGAACTTACTATAGTGATCAAAAAATCACTTCAAAATAATATAAAAATTAATATTATATAAACCTAAGATGTCGAACCCAAGTTCGAAACACAGTCGCGGCAAAAGTTTCGTTTTGCTAGGTGGTCCGTGCGTTTTCTCGTTTGTCGCCAGGCTCGATCGTCGTTGTCGTTTTGGAAAGGTCCCCAGTTGTCGGTCAGTCGTCTAGAAGAGGTAAGAAAAATAGGAGAAAAAGGAGGAGAGAAGGAGGAGGACAAGGGAAAATAAAGAAATAAACCAAAAAATATATATTTAATTTATTTGAGAGGGAAACAACGGTGAGCAACTTTGAGAGGTGACAAAAACTTAGATTTTATTAACAATAATATTTTTAAATGTAAAAGTTCTGCGCGGCAAACAATTTTAATTACTATCAGACTTAAAGCAACCTTTGATTTGTTGTATAGAATTTAAATTAGATTTGTATTACTAATAAAAAAAATATAAACATAATAAATTGGTTATTTAATTTGTTGAGTGTATAATAAGTGATGAGGCTACAGGGGATTATCAAGGCCCTTTTATAGGCAATTGGCCCTCTGAAGCGCTACTATCTTTGTAAATACAATGATTAGAATGAAGTAAAACAAATAGATCAAAAGAGTAAATGAAACATAACAATATAGAGAAAAACATGAAACAATTAATTAAAACCCCAATTAAGAATCCAATTTTCCTGTCATTAATTCCCAAATCAGTAAGTGAAAAATAGTGAATAACTAAACAAGATTGGAACATAGGAACTATGAGAAAAATAATTCCAAACAGATGGTACAGTCTGATTAAAGGACATTTTAAGTGAAACAAAAAATAATTTGATGCAACAAAACAAGCAATTAATCTCAATTTAGTCCAAATTAATTTATTTGTTTTTTCTAACACAATTAAGGGTCAAAAGAAGCGTCCTTAATTATTGTTTAGTATCATATGAGAGGTATTATTTAATATATAAATTTAAGTAATTAATTTAAATATATTATAAATCAATTTTACACTTGTAATTATAATATATGTTTTTTAATTAATTAAATATAAATTTATAATTATTAAATACATTAAAATGCGCCATTATTTGTAGAATATATTATATTATGCTCAATTTAATTGTATATAAAAATATATATAACCAATAAATTTAATGTAACACTTGTATATAATAAAATTCTTATATAATTTCATTATGCAATAAAATATTAAGTTATATTCATTAAATACAAGTCTTACCCACTCTTTAAGGTTTTATAATTTATATATCATTTACTGGACTCCTGGAATAGCCTGGCTGACAGATAAATATAAAATCATGAATAAAAAGCTGTAGTTTTTTTTTTGTAAAAAATATTTTTTGGGGATATAACATCTTTCTTTTTTTTCCCACCTCTGTAATAGAAGACATAGCAGTTGAATCATTGCACCAGATAATTAAATATATATTTAAAAATTAAAAATTCATGAGCAGAACTATAATATTCTTTTACAGCTCCTCATGCGCAAAATAAGTAGATAATCAATATTTTATATAAAATTTAATAAATTTTTATCATAAATTCATTTTTGATAAAGATGATCAATAAATACTGAAAATGAAATGTGCATCAAAGTTTAATATGTACTTTACATCTATATTAAATATTTATTGTGTGTCCATGAAATAAGTTCAGTATGAATATATTTTGATTATTTTATATGGATATTTATATAACTATAGTATGTCTCTTTTAGGATATGCAAGATTCATCAACATTGAAAAAAGAATTAATTTATTTTCTTCCTTCTTGAGGTCATGATTTCAAGGAACAAAAAGAGGGAGGAAGTAGTAATGAATTTTCAAAATATTTACTTGAAATTTTTTCACTCATACCCACCCCTACAAGATTACTCCAAAGATTACTCCAGAAGACCTGAAAAACGACTTGATTGCAAGTCCTCATTTTTTCCCCCATGTGTATCAATTTCATTACCTATAAGTAATTCATTGTTAGTATTATATAATTGATCCTGAGAAGATGGATGACTTACCACGGTCTTATTCCATTTCCCCTGCCTCTCCTTGGCTTTCCCCTGTAAGGGTGACTGCTGGATTCCTGTTGAGGAGGGTTGTTGTAGTTTTGGGCATACCAATCCCACTTCCATTTGCTGACTGTTATCTTTTGGTCCTCCTCTGGGGCTGGAGGTGCTGCTGTGGTATTTGGTGCCACTGGTTGTTGATGAGACCTTATATCCACTAGAGCCTGGTTGACTTCTATAAAGCCCTGTGCCGCCCTTTTCTCCAGATTGTTGATCTGGTCTACCATATTGTTTACTCTTATTGTTAGTGTATTCAATAGGGTTGAGAGGGAGTGAATTTGCTCTTGTTACGTGTTTTTGGACTTCTTTATTGACATTTGTTTTAAGAGCTTTTCCTTTTCCTCCATGGACATTGGTGGGGTGTTTTTTACTATTATTGGTGATTATTGAAACTCCATTTGGATTTCCTGTAACAGTTCTTTCAGCTCTAGTTCTTAAGTTATAAGGTTTTGCCTTATTACTTACAATGTCATTGTTGTCACACATGTTTATGTGGAATTTAAAGAATTGAAAGTTTAGATATAAAAACTTCAAAAAAGGAGTTTTATCAGTATTTATTGATACAACTGAAGACAATTTTATTGCTTAATTATTGGTATTAAGTGAATTTATAAGTGCCAAAAGTCAAATATGCTTTTATGTGGTCACTTGATATAACTGGTCTATAATATGTAGCCGTGTTTATATATTTAAAAGAAAACAACTGTCAGTAAGATTCTTTCTAAATATTTAATGAATGTTACAAATTAATAAAAAGAAAAGATTAAGAGTCCTGTTAAAATAAAACAATTAATCAGTTTAATTGGTTTATTATCTGCAAAGATCACAAATTTAATTGGTCTATTGACAGACTCCCACTAATAACAATTTTTTGTTAAATTAGTGGTAAAATTGTTGATTCAATATCACAATTTTATTATATAACAGGGATTCTTTTTCTGAAATCACTATATAAGTGACCCCAACCTGTTGTAATTATCCAAATATTTCTATAGGGATATTATTTACGTGCACCTTCTTTGAAAATTTCACTTACTGGATTATAACAGAATTCTTGAGGAAAGGTCCCCAATTGTCAGGCTAAGATCAACTAAATGGACGTGAACTAGCTTGAAAAAGTCTTTGTCTAGAAGATTTAAATGGTCCTATATGAATACTGTAGTATTAATCCAACAAATAGTAAAATATAATTCAGAATAAAGGTTTCAATAATATAATTCCCACTATTCTTATATGTGGCTTACAATCTTTTTAGTTGGTAGAAAAATAGATTCAATAATTTCAGATACTATTAAAAATTCTTATAAAAGTACTAATTGAGTTGTATTGTAAATTGTTTGGTTATATTGAATAAATTGAAGTGATAAAGAATGAAGAAAACAAGACCCAAAAACCTCCTCCTTTTATACACACTAAGTTTCCCAATAAATCCCTTGATGTACCATCCAATACAATGTTAATGACGCCTCCAACAACTAAAAGACCTCTCCATCAACACCCCTAGTGATCCATGACATAATTAGACAAGCAACAACCACTAAAATCCAATTAATAATAAGGGATATCCATCAAAATTAAAGAAAAGACAAAAAGAGAGTATATGCGTGTAAAACAATCATATAAAATACTAAAGGAGAATTTTTAAGGTTAATTATAGCTTAATAATAAGGGGAATCTACTGTAGAAATGGAGGGGCTAATCCTGACATTATACTACGTGAAATTCCCACCCAAAAATAACCAATATTGACTGAGAAATCACCCAAAAACTTAAAAAAGAGTGTGAGATGTGTGGTAACTACATGCGGTCCTTGGCAGGCGCTTGCATGGGTAAATCCTTGACTAAATTTAGGCAAATTTAAGCGTGGTGATGAAATAAGGTGCCAAGAGTGAGGTTATTAATGAAAAGTATGTGGCCAGTACACAGAAGCCATTTCTGGCATAAAAAACACCAAATTTTAAAAGTGTTATTTTTATGCATTTAAATAGCCAAATAAATAGTCCTAAATGAGCTCAATTGATCTGTCAAAGCGCATTTTTGATATTCTCAATTTTATAGTGCATATAGTCAACTTTTAAGTGAAATAAAGCGCATTTCTTGTTTTTTGCATAAAACAATGAATATAACAGCTTTAAGTGTACTTAAAAATTATGTATCCTTATACTTAAGGTTCTTAAGATTACCCTAACATATTCCAACTTAATATTAAGTACATAAGAGCTATAAAAGGTGGATATATGCGTGTATATAAGGTGTTATACTGGCATTTTTTGTGTATTTATCATAATTTTACTTATGTATACTATTTGTGTACTCTTATTTATTGTTCTCATGTATAGTTCATGTGTTTAAAATAAATTATAAGCACTTTTTACTCAGTCCTGGGTATATACAGGCTGACACTTGCCCACCCAAGAAAAACAATAAAAAAATGATAAGTTATACATTTTATTTTTTTATTTGTAATTTTCAGGTATTCAGATTAACTCTGTAGCATTAAAGATTATACTTTAAAGAAATAAAACATAATAAAATATTATGAGTACTGGTTTTTAACCCCTCAGCTGGTTGAACAGAAATTTATTTCTGTTTAAATTTTTTAAGAAGGGTGGATAAATTAGAAATTTCTTTTTCAGGTATCCATTTATCAAATTCATTTGATTTCCCTTTAAATCTTAGTAAATACTCAGTTCATTTTTCTTTAGTAAGGATTCTTTTCTTGAGTATTTTTTCAATCTCTGCTTTTTCCACAAATTCTTCAGGTTGATTTTTAGGCCTTCCCCTTCTTTTTGGAAACAAGTCAGGATCATTTGCATGGTAAGGTTTCAATAATGAGATAGGGAAAACTGGATGTTTCCTATCATATGGAGCATATAATATGACTTCCACTGCATTATTAACAACCATTTTACTTACTACAAAAGTTCCTACAAAGGGATCCTTTAATTTAACATTACATTGTAAGTTAAAATGTAGTGTTGATATTAGGACTTCATCTCCCTTTTTGAATTCAAATTCTTTATGAGATTTGTCCCACATTTTCTTTTCATATTCAAATGCTTTTTGTATGCATTCTTCTGAATGCTTTCTACAAATTTGTTGCATATGAATAAAGGATTTAGTACCAGGGTGTATATCCAACCTTGGTAATTTATTTAAATGATTTACTGGGGTATTTGATACGTTGTGGTAGCCTAAAGTTTAGTACGGCACCTAAATATGTAAATGGAGTTATTACGGCGTGCAAGATTGGCGTTATTATTTTTTTATATAAAAGGGTTTTATTTAATTTATTGGAGTTTAAAATATGAAGAAATTGGTCACGAGCGAATGCCTACACAAATACAATTTATTTTGCGGAGAAAACTTATTTTTATGGTCTAAAAAATTTATAAGTATCAAGTCAAGTCACTCAAGAACCTTGGGAAATTTTCCCAGAATTTTTACTATTTTTCTTATATTTTTAAATGAATTTTAAAGTTTTATAGAAATATTTACGTTTTCAAAAATTACTTAACTTTGATGAATTTTCACGGGGTAATTAGAGCTGCGCAGACTACGAAAATTAGTTTGGTAGGTAAAGGGGAAGTAGCTCTATTATGTGTAATTTTTCTAGATTTTTTATTATGGTTTTAAGGTTCTGAATTGAGTCCGGAAGTCCGGACGGACTCCGTACGGACTCCGTTTTGACTCCGTACGGGCTCCGGATTGACTCTGGAAGAGCTCTGGAGGGGAAAACTTAGGCACGTGACTAGGAATACTTAAGCGCTTCTCAAACTCGAAATTGAGGGGGGGACGGATCATACAGCTTAATCTTTAACCACCACAGTCTCATTTTTTATTACTCAACAAATTAAAATAACTTGTAATACCCTTATAACATTATTATTTTTTACCTAACACCTTAGAAATACAATTCAACAGTTTAAATAACACTTCATACAGGGTATCTTTAGAAAGGTCTTCGTCGCTGGGACTTGATTATTGCTGTCTCATAAAAATTCAAATTATTATAAAAACATAAAAGTCAATCTTTACAGATCTTTCACTGGTACACCTTAATTGTTGTTATCAGTATTTCTTTATCAACAGCCACGATCATTTAATCTCAATAAGCGTTAATTATTTTAGAGTTTCATTATTTTTATCAATCAGATCTAAGTAGATTGGTTAGCTTAGTGATTTAGAACACCTACTTTGTTATTTTTATTGGAAGGACGGGGTTTTCAGCTAAATCCACATATCTCCTCCGGATTCTGCTTACAGCAAGGCGACTGTAAGAGTTTACCTTACCATAGTTGGCGCCAACGTGGGGTTCGATTTCTCTAGCTTTCTTTAAAGACTTACTTGGATCAAGAACGTTCTTAGCCTGCAAGAGGCTTATTTTCTGGAACTCTAATTGGATTTTTGTTATTGGCCTGCAAGAGGCTTGTTATTTTATCAATTGTTAACGCTTTTCATTACTTATTGGGATGTCTTCTTCTGCTGTTGCTTCTGGATCTTCTAACCCTCTTACTCCCTCAGTTAGAATTGTTTCTTGGGATGGCCCAAAGTTTGATGGGGAGGAGGTTAAATGGTTCATTAGCAGGTATGAAGCTGCTGCTGCTGTTGATGGTGCTTCCCATGTGGATATGGTGAAGCAAGTTAGATTTTTTATTGCCGATAGGGAGGTGGAAAAAGAGGTTATTGCTATGCAGGCATTCAAGGACAAGGATTGGGTTAAGCTTTCTAAAGCTATGGTTGATAGATGGGGTGTTAGGTTTACTATGATGGACCTCAATAAAATTGTTGGAGACTGGCAAGCAAAAGGTGGTGTTTCTTCTATGGCTGACTTCAAAAAGCTCTGTGTTCAGTTTGATGAAGTGGTGGAATATCTCATACTGGTGGACGAGTTAGTGCATGAGAACCAAGCAAAAGATTTGTTTTGGTCAGCATGCAGCAGGGATATTCGTATGGACGTCTTGAAGGATCTTTCAAGAAAAGATTTGATGAAGGAACTGCCTAATGGTGAGCAGAAACTGCCGGCTCTGGAGGTTATCAAGGACAACATTCAAGCCCATCTAAAGTTATTGGCGTTGGACAAATATCAAGAGTCATGCACTCAATATGTTAGCAAGGTTAGCGAAGTTTTGGCCGAAAATAACGATATTATGGTCAAAGCCCAGGAGGCCAAGAAGGCTCAAATGGGATTACCTGCTGCTAAAGTTGAGGGTAATGTGGATAATAAGATGGTCGATCACCTGGCCGATTTAACTAAACAATTAAAAATATTTGTTCAAGAAACCCAGAAGGCCAATAAGGCCCCAATCGCTTCTTCGTCGAAATCGACTTCTTATCAGTCTAGAGGTTATGAACGTCGAAATTATAATGGCAATAACAACGGTAACCGCTTCCCAGGCAATGGGAGAAATGGTGGGAATGGTGGTAGTAATTATAGAGGTGGCTATGATGAGCCAAAGGTGTGCTCTTATTGTAATAGGAGAGGGCACAGAGCAACAGTTTGTTTTGCTCTTGATAAGGATATGGATGCTGGGCCAGTTTTATTCGATGGTAAAGTTTATAAATTTCCCGATGGTTCGTTCATCAAGCCCAGTGATGGACAGTCTCCTTCTGATTTGGTCAGAAGAAGTTTAACGGCTGAAAGGAGAGCCAGATTTGAAGAGGTGACGTATGAAGATGTTAATGCCAAGAGTGGCAAAAATGGTAATGGTAATGGTGGTAAAGCTGACAAGGGCAAGGAGAAAGAGGTCAGTAAAGCCACATTTTCTACTTCTTTTGGTGGTTTAGAGCTGGCGACGGTTGCCCAGGTGGAGGGTAGCTGTATGGCTGGCGAATACGATGTTAATGCTGCTAGAAGAGCAGCCGCTACTAAGGGGAAAAGTAGCATTCAGAGCCAATTGAGGGCTAATCCTGGCAAGGCCAATAACAAAGTGAACCCTTACTCTAAGGACAAGATTTCTAGTGCTCAAACTGCCGCCAACAAATTGAACCCTTACTCTAAGGACGAATTATATAAAATGCAGAAGGGGATTGCTGATATGGGGCCCCCTAGTTATGGCAAGTTTGATTTAAATGGTGAGCCTATGCCAGAGGATGATTCGGATTCTGAGGAGGACGTACCGTTTACGTCTCTACCCAGACCAAGTTTTAGCGGTCCCATCCCAATGGAGGGTGTAAGAAGGACTAGTGATGGATCAGGATTAGTGCAAGAAGCTGGTGACGGAGTTAGGGTTATAGAAAGTGAAGATGTTATAATGGGGGGTGAAGATGGCTCGGTTGGACCTCAAGAGGTACCCAGGGCCAAGGTTGTTAAATCAAAGGTCCAGTATGAGCGGCCAGTAGTTTCTGGTCAAGCTAATGCGATGGACGCAGTTTTGAATAGGGTGAATAAACTTCAGATTCCCTTATCTTTGGGGGAGTTATTTACGATTAGTCCGGCGCTTGCTGAAAAGCAAAAGAAGCATTTGACGAGGCGTCGGGTTTCCACTGGAGAGGTGGAATATATTTGTGAAAATGCTTAAAAGTTTGGGGAAGATGTAGATACACATTTTTCCGCTCCCCTGGGTTACCTGGTGGTAACTCTTAATGGTAAAGAAGTAAAGGCCTTGGTCGATTCAGGGTCTCAAATTAATTTAATTTCATTGGAGCAAGCGACGAGTATAGGCTTGCCAATTAAAAGTGGAACTGGGGGAAACCTCAGAGGTATTGGAGGGCATGCAACAGAGCTGATGGGTACTGCTGAGCATGTCAGGTTAGGCATTGGTGGATCTGTTGGTAAGGTTCACTTTTATGTGGCCAGAGGAGCAGTCAAAAATGTTCTTGGTGGTCCTTTTTTTATGGATTTTGAGGCCAGGATAGGGTATCAAGCTGGCATGGGGATTAGTTTGGAGATCACTGGTGAAGATATGCGGAGGTTACATATGCGGTTAGCACCTCCTGGAGATGAAGGTTGGGAAACACGGCCAGGGATTACTACTCTGTGCCAGTGTTGTGTTTGCACCAAGAAGCGGCATATAAAACGGACGGCTTCTGGTGAATTATGTTTGTTGGAAAGGGATGAAAGCCCTCATTTTTTGGGGTAGCAGGGGCTGATCGCTCTAATGTTGTAATCTCTCCTCAGGATGAGATCCCGGATTGCAATAGGTCAGCTCACTTGGAGATAATTCAAGTGGATTCTCAATTATTTTCTTTTAATATTACTTTGGAGTGCAAATACGTTTTGGACTTTTCTATATGTTTATTGGATTTACCCGGTTTTTCTATTAAATTTAAAAACGGTGAAAAAGGCAAAATGGGCCAAATTAGGTTGGATAAAAATTGGAAGGGTATGTTTATGGACCTCCAGCAAGAGGGTAAACTGCAAAAATTACATCAAAACTCGATTAAAAATCTCGGTATAATTAAAACACAAAAAAATAATTTTTGTGAAAATTCAATTCCGGTTCTCCAGCAAGAGGTTAAACTGCCAACTTTTTTTATGGGTGATTTACTGTTGGATAAGGGAAGAAAAGGTGTTGGAAAATCTGTTTATAAATTAGACGAGGGAAAGGAGAAAAGGGTAAAATTTAAAAATGAAATAAAATATTTTTCTAATTTTTCTTATTCTGATTCTGGCGATGAAGAAGATTCATTTGATGAGAGTTTTAATGGCGATGTTTTACCTCAAGTTAATTTAGATGTGGACGCAGCCAAATATAAGAAAGTAGCAAATAAAGTTCGACCTATTAATGAGCCACTACCTGCTGAATTAAATCCACCTTTGAGAAGACCAAGGTTATCAAGAGATCCTTATGAAAGTCCCTTGGTAAAGAATCCGCCTGAATTTTCTGAGACGTCAAGAATCACTTTTGAGAGACTGGGTGTTGTTAATTTTGGACCTGATGGTTGGTTGTCTGGAGAAGAGAAGAAGTTGTTGTTGGATGTGATTGTCAAGCGAGAGAAGGCCATTGCTTTTGTAGAAGAGGAGAGGGGTGTGTTGAAGCATTCCTATGGGGAGCCTTACAAGATTCCTGTGGTATGTCATGAACCGTGGCAGCAGAAACCGATTCCTATTCCGGCTGCATTAAAAGAAGCCTATACTGAAGTTGTCAGAGAACGGATACGCACTGGACTTTATGAGCAATCAACGTCAAGTTATTCTAGTCCGGTATTTTGTATCAAGAAACCGAATGGCAAGCTTAGAGTTGTTCATGATCTTAGGGAATTAAATAGGGTTACAATAAAGGATGCTGGGATACCACCTAGTGCTGAGGAGTTTGTTGAAGCGTTTGCAGGGAGAGTGTGTTATGGTTTGGGAGATATTATGGGTGGATATGATGAGAGAGAGTTACATCCGGACTCAAGACCTCTCACTACATTCGATACACCACTTGGAAGTTTACAGTTAACAAGATTACCTCAAGGAGCAACAAATTCGGTTGCAGTTTATCAAGCTCAGATGGCTTGGATCCTTCAAGATGAAATTCCACAATATGCTGGAATCTTTATAGATGATGGAGGAATTAAGGGACCAACAACCGACTATGATAACCAGGTGTTGGAAGAGAATCCCGGGATATGCAAATTCATTTGGGAGTTTGCAATTACTTTAGAAAGAATCTTGTTTCAAATTGAAGAGGCTGGTTTAACTATTTCAGGTTCAAAATTTTCATGTTGTGTGCCAGCCTTAGAAATATTAGGCCATGTGGTATGTAGAGAGGGTAGGATTATGTCCAAGAAGAAAGTTAACAAAATTCAGTCCTGGCCAAGACCCAAGAATACGACCGAAGTTAGAGGGTTTTTAGGCGTTTGCGTATATGTTAGAATGTTTATCAAGGACTTTTCTTCATTGGCAGCTCCATTGAGACGGTTAACAAGAAAGGATGCAGACTGGGAGTGGGATGAAGAGTGTGAGAAGGCGTTTGTGAAGTTGAAGGAGGTTGTAGGGAAGGATTTAGTCCTGCACAAGTTGGATTATGGAAAAAATGCTGGCAGAATTTATTTAGCAGTTTATTCAAGTCAGATTGCAGCTGGGGTGGTTTTGTCTCAGATGGATAAAGCTGGTTACATCAGGCCAGTTAGGTACGAATCTGTAGTATTTACTGAGGTCGAATCAAGATATTCTCAACCAAAATTGGAATTATGTGGTGTGGCGAAAATACTGAAGAAACTTCAGCATATTTTGTGGGGGCAACATTTTGAGTTGCAAGTGGATGCGAAATCGTTAATCCAGATGATTAATTCCCCAAGTTTACCGAACGCACCCATGACGAGATGGGTAGCTTTTATTCAACATTTTTTGTTTGATTTAGTTCATAAGCCTGGCAAAACTTTTACTATGCCAGATGGTTTATCAAGGAGACCACCCACTGAAGAAGATTCAGACTCAGAAGAGTTCGATGAAAATATACCTATTATCAAAGCCAGCACTAAAGGAGCTGAAGACTTTCCATACCTCCCCCATGAGGTTAAACTGGCAGGACTATTGTGTTTAGATTATGGTGTTGATGACCTCCACCAAGAGGATAAACTGGAAAATAGTTTTTATGTTAATAAAGGTGTTGGAAAAGGTGTAGATAAATTCGGTAGAAAGGAGGTAGAAGAAGATGTGGTGTATGTAGAGGAAAATGGATTGGTAGTGTGGGATAGTAGTAAATTAAGGAATGGTGTATATGTTTGAGAATTAGAGAACTTAAATAAAAAGGTGGATAAAGAGAAAGAGGTATTTTCAAATACGGTTTTCGAAGGATCCAAAGGTTCAGAAGAAAAACGTCCACATAGCTCGATTAAAGATTTATTTAGGGGTCAACGATTATTGGCTCATTCATGTGCAGGTGATATTGGCGATAGAGAAGTCCCTATTGATGTTATATTAATCGATTTTCAAGATGAAGTCTGGGGTCAGACTGGTTTTTATTTTTTGTTAGTCAAATATTTGTTGACTTTAGAGAGGCCAGAAGATTGTGAAGACGATGAATGGGTGGCTATCAAGAGGAAGTCATCTACGTTTTACCTATCTGGTTGACGTTTAATGAGGAGGAGGTATCCAAATCCTCAAGTAGTTATAACTCAACAGAAGGGGCAAGAATTAGTTTTGAAATCACTGCATGAAGATCTCGGGCATAGAGGCGTTGGAGAAACGTTTAGAAGAATTTCTGATCGATTTTGGTGGCCTGGCATGAAGATGGCTGTTAAACAGTGGGTTCAGTCATGCGAAGAATGTCAAAGACGAAGTTATTTAAGGCCAAAAGAACCTGGACGCGCAACTGGTGAATATACGCTCTTTGGAAGAGTTAGTTTAGATGCCGTTCATATAAAAGAGGGACGGTATAAATATTTAATTGTGGCCAGAGATGATTTATCTGGTTGGGTAGAGGCAGCGCCTCTTATTAATTTAACTGCCAAAAATGTGGCAGAATTTTTTTTGAATAATTGGGTATATAGGTATGGGGTGATGAAGTTGGTGACGGTAGATGGAGGTCCTGAATTTGGGACAGAGTTTAAAGAGGCCGTATTGAAAGTTGGATCAAAGGTTAGGGTAGCAACCCCATATTATCCTGAAGCTGAAGGCATGGTTGAAAGGGGGCATCAAGTTATTAAGGATGCTTTAGTTAAAATGTGTGGGACAAGTGCCGAAAAGTGGAGGCACTATTTACCTTTAGTTTTATTTGCTGATCGAATCACTGCCAAAAGGACGACCGGATTTTCACCTTATGAACTTGTTTTTGGACAGAAAGCAGTTTTACCGGTTGATTTAGAAGCTGAATCATATCTTGGAGTTGACTGGGACACGGTCAAAACTACTGAAGAATTATTGTGTGCAAGAATGATGCAGCTAGAAAAGAAAGAAGAATATTTAGAAAAGGCATATTCGCGGATGATGAAGATCTGAAATCAATCAGTTAGATATTGGGATGAGCGGTTGGCACATCGATTAAGGAAACCTTTGAACCCAGGAGATATGGTCCTGGTGTATAATAGGAGTTTGGAAAGTCAGTGGGGAAAAATGTTTGCAGATAGGTGGAATGGACCGTATAAAATCAAGGAGCAAGTTTCCGGCGGTTCATATGTGCTAGAAGAGTTGGATGGAGTAGTATTGAAGAAGAGGGTAGCGGCCGATCAAGTGAAACGGTTCTATCCTAGAGGCACCAGGAGTGCCGAAGTCTTCCTCCGCAATGAGGATAAACTATGATATCTACGAAATTTTAAGGATTCCTCCGCAATGAGGATAAACTATGATATCAATGAAACTTTATGGATTCCTACGCAATGAGGATAAACTATGAAATTTCTTAAATTTTATCAACTCCGAAATGAGGATAAACTACAATTTTAATGACTTTTATTAAATTTATACCTCCGAAATGAGGATAAACTATGATATCTACGAAATTTTATGGATTCCTCCGCAACGAGTATAAACTATCTTCTTATTTTTATCAAAAATACTTTACTATCATTACACTGCATATGGGAAACGAAACTGTGATGAAACATAACAAAATGCAAGAAAACCTTCATTGAAAATTTTCAAAATTAAAAATTCTTAAAATATGGGTGAAGATAGTGTTGGAAAAATTTTAAAATTTATTGGAAGAAGTGTTCACAGGGGAACCTTCTTAATTTAATATTGGCAAGTGTGGGGGTAATTGATGGGCTGGCTGCTCTATACACAATTACCCCATAATGTTCGTTTCCAAAATTTTCCCTGTTTCTAGTTGAATCCTGGCTTTGTCTTTTAATTTTAGGAAGTCCACTAAGACTATAAATTGGAACAAATCAAGAGACACCGCTCTCAATGCCGGATTCAAGATTTTTTTTATTTTATTTTGTTTTTGATTTTTTTATGTTAGATTGTGATTTCTTTTCTTTAATGTATATTATGAATTATTGTAAAGGTGATGCTCACTGGTGGTCTCTAATCATTTTTATAAATTGGAGGGAGCCCACCCAGTGATCATCATTATAAAAATTATCTTCTAAAAACTTTCATTTATTTTATTTTCTTTTCAATTTCTTAAAATTGTGTAACCACATCAAGTTGCACTTGGATGTGGGTATGATGTCGAGGGTACGGCTCATCAAATGGCCGGGGGGCATCTTTTAAAATTTTAATTTTGATAATTCTTTTTACCTTTTTTATCTTTCTTTAAAATTAAATTTTAACTCTTATTTCAAAACTATCTTTTCTAAAATCTTTTATTTTAAATTAAAAACAAAATTAAAAAAATAAAAAAATAAAATAAATAAATAAAATAAATAAATAAATAAAATAAATAAATAAAAAATAAATAAATAAATAAATAAAAAAATAAAAAAATAAATAAAAATAAAATAATAAAATAAATAAAAAAAAAAAAAAAAAAATTAATTAATTAAATTAAAATTATTATTATATTTCTTAGTTTTATTTTTTTTATTTTTCATTCTTTTAGTTTTTTTCATTTAGTTTAGACAGGAAACAGGGTCTAGGGGAACTCAATACCTATTGGATTTTACTTCAAGACATCTGTTAGTCCTCCAAGACTTTAAACTGGCTACTGTTCAAGACATTCTTTACGGTTTTTTACACATATTTTCGATCTGTTAGTCCTCCAAGACTTTAAACTGGCTAATTTTCAAGACTTTCATTAAAGATTTTATATTGGAGCTGTTAGTCCTCCAAGACTTTAAACTGGCTAATTTTCAAGACTGTCATTTTAGATTTTATCTTGGAGCTGTTAGTCCTTCAAGACTTTAAACTGAATTTCAAGGATGTTCAAGATTTTATGGATATTTTTGGAGACGGATTTTTTTTATATTTTTTTTTATCAATAAAATGTTAGGTCCACCAAGACCTTAAACTGGAGTGTTATCAAATGTTAGGTCCACCAAGACCTTAAACTGGACTGTTATCAAGCTGTTGGGTCCACCATGACCTTAAACTGGATTTCTTATTGATTAAATGTTTGGTCCACCATGACTTTAAACTGGTAGTTCATTCATTGTTTAGTCCACTATGACTTTAAACTGGAAAATTAATATCTGCAGGATAATTCAACATTCATTGGACCACTATGGCCTTATACTGGATTACTTGTCGATCAAATGTTTGGTCCAATATGACATTAAACTGGATTATCAAATTTATTCAATCTTTGGTCAAGCCTAGGTTTTTTTTTTTTTTTTAGGAATATATCAAGTTATTTATGCACTTAAACAATCTTTGGTCCACCAAGACCATAAACTGGCAATCGATTATATGTTTGGTCTACCAAGACTTTAAATTGGAATGTCAATCTTGTTTGGATAACTCAATTCAATCTTTTAATTTATCACTGTCCCCTAAGACTCTAAACTGGTTATTCAATTATTTCTGGAATTGGGTGCTGGTAGCTTTAGGAGGTTAAAATTTTAGGTGGTGATCATGCTAAAGAAAGAATAATGGTTAATTAGGTGAAATTTGTGGCGCTTTAACATGGTCTAAAGTTGAAATTATTATTGGAAGCCTGGCAAAAGTATTTTATGGGTTTGCTGTATAGCAAAGTTTGAAAATTGTGATGAAGGAATCAGAAGTTAGGATGGTAGTTGGATTTTAAGGGAATGATTTTTTTTTAGTGCCTCATAGTTAGGCCATTTTTTTTGGTGTGAAGCTTGGAGGACCTTATGGCGAGATTGGAATCATAGAATTCGGCTCAGTGGGGGGCCCTATGAGGTTGGAATCAGGAGTATTCGGCTCATAGGAAGATCCACTCTCTCAATGCTGTGACAAGAAGGAAGACTGGTATATGGGAGTCTGAAGGGATTCAAACCTTGCTCTCAGTAGTGGAATCATCACAAGATTTATTTTATTTTATTTTATGTTATATCAAGCCAGAGAAGAAAGAAAACATCATTTATGTTGAAAGTTTAAGAAGACCAAGCAAAAACAAAATTTTATCAAGTTATACTGTTAGAAAAGATAATTTCTTTGAAATTGTTTAACATCATTATCAAAGCTTTGCATTAAAATTCTTCTTTTCATGAGGTCTTCATGGTTATTAGCTGGAGTTTCTTGAAAATAGGCCAGCATTTTTCGTTTCAACTCATTAGTAAAGTCAAGAAAAAGATAGCGATGAAAATTTGGGTAATGATTGATATAGTCCGTCTTCACTCTACCAACATCATCAGTGTTGGTTATTTCGACAGCTAGAAGTTCAAATATGTTATTAAGTCATAGGTTTAGTCAATTTTGATTAAAAGTTTTTTTTAGTAAGATAAATAGGGTCTTACATTTAGAGCCAGGAAACATAGTCTCAGCAAAGTTAGTTGGGGGTACTGGCGTTTTAGGATTAGGATCTTGTAAAGGCAAAATTAGGCCGGGATCCGCTGATGAAGATTGAACTTTTGAAGCTGTTTTTGATCTTATTTGTTTTAAGAAGACAGGAATTTTGGATCGCTTTTTAGAAGTTGAGGGATCAGGGAGAGCTGCTGGTCCTAAATATACGTTTGTTTTAGAAGGAACTATTGGCCGGTTGCATTTGACTTTTTTCACACGGCATAAGTCGCAAGCTGTTCTGCCAGGAAGATTAGGGTTGGAAATTAAACAAGGTACCTGGTATCGAGCGCAGAGTTCACATGGAGCGACAAGTTCTTTGGAAGACATATTGATGAAGATGAATTTTATAGTTGATTAAAGAAGATGGTGGTTGAAGGTTAAAGATGAATATTGTGTTCAACCACTTATGCAAAGTTTTAAGAATGGGGACATTCTCGATTGGAGGGAGGATGTGGTAGCCTAAAGTTTAGTACGGCACCTAAATATGTAAATGGAGTTATTACGGCCTGCAAGATTGGCGTTATTATTTTTTTATATAAAAGGGTTTTATTTAATTTATTGGAGTTTAAAATATGAAGAAATTGGTCACGAGCGAATGCCTACACAAATACATTTTATTTTGCGGAGAAAACTTATTTTTATGGTCTAAAAAATTTATAAGTATCAAGTCAAGTCACTCAAGAACCTTGGGAAATTTTCCCAGAATTTTTACTATTTTTCTTATATTTTTAAATGAATTTTAAAGTTTTATAGAAATATTTACGTTTTCAAAAATTACTTAACTTTGATGAATTTTCACGGGGTAATTAGAGCTGCGCAGACTACGAAAATTAGTTTGGTAGGTAAAGGGGAAGTAGCTCTATTATGTGTAATTTTTCTAGATTTTTTATTATGGTTTTAAGGCTCTAAATTGAGTCCGGAAGTCCAGACGGACTCCGTATGGACTCCGTACGGGCTCCGGATTGACTCTGGAAGAGCTCTGGAGGGGAAAATTTGTTTCTATCAATATTGTTGCTGACTAGAATGGTGGGCAGAGATGTTACTGCTAAACCGGAAAGGCCTGCGGTTTTCTTGCTGCTTATTCCCTGCCGAAAGCGGCCTAAGCTCTTCTTTTTGGCAGGGGACCGAAGACGAGAAACCCGCAAGGTTTTCAGGTATCGCTATGAATGTTGATTGGGAGTTTTAGCTGTCAGCGTGGTGTTTAGTGTTGTTACTTCTTTAGACCCCAAAGTTTGTGGGTCCTGTCTCACAGACATCATCGATTTTTGCGGTCCTGTTTTAAATTTGGAATGGGGGCGTAGTGATAAATCAGATGAGAGGATGGTCAGAGAAAAATATTTTCCTAATGTCACTCACTCGGCTCATTACGTAATTCTTGAGATCCTACTATTTTTTCCCCTGCGTCAAACGCCTCATGTGTAGAAACCATATTCGTGAAATTTGATTTATCTTCTGATGATTTGGTCAACAAATTTTGAATCTCTTCCACCTCATTAGAGATGCATAAGTCCATTGGTGATCCTTCCATAAAGTCAACGCCCTAACGATTGAATATTTCATTTAAATGTGTTATATGTTTTTAGGAAAGACAGTTCATGTCTGAATGAATTTTCATTTTTCATTAGATCAAAAACTTACAAAGATCCTTACGGCGGACTTCTTCGGGTTTATTCTCTTCACAAAATTAGAACCACGCAGCAAATTCGGAGAATTATTACTGTGTTTAATTCGTTTTTTTAACTAAATGTAATTTAAGCGAGTTGACTTACGTCATTTGAGTTCTGTTGGTCACTTGGGCTCATTACCGGAATTGATTGACCTTGCTCGAAAGTACTGTGAACAGTGTTCAAATCAATCATCTTTTCGGATGATGAATAGCAGTCTTCAGACTTCAGATTTTGATCACCTTCAGAAAGGAAACACAGAATATTTGCCACCTCCATATCGGTTTGACAAATGGTGCTATAAATTGCGTTAGAACTTGGACATCCAAATGATAGCCAAAACAAATGGGTAGAAAATAAAAATTTAAACAGTTTACACATGATAGGAGTTAAGGTGAAATGATAAAAAATGCTTCCAAGTGAATTGGAGAGAAAATTCGAATGGTTCAGGCTTTACAAGAGTTTATGGGCTTTTTTTTCTTTTTAAAAATTTAAGATTTTCGCAAACTTGATGACTGAGTTGGATAAAGGTTCTGTGTAATTTAAGGGAGTTGGAAAGAAGGGGAAGTTTTGCCTATCAGGCATGAAACTTGCCAGAACATGTTTCCAGGTACAGTGACCTGCTATAACGAAGAAACTTTAATCACACGTAAGTCTTCTCCTCTAGTGTCAAGGATGAAGCTGAAGTCGCTGATTATAATGCGCTAACCTACAACAGAAGCAATTTTAGATGTGTATCTATCTACTAATAATCAGTGTACACACCTATCACTACCAACATTTTGCCGACGCTCCCAGCGGGAGCGTCACCATGGCGTTTGCACTTTTATGCATAAAAACTTGTGATCGCCTTGACAAACGCAACATACAATTGTGAACGCCACCGATTTCTGGAACGTCAGAGTGAACACCATGCATCAGTTTTACTCACCTACAACCCACCAATTTTCCTCTTGCTAGATCTTTATTTTATTTTATTTATTTATATATATTTCATGCAATCTCACCCAACTTAGGGCATGAAGAAAGAGGAGACAGTGGTAGACTAAATACAAACTACACTGAGAAACATAATGGGGAGAAGAAGCGGGAAATATAAAGGAGTGTTATTGAGAGAGAGGAACATTACGATTGATCTTAACTTGAATCATTTTTTATATCTGATTGTACTCAGTTTTCCTCATTAAAGTTTAAATTAAATCTAAAAAGCACTTGTGTCTTTGTGTAAGAATGAATAATTGTTGAATGTTATTCTATTTTCTTAGTTTTTCCATTTATAGCTATAGATGTTACTTTACACATGTAGAAGTATACATATGGCGTTCTTGTATTTCCTATTCAATCATATCTATTCATATTGAGCGAAACATTAAGGGACGATATTAGGACACACCGGCACACTCAACCAAAAGTGTTAGGTGCACGCCGGTGATGCTATTTTTGTCTATTTTCAATTCAAATTTTTTCGATGTCTCATACTATGTAACAACATCCCTTAGATATATACATAATTCTTACGCTTGGTGTGCAAGTGTGATATTATTACCGAATAGGGGGAAAAACACCCACTACTACAAATACATACGGTGTGCAAGTTAGATACTACTGCATTATGGGGCAACAAAAATATGTTGCCGGGCACTGTACAATCCTTTGTTAAATATGCAAGTATTACTTCAGTACAGGCTCAGTTTGTGAACACTGAACTATTATATACATATTAGGGGGTGTCAGTTCTGGCAAATCCGCACTTAAATTAAGTGCGGATTTCAAACCAAATCAGCACTTACAAATCAGCACTTAAATTTTGCAAAAAAGTCACTTATTTCAAAAAAGGGTGTCAGTTATGACCTCAAATCAGCACTTTTTTCCCGTTTTTTTTCACAACCACATTTTGGCCACAAAACATCCCTTCCTTTCTTACCCCATCCCTGTCACATGTGACACACTGACCTTCCTCGCTACCTACCCATCAATCCTCGGCACACACCCCTTCCTGACATTTTCAATATTTTGACCAGGCATGTTTACATTCTTTTTTACTTATTTCTTCTACTTTTTAATCTTTTTTCTTGTTATGTGCCAGTTTCATAATGCCTCCCAGACATTCCAAATCTCAAAAGGTAACTCAAAAATCTGCTTCGTCACAAAAGTCTCCTCGTAAAGCAAGGATTACATATAAAAAAAATCAGTGACTTTTTCTATTACTTACAACTGTTTTTACAGAATTGAAAACTATGTTTCAGCTAATATTTTATGGAAGTGAACTCTGTTCTTCGCCCGAAGAACAGAGTTCATCCTCCTATTTTCACATTCTGTTTGCACCAATCTCCAACATTTTCAATATTTTGACCAGGCATGTTTACATTCTTTTTTACTTATTTCTTCTACTTTTTAATCTTTTTTCTTGTTATGTGCCAGTTTCATAATGCCTCCCAGACATTCCAAATCTCAAAGGGTAACTCAAAAATCTGCTTCGTCACAAAAGTCTCCTCGTAAAGCAACGATTACATATAAAAAAAATCAGTGACTTTTTCTATTACTTACAACTGTTTTTACAGAATTGAAAACTATGTTTCAGCTAATATTTTATGTAAGTGAACTCTGTTCTTCGCCCGAAGAACAGAGTTCATCCTCCTATTTTCACATTCTGTTTGCACCAATCTCCAACATTTTCAATATTTTGACCAGGCATGTTTACATTCTTTTTTACTTATTTCTTCTACTTTTTAATCTTTTTTCTTGTTATGTGCCAGTTTCATAATGCCTCCCAGACATTCCAAATCTCAAAGGGTAACTCAAAAATCTGCTTCGTCACAAAAGTCTCCTCGTAAAGCAAGGATTACATATAAAAAAAATCAGTGACTTTTTCTATTACTTACAACTGTTTTTACAGAATTGAAAACTATGTTTCAGCTAATATTTTATGGAAGTGAACTCTGTTCTTCGCCCGAAGAACAGAGTTCATCCTCCTATTTTCACACTCTGTTTGCACCAATCTCCATCCCTTTCAATTCTATCAACACATGCTTGTCTTCCCTCCCCATGCCTTTCGCTATCCTCCCAGCCCCATTGTATGCCATCCTCTTTTGATCCCCATTTCACCCCTCTCAACCTCTCCCAGACCCTTTTCTTCATTTAAAATGCCTCGGAACCCTTAATCTTCCCTTCCAACTCTTTCCCAACCTTTGAGTGACTGAAAAAATATGCGTTTGCTGAAAATATGCGATTTCATGTTGAGTTGATGAAAGAAAACACAGAGAGAAAAAAAAATAAGACTTTAACAGCAAATTCAAAAACCAAAAAAATATGCAAAAAAATTTACCATTCTCAGTGAATAATACATGCAAATTGATAATTTGAAGAGAAAGAGAAAAAAATTAAAATTGCGTTGAGAAATGTTGGAGTGTTATTGGAAGGATTTTCGCCCTTATACTAGTTGATTGAGAAATAGAAGTGTTGGATATAGTCGGAGGTGAATCAACTTGTTCATCTTCATACAGCTCTAACCATTGATCTTTGAGGTCAGCAAGTAGGTTATGAAGTATAGTGCAACACAGAATCCGGTTGATCACCGCCTCCATTTCAGATTTATTTCTAAGAGGACTTCTTAATTCCCTTAAACTAGAAAAACGGCCTTTCAAGATTCCAATAGAATGTTCAATACGGACTCTTGACTTTGCCAAATGATTGTTGAATTTGGCATTTTGACTTTCTTCTGAAGCTGCTCCCCGAAAAGCAGGAAGTACATACTTTCCATTCACATAAGCAGAATCTGCAAGAAGATACTGATTTTCATCAAAGAATTTTTCAGGTTCATTTGAAATATGCATTCTTTGGAAGACGTAGGAGTCATGACATGAGCCAGGATAGCCAGCGAAGAATGATATAAATTTTTTGTTTACGTCACATATAAGCTGAACATTAATTGAATATCTATAAAGAAGATATATTTTTTTGTGTTAGTTTCAAGGAGGATGAAAGGAGTTAAAAATAATCTACCTCTTTTTACGGTCAAAGTAATTGTTTCCACCTTGAGCAGGTTTCTGGCTCAAAGGAATAGTAGTACCATCAACAAAACCAATACATCCTGGAAAGCCCTCTGCTTGCATAACCTGAGATGATTCAAGTCGCTCTTCTTTTGTTGGCCAGGTGAGAAGTTGAGATTCCAAGGAGTTGATGGCAGTGATACATTGTTTGGTATAAGTGTTAACTGAACCATACCCTAAATCAAAGACATTTTCTAAACGTTTCAAAGCGGCTCCATTACCATTTGAACCCAAACGACATAGTGTGATGGCCAATTGAATTGAAGGATGTCGTTGTTCTTTTTGAGAATTATTGTGAAATATGGGATGATCCTGAATAAGCTCAAGAAATTTAAGGAAACATTCCTGAGAAGTCCTGAACAGCTGTCTAAAACTGGGTGTAGATAGGTTAAGAAGTGTTTGGATGGTGTACTTGGGGGTATGAAGTACTTGAGGCTTTCTGGGAAGAAGGTAACGTTTCCTGGCCATTTTTGATAAAATGACAAAATCTTCTTCTAGATCAGAATCGGAATCAGAGTCCAAGAGCAGTTCAAGCGCCATGAAAGTCATTGCTTTATGTAATTTATCACGATTTGAAAGTGAGGAAGGCATGACTCTTATATGATATGATATGAAGATGTAAGTGATGTACGATGTTTTGAGTTATGAAGTGTTATTCTGCAGAGTGCTGCGTATGAATGGGATGATGCTGACAAATCAGTGAAATGGGACTTGATGGTGAAATCAGCACTTTTGGTTGAGAAAGTGCGGATTTGAGTGAAATAAGTGACTTATTTCATTTTGAAATCCACCAGTATTGGGGCTAGTGTGTTTTGGAAATCCGCACTTATTTAAGTGCGGATTTGTAAGTGCGGATTTGCCAGAACTGACACCCCCTATTTAAGGGAACGATTGTAAAGTGCACATTAATTTAAGATTTCAGTGATTGCGCAAGGTTTAGAGTCACTAAATTATTTGCTCGTTATCATCATTTGACTCATATTGATTGCCATTACCACACTTATTAGTTACTGGTGATAAAAACTAAATTAAATATGTATATAATAGTTCAGTGTTCACAAACTGAGCCTGTACTGAAGTAATACTTGCATATTTAACAAAGGATTGTACAGTGCCTGGCAACATATTTTTGTTGCCCCATAATGCAGTAGTATCTAACTTGCACACCGTATGTATTTGTAGTAGTGGGTGTTTTTCCCCCTATTCGGTAATAATATCACACTTGCACACCAAGCGTAAGAATTATGTATATATCTAAGGGATGTTGTTACATAGTATGAGACATCGAAAAAATTTGAATTGAAAATAGACAAAAATAGCATCACCGGCGTGCACCTAACACTTTTGGTTGAGTGTGCCGGTGTGTCCTAATATCGTCCCAACATTAACTTATATAGTGGGCTCTCTTTGTTCTTTTTGCCCGTCTTTTATCTCGCTCAATATTATTTATTTATTCTTATTATTTAGGTCAGGTTTAACTGATTATCTATTTTACAATCATCTATTAATATTTATTCAATCTGTAATCATTGTATTTCGGTAACAGCAGCAAAGACCACTCATAAGGGCAGATCAGTTTATTAACGACTGCTTCTATTTTATCTTTATAAGGTTGGAATTTGTATTTAGCTATTGCCTAGGTCTTTCATCTCGCTCAATATTATTTATTTATTCTTATTATTTAGGTAACAGCGGCAAAGACCACTCATAAGGGCAGATCAGTTTATTAACGACTGCTTATATTTTATCTTTATAAGGTTTCTTTAGGTTATGGGCCCAGTGTCCAAGTAAATGACATCAGATGATCCATTTACCTTCCCATCACCAGCTTCATCGAACCTTCCAGATACCTCTTCATCCAGTTTTGAAACTGCCCGACCTAATTCCCCATTCACGATGGATTCCAACAATGGAACCTCAGGTGACACCTTACAAAACCTTCCTGTATTAAGTGTCAATAACTTTCACGAATGGACAATTAGGATGAGAGCCTTTCTCACTTACCAAGATCTTAAAAATTTGGTTTTTGGTCTTGAATTACTGCCGCGGTATGATGCCCTTTAAAATGTCAAGTTAGAATTTCAAAAAAGGGCTGATAAAGCCACAAATATTCTTATCTCTAAACTTGACGCGGCAAATATTTCTGCCTTTGTCACCGATGATGACATGGAAAAGCCCTGGCAAATATGGACGAAGTTGACCAACCAGTACGCCGCTGCTGATGCTTCAAATCGTGCTTCAATCTTTGCTTGTTATCATGACGTAAACTGTTCAGAAAGCAATTTGATGGGTTTTGTCAACAATTTAAGAACTCGTATTAACGAATTGGGTTCAGTAGGAGTCTCAGTCAAGAGTGAAAATGAAGCTCACCGACTTTTGAGGCAATTACCAGAGTGTTATGCCACCCACAAAGCACTCATCTTACATGCTTGTGAAGTGACGCAAACACATCTCTCTGTCGCCAATCTTCTTTCATGTTTGGCGCGTTTATCATCTGAAATAGAATCAGAAAACTCTTCCAATTCTCATTCCGCTTTGTTAAACAAATCTAAACCCAGTCAGAAGCCAAAATGGGAGTATTGCCGAGACGGAAAAAATAATCCGAAAGCAAAACACTCCAAAGATGATTGCTTCCAATTACACCCAGAGAAGCAAAAGAATCGAAATGTCACTAGTTCTTCAAAAGGTGATGATGAAGCTCATGCCAACATCAGCTGTGGGCCTGCTAAAATTTTTCAGGCCAATATTTCCGTTCACTCGTCAAAACTTCTCATCTTTGACAGTGGTGCTACAGTTCATATGATTAAGCAACGCTCACATTTTAAAACTTATTGCCATTTTCGTTGACCAATTAAGCTTGGGAATGGAACAATAATTCATAGTGTTGGAAAAGGTTTGATAAACTTAGTAACACCAAGAGAAGTTATTACTCTCACCAAATGTTTGCACGTTCCCAATATCAGTCAAAATTTGATAGGCATTGGTCCGTTCATTGCTCATGGATGCTCCCAACAAGTCAATGCTCATGGTCATATGACTATCAAAAAATCCAATGAAATTATATTAGACGGTGATTGGGATGAATCTGAAGGCCTTATAGTTCTAAATGCAAATTTTGGTCAGCACTATGTTCCTTCGTTTAAATCTTTCCTTGCATCAAACTCACAAAACTTGTGGCATTACAGGCTAGGCCATTCAAACACACGATATTTAGACAAACTTCAATCTAAAATTGGTTTTAAATTTTCTGGTGTTCTCGATTTCTGTGAACCTTGTGTAAATGCAAAGCATAGTCATATTCCATTTTCTGGTGTTGTACCTAGAGACAATCAATTTTTAGAATACTTACATTTCGACCTTAGCGGAAAAATTAGTCCGCCCTCTCTTGGAGGAGCTTCATATTTTTTCAAAATCATTGACTCCTATACTTCATACCAATTTGTTTTCCTTTTAAATCAAAAATCTGCTACTTTCAATTCTTTCATGCAATTCAAAACTCAAATCAAAAACATTTCTAATTTTAAGGTTGCAAATTTTGTATGTGATGGAGGGAGCAAATTTATTAATAAAAGCTTCAAAGATTTGAGTGCTAAAGATGGTTTTAAAATGATTGTTACCTCACCTTACACGCCACAACAGAATCCAATTGCAGAGCGTGGTAATAGGACAACAACCAAAATGGCCAAGGCAATTCTTTTCAATGCTAAATTGCCAATAGAATTTTGGGGTGAAGCAGTAAACACATCTGTTTACATTGAAAATAGATTACCTTCAGCTTCGATTAATTTTGAAACTCCACACAATATGTGATTTGGTCAAGACCCAAAAATTAATCATATGAAAGTTTTTGGTTGCAGTGCATTTGCCTTAATTGATAAATCAAAAAGAGGTGGAAAGTTTCAACCAAATTCAATCAAATGCTGCTTTCTTGGTTATGGCAAAGACATGACGTCATATCAACTTCTTCTATTGGATAATCGCTCAATTATGTATTCACACAATGTTATTTTTGATGAATCGACCTTTCCAATTCAAGACTTGTCAGCCAATTATCAATTATAAAATCTTTTCATTGAAGATGTCAATATTACAGATTTCAATATCACTAATTCACAAGAACCAGAATAATCTTCTTTGGAGGATGATCTAGATCCTGTCTCTGATGCTCCTCCAAAAATCAACAAATTTTGGGACTATCAACTGACTCCCAATATTGCATCAAAAGATATTAGTTCTTCCATAGATACGAGTAACATTCTTGAAACACGTTGTAATAGAGTTCCTTGTAAATTAAATTCTGCAATTGAAATCAAAAATTATTTGACGTCAACAAATTTAATTAAAAATCATTCAATACATGATGACATACCTAAAGTTTATCCATCAGATCCCCTCAATTATTTTGAAGCAATAAACAGAAGAGATGGTGATTCATGGATTGATGCAATTAATCAAGAATTAAATATGATCAAAAATCAAAATGTATATGAAATTGTTGAACGGCCTCCAGATACCCCTGCAATAGGTTCAGTGTGGGTTTTAAAAATAAAGAGAGATGCCAATGGCAATATTCAAAAATACAAGGCTCGTCTTTGTGCAAGGGGTTGCTTGCAAAAAGCTGGTGTAAATTATTTTGAAACGTTTGCACCAACAGGACGACTCACAACGCTATGAGTACTTGTCAGCCTTGCTACCCGTGAAAATTGGGACTTTATTCAGATGGATGTCAAAGGAGCATTTCTTTATGGCAAACCTGATGAAGAAGTTTTCATGAATATTCTGTTGGGCATGGAGAAGCCATCTAACTTCAAGAAACCAGTTTTATTACTAAAGCGTTCTTTATATGGGCTTAAACAAGCTTCAAGATGCTGGTATACTGAGTTAATTAATTTCTTTACTTCACTCAATTTTTATCCATTGGCAGAAGACCCATGCCTCTTTATTCATGAAAGTTCAACACATCCCTGCTACGTTCATTTACATGTGGATGATTTGTCAATTTTTGGCAAAATTATCTCCTGGTTCAAAGAAGCTATTAATTCAAAATTTGACATGGAAGATTTAGGCAATGCAAAATTCATCTTGGGCATGAGGGTAAAAAGGGATAGATCAGCAGGCATTTTATCTTTGTGTCAAGATCAAGAAATCAGAGACTAACTTGCATCTTATGACATGTTGGACTGCAAATCATCAGACACGCCTATGCAGATGAATACACAGTTGTCTCCAGCCACTGAAGATGAGATTAAAGATTTTTCTCAACTCAACATAAACTATCAAAGAGCGGTAGGGAGGCTTAATTATATTACACAGGAAACTTGACCTGATATTGCCTTCATCAACAGTCAATTGGCTCAACACTTAAACGCTCCTGGTATTAAGCATTGGTTAGCTTTCAAAAGAGTGCTGCAATATCTTAAAGGAACAATAGAATTATCCCTTTCTTTTCATTCTAATTCCTCATTCATCAATGAGGGTAATTATAGTTATTCTCTACCAACAGGTTATGCTGATGCCAATTGGGCTGGTTGCCAAGTCACAAGGCACTCAACCACAGGTTATGTCTTTATTATCAATGGTACTGCAATTAGTTGGCGCTGCAAGAAACAACCTACAGTCGCCGCGAGTACAACAGAAGCCAAATCAAAATCCACAGTTGATGCAGCACAAGAAACTATATGGATGCAGACATTGTTTAGTGATCTAGGTTTCGATTGCAAGTCATCATCTAAACTTTTCTCTGATAATCAATGCTGTATTTCACTATGCAAGAATCCTATTTTTCATGCTAGGACTAAACATATAGAAATACAGTTTCACTGGATTAGAGAAAAATTATTGAATGGCAAAATTGATCTTCAATATACTCCACAACTGATATTATTGCAGACATTTTCAATAAAGCACTCAGTAAGGAAAAATTCAAAATTTTTGTTGAGAAAATTGGCTTAACAGATATGATTGATAGCAAGGAGGGGTGAAGAACGAATAATTGTTGAATGTTATTCTATTTTCTTAGTTTTTCCATTTATAGCTATAGATGTTACTTTACACATGTAGAAGTATACATATGGTGTTCTTGTATTTCCTTTTCAATCATATCTATTCATATTGACCAAAACATTAACTTATATAGTGTGCTCTCTTTGTTCTTTTTGCCCGTCTTTTATCTCGCTCAATATTATTTATTTATCCTTATTATTTAGGTCAGGTTTAACTGATTATCTATTTTACAATCATCTATTAATATTTATTCAATCTGTAATCATTGTATTCAGGTAACAGCGGCAAAGACCACTCATAAGGGCAGATCAGTTTATTAACGACTGCTTCTATTTTATCTTTATAAGGTTGGAATTTGTATTTAGCTATTGCCTAGGTCTTTTATCTCGCTCAATATTATTTATTTATTCTTATTATTTAGGTAACAGCGGCAAAGACCACTCATAAGGGCAGATCAGTTTATTAACGACTGCTTCTATTTTATCTTTATAAGGTAACAGCGGCAAAGACCACTCATAAGGGCAGATCAGTTGATTAACAATTGCTTCTATTTTATATTTATAAGGTTTCTTTACTTTGTTCTAAGTGTTCCACAAATTTTTATATTAATAAACATGGAGTCAATCAACATGGCATGTATATACTTGCTCAAAACAGGAAAGTGACCTGATCAACTTGAATTTAAGTATGTAAACTTTTGCTGAGGAGACTACCTGAAGCCTCAGAATTGAATTACTTAAGTATTCCTAAAATGAGTGATAGCGAGATATATTTTCCACTAAAAGTTTCCCATCTTCAATCCCCCACCTAAAACATGATTTTATGTCACTTTTCAGAGCAAATAAGTAGCAAGAAACCCACAAGCGTTTCCAGTTTGGAAGCATATTTTCAAGATCCTTACAGCTTTTCAGGCTGCATCCAAAAATTCTGTCCAAAAGGTTCAATGAAACAAGACCCTATAACACTTAAATGCTTAAACTCACAAGTTTTCAAACTGTCTATGCCCACTCTCAATCATGTACATATTCTACTTTATCGATTTTCCGTGTGTAGTTTCATGCCCTAAGGGAAAGTGATCCCAAGAGATAATTATATAAATGATAAACTCAGAAGTGCAGGATGGGTTTGATTTTAATATTTTTTTTGACAATATTAGTCTTAGCTGCCTTAATACTTTCAACATCTTTGTTTAGGGTATTAATCAATGAGTAGAATTTGTTTTGATTGATCATAAGAGTCTCTGTAAAACCTCTAATATCCCCAGGGAATGAAGAATCCCCTTGAGATGATCTGGTGCCTATGGGCGGTGATTAAGAAGTATTCATGAGATCAAAACTAGATAATTAATATTGCACATAGAATACATCCAAATCACAAATTCTTGCGGAATTTTTGTCAAAAAAATCAAAGCTGCTCTCACAAGAAAATGATTTACCTATTCAAAAGACAGTACTTCCAACTCATCTCCAACCCTTTTGAATAGGCAAATCATTTTTTCATGAGAGGAACTTTGATTTTTTTGTCAAAATTTTGGCAACCTTTTCTGACTTTGCTGTAAAACAGGGCTTGTAAAATCAACAGAAAGATCAAACATTCAAATAAAATAGAAAAATGAGGAATAACTCAAGGATTGAAGGAAGATGAAGAATTAGATTGATGGACTTTGGGTGACTCAAGTTGAAAATGATGTGTGGCATTCGCTCTGAGGTTCCAGAAATTGGTGGCGTTTGCAATTGCATGTTGCGTTCGTCGAGGCATTCGCAATTTTGAATGGAACCAAAAGCGAATGCCATGGTGACATTCCCATCGGGAACATCAGCAAAATGTTGGTAGTGTATATGATCAAGTGAGGACGTGTAGAGAAATAGAACAAAGTGGTAAGTGGAAGAAGACAAAGTATGAAAGCAAACAATTCTATTGAGCTATATATACTGTAACTATCACTTCTCATGCTAAACCAATACAGGATTCCTTCCTTCTACATACACTTGATATTAGTCTACTTTGGGACAAGTAATGCAGTATTCGTTGTAACATATGATAAAATAAGAAAAATAATACTGAGATATACGTATATACTAACACTCTGCCTCATTACTTGAACCAATAGTGCGCCGACATTCATTTAATCCTAGATCTGTTCTAAATTTTTCAAATTTTGTGCAATCCAACGTCTTCTTCATTATATCCAAAACCATATCATTTGTTGAGCAATATTTGAGGTTCAATTCACCATCAAGCACTTTTTCTTTTACCCAGTTGAAATGGACTTCAATATGTTTTGTGCGTTTATGAGCTACAGGATTCTTTGACAATGCTATCGCTCCTTGATTGTCACCATACAATAACATGCCTTGATTATTTTCATACCCTAATTTGCTTAATAATTTTTGTAGCCACACTCCTTTTAAGCCTGCATCAAGATATCCGTTATACTCAGATTCCGTTGCTGATGTGGAAACTGTATTTTGCTTTTTGCTTTTCTAAGATATTGCTCCACCACCAAGTAGAAAGGCATACCCATTTGTTGATCTTCGTGTGAGGCTACATCCTGCCCAGTCAGCATCACTGAAACTAGTGAGTGTTTGAATGTTGGGATTTCTCTGTGTTGGTATTAGTGTTTTGAAGTCTCTTGAGTATATTATGCCTACATTGGTCGTGCCCTTGAGATATCGTAAGATTCTGAGCACAGCTTGCCAGTGGAGTTGGTTGGGTTTTATAAGGAACTGAGATAGGTAGTTAACAGCATGGGTAATATTGGGTCTGGTTCATTGAGCTAAGTAACCAATACTTCAAATAACACTTTGATAGTCATTTCCTGTTTTTAGGAAATGAGTGTGTTGTTTGTCATCGGAGGGTAATAGTTGGATATTTGATTGCATAGGGGTGGGATTACTTTTACAGTCTGCCATTCCAAATATTTCTAGTAGATCTGCTATATACTGGCTTTGATGTAGTTGAACAGTTGTTGGGTTCAATTGTGTAATTTGAATACCGAGCAGATATGTGGCTTTAGTGAAGTCATGTACTTTGAAGTCTTTTGATAGTTCAGCATGAAATTGATGCACCCCATGACCAATTATTGCCTTGTTGTCAACCCAAATAAACACATATAAGTAGTCTTCATTCAAATCTTTTCTGATGAACAAGCAAGGATCACTTTTACTGGTTTTGAATTTGTGTAAGCTCAAAGAGCATGGTCTCTGGATACTTCCTGAGACCATGCTCTTTGAGCTTGTTTTAACCCATACAAGGCCTTTTTTAGTTTCAATATGCGTCTGCCATTGTTTAACTCCTCTATTTCCTTTTTACAGTTCAGATTCGATTGATCTAGCCACTCAGTAAATCACTCAGGTGGTTGTATGAAGATGTCTTCATCTAGGGTACTGTTCAGGAAAGCCGATTATATATCTAGTTGGTGCATAGGTAGTCCTTCAATTGCTGCAAGTGAAGAAATAGTGCACAATTTTACCATTCCTCCAGTTGGTGCAAACATTTTGTTAAAGTCTATTCCATGTCTTTGAAGGTAACCTTTGATGACAAGCCTTGCTTTGAACTTTTTGAGCACTCCATTTTTGTCATATTTGGTTTTAAAAAGCCAATGTGTAGGGAGTGTCTTTTGTCGATCAGTTGGGATGGTGCACCAAATTTGGTTCTCATAAAGTGAGTCAAGTTCCTCTTTAATTGTGCTGGTCCACTGTGATTTTTGAGCCCCACTTATAGCTTTCCTGTAGTTTTCTGGTTTGGTGTTTTGTTGTTCTACAAAATTTATAAGTGCATTGTGTGTGCCCTCAAGTTCTGTTACCAAATTTTTTGTGTGTGATCTTAGAGTGGGTCCTGAATGCTTATTTGAGTTATTTTCAGCCAGTGGTGTCCCAAGACAAAGGATTAGTCATCTTGACACAGGGTTTTCATGAGAGCTTGATGGTTCTTCAGATTGTTCCTCTACGGCGTCTTGAAACTATTCACTGTCCTCATCATTTGAGTTGACCAGTGTGTTGGTTGAATTAGTTATTGAGATGATGTGAAACTTTTCTTTTGGACTATTGTGATCTTTCATTGAGAACATCAATTTGTTAAAGGTGGAATTGTGAGTAAAGAATCTTCTTCTTGACTGGATCTCCATCAGCTTGTAGTTATTGTTTCATTCAGAATATCCCAGTAAGACACATCTGACTCCATTTGGTGCAAACTTACTTTTTCTTTGTTTCTTAGTAATATTGGCAATGGCTTATCACCCAAATGGGTGAAGATATGTTATCTTAGGTTTTCTCCCTGTGAGAGCTTCATATGGAGACATCATCTTTGCACCTTTACTGACTATCAGGTTTTCCAGATACACAGCTGTGGTTATTGATTCTCCCCAGTAACTGAGTGGTAATCCTGACTGATATAGCATAGCTCAAGCCTTTTTGGTGGTGATTCAATTACCTTGCTCACTGATTGGATTCTGCTCTGGGGTGTAGGGAGCTGTGACTTGGTGAACATATACCATTATCTTTGAGGTAAGTTTCAAATTTATTAGAACAGTATTCTCCTCCTCTGTCTGTTAAAATAATCTTAATTTTTGAATCACAGATGTTCTCATATATTGATTTGAACTCTATTAACTTAGACAATTCTTCATCTTTGTTTTTTAATAGATATACAGCTTTTGTCAGCCTAGATATCCCTAGGACTGAGTATTTCTTATTCTTAAAATAAGATAACCTTAAGTACATTAAGCTTATATCTTAAAAACAAGGTTAAAAATTATATGTACAATTACAATACATATATATATAATTATTACACCATTATATAACTTATAGTAGTTTAAATAGCTTATCCATATCCTAATAATACTTATTAAGGTGTTAATGGAGTCATAATATACTTATCCTAAGTGATATTAAGTAATTATTGACATACATAAGCTTAAATGTATACATAAAGCTCATATTCAGTGAAATATGCAGTATATTATGTATATTTAGGTCTATAAGTGGGTTTTAGCCTCTTAATAGCCTATAACCTTTGTTTTTCTGCTTATTTTAGGTCATATGGACGTAATCAGTGGATTAAAAACGCCTACAGAAGCATACACATCTATATCAGGTGCATACACTCAGGTTGGACAACTTAATCTGCTTCCTTGGATGGATATTCACGGATTTATGGGTTATGAGGTCATTGCTGGGTAATGTGGATTCTTGGGAATGTTATTGGGGGCTTGGAAATTTCATTTGTTTCCTTTATATGTTTTGGGTTTCATTAAATCTCTTTTGGATTACTTATTTTACCTGTTTCTTTATGGTATCCACTTTTATCTGGATTTTCTAATTATGTTTTGGGTCTGTGTTATCATTAATTGTGATGGAGGGTCCTTACTGGAGGTCTGGGTGTTGAATATGCTTTAAGTAGACGCCATGGGGAGGTGATGGGCCCTCACAGTGCTGTAATTGCTGGGGATAGCAGTGACATCATCTGGATTGAAGGTCTGTGCACTCCAGGGGATTTGGGTATAAGTATGGAGGGATTTTGATGGTTATTTATCATCAATTACTTACTAAAATTTAATAAAACACTTCAATACAATTATTAACATTTAGAAATATATTATAAAGCCTTTTATAAGTTGATATTGTCATTATATAAGCTATAACTATATTCTATTTATCTATTTTCCACCACTAAGCACACATTTAAATCCAAGTATTGTGAGTTTTATTTGAGTATAACTATTTTATTAGTCTTCCCCTGAGGTTTAATCAGTAAATCATATATCAATAAGTAGTAGGACCATAAATAAATACTATTTTATCATACTTATATACTAGAAATACTGACAGCTTTAGTTGAGGTTAATTCATCAGTGATTTTCATATAATACTCATAGCCACTGTTGGTGGGTGGGCATATTCATTCACTGAGGTCAGTGTGAACTACTTCCATTGGTTTCTTAGGTGTTGGAAAATGTCCTTTGAAAGGTAAATTTGTTGCTTTTGTCATTTCAAAAACTTCACAGAAGAACTGACTGTTGTCTAGTGTATCTTCAACAGTTGACTTGGTGTATTTCAAGTTTGGGTGTCCCAGTCTATCATTCCACAGTTTAATGGAGCAAATCAAGGCAGATTTGGCAGGTTTGAATTTTCCACACATTTTACAAAGATTTTTCTTGACATCTTCATGAAATTAAATTTTTTCATAGCTAATGATGCATCTTTCAGGGTACTTAAGAAATTTTACTTGATAATTCTTTCTCCAAAATTCAATGGTTTTGACAAGATCATAAGGTAATTTAGGTACATGGAGTGCATCAAGAATCATGGTGTTATCTCCTCCACAAGTTTAACAGTTCCTTTTCTAACACACTCTGTGTTCTCATTGCCAGATATAATGTCAAACTTAGTACTCTGATAGGTCCAAAAATATTTTTGGACTCTAATCATTGTTGAAGTGGCTCCTGAATCAAGAATTGGTTTCAGGTTGGTGTTGATGTTGCTAGAGGAGATAAAAACATACTGATTGTACGCCATCATAGCTGATTCTTCTGGCTTCATGTTTTTTTTGGCAATTATTTTGCCGATTGATTTGGTTTTTCTACCCAACTAGGCTTGCCCAGCTTCTCTCAGCACTTGCTCTCAAGATGTCCTATTTTGTTGCAGTGAGTGCACTTCTTTTGAGGTTTTTTCTCTCTGGTTTTGGAATTATCAGTTTTGCCTGAATCCATGACCAAGGCACTTGTTTTTGTCTCACTGGTAAGATTTTTCTGGAGGTTTTGAAACCTGTTGGTCTCTTCAAGTATTGCCAGTACATTTGTCATGTTTATCTTTCCAGAAGCTAGAATATTTTGCACAGTGGTTTGGAATTGGTCAGATAGTTTCATGATTATCTGAGTTGCCACAGTGTCACCTTTGTAGCTTATTTTTGCATTTTTCAGGTTTTGTAGCACTTTTTGGATATTATAGATGAAGGTTTTGAGATCAGTGGAGTAGGTCAAATCGTTTAATGATTTGTAGGCAGCGGCTTTAGTGAATTGATTAACTTCAGCCTGTTTTTTTTTCAGTTTTATCCATGTTTTATATGGATCTCTTTCAGCTCTGGACAATCACAAATTATCATTGTGTTTTTGTGGTCAAGATGTCAAAGGATCATTGAGTATGCCTTCATATTTATCTTTTGACGTTTTTTGATTTCATTAGCACTTGGAGATGCTATGATAGCTCTGTCTTCTTTTTCAGTTGTTATTATGACAAATTTGTTTTTGGTTGCTTCCCACAGGTCAATCTCAAAAAGGAGACCTTCCATGTGAGCCGTTAAGGTAAAGTAGTTGTCATTTCCAAGTTTACTATTGCTTTTATTTTCAAGTGCAGATATTAATTCACAAATGCTATTGTTTTCCATCTTGTTACTAGTTGTTGTTTAAGCTTGGGTGCATGAGCTTGGTACTGATAATGTGTTATAACAAAGAAACTTTAATCACACGTAAGTCTTCTCCTCTAGTAACATGGATGAAGCTGAAGTTTCTGATTATAATCACCACAGAAAAAATGGGGGGGTATTTCTAGCAATACCCCTTGCTTGAACTCCGTTGAGCCACAAATCTATGCTTGAATTATGCACACATCATCACCATGTAGGAAATTGTTTGGCCTTACATTTAGTCAGAGATTTGTCACAAATTGAGCTCAAGATGAACCTACATTGATCACCGTTTGATCTTGTAAAATCCTAATTTGATCATCAGTTAAACTCCCTTTGATCTCACTTTGATCTAACATAAGCTTTTGCATATCCAATATGTCAACTATTCACTTTCAAAAAGATTCGTAATGAATTTCACATGGAATATTAGAAACGAAACCAGTAATTTTGAGTAAATGTCTCATCAAAATGATTAATCTACAACAAAATACCATCAAAATTCAATCTGATTACTGAAAACTTTTGGTAAAATGACTAATAGATATTTAAATTGGAAAATAATATTCCATTTCTCAATTTCAAATTCAAAATATAAATCCTCGTTTGAAATGTGAATTTTTTAGATTCCTTGCCTTCCTATATTATGAGTAATATTTGAGGTATTTTACACCTTTGTAAATATGGTGTTGTGCTGCTAGAAATTATCTCTGTTTCAATTCAACTTTATTGAAGCTTGATTCCAGAATGATACATATTTTATAACTATTTTCAGAAAAAAGTCACTAGTAATGAATTTAGCCTTTTATCTGTCCTTTATTAAACCTCACTTAATCCTACTTAAATCCAAATTGACCCACAAAAACCTTATTTGGGATATTTTTTAGCCCAGGATGATTCAAGATTGGAGCAAAATATTATTTTAAATATCCAATATGCCTATTGATTAAATTTCTTCAAGCTTACTTTAAATTCACATTAACATTAACTTTCACAGGAAATATTAAACACAAATCTTGAAAATATAGTATTTAAAATCATAATAAATATAATATAATATGCTTACAACAAAATTTTCTTTCTGGATTAATTGAAACAAAAAATTGTTCATTTGTGAAAATAGAAAAAATAGTATCCATCCTGAATTTAGAATTCATTTTTAAAAATTTAATGCCCCCTCACTTTCAAGTTTATCATGTATTTCGAAAATTATATTTTTAATAATTTTGTGAATAGTACACCTGAGATATAAACTTGGGGATATCAAAAACTAAAACATCAGCAAATTGAAATGTTTTTTATTGTTATGAATGGAAATAATGATTGAAAAACACCATTAGAGCAAGTTTGATTTTGAATAATAGGCATACTTTCTCATGTAAATTTCAATAAAAATAATTTTTATTCTTACATAAGTTGCGGTGGATACATTTGAGCTCAAAAAGAATTAAAATTGACAAAATAAGACTTCTATAATTCATATTCAAAAATGAAATCACCCTTCATTATCTACCTGTAAACTATTTTAAATTTAATAATTTCAAAGTCAGTATCTACTGATGTTATTTTTTCTTCTAAAAAATTTATTATATAGATTAATAGTCATAAACAGTTGACATAGATGTTAAATTTATATAAGCAATCTTTAATTCATAAAATGATAAAACTATCTTTTATGTAAAAAGTGATGAAGGAAAAAAATATTATTAAATTTTTGATGCACTATCAATAAAATTGAAGATGGAGCATATCAAAGGTTTAAACTTAATTTCAATTTTGATATCATCATTTTATTTTATTTTACTTGAGTAGAAAACAGATTTTAAATCTCAATATAATTTTAAATCCCATTAGTTTGTAGATTTCAACATTTGAAACTATGAAATAAATATTTATGAAAGAATTTTACAATATTTGCCCTTCTAGAAACTCATAAATCCAACTTCAAATCTTCTAACCTTCACAAGTAACCACAATGCATTCTGAAAATACTCTATATTTAAATAATTAAAGGTAAATAAAATTATGTTTTTATTCTTTATTTCAATTTTTGATAAATAATATATATATATACATATATATATATATATAATTTCTTAAAAAGTCTAAGAGGGAACTTAATAGTGGTTTTGGAATTAGATATATAGATTCAACTTTCAAAAAATTTGTTTGGAATAAATTACAAAGACAAAAAGGATATATTTTGATGAAAGAATACTGATTTAGGTTCTCTTAAAATATTATTAACCATTTTTATGGAATATTAATCCATGGTTATCATTCTTTATGATATTATCATAGAATTTTTTCCTTTTTTAATATAATGATTTTCTATTGTGTGGTATGTAGGCTAAGATAAGTTTAAAAGATTTATTGAAGATATATATACCAGAAACAGTATAATCTGTAGATTTATAACTATAACTTACTTTTCTGATGTTTTACATCATTGATAAGTAGCTCATGCATTACACAAGTAAATAATTATAGTCTCTGGAAATAATTCCTTGTGAATTTCAAATTTTTTGTTATTCTTAAAATCATTACTCAAATAAACTAAAAATTTCTTCAAATATTGATTGAAAGAAGGAGTTACAAAATCTTATTTTGTAGTTATAAAAGTTTGAGTTATTTTTCATATTATCAAGTATAATGAACATTTGTAAATTTTAACTTGAAAACTAGTGATCATAGCAAAGTAATACTGGAAGAATCAGATAAAAAGGGTGGAATAAAGTCATAGCACAACAGGAAATGATACAAAATTGTTGATTTTTATCTCATAAAATTCAACTTATTTTTAACATATTTTACCACCTTTAGATAATGTTTAGTGGATTTTAACATTATTATAACAAGCAAACTTAACAATGTTTTGATTTTTTTAACAAAAATAAATATTGTTAGATCATTTTTTTAAAAAATATGACTTATTTTTATGCTTTATCTACAATAGTTAGTAGTTTTTTTTGCAGAAATTACTTGTTTTGATATTCTATTTTTGAATTTTTTAAGAGACTTCATTGCATTAAAGTTTTGTAATAATTTTTCATTAAAGCATCATATTTTAAATCTAGAGAATTGGTTTTGAAATAATATATATTTTCATGTTAATTGACTCATTATTTTTGGATTGATAAATTATGTTAAAATTGGGATTGCTTATTTCTAGTGAGTGTACATCATAGTTTGTTTTCAAATCAAAGATTAATAAATGGTGAAATTTGGTAAAATTCTAAATATCTTTTAAACCTTTTTGATTTAAATAATGTTTAATGTTATGTAATAATTCTATAAGTAGAACACAGTTAAAATCTGATAATGGTACATTGCTTTCAATTTCTAATACTAAAATTCTATTCTACTTGAAACAATGTAAACTAAAGCTTGGTATCTCATAAGAAACTCACAATTTTCAAAAATCATATTTCCAACTTTTCAAACATGATACACATTAAAATATATTTTTAGAATAATTTCCTAATTAGTTTCAAATACTAGAAAATAATGACCTCAATTTATTTTAATACTTAAACCATTCTGATGAGTGAATTTCGCAATCCTCTAAGTAACATATGGTTACCATTTATACCCATATGCATGAATTCTTCTTTTGTTTAATTTTCGCTGAATCTAAAAAGTAAAATCACATGTTGAATATCATCTATAGATAAACTTCTTATATTAGAAGCTAATATTTCATATGAGAAATTTGTTATTGAGTTTGGGAAACATTAATAAGTGTTGGGTATTATAATTGAGCCATTTATTCAAGTAAATAAAAAAGGATGACCTTCTAAATATTTCATATATATATATATATATATATATATATATATAATAAAAATTAATTATATAGTAGCATTTAACCATGTTTTTATACTAATGTCATATAAAAAAAGGGATTGAACTAAAACTTTCAGTAAAGAAAATAAAAATAAGATAAGTTAATATTCTTGTTTATATTCTCATATTTTTGAAATGGCTTACTTAAGGGAGAAAATTATTTGGTTTTAGAGTACAAGAATTTCTAGATAAAAATCTTCACAATATAGTTTGACCCTCTCAAAAAGAAAATTCCTCAAATTTTACTATCACATTTTATATATTTGTTAAGTAATAGAAAATGGAGTTGTGTCTTTGACAATGAAGCTTTAGAAAATGAAATAAATGATTTAAATTTATAATATAATTTTTGAAACAATAAATCATGTATTCAAAAAAAATTATATATCTTACAATCAAGATAACAGTATTAATTAAGCAACTCTAACAACTTTGGAAAGAAAACAAGAAAAAAATAATTAGTAAAATGCATAAGTTATTTTTAGAATTTAAGGAAACTTAATAGCTCTACCTGTAAACTAGCCTTAAAGCAGGTTTGGATTTAACATGTGGAAATTCATACATAGTACCCTTCCATCATTAGAGCAGAATAAAATTTATGTAGTTTTATTTTTTTAATTTATAATAGTATTTTTATTTTTGGCTTTTTCATTAGTATAACTATATATTTTTTAACTTTTTTGTTTTTCATAACATAAGTTCAAAGCTGCACATCACTACTTCAAGATGAAACTCCATATAATGTAATCAATGAATGATATATTATAATGAATTTTACTAGAGACTTTTCAAAAATGGTGATTAAGAATACTTATTATAATTTTTTAAATTTTTATTATTATTCTATCTCTTGAAAGGAGATGGCCATATCTCAATTTAATTAGTTTTTCCTCAGAAAAATTTATTCTTGATCTAAATAAAATTGCATCACTATTAACTAGATGTTATTATACAATTTTAACAATTTTTTTATCTGAACATAGTTGAAAGTATGTATAAATTAAAGTGTTTCCACATAGTCTTACTATTATCCCACCATTATTTTCACATGTAGATTTCATTATAACTGTAAAATAAGTTTTTCAATAATTTTAATAATACCTTAATATTTAATAATTTAGTTACATAGTAGATTTTTTATCCTTTTTTTATATGAGGCTTATTATATAAACACTACTTTTAGATTTTATCCATTTTGATGTCATAATTTAAATTTTCATTTAACTACCCAAATTATATCAAAAAAAATTCAAAAGTATATTTTTTTAATGTACTCTTTTTGATAAACTTATCATTTCTTATAGGTTATTCTTCAACTATTTATTGTAATTAATTACCCACTCATTTATGGTCTGTTATTGTTGTTCATTACATACAGACAAAATAAGGATACTCTCATATTATATCAGAGTTTTAAATTAAAAAGTAAATACTAGTGGCTGGTATTAAATATGAAGTTGTTATAACTAAATTGAACATTAATTAATTATTAAATGGCATTTTATATTACAAATTTTATTGAATGTATATAAAAATAACCCTCAAGAAATATATATAAGATATATATATAACCATTGTATATCAAAAATGAAGTACTTATCAACATGGTCTTTTTAAATGATTTTCAAATTTACTTAAAGAGACATTAATATTACCAATTCAAATTTTATATCAAATACAACAATATTATTATTTCATTTTTAATTATTTTACAAAAAATTTGAGTTTAAAAGTAATTTAATTCAGTATTTAATGAATGTTTTTGAAAAATATTTTTAAAAATAGAAATAACCCCTCACAAAAAAAAATATAATTTTTTTACTTACAATTTGCACCATATTTCTACCCTTAAAATATTGGTATTCTTCTAACAAAAATATTTTTTAAATAAATTTATAATTTTTTTCATTATTCAATTACAAAATGTCAAATTTATAATTTATTTTACCTTACTAAAAAATTTAGTTGAAAATTTAATTTTGTATTTCCAAAAAATAAACTTAAATGTCAAAAATTAAAAAAACAAAATTATAAATATAATTATGAGAAAGAGGTAGATTAAATTTATAATATTCATATAAAAAAATTCATATATTTTATGGTGTTTGAATTTTAAATTTAATGTATTAAAAATAATTATTAAATAACCAAGCCAAATGAAATTGGCTTGGATTTTTGGTATCACTAGCACTTATTTTTTTTCTTATACTCACATTTTAATTTTTAATTTTTTTTTTTCTACATTTCTCATTTTTTTTTTATGATTTTTAATGTTTTTAAGACCGAAGTTGCTTTCAAACAACTTCGGTCTAACGTTTCTCTCACTTTCCCACCAGATTGCACCTGGTAGGGAAAGTCGCTTCCATTTTAGAGACCAAAGTCCCTTGCAGGGACTTTGGTTTCTCTGTGTGCATTGCACAGCCAGAAAAAAACTGGCTGTGCAATGCACTGCATGCAGCACATGCAACACGCATCGCTGCTGCAAGTAATGCGCATTGCATGCAGCAGAAATGCGCGTTGCATGCAGCCTGCATTGCTGCTGCATGCAACGCGCGTTTCTGCTGCATGCAGCGCGCATTGCACATGCTGCGCATATCTCATGCAGCTGACTTGATATCAGCTGCATGAAATATGGTAGCGATTGTGCAACGTGCGTTGCACACTGCTTTGGCCACCTCCCAGCCTAGTAAATTAGCTGGGAGGGTGGCAAACATTACAGCAAGCAATCGAAGTTGCTTTTAGCGACTTCGATTGCTTGAAAGAGACACTTCCAGCCAGGGGAAACCTGGCTGGAAGTACTAAATTGCAATGTAAGGGACCCAAGCCAATTTCAAAGGCTTGGGTCATAAATTAAGGTTTCTAAAAAGCAGCCAGTATAAATCTGGCTGCAATAAAAAGTAAATTTTTTAAATAAAATACATAAAAAAATAAAAATTTGTTCAAATAAAATATACAACACTCTTCAGCCAGTAAGAAACAGCCTTCCATTGTTACACATAGAAACAAAATCAAATGTTTCTTTCATCAACATTGGCCATGTTTCAATATTTTGAACCAAGTAAGATCAGGAAAAAGGTCACAGCAAAAAAATTGCATAATTAAAAGTCTCCCAATTTAATATGGTGCGGAGGTTCATATTTTAGAAATAGGTGGTGCACATTATAGTTTCCTTTAAAAAAATTCAAAAATGAATTAATTTTGGCGCAATGTAAATTTAAATGTGATGAGTGTATGTTTTTTAGCTACGTGAAACATGGTAGCTAGAATTATGTGGCATCAATTTTTTTTAGATGTGAAATTCAGTGTTCCACAAATGTGCATCTGTACAACATGCAGCCAAGTAAATTCTAGCTGGAATTAGTATATGCATAGGAAAAAATGATCATGCTGTGTACAGTGCCTTTGCAACATCATTCTTGGAATTTAGATGAAGTTTATCATATGACTTGGAGAGCTGCATTTTTTTGAAAATGTGATCAGTGAAAATTCATGATATATACATCTGTTTGCCACCCAATTTATTTTTCCTTTCTCTTTCTCACTTGCCTTTTTCAAAAATTATCAATCATATTTTTGCTTTATCATTTTGAAATATTGGTACTATTTTCTTGACCTTATCTGATTACCGGTAAGCAAATTTTTCTTGCTATTGCATTTCATATCATTTTGGTTTGTTACACTTTTTTACACTTTTGACAAGTTAATCTAATGATTCTAATTCTGAATTTATTTTTATGGTATCTTTTACTGTACCCTTTCGATTCATTATAAAATAATTCTTTTTCAGTTAACTTAAAGTTTTTTTATTTCTTTGTCAATTTACTTTTCTTTATTCCTTATCAAAAATGTTCAATTTATTTATCTAACCATTTATTTTTTAAAACAGTGATTATAAAATAAACTTTATAATTAATTTTGATCAATCAGCTACAAATGGAAGAAGATTTTATAGACATGTAAGTTCATGTTTTGCTTATCATTTTTCTATATTTCTTTAATACTTTCTCAACCATTATATTATTAATATGAAAAGTAAAACATCATCTCGTACTTGCTGAAAGCATACAGGATAATGTTTTGCTTTTCATAATAATAATTAGATTGTTTGTACTTTACCTTTAATTTATTGATTTTTAAGTTGTTTCAAAGTCTCGTACTTGCTGAAAGCATACAGGACAATGCTACAATTTAAAAATTAATAATTTATTGAAGTATAACTTTCTAAGTCAATATATTGATCAGAGCAAGATTTTTCATTTTATATATGTAAATATCATAATTCCGTAAATTTTTTAATATTACTAGTGTATTGGAGTTATATTTTCATTATATTATTAATATTAAGTGTAGAGCCGAATCTCGTACTTGCTGAATGCATACAGGATAAAGCTATACTCTTTATATGTATAATTTAATAAAGTATACCTTTGAAACGCTTTCTTAATATTTGAAATAAAGAAAAAGTATATAAATTTACTAATATGTAGATATGCTAACTTTTGTATTTCTAATATTGAAGATATGATAAAGTTAAAGGTATCATTGACTGATAATTGAAATTATGTTACTATTTTCTAATTTTTGATTTTTTTCTATTTTAAATCAAAATTGAATTCTCTTAGGATTGAACCATCAATGAGTAACGATTTGAAAAAAAACGGCCAGGGAAGAACTCTCACAATAGGTGGGCGAAAGACATTGCTACTGGAATGAAACTTGTAAACGCTCTTGGAATGGATACAAACAGGAAGAAGCCACATTTCTATGCACGATCTTATGCAAATAATATGACAGATTGCAATAATTATTACAATTTTTTTCCTGGATGTAGTATTTATAAACCAAAAGGTGTCTTAATACCTAATGTTCTTGTGCAGACTTTTGAAATTCATGAGCTCAAAGAACTAGATATGTTAGAAGCTACAGTGCGATGCATTAAGGATCTTTCTTACTGCGAACATGAAATTAAAAATAATGGTTATCATCAAAGAGCTGGTGGTTTTGGAAAATTTTTTGGTGGTGGCTTTATTTTAGATAGAAAGAAATCTTTACATATTCGTAAGTATCACTTTTTTTAATTTAAATACTGAAATTTTGAATGCATTTCCTTGCAGATGAATACACTGATGATATTGTAAAAACGGATGAATATAAAAAACGAATGAAGAGGATTGCAATGTACTTTGAAAATTTTTTTAAAAAAATATCATATGTAAAGTACAATGAGGCAACTAATCTTTGCGCAAAACTTGGTATTCCTGGATTTTCAAAAGTTTCTAGTGAAGAAGAGGGTGTACCGTTTGCTAGTAATTTAACTTGGACATCTGGAGGGAATGGTAATGGGTTCTCTAATGAGGTTCATCTCGATAAGGATGCAAGTGAGTACACTTTAGGAATATTTTTTCCTAAAGATACAGAAAAAAACACCATTCATATGAAGTATGATAAGACCCAACCACAACAAATAGGTGATAAGAAAATTTGATTTTCTTTTGAGGAAATATATAAGTTGTGAAATCTTTAAATGTCATTTTTATTAAATTGGTAGCAAAGGTTCTAAAATGAAAAAAACTATAATAAAGAATTTGAAATATATTAGCCATAAAAATGTGCTTTTAATGCTACCAAGTTAACTGTATAGTATTTTAGGTCAAACAGGCTTATTAATAAAAAAGTTAATAATAAAGAGTTGAAGAAAGAATTTTGAATCAATAATATATTAAATTGTATTTTTTTAAGAATTTACTCATTTAATTATTTAAATTGTTCTACTTCTGATTAAAAATGTTACAATCAACAAAAATATTTGTAATAATTAATAGATTATATAATATTAAAGGTAGAGTAACAAAACTAGAGCAGTTATCATATTTTTATATAAACAATAAAATATTTAAGAATTTAATACAAGTATTTGAAATCATATAAGTAGATTTTAAAATCTTTGTTATTTCTGGACTTAAAATAATTTTTTTTAATAATTAATTTAGAAAATCATGTCAAAGGTTACTTAATAAATTTCAAAGATGGTCACATTTTTGACGTATTTGAAGGAAAATAACTTGAATTATACAAGATATATCATATAGACAGAACTTTATCTATTTACATGTTGGAATATTAATTTATTGAAAGGCTATGTTTAGCAAAAAAAGGTGATACTGGCTGAATGGAGCTCCAGTGATTAAGAAAATCTGCAGAAATAGCCCTAGCAATTCCCAGAGGACTTGGGGTATCAAATTTTAAAGGAAATGGATCACACTTGCCTATAAAAGGTTTTATTAATGTTAAAATATAGTTATTTAAATTTTTCCAAATTATTTCTTCCATCAAATGATTTTTTTTTTCATGTAAATTAAGAAACTTAACTTCTGATATTACCTCCAAGCAATCAGCTGCTGAAGCCAATCTATGATCTTGAGAGCTCAGAGATAAACCATGGACACCATCAATTATATAGAATGTGAAAGATTGATATCGGTGGTGGGAGTATTCAGAATTTATTTTGTTTAGTGCAGCCTTTTGTTTCTCTCTCATTATAGTCAGTTCAGTATTTTCGTTTTTCTCACTTGATTGTTGAGCTTCACTAGTCTTGCCACTTGATATTGTTGCAGCACAATATTTTGATTTAAGAATTATAATTGACATAATTATATCAATGATAATATTGCTGATTTGAAGAAGAGTTGACATTGATATATCACAGGTTTGAAGTGCAGTGGGACCAACTTCTAAGCCATCAGAAATCGGACTCTTCAGATTTGAAAGGTGAGCTAGAAGCTGAAGACCACGTTCAATTGGACAATCTGAGTTAATGTTTTGATGTGATGGAAGCTGGCTGAATTCATGTGCGGTCAGATAAAGTGAAGATGATATAAGAGATACCCATGAAGAACGGCAGTGGTCACTTGGGATCATTAATCTCATGAGCATTCGGATAAGATTGGATTCAGGGTGATCCGTTTTCTTTTTTGAGGAAAGTATTTCAGTATTTAAACCATCAGGATCACATAAATCTTCCATTTTTTTGAAATCAATATTATCGAGTACCCATAGCTGTGAGCTATCAATCTCTAAAAAAATATTTGCTACAAAAGGAAAAAAAAAATAAGTAAAAGAACAAAAGTCAAGACTAAAAATTATGGTAACTTACATAACTCAGTAAGTTTTGAAAGCCAATCTTCTCCACAAGATTTTTCCCAATGAAAAGTAAACATTGGAATATTTGACATGGGTTCTTGGGAAGAAGTAGAAGAGCGTAATTTGAGGAGAGTAACAATTTCCAACCACAACCTGAGGACCTTTGCCGTGCTGATTCTACCTTTATAAAAATTATGAATTTTACAGAATTCCTCCTGCAAATCAGATTCTTTTAGAACTGAGGGTGAATAAGTTAGAGGTTTTTTTGATATCTTGATTGGAGTTGATTTCATTGGTAGAGAAGCTTTCAAAGAGGTCAAAGTAGGTAATTTAGGAGGTGATTGGTATTGCTTCTTAGAAATGAAGGAATTTGGTGATGAGCTGTTTGAATCATCATCTTTATCAAACATATCAACATGTCTTGAAGAAGATTTTAAACTTTGCTTTTTTTGATGAACAAGCATAGCTTCATTTTTGACAGTTGATCATCGCTATTTTCATTGCTCTTTTCATCATCTTCATCAGGGAGAGGGCGTTTATGGATGGAACAATCTACAGCAGGTGAGTTTCTGGTACAAAATATCAAAAGAAAGATAAAAAGTACAATATGTAAGCAATAAAAGAGATATATGATTGAATTTTAAAGATAAAAGAATAACAATAAAAAAAAAGGAAACAAGAATATACTCATTATCAAAACCTTTGCTTTTTTTTTGAGATTTATTATTTGATACATCAGAAAATTCATTAGCAGAAGCCGGTTTAATACGTCGAACAAAAGAGGAGCCTTGGGATAATCTCTTTTTCTTGGAGCGGATAACAGGTGTTTCAAGATTTTCCTTAGAAGTTGAAGCATGAGTTGAAGCTGATGGTTCATCTGTCTCATCATCATCCCTAATGACAATGACTTCATCAGGAGGAATCATACCCTCCTCATAAGCTACAAATATATATGAAGAAAAAAAAATATTGATAATCTTATCTACTAATTTAAAAGGAGACAAAAAAGGTGATGAACATACATTTTTCAAGGCTTTTCACATATTGGAGTAAGTCATTACAAGGGTTAGATAAATATGAAGGAGAAGGATTATTGTTAAGGATCTTGACAAGCTCTTCTGTTTTATCTCTAGCCAATTCAAGTAAATTGCGATACTGAACTCTTGTTATTTCCTGCCTCTCATTGCTAAGTACAGGAGGGTTAGGTGCCATGCCATGTGGCAGACATGGTGCAAGCTCAAAAGCTTCAAAGCGAGTATCAATCAGAGAGTGGGATGAAACACATTTGGGTGCTGGAAAATCAAATTTTTGAAAAAAAAAGATATAGAAAATAAGTGAAATATATAAATTAAGAGAGAGGAACATGATATCCATACAAAGTGGAGGTGTAGGATTTTGTATACTAGACATATTGATTAATGAATATTAAAAAAAAGTATTCAATATCAAAAAATTATGATGTAATATGATGAATAATTATAAGAAACTCTATTCTAGAAAATTGAAGTTGATAATTTAATAGGATAAAAAATTGAATAACATTAAAATTAAAGTGAGGATGAAAGAAACAGAAAACATAAAGAGGGGGATTTTATATTATTTGAGCTTTTTTTAACATGTATTATTCATAGTGGGGTAAACTGAGTAACATGCTAAATCACAATCTGTTTATATTGAAGCGAAATTTGATGTAGCTAACAGAAAATACTAGTAATTCTTTGGGGACTTTTAGTGTGAAAAACAAATAATAACAAATTTATATCCCATATGCAAATTGCCACGGGTAAATACAAAATTTTTTAAATTAGAATTTACTCCTAAACAATGGAGATACACTTAATTAGTATATTATATGAAAAAAAAGGATAATCCTTTATGAATATTTGTTAAATTTACTTTCAGATGACAATGCGAGATTCACATATATACTGATATGCCTCATCAAACAAGAAATGAATTATAAATATAAAATTGGTAACATTAGAATTTAAGATAAGAATTTGTTTTTTAAGTGACAGGAGGAGTGTCAGGCTAGGGTGTGGGCACCGTGACCAAACCTTTGATAAACTTGGATACAACTAATGGGGAAAAAAAATTGAATAGTTTTATTTTGCAATATATCTTAGTCTGCACAAGATATTGCATTGTTGTACCTAACTATACCAAAATTGTTACTTTTCAAAAGTTATAGGACTACTAAGTTGATAAAATATTATTATGAATCACCCAATGAAATACCTTCAGCAACATTCAAAATTATTAAAATATTAATATTCAATTTGAGATTTGGATTAGCTAATTTTTCACAACTTACCACAGTTTTGATTAATATAATAAAACTTGAAAAAAATTGTTGAGATAACCTAGAAATGGGTGCAAGAAAATGATGAAACATATGACTTGAAACTTAACTCATACACTATTGATAAACTTCATGGATCCTGATTAATTTCTATCGAAATTAATTTTGAGACTAGCATATTGAATTTTAGCTATGACCAAGTACTGTATGTGCCATGGTTTGTATTCAATATATTGGTGTTGAAATTAATTTTGATAGGAATCAACAAGTATCACATGGCACCATGCATGAAACACTGACAGAAACCATCAAATTTATGAGGCAATGAACCTCATAATTTCGATCGAAATTAATATAGACCCCTGCATATTGAATACAAGCCATTTCACATGGACTACACAGACATAGATAAAATTCAACATGCATGGCTTAAAATTAATTTTGATCGAAATTAAACAAGGCATTAAAACATAAATTTTTATATGGCGTACTTGATCAAACCAGTTTATCTAACTGCTTAGCTTACCTATACTTATAGAAATTTTATGCATAGTCCATGTCCATATTAATTTCAATTGAAATTAATGTTGACTAATACATAATGAATACATGCTATGCCACTTACACTTGCCAGGCATAGCTACCATTAAATATGCCAGTATCAAAAATTAATTTCGATCGAAATTAATGAGCATGATAATCGTGAATTTCTGGAGTCAACTGCTTATTTTTATGCATGGTGCCTTGCCAACATTAATTTCGATTGAAATTACTTTTGATACTGGCATATTGCATGTATATATGCCTGGAAAGTGTAAGTGGCATAGTGTGTATTCATTATGTATTGGTCAACATTAATTTCGATCGAATTTAATGTTGACATTTGCATATTGAACCCAAGCCAGAAAACAACCCAGAAGATTCTTCATAAAACTTCCCATTAATTTCGATTGAAATTAAGGCTGACCATATACATATTGAATGGTAGTTATATCTGGTCTGAGTAAGCAGAGATTACTGATATTCAATATGTATTGGTCAACATTAATTTTGATTAAAATTAATGAGCATTTTGATCATGAACTTTTTCAGTCAGTTAGTTGTTTCAATGCATAATGGCATTCCAACATTAATTTTGATCAAAATTAATGTTGAAATGATATAATGCTTTTTTGCATGACATGTAAAGGACGGCAAGTATTTTTAAGTATTGAAATTTACTATACATGTTGAGGGTAAATATAAAATTTACATATCCATATTAATTTCTATAAAAATTAATGTTGACCAATACATAATAAATAGTAGATATGCCTGGCTAGTGTAAGTGGCATAGCTTTTTTTCAATCTGCACTTGGCAACATTAATTTCGATCGAAATTAAGGTTCATGATTATCATCAATTTATTCAGTCAGTTGCTTACTGTTATGCATGGTAACATGTCAACATTAATTTTAATAAAAATTGAATTTGACATGCCACCAAGCATTTTTATGTAAGATGAAAAGTAGGGCACTCTATTCTTAAGTAAACACATTACAATGCATATTGAGCATGTAAATATCATTTACACATTAATATTAATTTCAATCAAAATTAATGTTGACCAATAAACATTGAACACAAGCTTTACAACTTACACACACCAGATATAACTACCATTCAATATGTATATGGTGCTCACTAATTTCGATCGAAATTAATGAGCAGTTTTATGAAGAATTTTTTGGGTCGTTTGCTGGTTTGGGTTCAATATGAAAATGTCAATATTAAATTCTATTGAAATTAATGTTGACCAATACGTAATGAATACACACTATGCCACTTACACTTTCCAGGAATAGACACCATGCAATATGCCAGTATCAAAAGTAATTTCGATCGAAATTAATGTTGGCAAGGCACCATGCATAAAAATAAGCAGTTGACTCCAGAAATTCATGATTATCATGCTCATTAATTTCGATCGAAATTAATTTTTGATACTGGCATATTTAATGGTAGCAATGCCTGGCAAGTATAAGTGGCATAGCGTGTATTCACTATGTATTGCTCAACATTAAATTCGATTGAAATTAATATGGATACATAAATGTGACATAAAGAGGTATGGACCATCAATTTGTTGAAAATACATTTTTATATCTCATACATTATTTTTTTTTCTTAAATAAAATGTTACTCTCTCTCAATATCACTTTATAAAATTTACCAAGCTGCTTTGAAAAAAAACAGAATACATAAAATTCAATATAAGATAGCTATATTACACAGAAGATCACCGTTATACCTAAGTTATGATGATGCTGATGCTCTATTAATTGATTCCCGAATCTTTACCAGATCAATATCAGCTCCAACCCCAAGTGACTCACGTTCATTCACAGATAATCCTTGCAAAAATGTTGCTGAATAGCAATTCTTGGGGAGGTATTTGGGAACATTGAATATACCATTTTGTGCAACTGTCCTTTCTGATGACCGTTAATATGTTTTTAATGCTGATTTTTTTTGAGCTGGTGTATGGGCTAAGTCCTTTGTCATCTTATCCATTTTTTTAAACAAATCATTGAGTTCAGGATTTCGCCATCCAGGAATAGCTTGGATAGGTGCAGTTGGGGCTGGTGCTGGGCCTTCCTCGATATCAGAGATGCACCTAGTATCATGAAAAAGCACAACAAAACCTGGCACATCACTGCAGAGATCTCTTGCTAACTTGTAGCGTGCACTAGCAATCTGAATTCCAACTAAATCAGCTTCATAATAACAAAAATCAAAGTAAAATAAAAAACTTACCTTGGTCCGATAACGTTTTACTTGTGCCCTTGCCCTCTTTTCAATCTTTTCTCTTGCTACCCTTTCCTCTTCTTGCCCAAACAACCTTATCATCTCCTTCCCCTTATTAACTACCCATTTCTCAATAACACATTGAGTGAACTGAAGCTTTGACTGATCGATTGTATTCAAGGTGGTGAGCCATCTGGTACAGTGGTCGCATACTATGCTTCCCATGACTTGATTCCAAGTTGATTCTGAAAAATCACGGCAAGTCCAATCAAACGCGAATTTCCAAAAACCTTTTTCTTGCAATTCACGCTCTAAGTTTCTTTTGACAGAAAGTGGGATCGGTGCTCCTCCTTTTAGTCCTCGAGGCTCAGGTGCTGGAAAAAATTCGTGTAGTCAAATTTTGGATCGCAAGAAGGCTATAGAATTGGTTATCAGAAATTGTCGATCAGCTGCAGAATTGGCACGGTTAGAAGATTGGACTTGGGTTAGGACAGTTTGAATGGTTTTTAGTTTGAATTGGCTCCAATCTTTCCAATTTTCAATCTCCAAAGGTGTTGGGCTCGCAGGATATTTTGATATTTGTGTTGGTCCCCCAAGACAATACTTCAGAAAGTGGTAAATATTTCTATTTAGACTGTCCGAGCTCCTGGGAACATCATTCCTTCTAACTAAGCCTCTTACAGCCCTTAACCCCCGTTCTCGCTCATGAGACTCTGCTGAATTGAGTCTGTGGTAATCACTGATACCCATAATGATTGAGGGATTCACTAACAATTCAAATAAGTTAATTAAATTGGTTATTTTTCAATAAAAGAATACACTACAAATTTGACTTACCTGCTCCACTTGTGCTTGCTCCTTGGTTAGGCTGAGCAGATGATGATTGGTCTCCGAAAAATTCCCTCAATACTTCACTAGCCCAATCTCTTCCTAGCTGATCAGCTTGCTGATCAGCACTTTCAGAAGCAGAAGGATGATTGGGATTAAAATTTCTCGGTTCTGAATGAGACTCTTGGCCTGGATTGGGATTAGGTGGTGGGTTAGGATTAGGTGGTACAGATTGAGATGCATCTGGAGGTGGATCAGCAGAGGGTGGTGGAGGAGTATTTCCAGTATTAGTATGTTGAGGCGGAAAACAATCAGAATCGGTTGGGTCAACAGACATCCCTTCAAAATTATCATCCATAATGAACTGTAATAAAATAAAATAAAATAAAAATAATCAGTTGTTAAAATTTATACCTATCAAAGCTAAAGTAAAAAAAGATACTATGTATATAGTCTTGTAAACGTGTATGTTCTCTTGTCGAAAAATAAAGTGAATAATATATAGCTATCAGCTAAAGTTGGAAGGTCAAACTATTTATAGTAGATGAATGAGCAAGAAGATCATTCATTAAGTAAAAATTTTATCATATTTCTCATTATCATGATTTTATTTCTTTCATTCTTACATTTAAGATAAAAATGACTCATTGAAAGCATGGGTTCTCTCGCAATAAAAGCAACCAAAGTAATTGTTCACTGATTTATGATAAGGTAAGTTGGATGCATTGCATTTTTTAATCGAGCATTGAATTATTTCTTTCACCATTTACAAATATCACCAATCCTACAAATTTCCCCAATCCCAAATTAACACAAAGATGTTAGTCAACAGAAAATAAATTTGATTAATTTTTTCACTCACTACTGTCTGCAGTCCAATGGCAGTGACAACCTTGTCTTTGATTCCAAACATTCCTTTTTTGTGCTCGACAGTAGCTGCATGTCCAATTATTGCATCTTTATTAATCACAATTTGAGTTGCTTTGGCTACTCTTACTAACCGACAATGCACTTGTGGGAAAAGCTCATAGGGATCCTTTGATGTTTCTTCTGGACGGAGCTCTTTGAAAGGACTTACTATTAAATATATTTGATCAATCTCTTCCTTTGATCTGAAAAGATCATCAATTTGCCCAAACTGGCTATCTTTTCCATAGTAGAATTCAATTGTTGAATTAGCAATGTGTCGATGGTAACTAGTAAACCTCTTTCCATGTATCAATATGCTTGCTACATTTTCAACTACCCGATCCCCACTTTTCTCCAATGGTGTCAAAGCCCGTCTTGAAGTTTCTTTTCCCATTCGTGCCCTTACCCATTTAGTAAATAATGCCATACTTAGATGGATCCATTTGTTTTGTTTATCGAGATCAATATGGATTTTTTTAGTCTCACATTGATCATTATCTTCAGTTTCACCAAGATCTAATACCCTAGACTTCCGATACCAATGTTTGAGCATTGTTAGCGGTATCTCTCCTGTGGTAAATATTAATAAATTAGCACAGCTGAGTTTTTAAATCATTGCTTACAAACATTACATACGTGGATGGTGATTGTTTGGAATTTCAGATAATATATGATTCACCCGCTCTCCAGACCAAGTAGCTGTACCTGATGGTGGACCAAGACGCTTTATCATTTCAGGATAATGTTGAGTGATATGCAGATTTGGCTTTGCATTAATATTCTTCCAACCCTCTTCAAGGCACTCACAATACTCTAACAGAAATTGATCTAGATCTTTAAGCTCATTAGTCTGTATATTTTTTAATGTCAAAAAATTGGTGATCGAGCATAATGTTACAAGTGACTTGAGAAGATAATATTCTCTTGGTTTATCAGCTGAGGAAGCTGAAGATTCAGATTCTTTAAATTTTTCAAACCAAAGGGGTATAAGTGACAAAGGGAAGTAGAGAGTATACAGCATGTGCCATTCTGCTGCCTTGAGGGATCCTGCCTTTTTAGATCCTACTGATTTTGGAACTCGTGTTAGCCAGGAAGGTCTTCTTACTTGATCAATCATCTTCCATACAACCTGTAGCTCTGCTGCTGTGATTCGTGGATTACTACTACCTTCATTTTCTTTCTCCTTACCTTTCCTTTTATTTTCTTCATCTCTAGCTGTCTCATTTGATGAGTGAGATCCTTCACTCTGTGATATGCTAATGCTTCTTTGCCTTAAGTTATACAATGAATTCCTACTGTCACTGCTGTGAGACTGTATTGAGGCCACATCGCTATATGGAGGAATAAATTTGGAGCTGGATGACCTACTCTGGCTTCTTGATCGATTTGTTCCCAATCCTTCATTATCTAGTCCATGATGACTTGATGACTGTCTTGAACTCGTACGTCTTTGCCGCTTGTGCTGTCTTGTGTGTCCTGTATCATCATCATCATTATTCGTGGTGCTTAAGCTACTTCTACGTTTTTTCGAATGTTTGTGCAGTGAAGTATCAGAAAAGAAATCATCATCTTCTTCTCTTACATGCCAATTTTTATCCTTTTCCAGCTTTCCTTCTAGATCTTTTGCTGCATTTTGGATTTGAAAATAGCTTAGACTGTGATCTTTTAGGTTGCCAAGCATATGTGAATGCATAACATCAATTGAGCAATATTCAGTTGGACGCCAATATTCAAGGTTATTCAGCTCACTCCATCGTACCCCATGATTTTGAACAATTGATACACGCTCCCAATGTGACTTAGAATTTTTCCACTTTGTTGCCCAGCACATATGATCCTCATGATTCCGTAATGAAAAATTTCCCACATTCTTTTCACTAATTTCATCTTTAGAGATATTACAGAAAGAGCAGAACATTTTTGCAGAGTGACTCGAAAAGCCAGCCAATTTTTGTATTGCATGAATGTCACCTATCAAAGAGAACAATGCAACTCTTAATTTCCGGCCTAGTGGATAAAGATGTGTCTTTTCAATCAATATACCATCCCATAGAGTTTGTAGATCATTAACCAGTGGTTTTAGAAGGTGATTAAGCTGTTCACTTGTGGGTTCTGTTGGTCCGGGTATAATAGAATACAAAAAAAGATTTTCCATTTTGTTTCTATCTTCTTGAGGTAGGTTCATACACACCATCATAATATTGCCTACAGACTTCTGATGACCTCCAATCCTATTGCCACCAGGCCTAAACCAGTCGTCATATAAAGTAAACATTAAGTTGCCTGAAGTTATCATATATTCATCATCATTGCTATCCAGAGCTGGAGTGGTTATGGGAAAGTTTTTCCAAATTGAACCATCACAAACATCCTTCATCAAATCACACTCTACACGTTCTTCCACAGGGGTTTTCTTCTCAATCAGAAGCTCAAATTTGAACAGTTTGATCTTTTCCTTAAGCCAGTCGATAAAAGAATGGTGATGAAATGTTTTAAGAGATAAGTATTTTACATGTTCTTGATGTTCCTCCATCAAATACAGCCTTTCATCACATTTAACTGCAATCTGTCCTGCTCCAAACATTTTTAAATAGCCCTTTGATGATGAAAGAAACGGTTGATTGCAACATAGTATAGATGGTTGAGATTCAGAGTTATACTCATAAAGAGCAAAGCATTTAGGACAGCATGTTTTAGTGAAAAATGATTGATTGAGCTTTAATCGACTAAAAACTGTATCTATCGAGCGTGGGACCAGGCAGACAATGCTATCAGAATCCAGTATTCCACTATCACCTAGAAGTTTGAGCTTCTTAATTTCTTCATCCAAAAATTGAGTACAACCTTCTTTGCTCAAATGATGAATCAGAGAAAGCTTTGCTGCCTGCCACATAATTATTTGGCTATACCGTTCCCCAAGATTTGAGTTTCTAGAGACTGTTGAAGATACTTCTGCCCCCAATAGCAACTGCCCCTATGTAATAAATCATTGAAACATCATAAAGACTTTAATTCTCACATTGAACTATAGATATACAGCTTACTGTTTCTGTGGAGCGGGAACTTCCAATGTTAAGTGGATTGTTGGAAGAAATAACCATCTGGGCCTTCCTATTTCTTTCCTCTTGATGTTTTGCATAAGAATTAGAGCTTTTGAAAGCCATACCAACTTCAAAGGACCCAGAAGAAGTTTGATACTTTCTATTGACACATCCAAGATCTTGACATTGACATACATGAAAAAATGGAGGCATTGTAACTGTGATAATTGTAGGAATAAGTTAGCTATTCGAAGTTACCGATTGAAGGTATTCCTTTTTTTGAAAGGCACTAGCTAATATAAGCTACATTTTTTTATCAAAAGAATATGATGGAATATGTGTTGAAATTATTTAAGTTTAAATGTTTAATTTTTAATCGGATAAATTATATATTAATTTAAAGTTATGCAGTCTACTTTATTTGTATTCTGTATACTCTCTGCATTTGTACAACAATGCATGCATGTTTATCAGAATATTTTCTATCATAGAAAAAATTCTGTTGTACGCACAAGCATCTTAATTATTTTTCTATCAAATGCCTTCTGAGTTATATCTAACTACCCTATAATTATTTGATTTTGATAAAAATTCTTAGTTATGGACTATAAGAAAAGTAATCCATATTTTTAACATAATTTTTAAAAAATTACCCCAAAAATCAAAGTTAAACCCAAAAATAAGTTTAATATTTTGTAAAAAACAATCACAAACATATTTCTTTCAATTTGAAAATTGGTCTGTACTAGGTAGAATTTTCTATAAAGAAAAAATCAAAAATACTCAAATAATAGATGCTACAAAAGTGTAAACCTTAAAGAATTACATAAAAGCTGAAACCTTGTATAACTTTTCATACATAAATGTGATGAAGTGACACTCTAGTCTATTTATTTAGGTTGAAAAAAATTACTCAATAGAATATGTATTACTATCATATTGGACCAAAAATAATTTTTTGGTAATCAAAAAATGAACATAGCCTCACATTTAACAAATTATTTTTGTGGAAGAATTTTTTGAAAAGAAAAAAAAATCTGTTTCTTAAATGAGTCTGCTTTTATCACATAATCATTCTCTTTATTTTATACCATTCCTTTTGAGTTCAAGTTGCATATAAAAATATAATTTATGCATATTATAATTCCATAAAGTCGAAATATTTCTTATTCTTAATTTTTGTGATATTTCTCCTTAAATCAACTTTGATCATAAAGTTTTGGAGCTCAACAATTTATCCTTCCTCTTTGTTTAATTTAATTGAACACTTTCTTAATCTAATTATTTATGAACCCTAGTAGCTCTTACTTTCCTCATGGAAACCTGCCCACAAACACAAGAACACTTAATAGAATTTTTAATGAGACTTTGCCTCCATTCAATTCTCACTTTTGTAGATCTATACACAATTTTTGTCGTTCACTTTTGGATATTTCACCAGAATCAAATGGATGGAAACAAAACCCTACTGAAGAGCAATTAGACAGATTTTCATCATTCGACATAAATTCTTGCAACATTGCCTTTGAACTACCTCATCCAGAATCAAATTCAGCGGTTTCGGAAAAGTTTCCACCAATTTTCGGTGAATCTTTTATTGAGCACCTTCGCATGTGTGGTTTCCCAGGATCAACTTTTGCTTGGAACCTAGATTGGTTTGACAAATGGAACCAGGTCTTGGCAAATATTCTCATTAAACACTGGGACAATGCCTTAAAAACCAATAATTTGATTGCATATCCAATTGACTCAACTCAAATTAGCTTCTCAAATCAAATAGGAGTTCTTCACCGTTGGTTTTTAGGTCATGCTGATAGATTAAGACTTGGGAAGGATTCTCATAGCTCTCAAGAAATAATCAAAGTGAGAAAGCATAAATATAGTATAAAAAAAAAGTATGAAAATCCCTTTTTTTTCAACCGTTTTTATTTATGACCTTTATTTCAAATAACAAAGATTCTTAGAATTCAGTTAACCGAACTAAACTTCTTAAACAACTTCCACATTGTGAAACTTATCACAACCTTTTCACAAACATCAAGTGTTGTTCAGACACCAAAATTGATAATTATGGATCGTTAAGACGTATCTTAATGCAATGGAGGTCTGAAGATTTTTCTAAAGTTGCACAATATCTTGACCAACAACACTTTGATATTCGAGATAATTCAACCTACTCTGGAAGTGTGCTAAAGACTTGGCCTTGTACAAAAGAATCAGTTTGGTTTCAACATTATCCCCTAACCTTAATCCTTCTCATGTCCCCCGGGGTTTGCCGAATGACTGGTATTCTCCCTTATATCTTGCATCTCTAAATCCTCAACAACTCAGACTTTTAAATCCTCAAAATCCCATAAATTTACCTGCTCTCCTTGAAATTCTTTCTTTCTCTAATGTGAGTGATTGACAAACTCCCTTAATAATAGGTTTGCACACTCATACTCCTCATTTCCACTGTTTGGGACACTTAGCCTTGAAAACAAAAACATAATTTTAATGATTACTATTATCATTAAAATTTATAGAAATGAAATTTGGCTTACATTGTTAGCTCCATTTTTTTCCTTTGAATCTTATACATGCTGAATTCTATACTTCCTTGTACAAAATAATTCAAAACATTTAATTCATTTTGCTGCCCCATTCTATACAGCCGATCAACAGCCTGTTGCTCAACTGCTGGATTCCAATTTGGCTCCTATTTCAACATTGAACATATAAAAAATTTAATATTTTTGTTCTTAATATGAAATAAAAGACATTGAGCTCACCATTATATATACATTTTGAGCACACCTGAGATCTATACCCACTCCTGCAGCCTGAATCGTTCCAACCAAAACTTGGCAATTTTTATTAAAATGGAATTCATGCATATTTTTGTCTTGCTTTGTCTGGCTGAGTTCACCCGTAAGCTGGGTATACCTAATATTGTGGTCATCTAAAGCCATTTTTATTCTATTTTGAAATATTAGAAAATTGTTTTTAATAAGCCAACACAATTTTGTAAAACAATTCATTATAGAATCACTTACATCTGCAAAAAGTCTGCAAAGTTGGAGAATATAACAGCTTTTGGAAAATTTAAATCCCTTTCACCAGACAAAAAGTTTTTTAAGTGGCCTATAAGATGACAAATCTTTGCGGAATGCTGCCAGGTGAAATCAAAAGTTGGAGTTTCATCCAGATTTTTGTAGATTGGATGGTTGCAGAATTTTCTTAAAATCATCAGCTCTCTTAGAAACTCAGATGAGTCCCAAGGGAAGTCAGTGCTTCTGGAGGGCCCATATTGCTCAGTGAATCCTTCTTGAAGCACATCAAGTTTAGACCTCCATGGATCTGCTAATTGAACCGATATCCCCCTTTGAATCTTTTTTGGAAGAGACAAAATTGCATCCTTTGTTCTACGTAGGCTTATGACTTTCATTAAGTGATTGATTGATTTAATAGAATTAGCCTTTCCTTTTTGCAAACCTGGAAAAAGGAAATTCTTCCATAACCAGTCTTCTTGCCATTTTTCGATTCTAAGAAAAAATATGAGACTTTGAAGGTCAGTGGGCCTGTTCTGAAGTGGAGTTCCAGTCAAGCATAGTCGGTGTTGGGATTCCAAGTCAAATATTGTTTGAGCCCTCTGCGAGTAAGGATTTTTAATGTAACTAAAAGAATATTTATAAAAATTGATTATAAAAATTAAGTTTTAAGTTTTAGATATAGAAATGGGCACTAACTGAGCTTCATCTAAAACAACTCTATACCAAAAGAGCATTTGAGTCACCGGTATCTTTTTTTGGCTTTGATTTTTTGACATCGTTGGGCTAGCTATTTCATAGGTCGTTAAAACAATAGCAGTGTCCTGTAGCTCATTGACATTAGTATTTTGACAATCCTTCCCATAAAGAACCTTGAAAGGAAGCGCATTATCTTCAAAGTGCACACTTATTTCATTGATCCAATTCGATAGTGTTGCCAGGGGGCATATAATCAGTGTGGCTGAACTCTGATTAATACCTTCTTGATTTTCTGATACCTGGAATTGTCTTGCTTCACCTTGAGTTGCACTTATAAGAGAAAGAGTTGAAAGTGTCTTTCCCAAACCCATATCATCAGCAAGTATTGACCCGTTTCCTTCAGGTGTTAATTGATTGTTAGGAAACTGATCTTTATAGTCATCGAATCCAGTTCTAAGCCAATGGTTGTCCTGGTGCCTCCACATGATATCCAACTTTTCCTTTAACATTTGTTCATTGTCAATCATAAAATTTATTGCTTGAAGTTGATGTGTTTTGAGAACTGTTTTGATTCCTCGGATAAGTTGATCAGCTTTCCAATCTTGAGTACTCTGAGATATTTGGAAAGAGCCTTCAAAAATTACATGCGGGATATTAAAAAAGATAGTGGAGTCGTAGTTCAGGATTGGACATAAATCGATTTGTGCAGAAGAAAATGCTTCTTTAGCAAGACTGATTAGTGTACTTGAAGAAAAGAGGCATCCCCAAGGTTGATACTGATTACCAAAAACTGGAACCAAGTAAGCATGAAAATAGAAAGGCTTCATAGGATTCAAGGCACTTCTTTGGTTTAAACGGTGAGATCCAGAGCCAATGTCACCCAATAGTGGTCCAATGTGCTGACTCTGCACTTGAGAAAGATTACCAACAAGGGTTGGTTTTCTTTCTTCAAATAGTCCAAAAATATGAACATTCGAATGGCCTCGCTGTAAAATTGTGGGGGTCACTGAGTTTTGAAATCTTGAAATTACATTCATATAAATTTGATCGATTGTTATTGAGAACTGTCCAACACATCTGAGACTTGACATATTAAGTAAGAATAGTATCTGAAGATAGTGGTTGTTAAAAGATGAATTGAAGCAAAAAATGAAGAATCAGTTTTGAATAAAATGACAAAATAACTTTTTAGCATATGCTATGCTAAGCTCATAATTCTTTCACATGTATTATTATTATCTTTTTAATAAATATTGGAAGTAAATCAATGATAACTGAAATGAATAATATGGCTTAAAAATAAATCTTGAGCCTATAGAGTAAATTTTGGTTTGTGGAGGAAGAAAAATTTTCTCAATAAAAATGTGCTTTATTGTTACATTATAATCACAAAATAGAATAATTTCACTCTTATTACACTTATTTATGTTTCTGTCTAATAGTAAAATGCTTTAGATGTCAGTTCAAAATCCAAATTGAAACTACTACCTAGAACGATATCTTGATACTAACATACTTTTTGTAAGTCTTTGGAAAGACACTTATGGTGATCTCAATAATATTAAAATTGATTTGAATTGTATGTTTTATCAAATATCTATGTAGTCTAGTGTAATAATTGAGATACTACAGTTTAACCTTCTGTTACCAACTTGGCAAGAAAATATATGTAGATATTCTTAGAACGAATATCAAATTTTGCTTTCCACAAGATGGGAAAGTAAATATTATGATATGTTAAGTGATATGTTCAAGCTTTGCTCAATCTGTGCTCAGCTCAAAATCAAAGTAATCACCAAGCTCCAAGAAACCTGTGATTGAGTTTGGTTGAACCTAGGTCTAACTGATTACCAAATCTTTGTCCAATTAATTTAAATCTGGTTTCACAATGAACTCCCAACAGACTTCCAACAGCTTTCCAACCACTTCCCAACATTTTTAAATGAGGGGTATTGCTAGCAATACCCCCCCAAATTTTCTGTGGTGAATCCGCTAACCTAAACAGTGTGAAGCAGACTCGTAACTAATCTGAACCTCAAGAATACACAGGAAGTGCTAACCGTTAATCACACACGATTCTTCCTCTATAGTAACAAGGATGAAGCTGAAGTCACTGATTATAATGCACTAACATATATGATCAAGTGAGGATTTGTAGAGAAATAGAACAAAGTGGTAAGTGGAATAAGAAAAAGTATATATTTCAGGATTAAGCACACCTAAAAAGTGCAAAGCAGACTCATCACTAATCCAAACCTCAAGAATACACAGGAATCGCTAACCTACAATAAGTACAGAAAGTAAGATAACAATAATGAAAGTAACTTATTGGTATAGCACACCTTTAATCACATGTAAGTCTTCTCCTCTAGTAACAAGGATGAAGCTGAAGTGGCTGATTGTAATGCACTAACCTAAAACAGAAGAAATTTTAGATGTGTATCTATCTACTAATTATCAGTGTACACACCTATATGATCAAGTAAGGATGTGTAGAGAAATAGAACAAAGTGTTAAGTGGAAGAAGAAAAAGTATGAAAGCAAAAAAGTCTATTGAGCTATATATACTGTAACTATCCCTTCTCACACTAAACCAATATAGGATTCCTTCCTTCTACATACACTTGATATTAGTCTAATTTGGGACAAGTAATGCAGTATTTGTTGTAACATATGATAAAATAAGAAAAATAATACTGAGATATACATATATACTAACATGACCTACCAAGTTTTGTGGCAACTTTTCATTTTGGTATAACTCACAAAATTAGTACACAGCAACCATGAACCAAGACTTCATTCTTATTCTTTTACTATTTAGATTTCAGAAATAACATCCAAACATTATCTCAAGCAACCACTTCTTAACATTTTTCATTTTAACAAAATATCTTCTTTTCCACATTTGAGCCAATTCCCTCATGGAATTAAAAATTGAACCATTCAAAGGCCTTACTTACATACTGATGTTCCACCAAAAAAAAATGAGAAATTTTTTTTATTATTAGCATTTGTTCCATTGCCATTAATCGTTAATAAATGAAATTTGCCTCAGTGGTAGCAGCCAATAAGATTGGAAAAGTGTTTCAGAGTGTTTTAACAAATTAAAAAGGAGTTTAAAAGCTATCCAAAGCCAGATAGTCAAAACCTAAATAAAATAAGAGCAGCTGAAGAGACATCAAAGGTGATACAATGAGGACTCTTCTTCTTCAACCACCACCACTTCCTTTGAATCAGGTGATTTATTCCTCTCTCAATCCCTATTGCCTTCTGAGTCCCTTTTCCACCTCCATAATAAGCTCTAGCTCTGAAACACCATTGTCTACCATATGAAGTTGGTAAGAAAAGTCACCTAACCTTCAAACACAAGGTCATTCCAAAACTAGACTAACCATCCTGGTAAATTCATTTAAATCTCCTTTAGCTAGTCACTTGGACTCCCAACCTTCAAAATTTGGCCCCTTAGCTTCTTTCACCTCTATACTTTCACAAGGCACTTACTGTCAGCCTAGATATCCCTAGGACTGAGTATTTCTAATACTTAAAATAAGATAACCTTAAGTAAATTAAGCTTATATCTTAAAAAGAAGGTTAAAACAATTATATATATGATTATAATACATATATATACAATTATTACACTATTATATAACTTATAGTAGTTTAAATAGCTTATCCATAGCCTAATAATACTTATAAAGGTGATAATGGAGTCATAATATACTTATAATAAGTGATATTAAGTAATTATTGACATACATAAGCTGTCAGCCAGGCTATTCCAGGAGTCCAGTAAATGATATGTTAACTTATAAGACCTGAAAGAGGGCGTAAGAATTGTATTTAATGTATATAAATTAATATTTTATTGCATAATAAAATTATATAAGTATCTTATTACATATAAGTGTTATATTAATTTTATTGTTTATATAAATTTTTATACATTTAAATTAAACATGATATATTTTATATTCTACAAATAATGGCAAATTTTTATGTATTTAATAATTATAAATTTATATTTAATTAATTAAAAACATATATTATAATTATAAGTGTAAAATTGACTTATAATAGAATTAAATTAATTATTTAAATTTATATATTAAATAACACCTTTCATATAATATTAAAAAATAATTAATGATGCTTCTTTTGACCCTTAAGTGTGTCAGGAAAAACAATTAATTAATTTATACTAAATTGAGATTAATTAAATATTTTGTTGCGTAACAATATTCTTTGTTTCACTTAAAAATCCTTAAATCAGACTGTACAATCTGTTTTAAATTATTTTTCTCATAGTCCGTATGTCAGTCAGTCGTCTAGAAGAAGGTAAGGAAAAGAGGAGAAAGGGAGGAAAAAAGGAGGAGGACAAGGGAAAAGATAAAAGAAATAAACTATAATAGAATATTTAATTTATTTAAAAGGGAAACAACAGCGAGTAACTTGAGAGATGACAAAAACTTAGGCTTTATTAATAATAATATTATTTAAGGTAAGGGTTCTGCCCGGCAAACACTTTTAATTACAATAAGACTTAAAGCAACCTTTAAATTGTTATATAGAATTTTAATTAGAATTGTATTACTAATAAAAAGAATATAAACGTAATAAAATTGTATTTAATTTGTTGAGTGTATAATAAGTGATGATGCTACAGGGGATTATCCAAGGCCCTTTTATAGGCAATGGGTCCTCTGAAGCGCCACTATATTTGTAAATACAATAATTAGAATAGAATAAAACAAATATATCAAAGAGTAAATGAAACATAACAATGTAGAGAAAAATATGAAACAAATAATTAAAACCCCAATTAAGAATCCAATTTTCCCGCCATTAATTCCCAAATCAGTAAGTAAAAATAGTGAATAACTAAACAAGATTGGAACATAGGAACTATGAGAAAAATAATTCCAAACAGATGGTACAGTCTGATTTAAGGATATTTTAAGTGAAACAAAAAATACTTTGACGCAACAAAACATGTAATCAATCTCAATTTAGTATAAATTAATTAATTGGTTTTTCCTGACACAATTAAGGGTCAAAAGAAGCGTCATTAATTATTGTTTAGTATTATGTGAAAGGTGTTATTTAATATATAAATTTAAATAATTAATTTAAATATATTATAAGTCAATTTTACACTTATAATTATAATATATGTTTTTCAATTAATTAAATATAAATTTATAATTATTAAATACATAAAAATGCGCCATTATTTGTAGAATATATTATATTTTGTTCAATTTAACTGTATATAAAAATTTATATAACCAATAAAATAAATATAACACTTGTATATAATAAAATACTTATATAATTTTATTATGCAATAAAATATTAATTTATATTCATTAAATACAATTCTTACCCACTCTTTCAGGTTTTATAAGTTACATATCATTTACTGGACTCTTGGAATAGCCTGGCTGACACTCCCTCACTCTAAAAAAACAATAAAAAAAATGCTAAGATTTTTTCTTTTTGTATTTTTTCAACAGTGTAGGCAGATTTGAAATCTCCTTGCCAGGTATCCATGCATCATGTTCAGATGATTTGTTCTTATATCTCAATAAATATTCAGTACCTCTTTCAGAAGTGATAATTCTATCATTTAGAATTTTATCAATTTCTGCTGTTTCTGTGATTTCCTGAGGGTTCTTCTTAGGTCTTCCTCTTCTCTTTGGAAATAAGTCACTGTTGGAAGTATAAGGCTTAAGCAAAGAAATGGGAAAGACAGGATATTTCCTATCATATGGAGAATACAATACAACTTCTACTGCATTATCACCAACCATTCTTTTAACAACAAATGGTCCTACAAAAGGATCTTTTAATTTGTGGTTACCTTGTAAATTGAAATGGACAGTAGAGATCAACACTTCATCACCCTTGTTAAATGTGTATTCTTTATGGGATTTGTCCCAACTTTTCTTTTCATATTCAAATGCTTTATCAATACAGCTCTGAGCATGTTTTCTGAATAGCTGTTGCATTTGCATAAAAGATTTTACACCAGGGTGTAGTTCCAACTTAGGTAATTTATTATTGAGAATCTGAGCAGGAGTGTTTGGGACATAACCTAACCAAAGCTCAAAAGGCTTTTTCTCAGTGACAGAATGAACAGTGCTATTATATGCAAATTCAAGACCAGGCAATAGAGTGACCCAATCATGAGTAAATCTGTCATTGTCTTTATATTCTAAACCAAAGGCACAATACCTTCTAATCATATCTTCCAAAGTTTGAATCATTCTCTCAGCTAGACTATCAGTCTGAGGATGGTGAGCTGTAGACAATTTCAACTCACAGCCACAAATATCCATCAAAGAGGTCCAAAACTCAGAAGTGAATTTTGGATCCCTATCAGAGATAATGGCTTTTTGAAAACCAATAATATTAAACATGTAAGACCACCATAAGAAAGATAATTCTTTGGTGGATACATCTTTGTTGGTTGGAATAAATTTGCACATTTTTTTGAATCTATCTACTATTACCCAACATGAGTTAAAGCTGTCTTTACCTGCAACAGGAAGACCAGTGACAAAATCCATATTAATGATTTTCCAGGGAGCACTAGGTGCTTCAATATGTTGTAATAACCCTGCTCTCTTACATGTTAACCTTTTAGATTTTTGGCAGGAATCACAAGATTCAACATATAATTTTGTGTCTTCAGACATATTAGCCCACCATGCAGTGTTTTTGATTCTAATCAATGTTTTTTCAAGATCAAAATGACCAGCTAATATGTCATCATGACAAAGTTTGAGGATAGTTTCTTTCATTGAAGGAGGAATAACAATTACATTGGTAAGCTTCCTTCTATAATATATATAACCATCTTCAATAGAGAACTTTCCTTTATTTAAAGCATTTTGGTACTTTGCAGGAAGAGTTTTTATTAATGCTTGAATTGAAGCATTCTTAGGATCATTTAAGATAGTAACCAATTTATTTAAATCAGAATCTTTATCATATGAATCCAGTATTAACTGTAATAACTCCTCTTCCATATCAACTATAAATATACCATGGATATGAACAGTATCATCTTCAGGTACATAAGCAGGATTTGAGTCATTATTTGGCAGAGGCAATCTGGAGAGCATATCAACATTAGAGTGAACATTTCCAGCTCTATGGATAATTGTCATCCTTCCTCTGTATTCTTGAACAGCAAGTTGCCACCTGAACATATGTCTGTTAGGTGTCTTTAGGTTTAAGAGAGATTTCACAGCACTACAGTCAGTTACCAACTCAAATTTTTGGTCATCCAAATAGTAATGAAGTTTCTCAAGAGCCCAAACAACTGCTAAGCACTCCAATTGATTGGCACCATATTTCAATTCACTATTTCTTAAGGTTCTTGAAATATAAAAAATTACAACCTCTGAGGATTTATCATTAATAATTTGCTTTTGGTGAAGGGCAGCACCCAGACCAATAAAGCTAGCATCTGTATAAAGGACAAATGGCTTGTTAAAATCTGGAAGAGCCAATATAGGGGCTGTCATTAAGCAACTTTTTAATGTATCAAAAGCTTTTTGACAGTCATTATTCCAGAGAAAAGCAACATCTTTTCTGGTCAGTTTTGTAAGAGGCAAGGCTATAACCTGATAATTTTTAATATATTGTCTATAATAGCCATACATACCCAAAAAACTTTGGATTTCTCTTACAGAAGTTGGTGATCTTACATTTTGAATGGCAGCAACTTTATTATGGTCTACACAAATTTTTAAGCCTGACACAACATGGCCAAGGACTTTCAAAGATTGAAAACCTAATTTACACTTTTTTAAAGATAAGGTCATATTGATTTCATCCATTTTTTGGAAAACTCTATTCAAGTGAATCAAATGTTCATCAAAAGTTTTAGAAAAAACAATAATATCATCAATATAAACCATGAGCCAACCTTCAATAATTTCTTGATGGAAAGTGTTATCCATGACTTTCTGAAAAACTAAAGGAGCATTTTTAGGGCCAAATGGCATCCTAACATACTTATATATTCCCATATGAGTAGCAATAAGAAAAAAAGTTTGAGAATTTTTCTCAACTGGAACTTGATGATAACCTTTATTACCATCCAGACAACTAATAAATTTTGCACCTTGCAAGGTAGCATGTATTGAATTATTTCTGGGTAAAGGATAAATATCATCAACAGTATAAGTCTTTAAAGCTATGTAATCTCCACATAATCTAGCTTTATCTTTTTCATAAGAAATCAAGACTGGGGAGATGACACAATATTTGGGGGTGACATCTACTTTCTCAATGATATTCATTTTCAATAATGTTTCAATATTAACTTCAATATCTTTTCTTTTTGATGGAGAAGCAGGATATGGTTTTTTCTTAAGGGTAAGAGGAATATCACTCAAATTACAGGATAATGTAATTTTCATCTCTTCCTGAACAATTCCCAAGACATGAGACCCATGAGCAAAAGCCATAGGGAAAGAGGTAATAGAGGCAACAATAGAATCCTTTTGTTCACTAGTCAACTGATCACCAAAAGAAGCAGTATTTATTTCATGTAATAAATCATCCATTTCAGTTGTTGTTCTACCTTTACACTGGATCAGTGAGTTACAAGATTTCAACAAATGCCCAGAAGTTCTAGGAGAGGAAATTTTGAATTTCCTTTTCCCATTCATTCCTAAGGTAAAGCAATTATTTGCTGGGTCCAGTTTCACACCAAAAATGGTTAAAATATCATTTCCCATAATAAACCAATTGCTTAAATTATCATTTTTCATGACAACAAACTCATAAACAGCTCTGACAAAACCACCATTATATTTGAAGAATACAGAGGTTTTGTATTTGCCAATAGGAAATAAGGTAGAACCATACCCTCTCCATTTTTCAGAAGTTATAGGTAATAATTTACTCAAATATTCATTATCCAATGAAGCCAAAGCTTTTTCAGATACTACACTTCCTCCAGCACCAGAATCAAGAACTACATCAACAATTTTACCATTAATGATAACAGGTGCCTTTAAAGGGGATATAGGAATAGAATTGTTAGTAATATCTTTAATTATCTCAGCATTTTCTACTGAAGATAAATTCAATACACAATCTTCAGATATATTATTTAAATAATGGACATCATGTTCCAACATTAAAACATCTTTAACAGATTCATTGTCATAGGAGATATTACTTTCACAGTCACTGGAAGAATTATTGACATCAAGTTCAACTTCATCAGTGTCTTCATTTTGTTCAACAAGATGAATTTTCTTGTCACAAACATGACCCTTCTGCCACGGTTTGTTACACTTATAACAAGTATTTGTTGCATATTTTTTATGTGCAACTGGGGCAGAGGGTTTACCAGATTTTTCTGGGAGCTTTGCAGAAGGTTTATTTTGATCATTATAAGATTTACCAAGGTAATTCTTTGGTTCATATCTATGGTTGAGCAGTACCTCATTACAGATATTAATGAAAGAAGAATTTTCCCTTACATGTTCAGTTCTAGCCACAATCAAATCCCTAAGAGAATTTGGTAATTTATACAAGATTTTATCTCTCCAAATATCATAATCCATCTTTGGATCAATTGCTCTAAGGATTTTTGTTATTTTCATCAGAAAAACAATGGGCTTTTCAACAGAGGAGGATACATATCTAGTATTCTCATACAGTCTCTGTTGAGCTAACCTGAATTTTGAACCACCAAACTGATTCTCAATCAAGGATTTCCAATCATTCCATGTATAATGATTGTTGTCTAAAAGAACAGATTCATAGCACATCAAGGCTACATTGGAAAATAAAGAAATTAGCTTAGAAACAATTTCCTCATCAGGTAGTTTATAAGATCTCTTTAAATTATCAATTCTTTGGATAAAGTGTTGCAAATCAGAGGAAGAATCACCATCAAAGGTAGGATATTGGTCTAACTTAGGCCAATTCTTCTGACTACTGGGATAGTCCACTTTTTGGTTTTAATTATTCAACATTACTAATTCCTGAAGTTTAGCCAGGTGTTCAGAATTTTCATTATTTACAGAAACAGCTGGTGCATGACCATCACAAGATTTTTTGCTAGTAGCAAAAGATTTTACAGACTCATTCACCACAGAAAATTTGGGGGGGTATTGCTAGCAATACCCCTCATTTAAAAATGTTGGGAAGTGGTTGGAAAGCTGTTGGAAGGCTGTTGGGAGTTCATTGTGAAACCAGATTTAAATTAATTGGACAAAGATTTGGTAATCAGTTAGACCTAGGTTCAACCAAACTCAATCACAGGTTTCTTGGAGCTTGGTGATTACTTTGATTTTGAGCTGAGCACAGATTGAGCAAAGCTTGAACATATCACTTAACATATCATAATATTCACTTTCCCATCTTGTGGAAAGCAAAATTTGATATTCGTTCTAAGAATATCTACATATATTTTCTTGCCAAGTTGGTAACAGAAGGTTAAACTGTAGTATCTCAATTATTACACTAGACTACATAGATATTTGATAAAACATACAATTCAAATCAATTTTAATATTATTGAGATCACCATAAGTGTCTTTCCAAAGACTTACAAAAAGTATGTTAGTATCAAGATATCGTTCTAGGTAGTAGTTTCAATTTGGATTTTGAACTGACATCTAAAGCATTTTACTATTAGACAGAAACATAAATAAGTGTAATAAGAGTGAAATTATTCTATTTTGTGATTATAATGTAACAATAAAGCACATTTTTATTGAGAAAATTTTTCTTCCTCCACAAACCAAAATTTACTCTATAGGCTCAAGATTTATTTTTAAGCCATATTATTCATTTCAGTTATCATTGATTTACTTTCAATATTTATTAAAAAGATAATAATAATACATGTGAAAGAATTATGAGCTTAGCATAGCATATGCTAAAAAGTTATTTTGTCGTTTTATTCAAAACTGATTCTTCATTTTTTGCTTCAATTCATCTTTTAACAACCACTATCTTCAGATACTATTCTTACTTAATATGTCAAGTCTCAGATGTGTTGGACAGTTCTCAATAACAATCGATCAAATTTATATGAATGTAATTTCAAGATTTCAAAACTCAGTGACCCCCACAATTTTACAGCGAGGCCATTCGAATGTTCATATTTTTGGACTATTTGAAGAAAGAAAACCAACCCTTGTTGGTAATCTTTCTCAAGTGCAGAGTCAGCACATTGGACCACTATTGGGTGACATTGGCTCTGGATCTCACCATTTAAACCAAAGAAGTGCCTTGAATCCTATGAAGCCTTTCTATTTTCATGCTTACTTGGTTCCAGTTTTTGGTAATCAGTATCAACTTTGGGGATGCCTCTTTTCTTCAAGTACACTAATCAGTCTTGCTAAAGAAGCATTTTCTTCTGCACAAATCGATTTATGTCCAATCCTGAACTACGACTCCACTATCTTTTTTAATATCCCGCATGTAATTTTTGAAGGCTCTTTCCAAATATCTCAGAGTACTCAAGATTGGAAAGCTGATCAACTTATCCGAGGAATCAAAACAGTTCTCAAAACACATAAACTTCAAGCAATAAATTTTATGATTGACAATGAACAAATGTTAAAGGAAAAGTTGGATATCATGTGGAGGCACCAGGACAACCATTGGCTTAGAACTGGATTCGATGACTATAAAGATCAGTTTCCTAACAATCAATTAACACCTGAAGGAAACGGGTCAATACTTGCTGATGATATGGGTTTGGGAAAGACACTTTCAACTCTTTCTCTTATAAGTGCAACTCAAGGTGAAGCAAGACAATTCCAGGTATCAGAAAATCAAGAAGGTATTAATCGGAGTTCAGCCACACTGATTATATGCCCCCTGGCAACACTATCGAATTGGATCAATGAAATAAGTGTGCACTTTGAAGATAATGCGCTTCCTTTCAAGGTTCTTTATGGGAAGGATTGTCAAAATACTAATGTCAATGAGCTACAGGACACTGCTATTGTTTTAACGACCTATGAAATAGCTAGCCCAACGATGTCAAAAAATCAAAGCCAAAAAAAGATACCGGTGACTCAAATGCTCTTTTGGTATAGAGTTGTTTTAGATGAAGCTCAGTTAGTGCCCATTTCTATATCTAAAACTTAAAACTTAATTTTTATAATCAATTTTTATAAATATTCTTTTAGTTACATTAAAAATCCTTACTCGCAGAGGGCTCAAACAATATTTGACTTGGAATCCCAACACCGACTATGCTTGACTGGAACTCCACTTCAGAACAGGCCCACTGACCTTCAAAGTCTCATATTTTTTCTTAGAATCGAAAAGTGGCAAGAAGACTGGTTATGGAAGAATTTCCTTTTTCCAGGTTTGCAAAAAGGAAAGGCTAATTCTATTAAATCAATCAATCACTTAATGAAAGTCATAAGCCTACGTAGAACAAAGGATGCAATTTTGTCTCTTCCAAAAAAGATTCAAAGGGGGATATCGGTTCAATTAGCAGATCCATGGAGGTCTAAACTTGATGTGCTTCAAGAAGGATTCACTGAGCAATATGGGCCCTCCAGAAGCACTGACTTCCCTTGGGACTCATCTGAGTTTCTAAGAGAGCTGATGATTTTAAGAAAATTCTGCAACCATCCAATCTACAAAAATCTGGATGAAAATCCAACTTTTGATTTCACCTGGCAGCATTCCGCAAAGATTTGTCATCTTATAGGCCACTTAAAAAACTTTTTGTCTGGTGAAAGGGATATAAATTTTCCAAAAGCTGTTATATTCTCCAACTTTGCAGACTTTTTGCAGATGTAAGTGATTCTATAATGAATTGTTTTACAAAATTGTGTTGGCTTATTAAAAACAATTTTCTAATATTTCAAAATAGAATAAAAATGGCTTTAGATGACCACAATATTAGGTATACCCAGCTTACGGGTGAACTCAGCCAGACAAAGCAAGACAAAAATATGCATGAATTCCATTTTAATAAAAATTGCCAAGTTTTGGTTGGAACGATTCAGGCTGCAGGAGTGGGTATAGATCTCAGGTGTGCTCAAAATGTATATATAATGGTGAGCTCAATGTCTTTTATTTCATATTAAGAACAAAAATATTAAATTTTTTATATGTTCAATGTTGAAATAGGAGCCAAATTGGAATCCAGCAGTTGAGAAACAGGCTGTTGATCAGCAGTATAGAATGGGGCAGCAAAATGAAGTAAATGTTTTGAATTATTTTGTACAAGGAAGTATAGAATTCAGCTTGTATAAGATTCAAAGGAAAAAAATGGAGCTAACAATGTAAGCCAAATTTCATTTCTATAAATTTTAATGATAATAGTAATCATTAAAATTATGTTTTTGTTTTCAAGGCTAAGTGTCCCAAACAGTGGAAATGAGGAGTATGAGTGTGCAAACCTATTATTAAGGGAGTTTGTCAATCACTCACATTAGAGGAAGAAAGAATTTCAAGGAGAGCAGGTAAATTTATGGGATTTTGAGGATTGAAAAGTCTGAGTTGTTGAGGATTTAGAGATGCAAGATATAAGGGAGAATAACAGTCATTCGGCAAACCCCGGGGGACATGAGAAGGATTAAGGTTAGGGGATAATGTTGAAACCAAACTGATTCTTTTGTACAAGGCCAAGTCCTTTAGCACACTTCCAGAGTAGGTTGAATTATCTCGAATATCAAAGTGTTGTTGGTCAAGATATTGTGCAACTTTAGAAAAATCTTCAGACCTCCATTGCATTAAGATACGTCTTAATGATCCATCATTATCAATTTTGGTGTCTGAACAACACTTGATGTATGTGAAAAGGTTGTGATAAGTTTCACAATGTGGAAGTTGTTTAAGAAGTTTAGTTCGGTTAACTGAATTCTAAGAATCTTTGTTATTTGAAATAAAGGTCATAAATAAAAACGGTTGAAAAAAAAGGGATTTTCATACTTTTTTTTTATTCTATATTTATGCTTTCTCACTTTGATTATTTCTTGAGAGCTATGAGAATCCTTCCCAAGTCTTAATCTATCAGCATGACCTAAAAACCAACGGTGAAGAACTCCTATTTGATTTGAGAAGCTAATTTGAGTTGAGTCAATTGGATATGCAATCAAATTATTGGTTTTTAAGGCATTGTCCCAGTGTTTAATGAGAATATTTGCCAAGACCTGGTTCCATTTGTCAAACCAATCTAGGTTCCAAGCAAAAGTTGATCCTGGGAAACCACACATGCGAAGGTGCTCAATAAAAGATTCACAGAAAATTGGTGGAAACTTTTCTGAAACCGCTGAATTTGATTCTGGATGAGGTAGTTCAAAGGCAATGTTGCAAGAATTCATGTCAAATGATGAAAATCTGTCTAATTGCTCTTCAGTAGGGTTTTGTTTCCATCCATTTGATTCTGGTGACATATCCAAAAGTGAACGACAAAAATTGTGTATAGATCTACAAAAGTGAGAATTGAATGGAGGCAAAGTCTCATTAAAAATTCTATTAAGTGTTCTTGTGTTTGTGGGCAGGTTTCCATGAGGAAAGTAAGAGCTACTAGGGTTCATAAATAATTAGATTAAGAAAGTGTTCAATTAAATTAAACAAAGAGGAAGGATAAATTGTTGAGCTCCAAAACTTTATGATCAAAGTTGATTTAAGGAGAAATATCACAAAAATTAAGAATAAGAAATATTTCGACTTTATGGAATTATAATATGCATAAATTATATTTTTATATGCAACTTGAACTCAAAAGGAATGGTATAAAATAAAGAGAATGATTATGTGATAAAAGCAGACTCATTTAAGAAACGGATTTTTTTTTCTTTTCAAAAAATTCTTCCACAAAAATAATTTGTTAAATGTGAGGCTGTGTTCATTTTTTGATTACCAAAAAATTATTTTTGGTCCAATATGATAGTAATACATATTCTTTTGAGTAATTTTTTTCAACCTGAATAAATAGACTAGAGTGTCACTTCATCAAATTTATGTATGAAAAGTTATACAAGGTTTCAGCTTTTATGTAATTCTTTAAGGTTTACACTTTTGTAGCATCTATTATTTGAGTATTTTTGATTTTTTCTTTATAGAAAATTCTACCTAGTACAGACCAATTTTCAAATTGAAAGAAATATGTTTGTGATTGTTTTTTACAAAATATTAAACTTATATTGGGTTTAACTTTGATTTTTGGGGTAATTTTTTAAATAATCATGTTAAAAATATGGATTACTTTTCTTATAGTCCATAACTAAGAATTTTTATCAAAATCAAATAATTATAGGGTAGTTAGATATAACTCAGAAGGCATTTGATAGAAAAATAATTAAGATGCTTGTGCGTACAACAGAATTTTTTCTATGATAGAAAATATTCTGATAAACATGCATGCATTGTTGTACAAATGCAGAGAGTATACAGAATACAAATAAAGTAGACTGCATAACTTTAAATTAATATATAATTTATCCGATTAAAAATTAAACATTTAAACTTAAATAATTTCAACACATATTCCATCATATTCTTTTGATAAAAAAATGTAGCTTATATTAGCTAGTGCCTTTCAAAAAAAGGAATACCTTCAATCGGTAACTTCGAATAGCTAACTTATTCCTACAATTATCACAATTACAATGCCTCCATTTTTTCATGTATGTCAATGTCAAGATCTTGGATGTGTCAATAGAAAGTATCAAACTTCTTCTGGGTCCTTTGAAGTTGGTATGGCTTTCAAAAGCTCTAATTCTTATGCAAAACATCAAGAGGAAAGAAATAGGAAGGCCCAGATGGTTATTTCTTCCAACAATCCACTTAACATTGGAAGTTCCCGCTCCACAGAAACAGTAAGCTGTATATCTATAGTTCAATGTGAGAATTAAAGTCTTTATGATGTTTCAATGATTTATTACATAGGGCAGTTGCTATTGGGGGCAGAAGTATCTTCAACAGTCTCTAGAAACTCAAATCTTGGGGAACGGTATAGCCAAATAATTATGTGGCAGGCAGCAAAGCTTTCTCTGATTCATCATTTGAGCAAAGAAGGTTGTACTCAATTTTTGGATGAAGAAATTAAGAAGCTCAAACTTCTAGGTGATAGTGGAATACTGGATTCTGATAGCATTGTCTGCCTGGTCCCACGCTCGATAGATACAGTTTTTAGTCGATTAAAGCTCAATCAATCATTTTTCACTAAAACATGCTGTCCTAAATGCTTTGCTCTTTATGAGTATAACTCTGAATCTCAACCATCTATACTATGTTGCAATCAACCGTTTCTTTCATCATCAAAGTGCTATTTAAAAATGTTTGGAGCAGGACAAATTGCAGTTAAATGTGATGAAAGGCTGTATTTGATGGAGGAACATCAAGAACATGTAAAATACTTATCTCTTAAAACATTTCATCACCATTCTTTTATCGACTGGCTTAAGGAAAAGATCAAACTGTTCAAATTTGAGCTTCTAATTGAGAAGAAAACCCCTGTGACAGAACGTGTAGAGTGTGATTTGATGAAGGATGTTTGTGATGGTTCAATTTGGAAAAACTTTCCCATAACCACTACAGCTCTGGATAGCAATGATGATGAATATACGATAACTTCAGGCAACTTAATGTTTACTTTATATGTCGACTGGTTTAGGCCTGGTGGCAATAGGATTGGAGGTCATCAGAAGTCTGTAGGCAATATTATGATGGTGTGTATGAACCTACCTCAAGAAGATAGATACAAAATGGAAAATCTTTTTTTGTATTCTATTATACCCGGACCAACAGAACCCACAAGTGAACAGCTTAATCACCTTCTAAAACCACTGGTTAATGATCTACAAACTCTATGGGATGGTATATTGATTGAAAAGACACATCTTTATCCACGAGGCCAGAAATTAAGAGTTGCATTGTTCTCTTTGATAGGTGACATTCCTGCAATATAAAAATTGGCTGGCTTTTCGAGTCACTCTGCAAAAATGTTCTGCTCTTTCTGTAATATCTCTAAAGATGAAATTAGTGAAAAGAATGTGGGAAATTTTTCATTACAGAATCATGAGGATCATATGTGCTGGGCAACAAAGTGGAAAAATTCTAAGTCACATTGGGAGCATGTATCAATTGTTCAAAATCATGGGGTACAATGGAGTGAGCTGAATAACCTTGAATATTGGCATCCAACTGAATATTGCTCAATTGATGTTATGCATTCACATATGCTTGGCAACCTAAAAGATCACAGTCTAAGCTATTTTCAAATCCAAAATGCAGCAAAAGATCTAGAAAGAAAGCTGGAAAAGGATAAAAATTGGCATGTAAGAGAAGAAGATGACAATTTCTTTTCTGATACTTCACTGCACAAACATTCGAAAAAACGTAGAAGTAGCTTAAGCACCACGAATAATGATGATGATGATACAGGACACACGAGACAGCACAAGCGGCAAAGACGTACGAGTTCAAGACAGTCATCAAGTCATCATGGACTAGATAATGAAGGATTGGGAACAAATCGATCAAGAAGCCAGAGTAGGTCATCCAGCTCCAAATTTATTCCTCCATATAGCGATGTGGCCTCAATACAGTCTCACAGCAGTGACAGTAGGAATTCATTGTATAACTTAAGGCAAAGAAGCATTAGCATATCACAGAGTGAAGGATCTCACTCATCAAATGAGACAGCTAGAGATGAAGAAAATAAAAGGAAAGGTAAGGAGAAAGAAAATGAAGGTAGTAGTAATCCACGAATCACAGCAGCAGAGCTACAGGCTGTATGGAAGACGATTGATCAAGTAAGAAGACCTTCCTGGCTAACACGAGTTCCAAAATCAGTAGGATCTAAAAAGGCAGGATCCCTCAAGGCAGCAGAATGGCACATGCTGTATACTCTCTACTTCCCTTTGTCACTTATACCCCTTTGGTTTGAAAAATTTAAAGAATCTGAATCTTCAGCTTCCTCAGCTGATAAACCAAGAGAATATTATCTTCTCAAGTCACTTGTAACATTATGCTCGATCACCAATTTTTTGACATTAAAAAATATACAGACTAATGAGCTTAAAGATCTAGATCAATTTCTGTTAGAGTATTGTGAGTGCCTTGAAGAGGGTTGGAAGAATATTAATGCAAAGCCAAATCTGCATATCACTCAACATTATCCTGAAATGATAAAGCGTCTTGGTCCACCATCAGGTACAGCTACTTGGTCTGGAGAGCGGGTGAATCATATATTATCTGAAATTCCAAACAATCACCATCCACGTATGTAATGTTTGTAAGCAATGATTTAAAAACTCAGCTGTGCTAATTTATTAATATTTACCACAGGAGAGATACCGCTAACAATGCTCAAACATTGGTATCGGAAGTCTAGGGTATTAGATCTTGGTGAAGCTGAAGATAATGATCAATGTGAGACTAAAAAAATCCATATTGATCTCGATAAACAAAACAAATGGATCCATCTAAGTATGGCATTATTTACTAAATGGGTAAGGGCAAGAATGGGAAAAGAAACTTCAAGACGGGATTTGACACCATCGGAGAAAAGTGGGGATCAGGTAGTTGAAAATGTAGCAAGCATATTGATACATGGAAAGAGGTTTACTAGTTACCATCGACACATTGCTAATTCAACAATTGAATTCTACTATGGAAAAGATAGCCAGTTTGGGAAAATTGATGATCTTTTCAGATCAAAGGAAGAGATTGATCAAATATATTTAATAGTAAGTCCTTTCAAAGAGCTCCGTCCAGAAGAAACATCAAAGGATCCCTATGAGCTTTTCCCACAAGTGCATTGTCGGTTAGTAAGAGTAGCCAAAGCAACTCAAATTGTGATTAAGAAAGATGCAATAATTGGACATGCAGCTACTGTCGAGCACAAAAAAGGAATGTTTGGAATCAAAGACGAGGTTGTCACTGCCATTGGACTGCAGACAGTAGTGAGTGAAAAAATTAATCAAATTTATTTTCTGTTGACTAACATCTTTGTGTTAATTTGGGATTGGGGAGATTTATAGGATTGGTGATATTTGTAAATGGTGAAAGAAATAATTCAATGCTCGATTAAAAAATGCAATGCATCCAACTTACCTTATCATAAATCAGTGAACAATTACTTTGGTTGCTTTTATTGCGAGAGAACCCATGCTTTCAATGAGTCATTTTTATCTTAAATGTAAGAATGAAAGAAATAAAATCATGATAATGAGAAATATGATAAAATTTTTACTTAATGAATGATCTTCTTGCTCATTCATCTACTATAAATAGTTTGACCTTCCAACTTTAGCTGATAGCTATATATTATTCACTTTATTTTTCGACAAGAGAACATACACGTTTACAAGACTATATACATAGTATCTTTTTTTACTTTAGCTTTGATAGGTATAAATTTTAACAACTGATTATTTTTATTTTATTTTATTTTATTACAGTTCATTATGGATGATAATTTTGAAGGGATGTCTGTTGACCCAACCAATTCTGATTGTTTTCCGCCTCAACATACTAATACTGGAAATACTCCTCCACCACCCTCTGCTGATCCACCTCCAGATGCATCTCAATCTGTACCACCTAATCCTAACCCACCACCTAATCCCAATCCAGGCCAAGAGTCTCATTCAGAACCGAGAAATTTTAATCCCAATCATCCTTCTGCTTCTGAAAGTGCTGATCAGCTAGGAAGAGATTGGGCTAGTGAAGTATTGAGGGAATTTTTTGGAGACCAATCATCATCTGCTCAGCCTAACCAAGGAGCAAGCACAAGTGGAGCAGGTAAGTCAAATTTGTAGTGTATTCTTTTATTGAAAAATAACCAATTTAATTAACTTATTTGAATTGTTAGTGAATCCCTCAATCATTATGGGTATCAGTGATTACCACAGACTCAATTCAGCAGAGTCTCATGAGCGAGAACGGGGGTTAAGGGCTGTAAGAGGCTTAGTTAGAAGGAATGATGTTCCCAGGAGCTCGGACATTCTAAATAGAAATATTTACCACTTTCTGAAGTATTGTCTTGGGGGACCAACACAAATATCAAAATATCCTGCGAGCCCAACACCTTTGGAGATTGAATATTGGAAAGATTGGAGCCAATTCAAACTGTCCTAACCGTGCCAATTCTGCAGCTGATCGACAATTTCTGATAACCAATTCTATAGCCTTCTTGCGATCCAAAATTTGACTACACGAATTTTTTCCAGCACCTGAGCCTCAAGGAATAAAAGGAGGAGCACCGATCCCACTTTCTGTCAAAAGAAACTTAGAGCGTGAATTGCAAGAAAAAGGTTTTTGGAAATTCGCGTTTGATTGGACTTGCCGTGATTTTTCAGAATCAACTTGGAATCAAGTCATGGGAAGCATAGTATGCGACCACTGTACCAGATGGCTCACCACCTTGAATACAATCGATCAGTCAAAGCTTCAGTTCACTCAATGTGTTATTGAGAAATGGGTAGTTAATAAGGGGAAGGAGATGATAAGGTTGTTTGGGAAAGAAGAGGAAAGGGTAGCAAGAGAAAAGATTGAAAAGAGGGCAAGGGCACAAGTAAAACGTTATCGGACCAAGGTAAGTTTTTTATTTTACTTTGCTTTTTGTTATTATGAAGCTGATTTAGTTGGAATTCAGATTGCTAGTGCACGCTACAAGTTAGCAAGAGATCTCTGCAGTGATGTGCCAGGTATTGTTGTGCTTTTTCATGATACTAGGTGCATCTCTGATATCGAGGAAGGCCCAGCACCAGCCCCAACTGCACCTATCCAAGCTATTCCTGGATGGCGAAATCCTGAACTCAATGATTTGTTTAAAAAAATGGATAAGATGACAAAGGACTTAGCCCATACACCAGCTCAAAAAAAATCAGCATTAAAAACATATTCACGGTCATCAGAAAGGACAGTTGCACAAAAGGGTATATTCAATGTTCCCAAATACCTCCCCAAGAATTGCTATTCAGCAACATTCTTGCAAGGATTATCTGTGAATGAACGTGAGTCACTTGGGGTTGGAGCTGATATTGATCTAGTAAAGATTCGGGAATTAATTAATAGAGCATCAACATCATCATAACTTAGGTATAATGGTGATCTTCTGTGTAATATAGCTATCTTATATTGAATTTTATGTATTCTGTTTTTTTTCAAAGCAGCTTGGTAAATTTTATAAAGTGATATTGAGAGAGAGTAACATTTTATTTAAGAAAAACAAATAATGTATGAGATATAAAAATGTATTTTCAACAAATTGATGGTCCATACCTCTTTATGTCACATTTATGTATCCATATTAATTTCAATCGAATTTAATGTTGACCAATACATAGTGAATACACGCTATGCCACTTATACTTGCCAGGCATTGCTACCATTAAATATGCCAGTATCAAAAATTAATTTCGATCAAAATTAATGAGCATGATAATCATGAATTTCTGGAGTCAACTGCTTATTTTTATGCATGGTGCCTTGCCAACATTAATTTCGATCGAAATTACTTTTGATACTGGCATATTGCATGGTGTCTATTCCTGGAAAGTGTAAGTGGCATAGTGTGTATTCATTACGTATTGGTCAACATTAATTTCAATAGAATTTAATATTGACATTTTCATATTGAACCCAAACCAGCAAACGACCCAAAAAATTCTTCATAAAACTGCTCATTAATTTCGATCGAAATTAGTGAGCACCATATACATATTGAATGGTAGTTATATCTGGTGTGTGTAAGTTGTAAAGCTTGTGTTCAATGTTTATTGGTCAACATTAATTTTGATTGAAATTAATATTAATGTGTAAATGATATTTACATGCTCAATATGCATTGTAATGTGTTTACTTAACAATAGAGTACCCTACTTTTCATCTTACATAAAAATGGTTGGTAGCATGTCAAATTCAATTTTTATTAAAATTAATGTTGACATGTTACCATGCATAACAGTAAGCAACTGACTGAATAAATTGATGATAATCATGAACCTTAATTTTGATCGAGATTAATGTTGCCAAGTGCAGATTGAAAAAAAGCTATGCCACTTACACTAGCCAGGCATATTTACTATTTATTATGTATTGGTCAACATTTTTTTTTATAGAAATTAATATGGATATGTAAATTTTATATTTACCCTCAACATGTATAGTAGATTTCAATAGTTAAAAATACTTGCCGTCCTTTACATGTCATGCAAAAAAGCATTATATCATTTCAACATTAATTTTGATCAAAATTAATGTTGGAATGCCATTATGCATTGAAACAACTAACTGACTGAAAAAGTTCATGATCAAAATGCTCATTAATTTTGATCAAAATTAATGTTGACCAATACATATTGAATATAAGTAATCTCTGCTTACTCATACCAGATATAACTACCATTCAATATGTATATGGTCAGCCTTAATTTCGATCGAAATTAATGGGAAGTTTTATGAAGAATCTTCTGGGTTGTTTTCTGGCTTGGGTTCAATATGCAAATGTCAACATTAAATTCGATCGAAATTAATGTTGACCAATACATAATGAATACACACTATGCCACTTACACTTTCCAGGCATATATACATGCAATATGCCAGTATCAAAAGTAATTTCGATCGAAATTAATGTTGGCAAGGCACCATGCATAAAAATAAGCAGTTGACTCCAGAAATTCATGATTATCATGCTCATTAATTTCGATCGAAATTAATTTTTGATACTGGAATATTTAATGGTAGCTATGCCTGGCAAGTGTAAGTGGCATAGCATGTATTCATTATGTATTAGTCAATATTAATTTCGATTGAAATTAATATGGACATGGACTATGCATAAAATTCCTATAAGTATAGGTAAGCTAAGCAGTTAGATAAACTGGTTTGATCAAGTACACCATATAAAAATTGATGTTTTAATGCCTTGGTTAATTTCGATCAAAATTAATTTTAAGCCATGCATGTTGAATTTTATCTATGTCTGTGTAGTCCATGTGAAATGGCTTGTATTCAATATGCAGGGGTCTATATTAATTTCGATAGAAATTATGAGGTTCATTGCCTCATAAATTTGATGGTTTCTGTCAGTGTTTCATGCATGGTGCCATGTGATACTTGTTGATTCCTATCAAAATTAATTTCAACACCAATATATTGAATACAAACCATGGCACTTACAGTACTTGGTCATAGCTAAAATTCAATATGCTAGTCTCAAAATTAATTTCGATAGAAATTAATCAGGATCCATGAAGTATATCAATAGTGTATGAGTTAAGTTTCAAGTCATATGTTTCATCATTTTCTTGCATCCATTTCTAGGTTATCTAAACAATTTTTTTCAAGTTTTATTATATTAATCAAAACTGTGGTAAGTTGTGAAAAATTAGCTAATCCAAATCTCAAATTGAATATTAATATTTTAATAATTTTGAATGTTGCTTAAGGTATTTCATTGGGTGATTCATAATAATATTTTATCAACTTAGTAGTCCTATAACTTTTGAAAAGTAACAATTTTGGTATAGTTAGGTACAACAATGCAATATCTTGTGCAGACTAAGATATATTGCAAAATAAAACTATTCAATTTTTTTTTCCCTTAGTTGTATCCAAGTTTATCAAAGGTTTGGTCACGGTGCCCACACCCTAGCCTGACACTCCTCCTGTCACTTAAAAAACAAATTCTTATCTTAAATTCTGATGTTACCAATTTTATATTTATAATTCATTTCTTGTTTGATGAGGCATATCAGTATATATGTGAATCTTGCATTGTCATCTGAAAGTAAATTTAACAAATATTCATAAAGGATTATCCTTTTTTTTCATATAATATACTAATTAAGTGTATCTCCATTGTTTAGGAGTAAATTCTAATTTAAAAAATTTTGTATTTACCCGTGGCAATTTGCATATGGGATATAAATTTGTTATTATTTGTTTTTCACACTAAAAGTCCCCAAAGAATTACTAGTATTTTCTGTTAGCTACATCAAATTTCGCTTCAATATAAACAGATTGTGATTTAGCATGTTACTCAGTTTACCCCACTATGAATAATACATGTTAAAAAAAGCTCAAATAATATAAAATCCCCCTCTTTATGTTTTCTGTTTCTTTCATCCTCACTTTAATTTTAATCTTATTCAATTTTTTATCCTATTAAATTATCAACTTCAATTTTCTAGAATAGAGTTTCTTATAATTATTCATCATATTACATCATAATTTTTTGATATTGAATACTTTTTTTTAATATTCATTAATCAATATGTCTAGTATACAAAATCCTACACCTCCACTTTGTATGTATATCATGTTCCTCTCTCTTAATTTATATATTTCACTTATGTTCTATATCTTTTTTTTTCAAACATTTGATTTTCCAGCACCCAAATGTGTTTCATCTCACTCTCTGATTGATACTAACTTTGAAGCTTTTGAGCTTGCACCATGTCTGCCACATGGCATGGCACCTAACCCTCCTGTACTTAGCAATGAGAGGCAGGAAATAACAAGAGTTCAGTATCGCAATTTACTTGAATTGGCTAGAGATAAAACAGAAGAGCTTGTCAAGATCCTTAACAATAATCCTTCTCCTTCATACTTATCTAACCCTTGTAATGAATTACTCCAATATGTGAAAAGCCTTGAAAAATGTATGTTCATCACCTTTTTTGTCTCCTTTTAAATTAGTAGATAAGATTATCAATATTTTTTTTTCTTCATATATATTTGTAGCTTATGAGGAGGGTATGATTCCTCCTGATGAAGTCATTGTCATTAGGGATGATGATGAGACAGATGAACCATCAGCTTCAACTCGTGCTTCAACTTCTAAGGAAAATCTTGAAACACCTGTTATCCGCTCCAAGAAAAAGAGATTATCCCAAGGCTCCTCTTTTGTTTGACGTATTAAACCGGCTTCTGCTAATGAATTTTCTGATGTATCAAATAATAAATCTCAAAAAAAAGCAAAGGTTTTGATAATGAGTATATTCTTGTTTCCTTTTTTTTATTGTTATTCTTTTATCTTTAAAATTCAATCATATATCTCTTTTATTGCTTACATATTGTACTTTTTATCTTTCTTTTGATATTTTGTACCAGAAACTCACCTGCTGTAGATCGTTCCATCCATAAACGCCCTCTCCCTGATGAAGATGATGAAAAGAGCAATGAAAATAGTGATGATCAACTGTCAGAATATGAAGCTATGCTTGTTTATCAAAAAAAGAAAAGTTTAAAATCTTCTTCAAGACATGTTGATATGTTTGATAAAGATGATGATTCAAACAGCTCATCACCAAATTCCTTCATTTCTAAGAAGCAATACCAATCACCTCCTAAATTACCTACTTTGACCTCTTTGAAAGCTTCTCTACCAATGAAATGAGCTCCAATCAAGGTATCAAAAAAACCTCTAACTTATTCACCCTCAGTTCTGAAGAATCTGATTTGCAGGAGGAATTCTGTAAACTTCATAATTTTTATAAAGGTAGAATCAGCACGGCAAAGGTCCTCAGGTCGTGGTTGGAAATTGTTACTCTCCTCAAATTACGCTCTTCTACTTCTTCCCAAGAACCCATGTCAAATATTCCAATGTTTACTTTTCATTGGGAAAAATCTTGTGGAGAAGATTGGATTTCAAAACTTACTGAGTTATGTAAGTTACCATAATTTTTAGTCTTGACTTTTGTTCTTTTACTTATTTTTTTTTTCCTTTTGTAGCAAATATTTTTTTAGAGATTGATAGCTCACAGCTATGGGTACTCGATAATATTGATTTCAAAAAAAAAAAAGATTTATGTGATCCTGATGGTTTAAATACTGAAATTCTTTCCTCAACAAAGAAAACGGATCACCCTGAATCCAATCTAATCCGAATGCTCATGAGATTAATGATCCCAAGTGACCACTGCCGTTCTTCATGGGTATCTCTTATATCATCTTCACTTTATCTGACCGCACATGAATTCAGCCAGCTTCCATCACATCAAAACATTAACTCAGATTGTCCAATTGAACGTGGTCTTCAGCTTCTAGCTCACCTTTCAAATCTGAAGAGTCCGATTTCTGATGGCTTAGAAGTTGGTCCCACTGCACTTCAAACCCGTGATATATCAATGTCAACTCTTCTTCAAATCAGCAATATTATCATTGATATAATTATGTCAATTATCATTCTTAAATCAAAATATTGTGCTGCAACAATATCAAGTGGCAAGACTAGTGAAGCTCAACAATCAAGTGAGAAAAACAAAAATACTGAACTGACTATAATGAGAGAGAAACAAAAGGCTTCACTAAACAAAATAAATTCTGAATACTCCCACCACCGATATCAATCTTTCACATTCTATATAATTGATGGTGTCCGTGGTTTATTTCTGAGCTCTCAAGATCATAGATTGGCTTCAGCAGCTGATTGCTTGGAGGTAATATCAGAAGTTAAGTTTCTTAATTTACATGAAAAAAAAATCATTTGATGAAAGAAATAATTTGGAAAAATTTAAATAACTATATTTTAACATTAATAAAACCTTTTATAGGCAAGTGTGATCCATTTCCTTTAAAATTTGATACCCCAAGTCCTCCGGGAATTGCTAGGGCTATTTCTGCAGATTTTCTTAATCACTGGAGCTCCATTCAGCCAGTATCACCTTTTTTTGCTAAACATAGCCTTTCAATAAATTAATATTCCAACATGTAAATAGATAAAGTTCTGTCTATATGATATATCTTGTATAATTCAAGTTATTTTCCTTCAAATACGTCAAAAATGTGACCATCTTTGAAATTTATTAAGTAACCTTTGACATGATTTTCTAAATTAATTATTAAAAAAAATTATTGTAAGTCCAGCAATAACAAAGATTTTAAAAACTACTTATATGATTTCAAATACTTGTATTAAATTCTTAAATATTTTATTGTTTATATAAAAATATGATAACTGCTCTAGTTTTGTTACTTTACCTTTAATATTATATAATCTATTAATTATTACAAATATTTTTGTTGATTGTAACATTTTTAATCAGAAGTAGAACAATTTAAATAATTAAATGAGTACATTCTTAAAAAAATACAATTTAATCTATTATTGATTCAAAATTCTTTCTTCAACTCTTTATTATTAACTTTTTTATTAATAAGCCTGTTTGACCTAAAATACTATACAGTTAATTTGGTAGCATTAAAAGCACATTTTTATGGCTAATATATTTCAAATTCTTTATTATAGTTTTTTTTATTTTAGAACCTTTGCTACCAATTTAATAAAAATGACATTTAAAGATTTCACAACTTATATATTTCCTCAAAAGAAAATCAAATTTTCTTATAATATTATGAAAAAAAATTATTTTATTTCACAAATAAAAAAATAGATAATACTATAATTATCAAAACTGAAAATGTTACAGCTACTCCCAGTATTTATCATGTTTAAATTTGCATTAAGTTGTGTATATATAATATAAATTTTTAATATATAAAATCTAGATTTTTTAGATTTGTCTTAACATTAGATAAATAATACTTTGCTGATTCTATTTCTTCCTCTATTTAGTCATCTCTTTTCAAAAAAACTCTCAAAGCACTAATCAAATATTCTAACCTAAATTTTTCTTTTTTAATTTCTAAGTATTCTGAAATATCAATATCAAAAACATTAAGCTTTTCTATAGCATGAAAAAGTCTAGTGCTGATTTGAATAGAAGAACCTATCCTAGTGAAGCCAGGAATTTCATGACATCTTGAGGTAAAATGCCTTAGTTGATTGGCAGGCCATAATGTCACTGTTATTCCAATAGTTGCTTCAAAGTTGATTTTACTTCGAATTTCGGGAAACATAAGTTCTCCACCTATTTGTCGTGGTTGGGTCTTATCATACTTCATATGAATGGTGTTTTTTTCTGTATCTTTAGGAAAAAATATTCCTAAAGTATACTCACTTGCATCCTTATCGAGATGAACCTCATTAGAGAACCCATTACCATTCCCTCCAGATGTCCAAGTTAAATTACTAGCAAACGGTACACCCTCTTCTTCACTAGAAACTTTTGAAAATCCAGGAATACCAAGTTTTGCGCAAAGATTAGTTGCCTCATTGTACTTTACATATGATATTTTTTTAAAAAAATTTTCAAAGTACATTGCAATCCTCTTCATTCGTTTTTTATATTCATCCGTTTTTACAATATCATCAGTGTATTCATCTGCAAGGAAATGCATTCAAAATTTCAGTATTTAAATTAAAAAAAGTGATACTTACGAATATGTAAAGATTTCTTTCTATCTAAAATAAAGCCACCACCAAACATTTTTCCAAAACCACCAGCTCTTTGATGATAACCATTATTTTTAATTTCATGTTTGCAGTAAGAAAGATCCTTAATGCATCGCACCGTAGCTTCTAACATATCTAGTTCTTTGAGCTCATGAATTTCAAAAGTCTGCACAAGAACATTAGGTATTAAGACACCTTTTGGTTTATAAATACTACATCCAGGAAAAAAATTGTAATAATTATTGCAATCTGTCATATTATTTGCATAAGATCGTGCATAGAAATGTGGCTTCTTCCCGTTTGTATCCATTCCAAGAGCGTTTACAAGTTTCATTCCAGTAGCAATGTCTTTTGCCCACCTATTGTTAGAGTTCTTCCCTGGCCGTTTTTTTTTTTTCAAATTGTTACTCATTGATGGTTCAATCCTAAGAGAATTCAATTTTGATTTAAAATAGAAAAAAATCAAAAATTAGAAAATAGTAACATAATTTCAATTATAAGTCAATTATACCTTTAACTTTATCATATCTTCAATATTAGAAATACAAAAGTTAGCATATCTACATATTAGTAAATTTATATACTTTTTCTTTATTTCAAATATTAAGAAAGCGTTTCAAAGGTATACTTTATTAAATTATACATATAAAGAGTATAGCTTTATCCTGTATGCATTCAGCAAGTACAAGATTTGGCTCTACACTTAATATTAATAATATAATGAAAGTATAACTCCAATACACTAGTAATATTAAAAAATTTACGGAATTATGATATCCACATATATAAAATGAAAAATCTTGCTCTGATAAATATATTGACTTAGAAAGTTATACTTCAATAAATTATTAATTTTTAAATTGTAGCATTGTCCTGTATGCTTTCAGCAAGTACGAGACTTTGAAACAACTTAAAAATCAATAAATTAAAGGTAAAGTACAAACAATCTAATTATTATTATGAAAAGCAAAACATTATCCTGTATGCTTTCAGCAAGTACGAGATGATTTTTTACTTTTCATATTAATAATATAATGGTTGTGAAAGTATTAAAGAAATATAGAAAAATGATAAGCAAAACATGAACTTACATGTCTATAAAATCTTCTTCCATTTGTAGCTGATTGATCAAAATTAATTATAAAGTTTATTTTATAATCACTGTTTTAAAAAATAAATGGTTAGATAAATAAATTGAACATTTTTGATAAGGAATAAAGAAAAGTAAATTGACAAACAAATAAAAAAACTTTAAGTTAACTGAAAAAGAATTATTTTATAATGAATCGAAAGGGTACAGTAAAAGATACCATAAAAATAAATTCAGAATTAGAATCATTAGATTAACTTGTCAAAAGTGTAAAAAAGTGTAACAAACCAAAATGATATGAAATGCAATAGCAAGAAAAATTTGCTTACCGGTAATCAGATAAGGTCAAGAAAATAGTACCAATAATTCAAAATGATAAAGCAAAAATATGATTGATAGTTTTTGAAAAAGGTAAGTGAGAAAGAGAAAGGAAAAATAAATTGGGTGGCAAACAGATGTATATATCATGAATTTTCACTGATCACATTTTCAAAAAAATGCAGCTCTCCAAGTCATATGATAAACTTCATCTAAATTCCAAGAATGATGTTGCCAAGGCACTGTACACAGCATTATCATTTTTTCCTATGCATATACTAATTCCAGCTAGAATTTACTTGGCTGCATGTTGTACAGATGCACATTTGTGGAACACTGAATTTCACATCTAAAAAAAATTGATGCCACATAATTCTAGCTACCATGTTTCACGTAGCTAAAAAACATACACTCATCACATTTAAATTTACATTGCGCCAAAATTAATTCATTTTTGAATTTTTTTAAAGAAAACTATAATGTGCACCACCAATTTCTAAAATATGAACCTCCGCACCATATTAAATTGGGAGACTTTTAATTATGCAATTTTTTTGCCGTGACCTTTTTCCTGATCTTACTTGGTTCAAAATATTGAAACATGGCCAATGTTGATGAAAGAAACATTTGATTTTGTTTCTATGTGTAACAATGGAAGGCTGTTTCTTACTGGCTGAAGAGTGTTGTATATTTTATTTGAACAAATTTTTATTTTTTTATGTATTTTATTTAAAAAATTTACTTTTTATTGCAGCCAGATTTATACTGGCTGCTTTTTAGAAACCTTAATTTATGACCCAAGCCTTTGAAATTGGCTTGGGTCCCTTACATTGCAATTTAGTACTTCCAGCCAGGTTTCCCCTGGCTGGAAGTGTCTCTTTCAAGCAATCAAAGTCGCTAAAAGCGACTTCGATTGCTTGCTGTAATGTTTGCCACCCTCCCAGCTAATTTACTAGGCTGGGAGGTGGCCAAAGCAGTGTGCAACGCGCGTTGCTGCTGCAAGTAACGCGCGTTGCACAATCGCTACCATATTTCATGCAGCTGATATCAAGTCAGCTGCATGAGATATGCGCAGCATGTGCAATGCGCGCTGCATGCAGCAGAAACGCCCGTTGCATGCAGCAGCAATGCAGGCTGCATGCAATGCGCATTTCTGCTGCATGCAATGCGCATTACTTGCAGCAGCGATGCGTGTTGCATGTGCTGCATGCAGTGCATTGCACAGCCAGTTTTTTTCTGGCTGTGCAATGCACACAGAGAAACCAAAGTCCCTGCAAGGGACTTTGGTCTCTAAAATGGAAGCGACTTTCCCTACCAGGTGCAATCTGGTGGGAAAGTGAGAGAAACGTTAGACCGAAGTTGTTTGAAAGCAACTTCGGTCTTAAAAACATTAAAAATCATAAAAAAAAATGAGAAATGTAGAAAAAAAAAAAATTAAAAATTAAAATGTGAGTATAAGAAAAAAAATAAGTGCTAGTGATACCAAAAATCCAAGCCAATTTCATTTGGCTTGGTTATTTAATAATTATTTTTTAATACATTAAATTTAAAATTCAAACACCATAAAATATATGAATTTTTTTTATATGAATATTATAAATTTAATCTACCTCTTTCTCATAATTATATTTATAATTTTGTTTTATTAATTTTTGACATTTAAGTTTATTTTTTGGAAATACAAAATTAAATTTTCAACTAAATTTTTTAGTAAGGTAAAATAAATTATAAATTTGACATTTTGTAATTGAATAATGAAAAAAATTTTAAATTTATTTAAAAAATATTTTTGTTAGAAGAATACCAATATTTTAAGGGTAGAAATATGGTGCAAATTGTAAGTAAAAAAATTATATTTTTTTTGTGAGGGGTTATTTCTATTTTTAAAAATATTTTTCAAAAACATTCATTAAATACTGAATTAAATTACTTTGAAACTCAAATTTTTTGTAAAATAATTAAAAATGAAATAATAATATTGTTGTATTTGATATAAAATTTGAATTGGTAATATTAATGTCTCTTTAAGTAAATTTGAAAATCATTTAAAAAGACCATGTTGATAAGTACTTCATTTTTGATATACAATGGTTATATATATATCTTATATATATTTCTTGACTGTTATTTTTATATACATTCAATAAAATTTGTAATATAAAATGCCATTTAATAATTAATTAATGTTCAATTTAGTTATAACAACTTCATATTTAATACCAGCCACTAGTATTTACTTTTTAATTTAAAACTCCGATATAATATGAGAGTATCCTTATTTTGTCTGTATGTAATGAACAACAATAACAGACCATAAATGAGTGGGTAATTAATTACAATAAATAGTTGAAGAATAACCTATAAGAAATGATAAGTTTATCAAAAAGAGTACATTAAAAAAATATACTTTTGAATTTTTTTTGATATAATTTGGGTAGTTAAATGAAAATTTAAATTATCAGACATCAAAATGGATAAAATCTAAAAGTAGTGTTTATATAATAAGCCTCATATAAAAAAAGGATAAAAATCTACTATATAACTAAATTATTAAATATTAAGGTATTATTAAAATTATTGAAAAACTTATTTTACAGTTATAATGAAATCTAAATGTGAAAATAATGGTGGGATAATAGTAAGACTATGTGGAAACACTTTAATTTATACATACTTTCAACTATGTTCAGATAAAAAATTGTTAAAATTGTATAATAACATCTACTTAATAGTGATGCAATTTTATTTAGATCAAGAATAAATTTTTCTGAGGAAAAACTAATTAAATTGAGATATGGCCATCTCCTTTCAAGAGATAGAATAATAATAAAAATTTAAAAAATTATAATAAGTATTCTTAATCACCATTTTTGAAAAGTCTCTAGTAAATTTCATTATAATATATCATTCATTGATTACATTATATGGAGTTTCATCTTGAAGTAGTGATGTGCAGCTTTGAACTTATGTTATGAAAAACAAAAAAGTTAAAAAATATATAGTTATACTAATGAAAAAGCCAAAAAATTAAAATACTATTATAAATTAAAAAAATAAAACTACATAAATTTTATTCTGCTCTAATGATGGAAGGGTACTATGTATGAATTTCCACATGTTAAATCCAAACCTGCTTTAAGGCTAGTTTACAGGTAGAGCTATTAAGCTTCCTTAAATTCTAAAAATAACTTATGCATTTTACTAATTATTTTTTTCTTGTTTTCTTTCCAAAGTTGTTAGAGTTGCTTAATTAATACTGTTATCTTGATTGTAAGATATATAATTTTTTTTGAATACATGATTTATTGTTTCAAAAATTATATTATAAATTTAAATCATTTATTTCATTTTCTAAAGCTTCATTGTCAAAGACACAACTCCATTTTCTATTACTTAACAAATATATAAAATGTGATAGTAAAATTTGAGGAATTTTCTTTTTGAGAGGGTCAAACTATATTGTCAAGATTTTTATCTAGAAATTCTTGTACTCTAAAACCAAATAATTTTCTCCCTTAAGTAAGCCATTTCAAAAATATGAGAATATAAACAAGAATATTAACTTATCTTATTTTTATTTTCTTTACTGAAAGTTTTAGTTCAATCCCTTTTTTTATATGACATTAGTATAAAAACATGGTTAAATGCTACTATATAATTAATTTTTATTATATATATATATATATATATATATATATATATATATATATATATATATATATGAAATATTTAGAAGGTCATCCTTTTTTATTTACTTGAATAAATGGCTCAATTATAATACCCAACACTTATTAATGTTTCCCAAACTCAATAAAAAATTTCTCATATGAAATATTAGCTTCTAATATAAGAAGTTTATCTATAGATGATATTCAACATGTGATTTTACTTTTTAGATTCAGCTAAAATTAAACAAAAGGAGAAATCATGCATATGTGTATAAATGGTAACCATATGTTACTTAGAGGATTGCGAAATTCACTCATCAGAATGGTTTAAGTATTAAAATAAATTGAGGTCATTATTTTCTAGTATTTGAAACTAATTAGGAAATTATTCTAAAAATATATTTTAATGTGTATCATGTTTAAAAAGTTGGAAATATGATTTTTGAAAATTGTGAGTTTCTTATGAGATACCAAGCTTTAGTTTACATTGTTTCAAGTAGAATAGAATTTTAGTATTAGAAATTGAAAGCAATGTACCATTATCAGATTTTAACTGTGTTCTACTTATAGAATGATTACATAACATTAAACATTATTTAAATCAAAAAGGTTTAAAAGATATTTAGAATTTTACCAAATTTCACCATTTATTAATCTTTGATTTGAAAACAAACTATGATGTACACTCACTAGAAATAAGCAATCCCAATTTTAACATAATTTATCAATCCAAAAATAATGAGTCAATTAACATGAAAATATATATTATTTCAAAACCAATTCTCTAGATTTAAAATATGATGCTTTAATGAAAAATTATTACAAAACTTTAATGCAATGAAGTCTCTTAAAAAATTCAAAAATAGAATATCAAAACAAGTAATTTCTGCAAAAAAAACTACTAACTATTGTAGATAAAGCTTAAAAATAAGTCATATTTTTTAAAAAAATGATCTAACAATATTTATTTTTGTTAAAAAAATCAAAACATTGTTAAGTTTGCTTGTTATAATAATGTTAAAATCCACTAAACATTATCTAAAGGTGGTAAACTATGTTAAAAATAAGTTGAATTTTATGAGATAAAAATCAACAATTTTGTATCATTTCCTGTTGTGCTATGACTTTATTCCACCCTTTTTATCTGATTCTTCCAGTATTACTTTGCTATGATCACTAGTTTTCAAGTTAAAATTTACAAATGTTCATTATACTTGATAATATGAAAAATAACTCAAACTTTTATAACTACAAAATAAGATTTTGTAACTCCTTCTTTCAATCAATATTTGAAGAAATTTTTAGTTTATTTGAGTAATGATTTTAAGAATAACAAAAAATTTGAAATTCACAAGGAATTATTTCCGGAGACTATAATTATTTACTTGTGTAATGCATGAGCTACTTATCAATGATGTAAAACATCAGAAAGTAAGTTATAGTTATAAATCTACAGATTATACTGTTTCTGGTATATATATCTTCAATAAATCTTTTAAACTTATCTTAGCCTACATACCACACAATAGAAAATCATTATATTAAAAAAGGAAAAAATTCTATGATAATATCATAAAGAATGATAACCATGGATTAATATTCCATAAAAATGGTTAATAATATTTTAAGAGAACCTAAATCAGTATTCTTTCATCAAAATATATCCTTTTTGTCTTTGTAATTTATTCCAAACAAATTTTTTGAAAGTTGAATCTATATATCTAATTCCAAAACCACTATTAAGTTCCCTCTTAGACTTTTTAAGAAATTATATATATATATATATGTATATATATATATTATATATCAAAAATTGAAATAAAGAATAAAAACATAATTTTATTTACCTTTAATTATTTAAATATAGAGTATTTTCAGAATGAATTGTGGTTACTTGTGAAGGTTAGAAGATTTGAAGTTGGATTTATGAGTTTTTAGAAGGGCAAATATTGTAAAATTCTTTCATAAATATTTATTTCATAGTTTCAAATGTTGAAATCTACAAACTAATGGGATTTAAAATTATATTGAGATTTAAAATCTGTTTTCTACTCAAGTAAAATAAAATAAAATGATGATATCAAAATTGAAATTAAGTTTAAACTTTTGATATGCTCCATCTTCAATTTTATTGATAGTGCATCAAAAATTTAATAATATTTTTTTCCTTCATCACTTTTTACATAAAAGATAGTTTTATCATTTTATGAATTAAAGATTGCTTATATAAATTTAACATCTATGTCAACTGTTTATGACTATTAATCTATATAATAAATTTTTTAGAAGAAAAAATAACATCAGTATATACTGACTTTGAAATTATTCAATTTAAAATAGTTTACAGGTAGATAATGAAGGGTGATTTCATTTTTGAATATGAATTATAGAAGTCTTATTTTGTCAATTTTAATTCTTTTTGAGCTCAAATGTATCCACCGCAACTTATGTAAGAATAAAAATTATTTTTATTGAAATTTACATGAGAAAGTATGCCTATTATTCAAAATCAAACTTGCTCTAATGGTGTTTTTCAATCATTATTTCCATTCATAACAATAAAAAACATTTCAATTTGCTGATGTTTTAGTTTTTGATATCCCCAAGTTTATATCTCAGGTGTACTATTCACAAAATTATTAAAAATATAATTTTTGAAATACATGATAAACTTGAAATTGAGGGGGCATTAAATTTTTAAAAATGAATTCTAAATTCAGGATGGATAGTATTTTTTCTATTTTCACAAATGAACAATTTTTTGTTTCAATTAATCCAGAAAGAAAATTTTGTTGTAAGCATATTATATTATATTTATTATGATTTTAAATACTATATTTTCAAGATTTGTGTTTAATATTTCCTGTGAAAGTTAATGTTAATGTGAATTTAAAGTAAGCTTGAAGAAATTTAATCAATAGGCATATTGGATATTTAAAATAATATTTTGCTCCAATCTTGAATCATCCTGGGCTAAAAAATATCCCAAATAAGGTTTTTGTGGGTCAATTTGGATTTAAGTAGGATTAAGTAAGGTTTAATAAAGGACAGATAAAAGGCTAAATTCATTACTAGTGACTTTTTTCTGAAAATAGTTATAAAATATGTATCATTCTGGAATCAAGCTTCAATAAAGTTGAATTGAAACAGAGATAATTTCTAGCAGCAAAACACCATATTTACAAAGGTGTAAAATACCTCAAATATTACTCATAATATAGGAAGGCAAGGAATCTACAAAATTCACATTTCAAACGAGGATTTATATTTTGAATTTGAAATTGAGAAATGGAATATTATTTTCCAATTTAAATATCTATTAGTCATTTTACCAAAAGTTTTCAGTAATCAGATTGAATTTTGATGGTATTTTGTTGTAGATTAATCATTTTGATGAGACATTTACTCAAAATTACTGGTTTCGTTTCTAATATTCCATGTGAAATTCATTACGAATCTTTTTGAAAGTGAATAGTTGACATATTGGATATGCAAAAGCTTATGTTAGATCAAAGTGAGATCAAAGGGAGTTTAACTGATGATCAAATTAGGATTTTACAAGATCAAACGGTGATCAATGTAGGTTCATCTTGAGCTCAATTTGTGACAAATCTCTGACTAAATGTAAGGCCAAACAATTTCCTACATGGTGATGATGTGTGCATAATTCAAGCATAGATTTGTGGCTCAACGGAGTTCAAGCAAGGGGTATTGCTAGCAATACCCCCCCATTTTTTCTGTGGTGATTGTCAGTTTGTTTAATGGTTGAAATATGAGGAAGAAAGGATGAACTTTGCTCAGGTTTTTTCCCTTTATTTTCATGCAGCTTATTGACAGAAATCTCATTTAATTCATTATTGATGGTTAAGGTTGAGAACTTTTCCTGCAGGTCAGACACATAGTTTCTTATTCTTGGAATTTCAGACATCTGGTCATTTACTTTTGCAAGAGATAGAACATTTCTTTCCTCAGAGACTGAGTGTTTGGTACTTAGTGCATTGAAATCATTTTTTAGCTTTTTAAACACATTTTGCAGAGATTTTATTTCATTTTTGGATGAATAATTTTCTTCAATAAGGGGTTTCAATTCACTCAAGGTCTAATGTAGACTGATATTTCTATCTGAGATAGCTCTATGTTCACTTCTTATTTGTTTTTGTTGACTAAGAACAATATTCAAGGTTTCTTTGATTTTTAAATAAGCTGTATCTTGTACAGAAGAACTCACTTTACATTGCAAGTGTAAATTATTTAATCTATCATTTTCATGGATTAACACATCTCTCACATGTTTGTCTTTCACAATATTAAAATCAAGGGTATCTTTCAATATTTCCTCAGAAGTTTTTTCAATTAAGGTATAGATTTCAGGGGGAAAAGAATCATTTTTAATTTCAAGAGAAGGATTAATTAAAGAAGTAGAAGTTAAATGTAAAGGTTCATCAAATGACAATTTGCTAATTACATCAATAGGGCTACTAGTTACAGGAAGCTGTCTTTTAACAGGTTTAACTGTTCTTTCACCATGTTCAATAATATTACCTGCAGAAGAAGATTTATTAGAGAACATACCCAAGTGACTATCAACCAAATTACTTACCATGGCAGAGGAGGAAACTTCCCCTGGGACTGGGTTTGGGATTGTGCTTGGGCCTTCTTTCACCTGCCTTGTTGGTAGGGATGAAGAGGTGGATGGAAATTGGGTGTTCTGGATGGGCCAGGCTGATGATGAGGAGGGTGTTGCACATTCTGTTGGTAGTGACTCATTAGATAATCCCATTTCCATTGCTCTACTTCCATAGTATTTGGATTTTGGATGGTTGAGCTGGGTGGCTGTGAAGGTTGAGCCTGAACCTGAGGCTGATTGGGAGGCGACTGAGGAGGGGCCTGGGCCTGAATCTGGTTCCTGAGTTCTTGAACCTGATCCCACAAGGTGTCTACCTTTGCTTTGTACTTCATATTCTCTGTCTTCAACTCTATTATATGACTGGACAGGTTGCTGATTTGTTGTGGCAGAGGAAGCTTTTTTATTTTGAAGCCTTTTGGAAGACCTTCTTGAGGTACTAGAGGCTTTACTTCCTTCTGTGGTGCTGGGGGAAGGGGGTTTGGTTTGTTTACATTTCCTGTCATTTCCACATCCTGAAGTATGTGAATTCTTTGTGTTAGCATAAGATTTTTTATGTCCAACTTTAGAAGAACTTACAGTGTCAGCATCATAGTCAATTTCAATTTCATCCACTTGCATGTTATCCATTTTGTCAGCCAAATTGTTGGAAATAATAGTGGGAAGATTTTAATTTACTTCTTATTTTTAAAAAAATAATAAAACTTAGTTAATAATTGCTCCAAATAATAAAAAAAAACTTTTATTAATTAAATTATAGAAAAAAATTTTTTCAATATAAAGTAATAATTATAAAAAATTAATTTTTTAAAAAAAATGGATTGCAAGGTTAAATTGGGAATAAACAATCAAGTTAATTCAACCAATTAATTACCAATATTAAATATGGCAATATATTTGGGACTAAGCACAAAGTACTTTCAAGTCAACCAAAATTAACAATAATTAATAATATAAAAAAATTAAATTAATAATTCAATTTGTATTGATAAAAAATGTCAATTCTTCTAGGACTAAGAGGATTTAACACTCTATAATGGTCAACTAGGAAAAAAAAATTTAATAATTGAACACTTACACTCAGTGAATCAGCAATTAAGCCACAATCACTGTTATTGCAGTAAAAATATAGTAATATGAGTGAGAGGTGCAAAGGTGAACTTACTATAGTGATCAAAAAATCACTTCAAAATTATATAAGAATTAATATGATATAAACCTAAGAGATCGAACCTAAGTTCAAAACACAGTGGCGGCAAAAGTTTTGTTTTTGCTAGGTGGTCCGTGCGTTTTGTCGTTCGTCGCCAGGCTTGATCGTCGTCGTTGTTTGGAAAGGTCCCCAGTTGTCGGTCAGTCGTCTAGAAGAAGGTAAGGAAAAGAGGAGAAAGGGAGGAAAAAAGGAGAAGGACAAGGGAAAAGATAAAAGAAATAAACTATAATAGAATATTTAATTTATTTAAAAGGGAAACAACAGCGAGTAACTTGAGAGATGACAAAAACTTAGGCTTTATTAATAATAATATTATTTAAGGTAAGGGTTCTGCCCGGCAAACACTTTTAATTACAATCAGACTTAAAGCAACCTTGAAATTGTTATATAGAATTTTAATTAGAATTGTATTACTAATAAAAAGAATATAAACGTAATAAAATTGTATTTAATTTGATGAGTGTATAATAAGTGATGATGCTACAGGGGATTATCCAAGGCCCTTTTATAGGCAATGGGTCCTCTGAAGCGCCACTATATTTGTAAATACAATAATTAGAATAGAATAAAACAAATATATCAAAGAGTAAATGAAACATAACAATTTAGAGAAAAATATGAAACAAATAATTAAAACCCCAATTAAGAATCCAATTTTCCCGCCATTAATTCCCAAATCAGTAAGTAAAAATAGTGAATAACTAAACAAGATTGGAACATAGGAACTATGAGAAAAATAATTCCAAACAGATGGTACAGTCTGATTTAAGGATATTTTAAGTGAAACAAAAAATACTTTGACGCAACAAAACATGTAATCAATCTCAATTTAGTATAAATTAATTAATTGGTTTTTCCTGACACAATTAAGGGTCAAAAGAAGCGTCATTAATTATTGTTTAGTATTATGTGAAAGGTGTTATTTAATATATAAATTTAAATAATTAATTTAAATATATTATAAGTCAATTTTACACTTGTAATTAAAATATATGTTTTTCAATTAATTAAATATAAATTTATAATTATTAAATACATAAAAATGCGCCATTATTTGTAGAATATATTATATTATGTTCAATTTAACTGTATATAAAAATTTATATAACCAATAAAATTAATATAACACTTGTATATAATAAAATACTTATATAATTTTATTATGCAATAAAATATTAATTTATATTCATTAAATACAATTCTTACCCACTCTTTCAGGTTTTATAAGTTACATATCATTTACTGGACTCCTGGAATAGCCTGGCTGACACCCTATGTCCCAGGCTTGTTTAGTTATTCACTATTTTTACTTACTGATTTGGGAATTAATTGTGGGAAAATTGGATTATTAATTGGGGTTTTTAATTTTTTGTTTCATATTTTTCTCTACATTGTTATGTTTCACTTATTCTTTTATATTCTTGTTTCATTCTATTATAATTCTTGTATTTACAAATATAGTAGCGCTTCAGAGGACTCAATGCCTATAAAAAGGCCTTGGATAATCCCCTGTAGCTCATCACTTACTATACACTCAACAATTTAAATATAATTTTATCACATTTATTATTATTTTTATTAGTATTACAATCTAATTAAATATTCTATATAACAATTAAAAGGTTGCCTTAAGTCTGATAGTAATCAAAGTGTTTGCCGTGCAGAACCCTAACTTGAAATAATATTAATATTAATAAAACCCAATTTTGTGTCACCTCTCAAATCACTCGTCGTTGCTTTCTCTTCAATAAATTAAATAAATTTATTAGACTTTATTTCTTTTATTTCTCAAATCACTATTACCTTCTTGTATTCCTCTCTTTCTTCCCAATTTTCTTATCTCTTCTAGACAACTGACCAACATAAGCTTAAATGTATACATAAAGCTGATATTCAGTGAAATTTGCAGTATATTATGTATATTTTGGTCTATAAATGGGTTTTAACCTCTTAATAGCCTATAACCTTTGTTTTTCTGATTATTTTAGGTCATATGGACGTAATTAGTGGATTCACAATGCCTACAGAAGCATAGACATCTATTTCAGGCGCATACACTCAGTTTGGACAACTTAATTTGCTTCCTTGGATGGATATTCACAGATTTATAGGTTGGAAGGTCATGGCTGGGTTAATATGGATGCTTGGGGATGTTATTGGGGGCTTGGAAATTTCATTTGTTTCCTTTATATGCTTTGGGTTTTATTTTATCTCTTTTGGATTACTTATTTTACCTGTTTCTTCATGGTATCCACTTTTATCTGGATTTTCTAATTATGTTTTGGGTCTGTGCTAGCATTAATTGTTATGGAGGGTCCTTACTGGAGGTCTTAGTGTTGAATCTGCTTGAAGTGGAAGCCATGGGGAGGTGATGGGCCCTCACAGTTCTGTAATTGCCGGGGATAGCAGTGACATCATCTGGATTTAAGGTCTGTGCACTCCAGGGGATTTGGGTATAAGTAAGGAGGGATTTGACGGGTTATTCATCATCAATTACTTACTAAAACTCATTCAAACACTTTAATACAATTATTAGAATTTAGAAATATATTTTAAAAGCCTTTATAAGTTGATATTATCATTATATAAGCTATAACTATATTCTATTCATCTATTTTCCACCACTAAGCACACATTTAAATCTAAGTATTGTGAGTTTTATTTGAGTACAACTATTTTATTAGTCTTCCCCTAAGGTTTAATCACTAAATAATTTATCAATAAGTATTAGTATTATTAGTAAATACTATTAAGTCATACTTATATACTAGACATACTAACAATTGGGGGTCTTTCCTTGATTATTATTGATTTTTTAGTATAAGCCTTAGGACGTGATTTTTACTTTAGTATAGCGCAAAACAAATCAAATATTTGGGTCTTCTGCATATTAGTGAGTCATCATAACTCAGTGATTGCGGAAAAGAGCCCTTATAATAATTTTACTATTTTTTTATCATTAAAATTAGGTATTTACAATAGTAACTGTACCCAATATAAACCCAATTTCACTTGGTATTTGGACACCAATATAACACCCAATTAAATTGGTATTTGATTAAAGCTTAGTAAGCTATTTATTCATCCTTATAAAGGTCAAGTTAAACTTATTATTATATTTTAAACAGATTTTTTTGAATTTTTCTTATATTTTTATTTAAATAAATAAAGATATAAATTCAGGGTAAGATCCAGTGCTTTTTTATTGGTAATAACATTGCTAATACTTTTTGTCTACTAATTCTATATAGGTTTTCCTTTCTGTAGACTTGATATATTGTCATTCTTATCAATATGAGTTCTCCTCAGGACAGTTTAAAAGAAAAGCCTGCTTATAATTCCAGGTCTAAATCTAACAAAAACTATCCAGGACATAACCATGGAGGTTCAGTCATACCCCCAGGCAGAGAAAATGAGTATAGAAGAAAAAGAAACTCTATTAAAAAAGATTACCATAAAAAAGATATCTCCTCTTCTTCAGGATCAACTATCCCATCTGGCAAAACAAGTCTTGAAGCTGGAAGAATCCAAGTCACTCATGATCAAGGAGGTAGAGCAATTAATGAACAATTGCAAGGTAGGATTCCAACAAATGAATCAAACACTGGCAGAGCTAAAGGGAGGCCAGCCAAGTCAACCAATTCAGCAACCCCCTATCCCAAGAGAAAATCCTGGTAGACAAATGGAAGTGGGACTGGTTCCATCAACAATTGTCCAGCCACAGCTGCAACAGGGATCCTCCACCTCATCAGACTTCCTCAGTTCACCCATACAAAGGAAAAAAGTGCCAAAAATCAGGAATGGAACCTATCCCTTGGTAAGTAGATTACTCTCTCAGATTGAAAAAAATACTGATAATTACAATATAGGTAATACTATTGATGTCAAATCTGTGCAGAAAATAGAGGAGGATTTAAGAAATTTAGGTTTTGATGTAGATACACCTGACTTGTCTTTTGTCCATAATAACAGTACTATTGATAATAATAATACAGTTAATCCTCAGTTGCCACCACTTACTAGTGAGATGAGAAGTTCACAGGAGAGTGAGAGAATTGAAAAGGAAGACATGGAGTATTTTAAAAATAATCCAACTGTCCATGGAATTGTTTCAGAATTTTTGAATAGAATGACTTATTAGGAGGAACAGACAGTTAAGCTCACAAGTAATACAATTTCATCCTTGACATTATATATTTCTCAACTTGAAACACGTAATAAAGAGTTAGAGAAAGAACATTTGTCTCTAACTATTAAATATGATTCATTGAGTAACAAATATAGTGAACTTTCAAACAAATTCTGTGAGTTTGAAAAATTGTATGAAGTACACTTGTTGAAAACTGAATCAAGAACTAAGTTATCTTTTGCCCAGACAAATCAAAGTGTCTCTGAGCTACTACAAAAATTAACTAAAGTTGAGATTGAAACTGCCAATCTATTAATGAACCAGGATAATCATAAGTATACTAAATATATTAGTAATCCTTTCATTGGCAAAAGCAAATCTCATTCCTTCCCCATCCTACCACAATTAAAACTATCTGGTGGTAGTTTCAAATCTAAAAATGTAAGTCACAAATCTGTACAGGAGGAAATACAAGACCATTTATCAAGAGTAAATGAGTTATTGAATTTACCTAAATTAGTGAGATAAAATCCAATCAGAAAAACTGGCCTAAGATAGATCAGTACCCAACTTATGATGGGGAAGCCAGCTCTGATTGGCAAAATTTTATACAAAGAATTGACAATTTAAAGTTCTCATATAAATTACAAGATGAAGAAATAACATCAAAATTAATTTCTTTATTTAAGGATGTTGCTTTATTATGGTTTGAAGCTGTTTTAAGTGAGGGTAAAGATTACTCTTGGGCTGAATGGAAAAAACTAATTGAAAAACAATTTGGAGGTTCTAAATTCAGGCTTACTCAGCAGAGACTTTATGAGAAAACTAGGTACAATCCGTTGAATGGTGACAAACCTATGGTATTTTTAATGAATTTAAATAAAATATTGAAAGCCATTGAGCCTAACATGGATTATAACTTATGGAAAGATAAGATAATATATAAATTACCTTTATCTGTCAGAGACATTGTTGTAGCTAGAACAATAAATTTTACTGAATATTCTGAATTTATTAATATTTGCAATGAAATATTTTTAAATCATAAGTATGAATCAAGGTATTCCACTTATAAACAAAATTTTGAAACTGTGAAAAATCAGAATTCAAAAACACTTCAGGAGAAGCAGAAAAAACCTACTGCACCTGTAGTACCTAAAAAGTATGAAACAAATACTTGTTATAAGTGTAATAAACCTTGGTTTAAAGGTCAAAAAAGGGGAGAAAAAATATAAATATTGTTGAAAATCAGCGTGAAACTGAAAAAAGTAAAGAATCAAGTGAGTATGACAGCAATATCTCATATAGTGATGAAAATGAGGTCTGTATTTTGGAAGATGATTTGTCCATCTTTGAAAATCCAATATTAAATATGGGCTCAAATGAATCTTTAATGAATTTTGAGGATGCTGAAATTATTAAAGATAAACAAGCTGATAACTTTAAAATGACACCTATCACCATTCCAGCTATCATTTCTGGTGAAAATTTTAATATAGTATTGGACACAGGAGCTGCTGGTTCTGTTGTTTCTACAAATACATTACAGAAAATCGATAGTGAATATAAGTCTAAGCTTGAACCCCTTCAAAGTAAAAACTGGAGAGGTTTTGGATCAGTGCTACACCCAATTTGTAGATACAAAGCTGCTGTTTTCTTAAAACATCAACTTGGTTATGTAAGAGTAACTTGTGACTTTGTAGTAATGGACAATACTAATTGTAGTAACTGTTTTATCATTGGAAATGATATTCTGACTAAGTTTGGTGTGAAATTAGTCCCTGCTAATAATAATTTTACAATTGGCATGAATGGTAAACAGAAATTTAAAATAAATTCTTTTAACACAGTCTTACACATTGAGTGAGTAACAAATTCTCTGTGCAAAGGAAGAGAATCCAATGAGATGGAACTTCTGGAAATAGAAATTTCTAACGCATCATTTGGCACTCAGATAAGTGAAGCTGAGAAAAATAATATTTTGGACTTAATTAAAGCATTTCCAATGACTTTAGCACATGGTACAAATGAACTTGGCCTTGTAAAAGATCATGAGATGAAAATTAGTTTAACCTGTGATATGGATAATATTCCTGCTAGTCTTAAAAAGAAACCATACCCTGCTTCACCAATGAAGAGGAAAGACATAGATAGATGTAAATAAAGGGTACCATCAAATTCCTGTTGAAAAGAATTCACAGAACTTTTTGTTGATTACAACACATATGGGAATTTATAAATATTTCAGGATTCCATTTGGACCAAAAAATGCTCCATCAGTATTTTAGAAGTCAATGGATATAAAATTCCATGATGAAATAATTGAAGGATGGTTAGTGGTATACATTGATGACGTCATAGTGTTCTCTAAAACATATGATGAACACTTAATCCATTGAAAGAAGGTATTTCAGAAAATAAATGAAATCAAAATTACCCTTGCATTGAAAAAATGTAAATTAGGGTTTGAGTCTTTAAAAGTGCTTGGTCATTTTGTATCTGGCTTACAAATATGTGTAGACCAAAATAAGGTGGCTGCAATAAAGAATATTGGAATTCCTCAAGTGTATAGGATGTACAATCTTTTCTTGGTATGTGTGGTTATTATAGACAATATATAAAAAACTACCAATTAATTGCTGCACCATTGACCACACTGATAAAGAAATCAGAAGCTTTCATTTGGAATAATGAAAGTCAACAGGCTTTTGATAAGTTGAAAGAATTTTTGATGGCAGCTCCTATCCTGGGATTACCAGATTTACAATTGCCTTTTGTATTGTATACAGATGCCAGTTTTATTGGTCTGTGTGCTGCCTTGCATCAAAAACAACTTATTGAAGGAAAAATGTCCGAAGTAGTAATCTGCTATATTTCACGTACTTTGAGAAGTAGTGAATTGAAATATGGTGCTACTCAACTTTAATGTTTGACAGTAGTATGGGCTCTTGAGAAGCTACATTATTACCTTGAAGACCAAAAATTTGAGTTAATAACTGACTGTAGTGCAGTTAAGTCACTCTTAAACATGAAAACTCCTAATAGACACATGTTTAGATGGCAATTAGCTGTACAAGAATACTCAGAACGGATGACTATTACACATAGAGCAGGAACCTTTCACTCCAATGTAGATTTGTTATCTAGAGTACCTCTGCCTTATAATGATGATAATCCTGCTTATGTTCCTGAGTCAGGGATTATTAACATTTATGGCATTTATATTGTAGATCTTGAGGATGAATTTATGCAATCAATTCTTGATAATTATGATGCAGATCCTGACTTGAGTAAAATCACTACAATATTAAATGATCCATCTAATGCTTCAATGAATGTTTCAATAAAAACATTACCAAATAAGTATAAAGAAGCATTAGAAAAAGGAAAATTTTCCATTGAGGATGGTTTTATATATCACAGGAAAAAATTAAGTAATGTAATAGTAATTCCCCCTTCAATGAAGGAGTTAATGTTAAGTATATGTCATGATGATATATTAGCAGGTCATTTTGACTTCCATAAAACATTAACCAGAGTAAAAAATACAGCTTGGTGGATTAAAATGTCTGATGATGTTCAAAAATATTTTGAGATGTGTGATTCTTGTCAAAAATCTAAAATATTAACAGGCAAAAGATCTGGTTTACTACAACAAATTGTGCAACCAAAATCTCCATGGTAAATAGTTAACATGGACTTTGTAACAGGTTTTCCAATAGCAGGGCATAAAAGTTATAACTCCTGTTGGGTAGTTGTTGATAGATTTACAAAAATGTGTAAATTTATTCCTACTCACAAAGAGGTTTCTGCAAAGGACTTAGCTTTTTTATGGTGGACACAAATGTTAAATATATCAGGTTTCTCCAAAGCAATAGTTTCTGACAGAGATCCTAAATTTACTTCTGAGCTCTGGACATCACTTATGGGTGCTTCAGGGTGTCAATTAAAACTTTCTACAGCACACAATCCACAAATTGATGGGCTAGCAGAAAGAATGATAAAAACCTTAGAAGATATGATAAGAAGATATTGTGCTTTTGGTCTTAACTTTAAAGACAATGAAAAATTCACACATGATTGGGTAACCCTTATCCCAGGTTTAGAATTTGCATACAATAGTACAGTACATTCTGTCACTGGCAAAAAGCCATTTGAGTTATGGTTGGTTTATGTACCTAATACCCCTTCTAAAACTCTTAATAAATTACCTAGATTGGATATCCATCCAGGTACTAAGTCTTTTCTTCAGATGCAGGAATTATGCAGAAAACATGCTCAAGAATGTATAAATAAGGCATTTGAGTATGAGAAGAAAAGATGAGATAATGCCCATAAAGAACAAATGTTCAAAGAGGGTGATGAAGTCCTTATTTCTACACTACATTTCAATTTGAATGGTAATTTTAAACTGAAGGATCAATTCATTGGACCATTTTTAGTAAAGAATATGGTTGGTAACAATGCTGTTGAGGTTATTCTATATGCACCATATGATAGAAAACATCCAGTATTTCCTATTTCTCTTATAAAACCATACCATTCTAATGATACTGCTCTATTTCCAAGAAGATCAGGAAGGCATAAACAGCAACCTGAAGAAATAGTTGAAAAGGCAGAAATTGAAAATATACTTAAAAAGAGACACCTTACAAAAGAAAAGGGATTTGAGTATCTAATAAGATTTAAAAATAAATCAAGTGAATATGACCAGTGGATTCCAGAAAATGAAATCTCTGATCTTAAAAATTTAAATCAAAATAATACTGTTTATTCTAAATATGTATCATAGAAAATTTAAAAATTATTTTTCTATTTCCTCCTTACTTTTAAATAAAATGTCTTAACATTTTTTTCATTGTTTTTTTTTGGGTGAGGGAGTGTCAGCCTAGATATTCAGAGGACTGAGTATTTATTATGCTTAAAATAATATAACCTTAAGTACATTAAGCTTATATCTTAAAAATAAGGTTAAAACAATTATATATATAACTATAATACATATATATACAATTATTACACTATTATATAACTTATAGTAGTTTAAATAGCTTATCCGTAGCCTAAAAATACTTATTCAGGGGTTAATGGAGTCATAATATACTTATCATAAGTGATATTAAGTAATTATTGACATACATAAGCTTAAATGTATACATAAAGCTCATATTTAGTTAAATATGCAGTATATTATGTATATTTAAGTCTATAAGTGGGTTTTAACCTCTTAATAGCTTATAACGTTTTTTTATGCTTATTTTAGGTCATATGGACTTAATGAGTAGATTCACAATGCCTAAAGAAGCATAGACATCTATTTCAGGCGCATACACTCAGTTTGGACAACTTAATCTGCTTCCTTGGATGGATATTCACGGATTTATAGGTTGGAAGGTCATGGCTGGGTTAATATGGATGCTTGGGGATGTTATTGGGGGATTTTAAATTTCATTTGTTTCCTTTATATGCTTTGGGTTTCATCTTATCTCTTTTGGATTACTATTTTACGTGTTTCTTTATGGTATCTGCTTTTATCTAGATTTTCTAATTATGTTTTGGGTCTGTGTTAGCATTAATTGTGATGGAGGGTCCTTACTAGAGGTCTGGGTGTTGAATCTTCTTGGATTGGACGCCATGGGGAGGTTATGGGCCCTCACAGTGCTGTGATTTCCAGGGATAGCATTGACATCATCTGGATTGAAGGTCTGTGCACTCCAGGGGATTTGATGGGTTATTCATCATCAATGACTTACTAAAATTCAATAAAACACTTCAATACAATTATTAGCATTTAGAAATATATTATAAAAGCCTTTATAAGTTGATATTATCATTATATAAGCTATAACTATATTCAATCTATCTTTTTTCCACCACTAAGCACGCATTTAAATCCGAGTATTGTGAGTTTTATTTGAGTAAAACTATTTTATTAGTCTTCCCCTGATTTTTAATCACTATATCATTTATAAATAGGTAGTAGGACCATTAATAAATACTATTAAGTCATACTTATATACTAGACATACTGACACTTACCCCCACACCTGGTCATTTGTTGATTGAAGCCTTGCCAAATGCCAAAGAAGAGAACTTAAAGCTCTGAAATATTCTCAGCTACACAAGTGTTGCCAGAAATCCTACTCACAAGGTTCAAGGATTTTGTCAGAAGGTCCCTTTGGTCTAGAAGAAGTTTCAACAGTTCAACAGCAGTGATAGGTGCAAAAGTGACTCAAGACTTCAGATAGTGTACTTATATTTCTCTTTATAAAAAGATTACTCAATTAAAAGGTAAGTTATTGTTTTATTATTATTTTATGAGCTTAGAATTATGCAAAATGTAAGTACTAAGGCAGTAAGAGTAGTAATATATTGATTATATTGTATATAATAAAATAAAAGTAAGTAAGAATTTGCTCAAAAGCAGAGGTTGAAAGGCCTTATAAAGGCAAAAAAGAGAGAAAATACGGAAACACAAGTCTACATATATGAGTCCCTTAGTGAGAACAATTTCCATAATATAAATATTTAATTTAAGATTATTTTAGAGGGAATGTTCTTATATACAGTGTTTATATGTCAGGTTATTAAAATTATTTGATTTTCATAGGTTTTTTCTGTATATGTCAATTGTAAATAAAATAATTTGAATTTAATATTAGGTATAAATATAATTTTATTTAACCTCTTAACTTTTATGAGGACATTTTCAAGGGATAAAAAATGAGGGACATTAAATTTAAATAATTAATTGATTTTACTTATTTTAATTAGTTAAATTATTATAAGTAAATTACAAAGTAAGTATAATTAATAAAATAAGAAATAAAGGTGTTTCTCTACACTAGTATAAAATTAATTATTTGCTGGGTAAGTCTAGTATCTTGGCTGACACTCCATCACTTTAAAAAAAACAATAAAAAAAGCTATGATTTTTTCATTTTATATTTATTTAGTAGAGAAGGAAGTTTAGATATATCTTTCCCAGGTATCCAAGAATCATATTCAGAAGATTTATTATTGTATCTCAATAAGTATTCAGTACCCTTTTCAGCAGTGGTAACTCTGTCATTTGGAATACTATCAATTTCTGCTGTCTCAATGATCTCCTTATGGGTCTTATTTGGTCTTCCTCTCCTTTTTGGGAATAAATCACTATTAGATATGTAAGGTTTCAGAAAAGATATTGGAAAAATAGGATGTTTCCTGTCATATGGAGAGTACAGGATAACTTCAACTGCATTATTACCAACCATTCTTCTTACAACTAATGGACCAATAAATGGGTCTTTCAATTTGTTATTAACTTGTAAATTGAAGTGGACTGTAGAAATAAGTACTTCATCACCCTTCTTAAAAGTTTATTCTTTATGGGATTTATCCCGCCTCTTCTTCTCATATTTAAAAGATTTTTCAATGCATTTTTGAGCATGAATTCTTCAAAGTTGTTGCATTTGAAGAAAATATTTCACACCAGTATGTAAATCCAAATTGGGTATTTTATTATTGTGAATTTGGGCAGGGGTATTTGGAACATATCCAAGCCAGAGCTCAAAAGGCTTTTTTGAGTAGTTAAGTGACCAGTGCTATTATAAGCAAATTTGATACCAGGTAGTAAGGTGACCCAGCCATGAGTGAACCTGCCATTGTCTTTATACTCAAGGCCAAAGTCAAGATACCTTCTTATCATTTCATCTAAAGTCTGAATCATTCTCTCAGCTAATCCATTAGTTTGAGGATTATGGGTAGTAAAAAGCTTCACATCACAACCACAAACATTCATCAGGGACATCCAAAATTCAGAAGTAAATTTAGGATCTCTTTCAGCCTAGGTATCCTCAGGACTTAGTATTTGTTATGTTTTAACGAAGATAACCTTAATTACATTAAGCTTATATCTTAAAGATAAGGTTAAAACACTTATATATATGGTTATAATACATATATATATATAATTATTACACTGCTATATGACTTATAGTAGTTTAAATAGCTTATCCATAGCCTAATAATACTTATTAAGGTGTTAATGGAGTCATAATATACTTATCTTAAGTGATATTAAGTAATTATTGACATACATAAGCATAAATGTATACATAAAGCTCATATTCAGTGAAATATGCAGTATATTATGTATATTTAGGTCTATAAGTGGGGTTTAACCTCTTAATAGCCTATAAACTTTGTTTTTCTGCTTATTTAAGGTCATATGGACGTATTCGGTGGACTCACAATGCCTACAAAAGCACATACACCTATTTCAGGTTCATATACTCAGTTTCGACAACTTAATCTGCTTCCTTGGATGGATTTTCATGGATTTATGGGTTGGAAGATCATTACTGGGTTAATATGGATGCTTGGGGATTTTTTTGGGGCCTTGGAAAGTTCTTTTGGTTCCTTTATATGCTTTGGGTTTCATTATATTCTCTTTGGATGAGTTATTTTACCTGTTTCTTTATGGTATCCGCTTTTATCTGTTTATTCTATCTATGTTATGGGTCTGTGGTATCATTAATTGTGATGGAGAGTCCTTACTGGAGGTATGGGTGTTGAATCTGCTTGAAGTGGACGCCATGGGGAGGTTATGGGCCCTCACAGTTCTGTAATTGCCAGGGATAGTAGTGACATCATCTGGTTTGAAGGTCTGTGCACTCCAGTGGATTTTGGTATAAGTAAGGAGGGATTTGACAGGTTATTGGACATCACTTACTCACTAAACATCAAATAAACACTAAAACACTATTATTATCATATATAAATATATTATAAAGCATTTATAAATTGATATTATATTTATATAAGCTATAACTGTATTTTATTGATCTATTTTCCACCACTAGCACACATATAAATCCAAGTATTGTGAGTTTTATTGAGAATAACTATTTTATTAGTCTTCCCCTGAGGTTTAATCACTAAATCATTTATCAATAAGTATTAGGACCATTAATATTTGCTATTAAATCATCCTTAGATACTAGCATACACTGACAATCTCTATCAGAGATTATTGCTTTTGGGAAACCAGAAGTATTGAAAATATGAGACCTCCACAAGAAATCTAATTCCTTAGTGGAAACATCTTTGTGGGTTGGAATAAATTTACACATTTTTGCAAATATATCCACAATAACTCAGCAAGAGTTACAACTGTCTTTCTCAGTTATGGGTAATCCTGTTTCAAAATCGATGTTTATTATTTGCCATGGTGCATCAGGAGATTCAATATGTTGCATTAATTAGCTCTTTCCCCAGTTAATCTCTTTGATTTCTGGAAAGAATCACAGGATTAAACATATAATTTGCTGTCTTCAGACATATTAACCCACCAAGCAGTGTTCTTAATTCTAATCAATGTTTTTTCAAGATCACAATGTCCTGCCAGTATGTCATCATGACATATTTTCAAGATGATCTCTTTCATAGCAGGAGGATTAAAAATAACATGACTCAACTTTCTCCTATAATAGATATAACCTTCATCAATTTAAAATTTTCCCTTGTTCAAACGATTTTGGTACTTAGGTGGAAGGGTTTTGATTAATGCTTGTATTGAAGCATACTTTGTATCATTTGATATAGTACATAACTTTTTTAAGTCAGTGTATTTATCATATGAGTCCAGAATAAGCTGTAATAGCTCTTCCTCCATATCAACCACATATATCCCATGAATGTGAACTATTTTATCCTCAGGAACATATGCAGGATTAGATTCATCATTTGGAAAAGGTAAACTTGATAAAATATCCACATTTGAATGAACAATATCAGCCCTATAAATTATTGTCATCCTTCCTTTGTATTCTTGAACATCTAACTGCCATCTGTACATATGTCTGTTAGGTGTCTTCAAGTTCAAGAGGGATTTCACTGCACAGCAGTCAGTGACAGGTTCAAATTTCTGGTAATCCAGATAATAATGTAGCTTCACTAGGGACCACACCACTTCTAAACAATCCAGTTGAGTGGCACCATATTTCAATTCACTATTTCTCAAGGTTCTTGAGATATTAAAAATTACTACTTCTGATACTTTGTGATTCATAACTTGTTTTTGGTGGAGAGCAGCACCTAAACAATGAAACTGGCATCAGTGTATAAAATAAATGGTTGATTAAAGTGAGACAAAGCAATAATTGGTGTTGACATCAAATAATGTTTCATAGTGTCTAAAGCTCTTTGTCTTTCACTGTTCCAGAAAAAAGCAGCATCTATCCTAGTTAATTGGGTTAGGGGTAATTCTACGACCTGATAATTTTTAATACATTTTCTATAGTATCCACACATTCCCAAGAAGCTTTGGAGCTCTCTAACTGTAGTAGTAGCTTTTGTCTCTTGTATGGCTGCCACTTTATTCTGGCCAACACATATCTGTAACCCTGAGATGACTTGAACAAGTAATTTCAAGGAATGAAAGCCAAATTAGATTTTTTTAAGGCAAGTGTCATATTTATCTCAACCACTTTATGGAAAAATTTACATAGGTGGTTAAGGTGTTCCTCAAATGTTTTTGAGAATATGATGATATCATCAATGTAAAACATCAGTCATCCCTCAATTATATCTTGATAGAATGTGTTATCCACAAATTTTTGAAAACCTGAAGGGAAAGTTTTAGGGCCAAATGACATCCTAACATACTTATAAATACCCATATGAGTAATAATCATCAGAAAATTCTGGGAATTCTTCTCAATAGGTACCTGGTGATATTCATTATTACCATCTAGACAGTTGATATATATAGCACTCTTTAAGGTAGCATTGTAGACAATCCTATAGTACTAGCTATAGGCCTTGAACAAGGGAGTTGGAGTAAGAACAGAGAGAAAAACCCCTGTCCCTTTAAAAAAAAAAGTGAGATATACCTGCTAAAGTAAATTGGTTCCTGTTTACCAAAAGCCCTTTTTCCAATACACTTGACTGCCTGATCAGTCAAGAAAGTAGTCTCCAGACAGACTACCAAACCAAAGAACTGAAATGTAGACCAATGTCCACACCAGAGAAAGCAATGATACTTGATGTAGGTTGCAAATCCACACCAGAGACAGCAATAATACATGATGTAGGTTGCAAATCCACACCAGAGACAGCAATAATACTTGATATAGCTTGCAAGACTACACCAGAGAAAACAGTTGCTAAGTTAAGTTAAATGAAGAACTCACTTGCAACAAACACAGCCAATTGTGGCCAGAAAACAGTGAAAACTGAGTGAGGAACAAGGATATCACCTCCGGATGGTTGTATGATAATTAGAGTTTTTCCAAACTGTCTTATTCACTATATACACACAGACTACTAATTAAGAGCCCATTCACACCCACGAATTCGGTGTTACTGACCGCCAAATTGCATAAAACCTTCCTAGAAGCGCTTCCCAGCCCTCTAGCACTGAGGTGGGTAGTCTTCCCGACACTGGGAAGCCTGCCTGTAGCGGCCTGACCACCCTGAAGCCAGAACACCACCAAAAACACCCAAACTGCTTAGAAAAATCACCTACAACTACTAAAACCCTTAAAACACATAATTACACTATAAAAACATTGGGACATGAAATGTAGATAAACTTCCCCTCATTCCAATGGTACTAAGCACTTAACCCTAAGAATTAAGGTTAGCCCGTAAAACAAGAAAAACAAACCGTAAAACATGAAAAACAAAGCTCAACAGCAATCTTTTAAAGCTAAAAATGAGAAATTATCCCCCAAATACTTAAGCTATGAAAAATTTCCACCAGACATAAAATATAGAGAAAAACCGGGGCTATACAATGGTAGTATTCAGATTCCTGTAGTCCCACTATTTTCTGCGTAATTCCTGAAAAACACCTAATTATTTAAACAATTCCATTTAAGGCATACCATAACAACACCAAATAAGCCAACAAAGGGCTCCGCCAATGTTGGAATACCACAACGCCAGGGATATTCCAATAGTTTCTCAACCTATTTCCTGCACTCACTCCCTTGAACCTCTCAAATTAAGGGAACGGGAACATTCAATTCAATCTGTAGAGGACATTCCTCACAATTTAGAAGATTCTAGTTATGAGGAAGAAGGAAAAGATACAATGCAGGAGGCACAATCTTTCACAACTGCCAAACCCCTGAAACTGGTCCAACTCCTTTGTTAGAGTATCTCATGAAACTATTAGTGAAATCCATTTCTAATTCTTCTCCTTCATAAAACTTTAAATTAAAAACTCCCTTCATGAAATCCCCAAATTAATTTCATGGAGAACATCCTGACAGATTGAGACCTTTTTGCAAATATGTAAATTATTGTTCAAGAATGACCCTTGAAACTTCAGTATAAACTGTTCTAAGGTAATTAATGCTTCTCCATTCTTATCTGGTAGGCATCAAAATGGCTCAAGCCATATCTCACTACGCAATATAGGGGGTGGACTTGCTAGCAAGTCCTCAACCTGAACTCAGATGGAACTCAGATGGAACTCAGACTGAACTCAGACTGAACCCATACTGAACTCTACTTGAACACCCACCTAAAACTGTTCTGCTGAGTGGTGTTCATCCCTGATTGTATGGTTCCTTTATCAGTAGCTCAATGTGTGTTCAATCTATGGTGAGTTTGGGTCCAAGGTTGCGGACTTGCTAGCAAGTCCGCCCCCCATATTGTGTGGTGTCTGCTCATGCTTTCTTTGACATCAACCCATCTGCTAATGGGGAAAAATTTATAGATCAACTTTTTATGTTATTTAAGGAAAATAATGAAACCAATAATGATTATGTGGAAATTAAATTAGATTTCCTTCTTATGAAAAATAATGGAAAATTGTCTGAATATATTTCAAGCCTCAGGGCTCTACAAACTCCAGTGAATTGGAATGATAAAAATGTAGGGTATCATTTGAAAAAAGGAACTTCCTTTGAGGATTCTGTACTAAATTAATCTTAGCGACCAGAAAACAGAAAACATAACGGACCTCATGGATAGGACACTTGAACTGTATAAGGTTCACCAAGGCCATCTTCAACAAATGTGTTGTCAGGCTGAGATCAAGTACAGATATGTGAGCTAGCTTGAATAGTCAGTTGTCTAGAAGATTTTAATGGTCCTATATGAATACTGTAGTGCAAATCCAATAAGTATTAAAATATAACTCAATATATGGGTCTCAGTAATTTAAACATCACTATTTATATATGGGTTACAATCTAATAGTTGGTAGAAAAATAGATGTAATAGTTCAGATACTATTCAAAGACTTTATAGGTACTATTGATATGTATTGTAATTTAATTGGTTATATATATGATTTTAATGATAAAGAATGTAGAAAACAAGACCAAAAACCCCCTCCTTTTATACCCTATAATTCCTCCAATGTACCCCTTGATTTATCAGCTGTATACATGGCTAATGACACCTCATTCCAGCTAATACACCTTTACAACAACATAATGAGTGACCAATAACATAATAAGAGTGATATCACCTGCCAAAATCCTGTAGTAATAGGGATAATCCATCAAAAATAAAGAATAAGTAAAAAAGAGAGTGTATGCAAGTAATACATTCCAATAAAAGACTAAAAAGATAAAAAATAAGACTAAATATTACAAAATATTAAGGGGTATTAACAGTGGAAATGATTGGGCTAATTATGACAATAAACTACTTGAGATCCTGATTCAAATATAACCAATATTGACTGAGAAACCACTTAAAAACCCAAAAAAGGGCGTGAAATGTGGGGTAAATACATGCAGTCATTGTCAGGCGCTTGCACAGGTAAATCCTTGACTACTTTAAGATAATATAATTGTGGTAGTGAATTAAAGTGGCCAAGCTTGAGTTTGTTAATGAAATTAGTGCATATAATAATGTCAGTGCACATATTCATATATTAGGACACTAAGTAAGCGCCTGTTGCCTATTTTAGCATGTTTCCCCACAGTGGGCATAGAATGTGGGGTAGGTATAGTGTGAAAAAGCTAACTTTTCTAAAAATGAAGCTATTCACACAGGAAAAATGCAGGCAGTATGTGACCAGTACACAGAAGCCATTTCTGGCATAAAAAACACCAAATTTGAAAAGTGTTATTTTTATGCATTTGAGTAGCCAAATAAATAGTTCTAATGAAGACAAATAGATCTGTAAAGGTGCTGTATACAATCCTATAGTACTAGCTATAGGACTTGACCAAGGGAGTTGGAGTAAAACTGGTGAGAAAAACCTCTGTCCCTTTGAGAAAAAACCAGGTGAGATTAACTTTCTACAGCAAATCAGATACTGTTGCAATTCCCCCTTCCAAACAACTCCTTGACTGCTTTACAAGTCAATACAGTAGCCAATAGCACACTACTGAGAGCCAAAGAACCAGAAAACCTGAAATGCAGAGAAATCCAGACCAGAAACCAAAGACACAGTGCACTTGTTGCACAAACACAGAAAAAATACTTGACATAGGTTTCAAAGCTACAACAGAGATATCAGTTACGGAAGTTAAGTTAAATGAAGAACTAACCTTGCAAAAAACAAAGCCAATTGTGGCCAAAAAACAGTGAGAACTAAGTGAGAAATAATGATATAACTATCAGATGGTTGTATGATAATTAAAGTTTCCCCAAACTATCTTATTCAGTATGTACACACAGACCACCTATCTAAAAATCCATGCACAGCAACTAATTTGGTGCAATTGAAAGCCAAATTGAATAAAAGCCCTCTAGAAATGCTCCCCATCCTTCTATAACCAAGACAGGAGGAACTCCCAGAAGCCAAAAAAACCACCAGAAAACATCTAATAAAGCCCAAAATACTTAGAAAAATCCATCACAACCACTAAAACCCTTAAAACACAAAATTCAGCTATGAAAACATTGTGACATAAAATATAGATCCAAATTAGCTCTACTTCATGGTACTAAGCACTTAACCCTAAGACTTAAGGTTAGCTAGTAAAACACAAAAAACAAAATTAAACAGCTATCTTTAAGAATGAAACATGAGGAAATGACCCCTTAAAACTTGAAATATGAAAAACATTAACAATAAATCAAATATAGAGAAAAACCAGGGATATCCAATGGTAGTACCCACATACCCATAGTCTCAATATTCACAGAACAAAACTAAAACAACACCTAATCCTTCTTCCAATTTCAATTAAGACATACACAAACAGCACCAAAAACCCAACAAAGGCCTCTGCCAATGTAGGAAGAACACAGAAAATTTTTAATATTATTAAATTTATAGTGCATATAGTCAACTTTTAAGTGATTTAAAGTGCATTTCTTGTTTTTCACATAAAACAATGAAAACAACAGCTTTACGTCTACTTTAAAATTATTTAGCCTTATATTTAAGGTTTTTAAGATTACCCTAACATATTCTGACTTAATATTAAGTATATAAGACTTATAAAAGGTGGATATATGTGTGTATATAAGGTGTTATAATTGCATATATTGTATTTTATCATAATTTTTACTTATGAATACAACTTGTTTAATTTAAATTTATCGTTCCCATTTATAGTCCATGTGATTAACATAATTTATAAGTACTTTTTACTCAGTCCTGGGGGTATCCAAGGTGACACTTTCTCCCCAAAAAAACAATAAAAAATGATAAGTTATACATTTTTTTATTTTATTTTTCAGGTATTCAAAAAATTGTGTAGCATGAAATATTAATTCTTTAAAGAAATAATACATAAAAAAATATTATGAGTACTGGTTTTTAAGCCCTAAGCTGGTTGAACAGAATTTTATTTCTGTTTAAATTATTTGAAATTTTTTTCCAGGTATCCATTTATGAAATTCATTTAAATTTCCCTTAAATCTCAATAAATACTCAGTTCCTTTCTCTTTGGTAAGGATTCTTTTCTTGAGTATTTTTTTAATCTCTGATTTTTTCACAATTTCTTCAGCTTGATTTTTAGGCCTTCCTCTTCTTTTTGGAAATAACTCAGGATAATTTGCATGGTAAGTTTTCAATAATGAGATAGGGAAAAGTAGATGTTTCTTATCATATGGGGCATATAATGTGACTTCCACAGCATTATTCCCTACCATTTTGTCCAATCAAAAAGGTCCTACAAAGGGATCCTTTAATTTAAAATTACCTTTTAAGTTAAAATGTAGTGTTGAAATTAGGACTTCATCTCCTTTTTTGAATTCAAATTCATTATTAATTTTATCCACCTTTTCTTTTCCATATTCAAATGCTCTTTGGATGCATTATTCTGCATTCTTTCTACAAATTTGTTGCATATTAATAAAGGATTTAGTACCTGGGTGCATATCTTAACTTGGTAATTTATTTAAATGATTTACTGGGGTATTTGGTACATATCCCTGCCAGAGTTCAAATGGTTTTTTCTCTGTTACAGAATGAGTTTCACTACTGGAAGAAAATTAAAGGCCATGAATTAATGTTACTCAGTCATGTGTAAACTTCTCATTGTCTTTGTATTCTAATCCAAAGGCACAATATCTTCTGATCATATCTTTCAGAGTTTGTATCATTCTATTAGGCAGCCCATCAGTTTGTGTATTGTGTGCTGTAGATAATTTCAATTGACAACCTGATACTTTTATCAAAGATGTTCAGAACTCTGAAGTAAATTTAGGGTTTCTTTCAGAGATTATGACTTTGGGGAATCCAGAAGTGTTTATCATTTGAGTCCACCATAGTAATGCAAAGTCTTTTGCAGATACCTCTTTATGGGTAGGGATAAATTTACACATTTTTTTTAGTCTATCCGCAATTACCCAGCAAGAATTGAAACTTTCTTTTCCTTCTAATGGAAAACTAGTGACAAAGTCCATGTTTAAAATTTCCCATGTAGCTTTTGACTTCTCTATTTGTTGTAACAACCCAGCTCTCTTCCTGGTTGATCTTTTAGATTTCTGACAAGAGTCACATGTCCCTATGTATTTTTGTACATCTTCTTTCATGTTTATCAACCAGGCTGTATTCTTAGCTCTAGTTAATGTTTTTTTAAAATCAAAATGACCAGCTAATATGTCATCATGACAAGTAATTAACATTAACTCTTTCATAGAAGATGGTATAAATATCAAATTAATTATCTTTTTTCTGTAATAAATGTATTCATCTTCAATTGAAAGTTTACCTTTTTCCAATGCATTTTTATACTTTGGATGTAAGGTTTTAATTAATGCACTCGTATAGGCATTTGTTGGATCATTTAAAATGGTAGATAATTTAGACAAATCTTTATCAGATGAATAATTTTCTAATATAGTTTGCATAAATTCTTCCTCTGAATCTACTATATAAATCCCAATTATATGTATTACCTCATTTTCAGGTACATAAGCCGGGTTGTCAGTATCATTTGGAAAAGGGCTTCTGGATAATAAATCCACATTAGAATGCAATGTTCCTGCTCTATGAGTGATTGTAATTCTTCATTTGTACTCTTGTACAGCTAGTTGCCATCTAAACATGTGCCTATTAGGTTTTTTCATGTTTAGTAATGACTTTACTGCACTGAATTCTGTTATTAATTCAAACTTCTGGTCTTCCAGATAGTAATGTAGTTTTTCCAGGGCCCACACAATGGCTAAACATTCCAGCTGGGTGGCACCATAACTTAATTCTGTCTTTCTTGAGGTTCTGGATATATAACAGATACCTACTTCAGATAATATACCATTTATTATCTTTTTTTGCTGTAAAGCATCACCTAACCTGGTAAATCCTGCATCAGTATACAAGATAAAAGGGAGGTTAAAATCTGGAAGTCCCAATATTGGAGCTGAAATTAAAAATTCCTTTAATTTATTGAAGGTATATTGCCTTTCATTATTATAAATGAAAGCCTCATTTTTCCAGATAAATGTTGTGAAAGGAGCTGCAATATATTGGTAGTTTTTAATATAATGCTATAATATCCACACATACCTAGAGAACTTTGAACATCTTTCACATTTTTAGGTATACTAATGTTTTTTGTTGCTGCCATTTTATTCTGGTCAACATTAATTTGCAATACAGATACAAAATGTCCAAGTAATTTCAATGATTGAAACCCATACTTACATTTATTTAATGCAATTGTAATATTAATTTCATCCATTTTTTAAAATACTCTTTTCAGGTGATTTAAATGTTCATCATATGTTTTTGAAAAAACTATGATGTCATCAATATAAACTTAAAGAAATCCTATAATCATTTCCTGATGAAAAACATTACCCATCAATTTTCGGAAGACTGAAGGGGCTTTCTTTGGGCCAAAAGGCATTCTCACATATTTATGTATATAACCATGTGTGTGGTTATGAGTAAGAAATTCTAAGAATTCTTTTCCACAGGAATCTGGTGGTAACCTTTGTTTCCATACAGACAGGAAATATATTTTGTACCTTATAAGGTAGCATGGATAGAAGATATCCTTGGTAGAGGGTAAAAATCATCTAGAGTGAATGTATTCAGAGCTCTGTAATCACCACATAATCTTACCTTATACTTTTCATAAGAGATTAAAACTGGTGAAATAAAACAATAATTATATGTTGTGTCTACTTTTTCAACATTACCCATTTCCAAAAACATTTTAATCTTGTCTTCAATGTCTCTCCTATTTTCAGGAGAAGCTGAGTAACGTTGTACACAATCCTATAGTACTAGCTATAGGCCTTGACCAAGGGAGTTGGAGTAAAACCAGAATAAAAAACCACTTTCCCTTTAGAAAAACAAGTGAGATTTACCTGTTAAGAAAAGCCCCTTTCCAAATGCACTTGACTGTTTTATCAGTCAAGAAAGTAGTCTCCAGACAGACTACCCAACCAAAGAACTGAAATGTAGGCTAATTTCCACACCAGAGAAAGCAATAATACTCGATGTAGGTTGAAAATCCACACCAGAGACAGCAACAATACTTGCTATAACTTGAAAGACTATAACAGAGAAAACAGTTGCTAAGTTAAGTTAAATGAAGAACTCACTTGCAACAAACACAGCCAACTTGTGGCCAGAAAACATTGAAAACTGAGTGAGGAACAAGGATATCACCTCCGGTGTAGGTGGACTCTTGCAGTTGCCTTGCTGTAAGCAGAATCCAAAGGAGTTGGATAATCAGGGAAAACCCTGTCCCTCTAAATGAATTTGTGAGTTTTTTAGATCAATAATTTTAAAAGTCTATTTGATAATAATTAATGATGAAACCCGGTCTAATTAACGCTTGTTAGGATGATTGAACGGTTCTTCTGTGCAAAACAACTGAAATGGAACAATAAAGTTACACCAGAATCAATATTTTAAATGAAAGAAGTTTTAATGTTTTTAGATTTTAATAATTTTTGAAAACAGATACAATAAATGAGTCCCTGGATTTAAGAACTTTCTAATGATACCCTATATGTTAATTTTTAAGAGTTGTTGAGTAAAATATTTAAAGTGTTATGTAAAATTGTTATTTTATTAGGGTATTATAATTGATTAATTATTTTGTTGACAAAAGAAAAATATGAATAATTGTTGTTAATTATCCAAAAAGACTCTCAATATTGAAAACTAAAAGACCACAAACATGTAGAAAACTAAGATCCCCTCTTTCTATCTGATTCTCCTCCTCCAGGCCTTTCCAACAATACCCTACATGCATAGGATCTACAATAAACTATTGATTTAGCAAGCATAATAAATTCTAACCAAATTTTGCCACAATAGCCAAACTTTTCTGCAGTGACCAAAATTTGCACTGGTGATCAGACTTTCCCATTGTGAGCAAACTTTGCCACAATGAGCTCTTTTTGCCATAATCACCACAGAAAAAATGGGGGGGTATTGCTAGCAATACCCCTCATTTAAAAATGTTGGGAAGTGGTTGGAAAGCTGTTGGAAGGCTGTTGGGAGTTCATTGTGAAACCAGATTTAAATTAATTGGACAAAGATTTGGTAATCAGTTAGACCTAGGTTCAACAGAAATCAATCACAGGTTTCTTGGAGCTTGGTGATTACTTTGATTTTGAGCTGAGCACAGATTTAGAAAAGCTTGAACATATCACTTAACATATCATAATATTCACTTTCCCATCTTGTGGAAAGCAAAATTTGATATTCGTTCTAAGAATATCTACATATATTTTCTTGCCAAGTTGGTAACAGAAGGTTAAACTGTAGTATCTCAATTATTACACTAGACTACATAGATATTTGATAAAACATACAATTCAAATCAATTTTAATATTATTGAGATCACCATAAGTGTCTGTCCAAAGACTTACAAAAAGTATGTTAGTATCAAGACATTGTTCTAGGTAGTAGTTTCAATTTGAATTTTGAACTGACATCTAAAGCATTTTACTATTAGACAGAAACATAAATAAGTGTAATAAGAGTGAAATTATTCTATTTTGTGATTATAATGTAACAATAAAGCACATTTTTATTGAGAAAATTTTTCTTCCTCCACAAACCAAAATTTACTCTATAGGCTCAAGATTTATTTTTAAGCCATATTATTCATTTCAGTTATCATTGATTTACTTCCAATATTTATTAAAAAGATAATAATAATACATGTGAAAGAATTATGAGCTTAGAATAGCATATGCTACAAAGTTATTTTGTCGTTTTATTCAAAACTGATTATTCATTTTTTGCTTCAATTAATCTTTTAACAACCACTATCTTCAGATACTATTATTACTTAATATGTCAAGTCTCAGATGTGTTGGACAGTTCTCAATAACGATTGATCAAATTTATATGAATGTAATTTCAAGATTTTAAAACTCACCAACCCCCACAATTTTACAGCGAGGCCATTTGAATGTTCATATTTTTGGACTATTTGAAGTAAGAAAACCAACCCTTGTCGGTAATCTTTCTCAAGTGCAGAGTCAGCACATTGGACCACTATTGGGTGACATTGGGTCTGGATCTCACCATTGAAACCAAAGAAGTGCCTTGAATCCTATGAAGCCTTTCTATTTTCATGCTTACTTGGTTCCAGTTTTTGGTAATCAGTATCAACTTTGGGGATGCCTCTTTTCTTCAAGTACACTAATCAGTCTTGCTAAAGAAGCATTTTCTTCTGCTCAAATCGATTTATGTCCAATCCTGAACTATGACTCCACTATCATTTTTAATATCCCGCATGTAATATTTGAAGGCTCTTTCCAAATATCTCAGAGTACTCAAGATTGGAAAGCTGATCAACTTATCCGAGGAATCAAAACAGTTCTCAAAACACATCAACTTCAAGCAATAAATTTTATGATTGACAATGAACAAATGTTAAAGGAAAAGTTGGATATCATGTGGAGGCACCAGGACAACCATTGGCTTAGAACTGGATTCGATGACTATAAAGATCAGTTTTCTAACAATCAATTAACCCCTGAAGGAAACAGGTCAATACTTGCTGATGATATGGGTTTGGGAAAGACGCTTTCAACAATTTCTCTTATAAGTGCAACTCAAAATGAAGCAAGACAATTCCAGGTATTGGAAAATCAAGAAGGTATTAATCGGAGTTCAGCCACACTGATTATATGCCCCCTGGCAACACTATCGAATTGGATCAATGAAATAAGTGTGCACTTTGAAGATAATGCGCTTCCTTTCAAGGTTCTTTATGGGAAGGATTGTCAAAATACTAACGTCAATGAGCTACAGGAAACTGCTATTGTTTTAATGACCTATAAAACAGCTATCCCAACAGTGTCAAAAAATCAAAGCCAAAAAAAGATACCGGTGACTCAAATGCTCTTTTGGTATAGAGTTGTTTTAGATGAAGCTCAGTTAGTGCCCATTTCCATATCTAAAACTTAAAACTTAATTTTTATAATCAATATTTATAAATATTCTTTTAGTTACATTAAAAATCCTTACTTTCAGAGGGCTCAAACAATATTTGACTTGGAATCCCAACACCAACTATGCTTAACTGGAACTCCACTTCAGAACAGGCCCACTGACCTTCAAAGTCTCATATTTTTTCTTAGAATCAAAAAGTGGCAAGAAGACTAGTTATGGAAGAATTTCCTTTTTCCAGGTTTGGAAAAAGGAAAGGCTAATTCTATTAAATCAATCAATCACTTAATGAAAGTCATAAGCCTATGTAGAACAAAGGATGCAATTTTGTCTCTTCCAAAAAAGATTAAAAGGGGGATATCGGTTCAATTAGCAGATCCATGGAGGTCTAAACTTGATGTGCTTCAAGAAGGATTCACTGAGCAATATGGGCCCTCCAGAAGCACTGACTTCCCTTGGGACTCATCTGAGTTTCTAAGAGAGCTGATGATTTTAAGAAAATTCTGCAACCATCCAATCTACAAAAATCTGGATGAAACTCCAACTTTTGATTTCACCTGGCAGCATTCCGCAAAGATTTGTCATCTTATAGGCCACTTAAAAAAGTTTTTGTCTGGTGAAAGGGGTATAAATTTTCCAAAAGCTGTTATATTCTCCAACTTTGCAGACTTTTTGCAGATGTAAGTGATTCTATAATGAATTGTTTTACAAAATTGTGTTGGCTTATTAAAAACAATTTTCTAATATTTCAAAATAGAATAAAAATGGCTTTAGATGACCAAAATATTAGGTATACCCAGCTTACGGGTGAACTCAGCAGGACAAAGCGAGACAAAAATATGCATGAATTTCATTTTAATAAAAATTTCCAAGTTTTGGTTGGAACAATTCAGGCTGCAGGAGTGGGTATAGATCTCAGGTGTGCTCAAAATGTATATATAATGGTGAGCTAAATGTCTTTTATTTCATATTAAGAACAAAAATATTAAATTTTTTATATGTTCAATGTTGAAATAGGAGCCAAATTTGAATCCAGAAGTTGAGCAGCAGGCTGTTGATCGGCTGTATAGAATGGGGCAGCAAAATGAAGTAAATGTTTTGAGTTATTTTGTACAAGGAAGTATAGAATTCAGCATGTATAAGATTCAAAGGAAAAAAATGGAGCTAACAATGTAAGCCAAATTTCATTTCTATAAATTTTAATGATAATAGTAATCATTAAAATTATGTTTTTGTTTTCAAGGCTAAGTGTCCCAAACAGTGGAAATGAGGAGTATGAGTGTGCAAACCTATTATTAAAGGAGTTTGTCAATCACTCACATTAGAGGAAGAAAGAATTTCAAGGAGAGCAGGTAAATTTATGGGATTTCGAGGATTTTAAAGTCTGAGTTGTTGAGGATTTAGAGATGCAAGATATAAGGGAGAATAACAGTCATTCGGAAAACCCCGGGGGACATGAGAAGGATTAAGGTTAGGGAATAATGTTGAAACCAAACTGATTCTTTTTTACAAGGCTAAGTCCTTTAGCACACTTCCAGAGTAGGTTGAAGTATCTCGAATATCAAAGTGTTGTTGGTCAAGATATTGTGCAACTTTAGAAAAATCTTCAGACCTCCATTGCATTAAGATACGTCTTAACAATCCATCATTATCAATTTCAGTGTCTGAACAACACTTGATGTTTGTGAAAAGGTTGTGATAAGTTTTGCAATGTGGAAGTTGTTTAAGAAGTTTAGTTCGGTTATCTGAATTCTAAGAATCTTTGTTATTTGAAATAAAGGTCATAAATAAAAACGGTTGAGAAAAAGGGAATTTTCATACTTTTTTTATTCTATATTTATGCTTTCTCACTTTGATTATTTCTTGAGAGATATGAGAATCCTTCCCAAGCCTTAATTTATCAGCATGACCTAAAAACCAACGGTGAAGAACTCCTATTTGATTTGAGAAGCTAATTTGAGTTGAGTCAATTGGATATGCAATCAAATTATTGGTTTTTAAGGCATTGTGTTAGTGTTTAATGAGAATATTTGCCAAGACCTGGTTCCATTTGTCAAACCAATCTAGGTTCCAAGCAAAAGTTGATCCTGGGAAACTGCACATGTGAAGGTGCTCAATAAAAGATTCATGGAAAATTGGTGGAAACTTTTCCGAAACCGCTGAATTTGATTCTGGATGAGGTAGTTCAAAGGCAATGTTGCAAGAATTCATGTCGAATGATGAAAATATGTCTAATTGCTCTTCAGTAGGGTTTTGTTTCCATCCATTTGATTCTGGTGACATATCCAAAAGTGAACGACAAAAATTGTGTATAGATCTACAAAAGTGAGAATTGAATGGAGGCAAAGTCTCATTAAAAATTCTATTAAGTGTTCATGTATTTGTGGGCAGGTTTCCATGAGGAAAGTAAGAGCTACTAGGGTTCATAAAGAATTAGATTAAGAAAGTGTTCAATTAAATTAAACAAAGAGGAAGGATGAATTGTTGAGCTCCAAAACTTTATGATCAAAGTTGATTTAAGGAGAAATATCACAAAAATTAAGAATAAGAAATATTTCAACTTTATGGCATTATAATATGCATTAATTATATTTTTATATGCAATTTGAACTTAAAAGAATGGTATAAAATGAAGAGAATGATTATGTGATAAAAGCAGACTCATTTGAGAAGCAGATTTTTTTTCTTTTCAAAAAATTTATCCACAAAAATAATTTGATAAATGTGAGGCTATGTTCATTTTTTGATTACCAAAAAATTATTTTTGGTCCAATATGATAGTAATACATATTCCATTGAGTAATTTTTTTTCAACCTGAATAAATAGACTAGAGTGTCACTTCATCACATTTATGTATAAAAATTTATACAAGGTTTCAGCTTTTTTGTAATGCTTTAAGGTTTACACTTTTGTACCATCTATTATTTGAGTATTTTTGATTTTTTCTTTATGGAAAATTCTACCTAGTACAGACCAATTTTCAAAGTGAAAGAAATATGTTTGTGATTGTTTTTTACAAAATATTAAACTTATTTTTGGGTTTAACTTTGATTTTTGGGGTAATTTTTTAAATAATTATGTTAAAAATATGGATTACTTTTCTTATAGTCCATAACTAAGATTTTTTATCAAAATCAAATAATTTTAGGGTAGTTAGATATAACTCAGAAGGCATTTGATAGAAAAATAATAAAGATGCTTGTGCGTACAATAGAATTTTTTCTATGATAGAAAATATTCTGATAAACATGCATGCATTGTTGTACAAATGCAGAGAGTATACAGAATACAAATAAAGTAGACTGCATAAATTTTAATTAATATATAAATTATCTGATTAAAAATTAAACATTTAAACTTAAATAATTTCAACACATATTCCATCATATTATTTTGATAAAAAAATGTAGCTTATATTAGCTAGTGCCTTTCAAAAAAAGGAGTACCTTCAATCGGTAACATCCAATAGCTAACTTATTCCTACAATTATCACAATTGCAATGCCTCCATTTTTTCATGTTTGTAAATGTCAAGATCTTGGATGTGTCAATAGAAAGTATCAAACTTCTTCTGGGTCCTTTGAAGTTGGTATGGCTTTCAAAAGCTCTAATTCTTACGCAAAACATCAAGAGGAAAGAAATAGGAAGGCCCAGATGGTTATTTCTTCCAACCATCCACTTAACATTGGAAGTTCCCGCTCCACAGAAACAGTAAGCCGTATATCTATATTTCAATGTGAGAATAAAAGTCTTTATGATGTTTCAATGATTTATTACATAGGGGCAGTTGCTATTGGGGGCAGAAGTATCTTCAACAGTCTCTAGAAACTCAAATATTGGTGAACGGTATAGCCAAATAATTATGTGGCAGGCAGAAAAGCTTTCTCTGATTCATAATTTGAGCAAAGAAGGTTGTACTCAATTTTTGGATGAAGAAATTAAGAATCTCAAACTTCTAGGTGATAGTGGAATACTGGATTCTGATAGCATTGTCCTCCTGATCCCACGCTCAATAGATACAGTTTTTAGTCGATTAAAGCTCAATCAATCATTTTTCACTAAAACATGCTGTCCTAAATTCTTTGCTCTTTATGAGTATAACTCTGAATCTCAACCATCTATACTATGTTACAATAAACCGTTTCTTTCATCATCAAAGCGCTATTTAAAAACTTTTGGAGCAGGACAAATTGCAGTTAAATGTGATGAAAGGTTGTATTTGATGGAGGAACATCAAGAACATGTAAAATACTTATCTCTTAAAACATTTCATCACCATTCTTTATCGACTGGCTTAAGGAAAAGATCAAACTGTTCAAATTTGAGCTTCTGATTGAGAAGAAAACCCCTGTGGCAGAACATGTAGATTGTGATTTGATGAAGGATGTTTGTGATGGTTCAATTTAGAAAAACTTTCCCATTACCACTCCAGCTCTGGATAGCAATGATGATGAATATACGATAACTTCAGGCAACTTAATGTTTACTTTATATGTCAACTGGTTTAGGCCTGGTGGCAATAGGATTGGAGGTCATCAGAAGTCTGTAGGAAATATTATGATGGTGTGTATGAACCTACCTCAAGAAGATAGATACAAAATGGAAATATTTTTTTGTATGCTATTATACCTGGACCAACAAAACCCACAAGTGAACAGCTTAATCACCTTCTAAAACCACTTGCTAATTATCTACAAACTCTATGGGATGGTATATTGATTTAAAAGACGCATCTTTATCCACAAGGCCGGAAATTAAGAGTTGCATTGTTCTCTTTGATAGGTGACATTCCAGCAATACGAAAATTGGCTGGCTTTTCGAGTCACTCTGCAAAAATGTTCTACTCTTTCTGTAATATCTCTAAAGATGAAATTAGTGAAAAGAATGTGGGAAATTTTTCATTACGGAATCATGAGGATCATATGTGCTGGGCAACAAAGTGGAAAAATTCTAAGTCACATTGGGAGCGTGTATTAATTGTTCAGAATCATGGGGTACAATGGAGTGAGCTGAATAACCTTGAATATTGGCATCCAACTGAATATTGCTCAATTGATGTTATGCATTCACATATGCTTGGCAACCTAAAAGATCACAGTCTAAGCTATTTTCAAATCCAAAATGCAGCAAAAGATCTAGAAAGAAAGCTGGAAAAGAATAAAAATTGGCATGTAAGAGAAGAAGATGACAATTTCTTTTCTGATACTTCACTGCACAAACATTCGAAAAAACGTAGAAGTAGATTAAGCACCACGAATAATGATGATGATGATACAAGACACATGAGACAGCACAAGCGGCAAAGACGTACGAGTTCAAGACAGTCATCAAGTCATCAAGGACTAGATAATGAAGGATTGGGAACAATTTGATCAAGAAGCCAGAGTAGGTCATCCAGATCCAAGTTTATTCCTCCATATAGCAATTTGGCCTCAATACAGTCTCACAGCAGTGACAGTAGGAATTCATTGTATAACTTAAGGCAAAGAAGCATTAGCATATCACAGAGTGAAGGATCTCACTCATCAAATGAGACAGCTAGAGATGAAGAAAATAAAAGGAAAGGTAAGGAGAAAGAAAATGAAGGTGGTAGTAATCCACGAATCACAGCAGAAGAGCTACAGGTTGTATGGAAGATGATTGATCAAGTAAGAAGACCTTCCTGGCTAACACGAGTTCCAAAATCATAGGATCTAAAAAGGCAGGATCCCTCAAGGCAGCAGAGTGGCACATGCTGTATACTCTCTACTTCCCTTCGTCACTTATACCCCTTTGGTTTGAAAAATTTAAAGAATCTGAATCTTCAGCTTCCTCATCTGAAAAACCAAGAGAATATTATCTTCTCAAGTCACTTGTAACATTATGCTCGATCACCAATTTTTTGACATTAAAAAATATACAGACTAATGAGCTTAAAGATCTACATCGATTTCTGTTAGAGTATCGTGAGTGCCTGGAAGAGGGTTGGAAGAATATTAATGCAAAGCCAAATCTGCATATCACTCAACATTATCCTGAAATGATAAAGCGTCTTGGTCCACCATCAGGTACAGATACTTGGTCTGGAGAGCGGATGAAAAATATATTATCTGAAATTACAAACAATCACCATCCACGTATGTAATGTTTGTAAGCAATGATTTAAAAACTCAGCTGTGCTAATTTATTAATATTTACCACAGGAGAGATACCGCTAACAATGCTCAAACAATGGTATCGGAAGTCTAGGGTATTAGATCTTGGTGAAGCTGAAGATAATGATCAATGTGAGACTAAAAAAATCCATATTGATCTCGATAAACAAAACAAATGGATCCATCTAAGTATGGCATTATTTACTAAATGGGTAAGGGCACAAATGGGAAAAGAAACTTCAAGACGGGCTTTGACACCATGGGAGAAAAGTGGGGATCGGGTAGTTGAAAATGTAGCAAGCATATTGATACATGGAAAGAGGTTTACTAGTTACCATCGACACATTGCTAATTCAACAATTGAATTCTACTATGGAAAAGATAGCCAGTTTGGGCAAATTGATGATCTTTTAAGGTCAAAGGAAGAGAATGATCAAATATATTTAATATTAAGTCCTTTCAAAGAGCTCCGTCCAGAAGAAACATCAAAGGATCCCTATGAGCTTTTCCCACAAGTGCATTGTTGGTTAGTAAGAGTAGCCAAAGCAACTCGAATTGTGATTAAGAAAGATGCAATAATTGGACATGCAGCTACTGTCAAGCACAAAAAAGGAATGTTTGGAATCAAAGACGAGGTTGTCACTGCCATCGGACTGCAGACAGTAGTGAGTGAAAAAATTAATCAAATTTATTTTCTGTTGACTAAAATCTTTGTGTTAATTTGGGATTCAGGAAATTTGTAGGATTGGTGATGTTTGTAAATGGTGAAAGAAATAATTCAATGCTCGATTAAAAAATGCAATGCATCCAACTTACCTTATCATTAATCAGTGAACAATTACTTTGGTTGCTTTTATTGCGAGAGAACCCATGCTTTCAATGAGTCATTTTTATCTTAAATTTAAGAATGAAAGAAAGAAAATCATGATAATGAGAAATATGATAGACTTTTTACTTAATGAATGATCTTCTTGCTCATTCATCTACTATAAATAGTTTGACCTTCCAACTTTAGCTGATAGCTATATATTATTCACTATATTTTTTGACAAGAGAACATACACGTTAACAAGACTATATACATAGTATCTTTTTTTACTTTAGCTTTGATAGGTATAAATTTTAACAACTGATTATTTTTATTTTATTTTATTTTATTACAGTTCATTATGGATGATAATTTTGAAGGGATGTCTGTTGACCCAACTGATTCCGATTTTTTTCCACCTCAACATACTAATACTGGAAATACTCCACCACCACCCGCTGCTGATCCACCTCCAGATGCATCTCAATCTGTACCACCTAATCCCAATCCAGGCCAAGAGTCTCATTCAGAACCGAGAAATTTTAATCCCAATCATCCTTCTGCTTCTGAAAGTGCTAATCAGCAAGCTGATCAGCTAGGAAGAGATTGGGCTAGTGAAGTATTGAGGGAATTTTTCGGAGACCAATCATCATCTGCTCAGCCTAACCAAGGAGCAAGCACAAGTGGAGCAGGTAAGTCAAATTTGTAGTGTATTCTTTTATTGAAAAATAACCAATTTAATTAACTTATTTGAATTGTTAGTGAATCCCTCAATCATTATGGGTATCAGTGATTACCACAGACTCAATTCAGCAGAGTCTCATGAGCGAGAACGGGGGTTAAGGGCTGTAAGAGGCTTAGTTAGAAGGAATGATGTTCCCAGGAGCTCGGACAGTCTAAATAGAAATATTTACCACTTTCTGAAGTATTGTCTTGGGGGACCAACACAAATATCAAAATATCCTGCGAGCCCAACACCTTTGGAGATTGAAAATTGGAAAGATTGGAGCCAATTCAAACTAAAAACCATTCAAACTGTCCTAACCCAAGTCCAATCTTCTAACCGTGCCAATTCTGCAGCTGATCGACAATTTCTGATAACCAATTCTATAGCCTTCTTGCGATCCAAAATTTGACTACACAAATTTTTTCCAGCACCTGAGCCTCGAGGACTAAAAGGAGGAGCACCGATCCCACTTTCTGTCAAAAGAAACTTAGAGCGTGAATTGCAAGAAAAAGGTTTTTGGAAATTCGCGTTTGATTGGACTTGCCGTGATTTTTCAGAATCAACTTGGAATCAAGTCATGGGAAGCATAGTATGCGACCACTGTACCAGATGGCTCACCACCTTGAATACAATCGATCAGTCAAAGCTTCAGTTCACTCAATGTGTTATTGAGAAATGGGTAATTAATAAGGTGAAGGAGATGATAAGGTTGTTTGGGCAAGAAGGGGAAAGGGTAGCAAGAGAAAAGATTGAAAAAAGGGCAAGGACACAAGTAAAACGTTATCGGACCAAGGTAAGTTTTTTATTTTACTTTGCTTTTTGTTATTATGAAGCTGATTTAGTTGGAATTCAGATTGCTAGTTCACGCTACAAGTTAGCAAGAGATCTCTGCAGTGATGTGCCTGGTTTTGTTGTGCTTTTTCATGATACTAGGTGCATCTCTGATATTGAGGAAGGCCCGGCACCAGCTCCAACTGCACCTATCTGAGCTATTCCTGGATGGTGAAATCCTGAACTCAATGATTTGTTTAAAAAAATGGATAAGATGATTCAGGACATAGCCCATACACCAGCTCAAAGAAAATCAGCATTAAAAACATATTCATGGTCATCAGAAAGGACAGTTGCACAAAATGGTATATTCAATGTTCCCAAATACCTCCCCAAGAATTGCTATTCAGCAACATTTTTCAAGGATTATCTGTGAATGAACGTGAGTCACTTGGTGTTGGAGCTGATATTGATCTGGTAAAGATTCGGGAATCAATTAATAGAGCATCAAAATCATCATAACTTAGGTATAATGGTGATCTTCTGTGTAATATAGCTATCTTATATTGAATTTTAAGTATTCTGCTTTTTTTTCAAAGCAGCTTGGTAAATGTTATAAAGTGATATTGAGAGAGAGTAACATTTTATTTAAGAAAAACAAATAATGTATGAGATATAAAAATGTATTTTCAACAATTTGATGGTCCATACCTCTTTACGTCACATTTATGTATCCATATTAATTTCAATTGAATTTAATGTTGACCAATACATAGTGAATACATGTTATGTCACTTATAATTTCCAGGCATAGCTACCATTAAATATGCCAGTATCAAAAATTAATTTTGATCAAAATTAATGAGCATGATAATCATGAATTTCTGGAGTCAACTGCTTATTTTTATGCATGGTGCCTTGCCAACATTAATTTCGATCAATATTACTTTTGATACTGGCATATTGCATGTTGTCTATTCCTGGAAAGTGTAAGTGGCATAGTGTGTATTCATTACGTATTGGTCAACATTAATTTCAATTGAATTTAATATTGACATTTGCATATTGAACCCAAACCAGCAAAGGACCCAAAATATTCTTCATAAAACTGCTCATTAATTTTGATCGAAATTAGTGTTGACCATATACATATTAAATGGTAGTTATATCTGGTGTGTGTAAGTTGTAAAGCTTGTGTTCAATGTTTATTGGTCAACATTAATTTTGATTGAAATTAATATTAATGTGTAAATGATATATACATGCTCAATATGCATTGTAATGTGTTTACTTAAGAATAGAGGGCCCTACTTTTCATCTTACAGAAAAATGCTTGGTGGCATGTAAAATTCAATTTTTATTAAAATTAATGTTGACATGTTACCATGCATAACAGTAAGCAACTGACTGAATAAATTGATGATAATCATGAACCTTAATTTCGATCGAAATTAATGTTGCCAAGTGCAAATAGAAAAAAAGCTATTCCACTTACACTAGCCAGGCATATTTACTATTTATTATGTATTGGTCAACATTAATTTTTATAGAAATTAATATGGATATGTAAATTTTATATTTACCCTCAACATGTATTGTAAATTTCAATACTTAAAAATACTTGCTGTCCTTTACATGTCAGGCAAAAAAGATTCATATCACTTCAACATTAATTTTGATCAAAATTAATGTTGGCATGCCATTATGCATTGAAACAACTAACTGACTGAAAAAGTTCATCATCAAAATACTAATTAATTTTGATCAAACTTAATGTTGACCAATACATATTGAATATAAGTAATCTCCGCTTACTCAGACCAGATATAATTACCATTCAATATGTATATGGTCAGCCTTAATTTCGATCAAAATTAATGGGCAGTTTTATGAAGAATCTTTTGAATTGTTTGCTGGCTTGGGTTCAATATGCAAATGTCAATATTATATTCGATCAAAATTAATGTTGACCAATACATAATGAATACACACTATGCCACTTACACTTTCCAGGCATAGCTACATGCAATATGCCATTATCAAAAGTAATTTTGATCGAAATTAATGTTGGCAAGGCACCATGCATAAAAATAAGCAGTTGACTCCAGAAATTCATGATTATCATGCTCATTAATTTCGATCAAAATTAATTTTTGATAATGGAAAATTTGATGGTAGCTATGCCTGGCAGGTGTAAGTGGCATAGCATGTATTCATTATGTATTAGTCAACATTAATTTCAATCAAAATTAATATGGACATGGACTATGCATAAAATTCCTATAAGTATAGGTAAGCTAAGCAGTTAGATTAACTGGTTTGATCAAGTACACCATATAAAAATTGATGTTTTAATGCCTTGGTTAATTTTGATTGAAATTAATTTTAAGCCATGCATGTTGAATTTTATCTATGTCTGTGTAGTCCATGTGAAATGGCTTGTATTCAATATGCAGGGGTCTACATTAATTTTGATCGAAATTATGAGGTTCATTGCCTCATAAATTTGGTGGTTTCTGTCAGGGTTTCATGCATGGTGCCATATGATACTTGTTGATTCCTATCAAAATTAATTTTAACACCAATATATTGAATACAAACCATGGCACTTACAGTACTTGGTCATAGATAAAATTCAATCTTCCAGTCTCAAAATTAATTTTGATAGAAATTAATCAGGATCCATGAAGTTTATCAATATTGTATAAGTTAAGTTTCAAGTCATATGTTTCATCATTTTCTTGCACCCATTTCTAGGTTGTCTCAAAAATTTTTTTCAAGTTTTATTATATTAATCAAAACTGTGGTAAGTTGTGAAAAATTAGCTAATCCAAATCTCAAATTGAATATTATTATTTTAATAATTTTGAATGTTTCTTAAGGTATTTCATTGAGTGATTAATTATAATATTTTATCAACTTAGTAGTCCTATAACTTTTGAAAAGTAACAATATTGGTATAGTTAGGGACAACAATGCAATATCTTGTGCAGACTAAGATATATTGTAAAATAAAACTATTCAAATTTTTTTTCCCTTAGTTGTATCCAAGTTTATCAATGGTTTGGTCACGGTGCCCACACTCTAGCCTGACACTCCTCCTGTCACTTAAAAAACAAATTCTTATCTTAAATTTTAATGATACCAATTTTATATTTATAATTCATTTCTTGTTTGATGAGGCATATCAGTATATATGTGAATCTCGCATTGTCATCTGAAAGTAAATTTAACAAATATTCATAAAGTATTATCCTTTTTTTTCATATAATATACTAATTAAGTGTATCTCCATTGTTTAGGAGTAAATTCTAATTTAAAAAATTTTGTATTTACCCATGGCAATTTGCATATGGGATATACATTTGTTATTATTTGTTTTTCACACTAAAAGTCCCCAAAGAATTACTAGTATTTTCTGTTAGCTACATCAAATTTCGCTTCAATATAAACAGATTGTGATTTAGCATGTTACTCAGTTTACCCCACTATGAATAATACATGTTAAAAAAAGCTCAAATAATATAAAATCCCCCTCTTTATGTTTTCTTTTTATTTCATCCTCACTTTAATTTTAATCTTATTCAATTTTTTATCCTATTAAATTATCAACTTCAATTTTCTAGAATAGAGTTTCTTATAATTATTCATCATATTACATCATAATTTTTTGATATCGAATAATTTTTTTTAATATTCATTAATCAATATGTCTAGTATACAAAATCCTACACCTCCACTTTGTATGTATATCATCTTCCTCTCTCTTAATTTATATATTTCACTTATGTTCTATATCTTTTTTTTTCAATAAATTGATTTTCCAGCACCCGAATGTGTTTCATCCCACTCTCTGATTGATACTCGCTTTGAAGCTTTTGAGCTTGCACCATGTCTGCCACATGGCATGGCACCTAACCCTCCTGTACTTAGCAATGAGAGGCAGGAAATAACGAGAGTTCAGTATCGCAATTTACTTGAATTGGCTAGAGATAAAACAGAAGAACTTGTCATGATCCTTAACAATAATCCTTCTCCTTCATATTTATCTAACCCTTGTAATGACTTACTCCAATATGTGAAAAGCCTTGAAAAATGTATGTTCTTCACCTTTTTTGTCTCCTTTTAAATTAGTAGATAAGATTATTAATATTTTTTTTCTTCATTTATATTTGTAGCTTACGAGGAGGGTATGATTCCTCCTGATGAAATCATTGTCATTAGGGATGATGATGAGACAGATGAACCATTAGATTTAACTCATGCTTCAACTTCTAAGGAAAATCTTGAAACACCTGTTATCCGCTCCAAGAAAAAGAGATTATCCCAAGGCTCCTCTTTTGTTTGAAGTATTAAACCGGCTTCTGCTAATGAATTTTCTGATTTATCAAATAATAAATCTCAAAAAAAAGCAAAGCCTTTGATAATGAGTATATTCTTGTTTCCTTTTTTTTTATTATTATTCTTTTATCTTTAAAATTTTATCATATATCTCTTTTATTACTTAAATATTGTACTTTTTATCTTTCTTTTGATATTTTGTACCAGAAACTCACCTGCTGTAGATTGTTCCATCCATAAACGCCCTCTCCCTGATGAAGATGATGAAAATAGAGATGAAAATAGCGATGATGAACTGTCAGAATATGAAGCTATGCTTGTTCATCAAAAAAAGCAAAATTTAAAATCTTCTTCAAGACATGACGATATGTTTGATAAAGATGATGATTCAAACAGCTCATCACCAAATTCCTTCATTTCTAAGAAGCAATACCCATCACCTCCTAATTTACCTACTTTGACCACTTTGAAAGCTTCTCTACCAATGAAATCAACTCCAATCAAGATATAAAAAAAACCTCTAACTTATTCACCCTCAGTTCTAAAAGACTCTGATTTGAAGGAGGAATTCTGTAAAATTCATAATTTTTATAAAGGTAGAATCAGCACGGCAAAGGTCCTCAGGTCGTGGTTGGAAATTGTTACTCTCCTCGAATTACGCTCTTCTACTTCTTCCCAAGAACCCATGTTAAATATTCCAATGTTTACTTTTCATTGGGAAAAATCTTGTAGAGAAGATTGGCTTTCAAAACTTACTGAGTTATGTAAGTTACCATAATTTTTAGTCTTGACTTTTGTTCTTTTACTTATTTTTTTTTCCTTTTGTAGCAAATATTTTTTTAGAGATTGATAGCTCACAGCTATGGGTACTCGATAATATTGATTTCAAAAAAATGGAAGATTTATGTGATCCTGATGGTTTAAATACTGAAATTCTTTCCTCAACAAAGAAAATGGATCACCCTGAATCCAATCTTATCCGAATGCTCATGAGATTAATGATCCCAAGTGACCACTGCCGTTCTTCATGGGTATCTCTTATATCATCTTCACTTTATCTGACCGCACATGAATTCAGCCAGCTTCCATCACATCAAAACATTAACTCAGATTGTCAAATTGAATTTGGTCTTCAGCTTCTAGCTCACCTTTCAAATCTGAAGAGTCCGATTGCTGATGGCTTAGAAGTTGGTCCCACTGCACTTCAAACCCGTGATATATCAATGTCAACTCTTCTTCAAATCAGCAATATTATCATTGATATAATTATGTTAATTATCATTCTTAAATCAAAATATTGTGCTGCAACAATATCAAGTGGTAAAACTAGCGAAGCTCAACAATCATGTGAGAAAAACGAAAATACTGAACTGACTATAATGAGACAGAAACAAAAGGCTGCATTAAACAAAATAAATTCTGAATACTCCCACCACCGATATCAATCTTTCACATTCTATATAATCGATGGTGTCCGTGGTTTATTTCTGAGCTCTCAAGATCATAGATTGGCTTCAGCAGCTGATTGCTTGGAGGTAATATCAGAATTTAAGTTTCTTAATTTACATAAAAAAAAATCATTTGATGGAAGAAATCATTTGGAAAAATTTAAATAACTATATTTTAACATTAATAAAGCCTTTTATAGGCAAGTGTGATCCATTTCCTTTAAAATTTGATACCCCAAGTCCTCCGTGAATGGCTAGGGCTATTTCTGCAGATTTTCTTAATCACTGGAGCTCCATTCAGACAGTATCACCTTTTTTTGCTAAACATAGCCTTTCAATAAATTAATATTCCAACATGTAAATAGATAAAGTTCTGTCTATATGATTTATCTTGTATAATTCAAGTTATTTTCCTTCAAATACGTCAAAAATGTGACCATCTTTGAATTTTATTAAGTAACCTTTGACATGATTTTCTAAATTAATTATTAAAAAAAATTATTGTAAGTCTAGAAATAACAAAGATTTTAAAATCTACTTATATGATTTCAAATACTTGTATTAAATTCTTAAATTTTTTTTGTTTATATAAAAATATGATAACTGCTCTAGTTTTGTTACTTTACCTTTAATATTATATAATCTATTAATTATTACAAATATTTTTGTTGAGTGTAACATTTTTAATCAGAAGTAGAACAATTTAAATAATTAAATGAGTACATTCTTAAAAAAATACAATTTAATCTATTATTGATTCAAAATTCTTTCATCAACTCTTTATTATTAACTTTTTTATTAATAAGCCTGTTTGACCTAAAATACTATACAGTTAATTTGGTAGCATTAAAAGCACATTTTTATGGCTAATATATTTCAAATTCTTTATTATAGTTTTTTTATTTTAGAACCTTTGCTACCAATTTAATAAAAATGACATTTAAAGATTTCACAACTTATATATTTCCTCAAAAGTAAATCAAATTTTATTATAATATTATGAAAAAAAATTACTTTATTTAACAAATAAAAAAAATAGATAATACTATAATTATCAAAACTAGAAATGTTACAGCTACTCCCAGTATTTATCATGTTTAATTTTGCATTAAGTTGTGTATATATAATATAAATTTTTAATATTTAAATATCTTGATTTTTTAGATTTGTCTTAACATTAGATAAATAATACTTTGCTGAATTTATTTCTTCCTCTATTAAGTCATCTCTTTTCAAAAAAATTCTCAAAGAACTAATCAAATATTTATACCTATCTTTTTCTTCTTTAATTTTCAAGTACTCTGAAATATCAATATCAAAAACATTAAGCTTTTCTATAGCATGAAAAAGTCTAGTGCTGATTTGAATAGAAGAACCTATCCTAGTGAAGCCAGGAATTTCGTGACATCTTGAGGTAAAATGCCTTAGTTGATTGGCAGGCCATAATGTCACTTTTATTCCATTAGTTGCTTCAAAGTTGATTTTACTTCGAATTTCGGGAAACAAAAGTTCTCCACCTGTTTGTCGTGGTCGGGTCTTATCATACTTCATATGAATGGTATTGTTTTCTGTATCTTTAGGAAAAAATATTCCTAAAGTATACCAAGATGAACCTCATTGGAGAACCCATTACCATTCGCTCAAGATGTCCAAGTTAAATTACTAGCAAATGGTACACCCTCTTCTTCACTAGAAACTTTTGAAAATCCAGGAATACCAAGTTTTGCACAAAGATTAGTTGCCTCATTGTACTTTACATATGATATTTTTTTAAAAAAATATTCAAAGTACATTGTGATCCTCTTCATTTGTTTTTTATATTCATCCGTTTGTACAATATCATCAGTGTATTCATCTGCAAGGAAAAGCATTCAAAAATTCAGTATTTAAATTAAAAAAAGTGATACTTATGAATATATAAATATTTCTTTCTATCTAAAATAAAGCCACCACCAAACATTTTTCCAAAACCACCAGCTCTTCAATGATAACCATTATTTTTAATTTCATGTTCGCAGTAAGAAAGATCCTTAATGCATTGCACCGTAGCTCCTAACATATCTAGTTCTTTGAGCTCATGAATTTCAAAAGTCTGCACAAGAACATTAGGTATAAAGACACCTTTTGGTTTATAAATACTACATCCAGGAAAAAAATTGTAATAATTATTGCAATCTGTCATATTATTTGCATAAGATTGTGCATAGAAATGTGGCTTCTTCCCATTTGTATGCATTCCAAGAGCGTTTACAAGTTTCATTCCAGTAGCAATGTCTTTCGCCCACCTATTTTTAGAGTTCTTCCCTGGCCTTTTTTTTCAAATTGTTACTCATTGATGGCTCAATCCTAAGAGAATTCAATTTTGATTTAAAATAGAAAAAAATCAAAAATTAGAAAATAGTAACATAATTTCAATTATCAGTCAATGATACCTTTAACTTTATCATATCTTCAATATTAGAAATACAAAAGTTAGAATATCTACATATTAGTAAATTTATATACTTTTTCTTTATTTCAAATATTAAGAAAGTGTTTCAAAGGTATACTTTATTAAATTATACATATAAAGAGTATAGCTTTATCCTGTATGCATTCAGCAAGTACGAGATTTGGCTCTACACTTAATATTAATAATATAATGAAAGTAAAACTCCAATACACTAGTAATATTAAAAAATTTACAGATTTATCATATCCACATATATAAAATGAAAAATCTTGCTCTGACCAATATATTGACTTAGAAAGTTATACTTCAATAAATTATTTATTTTTAAATTGTAGCATTGTCCTGTATGCTTTCAGCAAGTACGAGACTTTGAAACAACTTAAAAATCAATAAATTTAAGGTAAAGTACAAACAATCTAATTACTATTATTAAAAGCAAAACATTATCCTGTATGCTTTCAGCAAGTACGAGATGATGTTTTACTTTTCATATTAATAATATAATGGTTGAGAAAGTATTAAAGAAATATAGAAAAATGATAAGCAAAACATGAACTTACATGTCTATAAAATCTTCTTCCATTTGTAGCTGATTGATCAAAATTAATTATAAAGTTTATTTTATAATCACTGTTTTAAAAAATAAATGGTTAGATAAATAAATTGAACATTTTTGATAAGGAATAAAGAAAAGTAAATTGTCACGCGCCACGTGACACTCGAGGCGAAATTAACTTAATAAATCAATAATATCGTATTTACATTAATAGTGGAAAACCTTAAAAGTTAAAACATTGTTATTGTATCTTTCTTTTACCTTCTCAATATTCATTTCTAAATCCTAAATCTTTGACTATTGAGTTTCCAACCCTTCGTGAGATTTTAAGAATTATTATTACCTTGGAACTAGTTTATAATTCTTCTCGAACGAACCTCGAACCTATAGCTATTACTTCGAGTGACCTTCGAATAATTTCCTCGAATCATTCCTCTGTGCTTCGAAGAAGTTTCTAAATCCCTCATCTCACTTTCAGGAACATCCTCGAACTTGTGCGTAGGTCGTCCGGTGACAGTATAATTTAATTCTCCGTAGTTCTCATTCTTTGCACTACTACGTCTTTTTTAGGTGCTTCTAAAAATTTTAAATGGCACCTGTTCAACGCACTCCTCCTACGGGCGCTACTACTAGAGCTCGCGCTAGAGGCAGGCCAACAGCCACAAGGTCTGTTTCTCGCACTCACTCTTTGGAACCACTCGACCTTAGGGAACGGCATCACTCAGTTCAATCTGTAGAAGACATTCCACAAGATTTTGAGGATTCTAGTGATGAAGAAGAAGGAGAGGATACAATGCATGAGGCACCATCCGCCCCTGCCAATCACCCTTCTGGCCAATCCTCAGAACCGGGACCATCTAACTCTCTGGAAGATTTCATGAGACTTTTTATGAAAACCCTTTCAAATCCAACGTCTTCAGAGGGATCTAAGTTCAAAACTCCTTCTATGAAATCTCCTGACAAATTCGACGGAGATCACCCCGACAGATTGCGACCCTTCTTGCAAACCTGCAAGCTACTGTTCCATAATGACCCTCAAACCTTTAACAGCGACCGATCAAAGGTTGTTTACGCTTCTTCATTCCTAGCCGGGAAAGCAGCAAGATGGTTCGAACCTTATCTACTCATGCTTTCTTCGACAGAAACCCACTTACTTATCAATAACTGGGAAAAGTTCGAAGACCAACTTTTTACGTTGTTTGGGGATCCTAATGAAACGGACAACGCAGAAATTGAACTTGATTTTCTTCGCATGAGTGATAATGGTAAAGCCTCTGAATATATCTCGAACTTCAGAGCACTTCAAACTCGAGTAGGTTGGAATGATGCTGCCCTTAAGTATCATTTCAAGAAAGGACTTCCTTCAAGGATTCTGGATCAATTAAATCTTCACGGTCAGAAGATGACTACTTTAACGGATTTAATGGAACGAACCCTCGAACTTGACGGCGTTTATCAAGGACCACTTCAACATCGTCGATATGCCAACAAATCTCAAGGCCTAAATTTTAAATCGGGACCTTCTTCACACCCACGACCAAATCAATCCTCCTCGACTCAATCCAAACCCAATAAGGGAAAGGATAAAACTCGACCAAAAGGCTCAACCCCAGGCGATATCAGCAAAGTACTGGATCCTAAAGGGGAACTTAAAGAAGCTGAGATGAAGAGAAGAGCAGATAATGGGTTATGTATGTATTGTGGGGGTAAGCACAAGTTGGAAGACTGTGTAAAGTTGAAGGAAAGAGAAGGTACTAGTTCGAAGTCAAAAAACTAGTAGATAGTTTACTTGTGTGCAAAGCAAACTATCTTATCTCTCCCAGTGCACAGAACCTCCATGTCTTAAGGACTGGAGTTGCCTTAAACCGCTTGAGATTCATTCTTTTTAAGGAGGATATCCCCTTCAGTTGTCTTATAGACTCTGGAGCTTCAATTTCTTTTGTTAGTTTATCTTTTGCCGAGAAGCTTCAACTAACATTTACAGATATCGATCGAACTCCCATCTATTTGGTCGAATCAGAGGAACCCAAATATTGGGTAAGTAAGAAAGTTTTATGGGTTTTCAACTTTCCGAATTTTCCCCCCTTCGAGTGGGAATTATCAGTCTTGGACGCCCCAAGGATGGACGATACCATTCTTGGCCATGACTTTTTAACGTATTGGAATCCCGAAATTGATTGGACCCGGGGATTGATCACCCCACGCTCTAAGTATATTTCTGATTCTTTAATGCAGGTCAATAGGGAGTTAAACAACCCGCCTGACAACGTCCTGCTAGAGGACAAATCTCTGCCAGATGACTTGCAAGCATCTGTACCTTCTTTAAATGAGCAATTGGCTAACCCTTCTAGCTCGATGACTTCACTCGAAGAGGATTTAAATTGCCTCGAAGTAATCGAATTATGCTCTCTCAATACAGGTATCACCTCGACAGATTCTCTCGAAGATGAAGAGGATGACCAAATCAACGTTGAAGCCATTAAATCAACTCTACCGGAAATCTACCACGATTTCCTTGATGTTTTCTCAATCCACAAGGCTGATAAGTTACCACCTCATCGACCCTACGACCATCAAATAGAGTTAATAGGCCCAGTACCTCCGGCAGGTCCTGTCTATTCTCTATCGAAGGACGAATCTCAAGTTCTTCGAGACTACATTGCAGAGAATGTAGCCAAAGGTTTCATCAGAGCCAGTAAATCTCCAACCGGCTCCCCAGTCCTCTTTGTAAAAAAGAAGGACGGTAGTCTTAGGTTGTGTGTTGACTATAGACAGCTCAACACAGTCACAAAGAAAAAAGCATATCCTGTTCCTCCTATGTCATTACTTCTTACCCTTTTCAATGGTGCTAATTTCTTTTCTAAAATTGATCTTAGAGGCGCTTACAATCTTATTCGCATTGCGGAAGGTCATGAACCACTGACTGCAATGCGCACTAGATTTGGTAGTTTTGAATATTTAGTTATGCCTTTTGGATTATGTAACGCACCTTCAACTTTTCAAACTTTTGTTAATGATATCTTTCAAGATGTTGTTGAACAATTTGTAGTCGTCTATTTAGATGATATTTTAATATTCTCGAAAACACTGGATGAACATATTCATCATGTTCGACAGGTCCTAAATCGTCTTCGAGACCATGGTCTCTACGCCAAGCATAATAAATGCGAATTCCACCTCAAATCAATTGATTTTTTGGGGTTTACGTTGTCCACTGACGGTTTAGTCATGGATGACAAAAAAGTCCAGAAAATCCTGGAATGGCCTGAGCCCAAAAACATTAAATCACTCCAAGGATTTTTGGGTTTTGCAAACTTCTATAGAAGATTTATTAAAGATTACTCTAAAACTATTTCCAATATTACTTCTCTTCTTAGAAAAGATATTCCTTTTGTTTTTACTTCTACAGCGCGAAAGGAATTCGAAGCACTAAAAAAGGCGTTCACCACAGCCCCAATTCTTCGGCATTTTGATCCTTCGGCCTCGACAATAGTTGAGACAGATGCGAGCGATTATGCTATTGCAGGGGTCATCTCCCAATTAAATCCTGAAACAAATTTGTTTCATCCTGTTGCTTTTGAGTCACGCAAACTCATAGCCGCCGAATTAAATTATGAAATTCATGACAAAGAGCTTTTAGCTATTATCCATTGTCTTAAAAAATGGCGTTCTTTTCTTCTCAGCCTAGATAGTCCTTTTCAAATTTTAACTGATCACAATGCTTTGAAATACTTCATGTCTTCTAAAGTGTTAACCAGGCGTCAAGCCAGGTGGGCTGAACTTTTGTCTGAATTTTCTTTCTCTATTTCCTATCGCCCAGGAAAAAACTGCATTGTCCCAGATATCTTGTCACGTCGGGACGACGTTTACCCACAGCGGGGGGACGCATTTGCTGACAAGAACCCAGCAAATTTGCAATCAATCTTCAACGAATCAATGTTAACAACTCATCAACTTAATTTGATGACAATTCAATCTTTTCAAAATCCACTATCCAACATCCTCGAAGCTCAGTCGAAGGACGATTATTGTTTAGGGTTAAAAGACAAAATACTCTCGAAGCAAGGGGCCAAAAGATTTAGTATTGAATCAGGTCTATTAGTCTTCGAAGGTAGAGTAGTCATACCCGACAACAATGAGATAAAATTATGGATTTTCAATAGTCAACATGATTCTCCGTTAGCTGGTCATTTTGGGGTTGATAAAACCTACCAGTTAATAGCGAGGGATTTCTTCTGGCCAGGTATGACCAAGGAAATCAAGGCCTATATAAAAGCTTGTTACGAATGTAATAGGAATAAGGCTCCCCGTCACCGGAAGTATGGGTTGCTTCAACCACTTCCTATTCCCTCTAAACCTTGGGAATCTTTATCGATGGATTTCATTTCTCAACTTCCTATTTCCAATGATTTTGATGCTATATTAGTAATAGTAGATAGATTTTCAAAAATGTCTATTTTTGTTAAAACCACTACTACTGCTACAGCAGAAGATTTGTCAAAATTGTTTCTAGAATATGTATTTTCTAAACACGGCTTACCAAATGACATTATTTCAGATAGAGGCTCATTGTTTGTATCCACTTTCTGGACCCAACTGTGTCGACAACTCAATATCACGAGGAATCTCTCCACGGCCTATCACCCTGAAACCGATGGTCAAACAGAAAGAGTTAACCAAATCCTCAAACAATATCTTCGAATGTATGTCAGTTACCAACAAGACGATTGGACCACATGGTTACCATTGGCCGAATTTGCTTATAATAACTCGACTCATTCTTTGACACAACAATCTCCCTTCAAAACCATTTATGGACGACATCCTCGATTCAACTCAATTCATGTAGGAACTAATCATCCTGCAGAACATTATCTTTGAACTATATCACGACTCCAAGAGGAACTTAAAACAAATTTGGAATCAGCGATTCGAAGATACAAGGAACAGGCCGACAAACATCGACAATCTGCTCCTTCCTTTAAACCAGGCGACAAAGTATGGCTCGATGCACGAAACATCCAAACAACAAGACCATCAAAGAAACTGGCTGAAAAGCGCTTGGGACCATTTGAAATCGACTCTGAAGTCTCTAAAACTGCATTTCGACTCAAGTTACCTCCTAAATGGCAGGCGATTCACCCTGTTTTCCATGTATCTCTCCTGGAACTGGCTCGAGAAATATACCCGGGCAAGAACCAACCCCCTCCGGAACCGGTCGAAGTAGAAGATCATCTAGAGTGGGAAGTAAGTTGTATCCTTGATTCAAGAATACGCAAGGGGAAACTTCAATACCTCGTGGAATGGGAAGGCTTCCTCAATGACTCAGACAAAACATCCTGGGAACCAGCCATCAATGTTTCCAATGCTCCTGAACTCCTAAAATCTTTTCATTCGAAATATCCTTTAAAACCAAAACCTTAAAATTTATTTATTTAAAATTTTCTTTTCTTTTCTTTCTTTCTTTAAAATCTAAAACACCTCTTAAATTTCTTAGCCTTGTTTTCTTTTTTCTCTCTTCTTTTTCTTTCTTCTCCTTCTATAAATTTCCTCCAAAACCAACCAAAAATAAAATCAAAATTAAAATTAAATACAACAAAAAAAAAAATAAAATAAAATAAAATTAAAATTAAAATTAAATAAAATAAAATAAAATAAAATAAAATAAAATAGAATAATAAAATAAAATAAAAAACTCATAAATCTCTCTAAAAATTTTCTTCTTTTCTTTTTTCAATTCTTTAAATACATTCTTTTCTTAAATTTAAAATTCTCTTCAAAATTTTCTCTTTAAAAATTTTTTTTTATTTTCTCTTTTAAAGACTTTCTTTTCTTCGAATCATCAAATCCTGTATGGCACGACCATTTCCTCAAACTTAACTTCAACCCCTGAATCTCCCTATAATAATTCTTCGAAACAAATAAATCTTCTTTTCAAACTCTCTTAAATTCTACCCTTTGTTTTTTTTTTTTTCTTTTCTTTCTCCTCTTTTTTTTTCAAACTAAAATTTCTTTAAAAAAAATTTTTTTTTAAAAAAAAAAAAAAAAAAAAAAAAATCCTCAATTTAACAACTCATCTCAATCACAAAACCGTTTCTTTTTCTCTCTCTTTTCTCACATAAAAGTTTTCCTTTTAAAAAACACTAAAACTTCCTTCAATTAAAACAACCTTTTTTCTTTCTCTTCTTTTTCTCTTTCTCAAATCTTGTAAAATTAAAAACATTCACCTACAATATAAAAAAAAAAATAATACTAATAATAAAATAAAATAAAAATAAAATAAAACTAAAATACAATTTTTTCTTCTACTTCTTTCCATCTCCTTTTAATTTTCATATTTTTTCTTTTAATTTTTCTCGAACCAATCTTTTCATTTTCTCCAAAACTACCCTTATCTCCTTCCTGCATTTATCAAATACCTCCTCCTCTCCTACCGGAACCACCTCTCCAATCTCCAAGAGCTCCTCCGCCACGTCGAAGGAAGCAGCGTCAATAATAGCGTCGACCTCCCCACATAGTTCTTCCGCGAACCTTACTCGTCGACCTTGACGAGGTTTCTTTGACCACACCTGGTCCAGGGTGTCTTTGGGCTCTTCAACCACTTCCGTGGCCGGAGGGTTTGCCTCAGTTGGTATAACCGGTGCAGGTTCCGCAATCGGCTCTTCCAGGTTATTCGATGTCTAAAACGCGACTCATCAGTAACTTCATCGTTGAAATAAAACAATTAAAACTTACCTCGAAGATGGGATCAGGCTCCAGAAATAACCTGGGCACCACTCCGACTTCTACCTCTCTCTCTTCCTCATCGTCCTCGATGACCACCCGACGTTTCTTGGGTGCCCGCCCTGGAACAGGGACTTCATCTTCATCCTCCTCCACCAATTCATCGACCTCTTCCTCGACACCTCGCTGCAAACTCGTGGCCTGGGTTACCCAGGTTGAGATCTTGTTGTTCATCTCCTTATCATTTTCCCCCACCGATTGTTCATCTTTGATCGAGACATCCCAAATGTCTTCGACCACCTCTTTAGTCTTTGGAACTACCCAAAATTTTGTTTTTGTGAATCGATTTTCGATTTCCGCGTTCTTCGTCAACGCATCGCACGCCACTCGCCGCCAACGGCAAAACTCGCATTTCTGGCGAGGGCCTCGAGTCGCTGTACTTTCGACACAGAAATATTCCATGCTTTCACAAGCCGTGCAAGTCCGTGAAAACTGTCGTGTGATTATTCCCCCATCCGCTTTAGGGTGTGGAGGCGTGGGTGTGGGGGTAGGGCAGTTCATTATAAAATAAATAATTGAGAGATGCGGGAAAAAAGTATTAGACAAGTGAAATTAGTGTGGGAAGATGGTTCAAGCTCAACGGAGTTCGCGTTCTTATACCCGGGCATCTGTCACGCGCCACGTGACACTCGAGGCGAAATTAACTCAATAAATCAATAATATCGTATTTACATTAATAGTGGAAAACCTTAAAAGTTAAAACATTGTTATTGTATCTTTCTTTTACCTTCTCAATATTCATTTCTAAATCCTAAATCTTTGACTATTGAGTTTCCAACCCTTCGTGAGATTTTAAGAATTATTATTACCTTGGAACTAGTTTATAATTCTTCTCGAACGAACCTCGAACCTATAGCTATTACTTCGAGTGACCTTCAAATAATTTCCTCGAATCATTCCTCTGTGCTTCGAAGAAGTTTCTAAATCCCTCATCTCACTTTCAGGAACATCCTCGACCTTGTGCGTAGGTCGTCCGGTGACATAAAGAGTATAGCTTTATCCTGTATGCATTCAGCAAAAGAGTATAGCTTTATCCTGTATGCATTCAGCAAGTACGAGATTTGGCTCTACACTTAATATTAATAATATAATGAAAGTAAAACTCCAATACACTAGTAATATTAAAAAATTTACAGATTTATCATATCCACATATATAAAATGAAAAATCTTGCTCTGACCAATATATTGACTTAGAAAGTTATACTTCAATAAATTATTTATTTTTAAATTGTAGCATTGTCCTGTATGCTTTCAGCAAGTACGAGACTTTGAAACAACTTAAAAATCAATAAATTTAAGGTAAAGTACAAACAATCTAATTACTATTATTAAAAGCAAAACATTATCCTGTATGCTTTCAGCAAGTACGAGATGATGTTTTACTTTTCATATTAATAATATAATGGTTGAGAAAGTATTAAAGAAATATAGAAAAATGATAAGCAAAACATGAACTTACATGTCTATAAAATCTTCTTCCATTTGTAGCTGATTGATCAAAATTAATTATAAAGTTTATTTTATAATCACTGTTTTAAAAAATAAATGGTTAGATAAATAAATTGAACATTTTTGATAAGGAATAAAGAAAAGTAAATTGACAAACAAATAAAATAACTTTAATTTAACTGAAAAAGAATTTTTTTATAATGAATCAAAAGGGTACAGTAAAAGATACCATAAAAATAAATTCAGAATTAGAATCATTAGATTAACTTTTCAAAAGTGTAAAAAAGAGTAACAAACCAAAATGATATGAAATGCAATAGCAAGAAAAATTTGCTTACCGGTAATCAGATAAGGTCATGAAAATAGTACCAATAACTCAAAATGATAAAGCAAAAATATGATGGATAATTTTTGAAAAAGGTAAGTGAGAAAGATAAAGGAAAAAGAAATTGGGTGGCAAACAGATGTAGATATCATGAATTTTCACTGATCTCATTTTCAAAAAAATGCAGCTCTCCAAGTCATATGATAAACTTCATCTAAATTCCAAGAATGATGTTGCCAAGGCACTGTACACAGCATGATCATTTTTTCCTATGCATATACTAATTTCAGCTAGAATTTACTTGGCTGCATGTTGTAAAGATGAACATTTGTGGAACACTTAATTTCACATCTAAAAAAAATTGATGCCACATAATTCTAGCTACCATGTTTCACATAGCTAAAAAACATAAACTCATCACATTTAAATTTACATTGCGTCAAAATTAATTCATTTTTGAATTTTTTTAAAGGGAACTATAATGTGCACCACCTATTTCTAAAATATGAACCTCCCCACCATATTAAATTGGAAGACTTATAATTATGCAATTTTTTTGCCGTGACCTTTTTCCTGAACTTACTTGGTTCAAAATATTGAAACATGACCAATGTTGCTGAAAGAAACATTTGATTTTGTTTCTATGTGTAACAATGGAAGGCTGTTTCTTACTGGCTGAAGAGTGTTGTATTTTTTATTTGAACACTTTTTTTTTTATGTATTTTATTTAAAAAATTTACTTTTTATTGCAGCCAGATTTATACTGGATGCTTTTTAGAAACCTTAATTTATGACCCAAGCCTTTGAAATTGGCTTGGGTCCCTTACATTGCAATTTAGTACTTCCATCCAGGTTTCCCCTGGCTGGAAGTGTCTCTTTCAAGCAATCAAAGTCGCTAAAAGCGACTTTGATTGCTTGCTGTAACGTTTTCCACCCTCCCAGCTAATTTACTAGGCTGGGAGGTGGCCAAAATTGTGTGCAACGCGCGTTGCACAGTCGCTTCCATATCTCATGCAGCTGATATCAAGTCAGCTGCATGAGATATGGGCAGCACATGCAATGAGCGCTGCATGCAGCAGAAATGTGTGTTGCATGCAGCAGCAATGCACATTACTTGCAGCAGCAATGTGCGTTGCATGTGCTGCATGCAGTGCATTGCACAGCCAGTTTTTTTCTGGCTGTGCAATGCACACAGAGAAACCAAAGTCCCTGCAAGGGACTTTGGTCTCTAAAATGAAAGCGACTTTCCCTACCAGGTGCAATCTGGTGGGAAAGTGAGAGATAAGTAAGACTGAAGTTGTTTGAAAGCAACTTCAGTCTTAAAAACCTTAAAAATCATAAGAAAAAATGAGAAATCTAGAAAAAAAAAATTAAAATTAAAATGTGAGTATAAGAAAAAAAATAAGTACTAGTGATACCAAAAACCCAAGCCGATTTCATTTGGCTTGGTTATTTAATAATTATTTTTTAATACATTAAATTTAAAATTCAAACACCATAAAATATATGAAATTTTTTTATATGAATATTATAAATTTAATCTACCTTTTTCTCATAATTATATTTATAATTTTGTTTTTTTAATTTTTGACATTTAAGTTTATTTTTTGGAAATACAAAATTAAATTTTCAACTAAATTTTTTAGTAAGGTAAAATAAATTATAAATTTGACATTTTGTAATTGAAAAATGAAATTTTTTTTAAATTTATTTAAAAAATATTTTTGTTAAAAGAATACCAATATTTTAAGGGTAGAAATATGGTGCAAATTGTAAGTAAAAAAAATATATATTTTTTTTGTGATGGGTTATTTCTATTTTTAAAAATATTTTTCAAAAACATTCATTAAATACTGAATTAAATTACTTTGTAACTCAAATTTTTTGTAAAATAATTAAAAATGAAATAACAATATTGTTATATTTGATATAAATTTTGAATTTGTAATATTAATGTCTCTTTAAGTAAATTTGAAAATCATTTAAAAAGATTATGTTGATAAGTACTTCATTTTTGATATACAATGGTTATATATATATCTTATATATATTTCTTGAGTGTTATTTTTATATACATTCAATAAAATTTGTAATATACAATGCCATTTAATCATTAATTATTGTTCAACTTAGTTAGAAAAACTTCATATTTAATACCAGCCACTAGTATTTACTTTTTAATTTTAAACTCCAATATAATATGAGAGTATCCTTTTTTTGTCTGTATGTAATTAATAACAATAACAGACCATAAATGAGTGGGTAATTAATTACAATAAATAGTTTAAGAATAACCTATAAGAAATGATAAGTTTATCAAAAAGATTACATTAAAAAAATATACTTTTGAATTTTTTTTGATATAATTTGGGTAGTTAAATGAAAATTTAAATTATCAGACATCAAAATAGAAAAAATCTAAAAGTGGTGTTTATATAATAAGCCTCATATAAAAAAAAGGATAAAAAATCTACAATGTAACTAAATTATTAAATATTAAGGTATTATTAAAATTATTGAAAAACTTATTTTACAGTTATAATGAAATCTAAATGTGAAAATTATGGTGGGATAATAGTAAGACTATGTGGAAACACTTTAATTTATACATACTTTCAACTATGTTCAGATAAAAAAATTGGTAAAATTGTATAATAACATCTAGTTAATAGCGATGCAATTTTATTTAGATCAAGAATAATTTTTTCTGAGGAAAAACTAATTAAATTGAGATATTGCCATCTCCTTTCAAGAGATAGAATAATAACAAAAATTTAAAAAATTATAATAATAATTCTTAATCACAATTTTTGAAAAGTCTCTAGTAAAATTCATTATAATATATCATTCATTTATTACATTATATGGAGTTTCATCTTGAAGTAGTGAAGTGCAGCTTTGAACTCATGTTATGAAAAACAAAAAAGTTAAAAAATATATAGTTATACTAATGAAAAAGCCAAAAATAAAAATACTATTATAAATTAATAAAATAAAACTACATAAATTTTATTCTGCTCTACTGATGGAAGGGTACTATGTATGAATCTCCACATGTTAAATCTAAACCTGTTTTAAGGCTAGTGTACAGGTAGAGCTATTAAGTTTCCTTAAATTCTAAAAATAACTTATGCATTTTACTAATTATTTTTTTCTTGTTATCTTTCCAAAGTTGTTAGAGTTGCTTAATTAATACTTTTATCTTAATTGTAAGATATATAATTTTTTTTTTGAATACATGATTTATTGTTTCAAAAATTATATTATAAAGTTAAATCATTTATTTCATTTTTTAAAGCTTCATTGTCAAAGACACAACTCCATTTTCTATTACTTAACAAATATATAAAATTTGATAGTAAGATTTTAGGAATTTTCTTTTTGAGAGGGTCAAACTATATTGTCAAGATTTTTATCTAGAAATTCTTGTACTCTAAAACCAAATAATTTTCTCCCTTAAGTAAGCCATTTCAAAAATATGAGAATATAAACAAGAATATTGAATTATCTTATTTTTATTTTCTTTACTGAGATTTTTAGTTCAATCCCTTTTTTTATATGACATTAGTATAAAACCATGGTTAAATGATACTATATTATTAATTTTTATTATATATATATATATATATATGAAATATTTAGAAGGTCATCCTTTTTTATTTACTTGAATAAATGGCTCAATTATAATACCCAACACTTATTAATGTTTCCCAAACTCAATAACAAATTTCTAATATGAAATATTAGCTTCTAATATAAGATGTTTATCTATAGATGATATTCAACATGTGATTTTACTTTTTAGATTTAGCTAAAATTAAACAAAAGGAGAAATCATGAATATGTGTATAAATGGTAACCATATGTTACTTAGAGGATTGTGAAATTCACTCATCAGAATGGTTTAAGTATTAAAATAAATTGAGGTCATTATTTTCTAGTATTTGAAACTAATTAGGAAATTATTCTAAAAATATATTTAAATGTGTATCATGTTTAAAAAGTTGGAAATATGATTTTTGAAAATTGTGAGTTTCTTATGAGATACCAAGCTTTAGTTTACATTGTTTCAAGTAGAATAGAATTAGAAATTGAAAGCAATGTACCATTATCAGATTTTAACTGTGTTCTAATTATAGAATGATTACATAACATTAAAAATTATTTAAATCAAAAAGGTTTAAAAGATATTTAGAATTTTACCAAATTTCACCATTTATTAATCTTTGATTTGAAAACCAACTATGATGTACACTCACTAGAAATAAGCAATCCCAATTTTAACATAATTTATCAATCCAAAAATAATGAGTCAATTAACATAAAAATATATATTATTTCAAAACCAAATCTCTAGATTTAAAATATGATGCTTTAATGAAAAATTAATACAAAACTTTAATGCAATGAACTCTCTTAAAAAATTCAAAAATAGAATATCAAAACAAGTAATTTCTGCAAAAAAAACTACTAACTATTGTAGATAAAGCTTAAAAATAAGTCATATTTTTTAAAAAAATGATCTAACAATATTTATTTTTGTTAAAAAAATCAAAACATTGTTAAGTTTGCTTGTTATAATAATGTTAAAATCCACTAAACATTATCTAAAGGTGGTAAAATATGTTAAAAATATGTTGACTTTTGTGAGCCAAAAATCAACAATTTTTTATCATTTCCTGTTGTGCTATGACTTTATTCCACCCTTTTTATCTGATTCTTCCAGTATTACTTTGCTATGATCACTAGTTTTCAAGTTAAAATTTACAAATGTTCATTATACTTGATAATATGAAAAATAACTCAAACTTTTATAACTACAAAATAAGATTTTGTAACTCCTTCTTTCAATCAATATTTGAAGAAATTTTTAGTTTATTTGAGTAATGATTTTAAGAATAACAAAAAATTTGAAATTCACAAGGAATTATTTCCAGAGACTATAATTATTTACTTATGTAACGCATGAGCTACTTATCAATGATGTAAAACATCAGAAAGTAAGTTATAGTTATAAATCTACAGATTATACTGTTTCTGGTATATATATCTTCAATAAATCTTTTAAACCTATCTTAACCTACATACCACACAATAGAAAATCATTATATTAAAAAAGGAAAAAATTCTATGATAATATCATAAAGAATGATAACCATGGATTGATATTCCATATAAATGGTTAATAAAATTTTAAGATAAACTAAATCAGTATTCTTTCATCAAAATATATCCTTTTTGTCTTTGTAATTTATTCCAAACAAATTTTTTGAAAGTTGAATCTATATATCTAATTCAAAAACCACTATTAAGTTCCCTCTTAGACTTTTTAAGAAATTATATATATATATATATATATTATTTATCAAAAATTGAAATAAAGAATAAAAACGTAATTTTATTTACCTTTAATTATTTAAATATAGAGTATTTTCAGAATGAATTGTCGTTACTTGTTAAGGTTAGAAGATTTGAAGTTGGATTTATGAGTTTTTAGAAGGGAAAATATTGTAAAATTCTTTCATAAATATTTATTTCATAGTTTCAAATGTTGAAATCTACAAACTAATGGGATTTAAAATTATATTGAGATTTAAAATCTGTTTTCTACTCAAGTAAAATAATATAAAATGATTATATCAAAATTGAAATTAAGCTTAAACTTTTGATATTCTCTATCTTCAATTTTATTGATAGTGCAACAAAAATTTAATAATATTTTTTTCCTTCATCACTTTTTACATAAAAGATAGTTTTATAATTTTATGCATCAAAGATTGCTTATATAAAGTTAACATCTATGTCAACTGTTTATGACTATTAATCTTTATAATAAATTTTTTAGAAGAAACATCAGTATATACTGACTTTGAAATTATTTAATTTAAAATAGTTTAGAGGTAGATAATGAAGGGTGATTTCATATTGAATATGAATTATAGAAGTCTTATTTTGTCAATTTTGATTCTTTTTGAGCTCAAATGTATCCACCGCAACTTATGTAAGAATAAAAATTATTTTTATTGAAATTTATATGAGAAAGTATGCCTATTATTCAAAATCAAACTTGCTCTAATGGTGTTTTTCAATCATTATTTCCATTCATAACAATAAAAAACATTTCAATTTGCTGATGTTTTAGTTTTTGATATCCCCAAGTTTATATCTCAGGTGTACTATTCACAAAATTATTAAAAATATAATTTTTGAAATACATGATAAACTTGAAAGTGAGGGGGCATTAAATTTTTAAAATGAATTCTAAATTCAGGATGCATAGTATTTTTTTGATTTTCACAAATGAACAATTTTTTGTTTCAATTAATCCAGAAAGAAAATTTTGTTATAAGCATATTATATTATATTTATTTTGATTTTAAATACTATATTTACAAGATTTGTGTTTAATATTTACTGTGAAAGTTAATGTTAATGTGAATTTTAAGTAAGCTTGAAGAAATTTAATCAATAGGCATATTGGATATTTAAAATAATATTTTGCTCCAATCTTGAATCATCCTGGGCTAAAAAATATCCCAAATAAGGTTTTTGTGGGTCAATTTGGATTTAAGTAGGATTAAGTGAGGTTTAATAAAGGATAGATAAAAGGCTAAATTCATTACTAGTGACTTTTTTCTCAAAATAGTTATAAAATATGTATCATTCTCGAATCAAGCTTCAATAAAGTTTAATTGAAACAAAGATAATTTCTAGCAGCACATCACCATATTTACAATGGTGTAAAATACCTCAAATATTACTCATAATATAGGAAGGCAAGGAATCTACAAAATTCACATTTAAAACAAGGATTTATATTTTGAATTGGAAATTGAGAAATGGAATATTATTTTCCAATTTAAATATCTATTAGTCATTTTACCAAAAGTTTTCAGTAATCAGATTGAATTTTGATTGTATTTTGTTGTAGATTAATCATTTTGATGAGCCATTTACTCAAAATTACTGGTTTCGGTTCTAATATTCCATGTGAAATTCATTACGAATCTTTTTGAAAGTGAATAGTTGACATATTGGATATGCAAAAGCTTATGTTAGATCGAAGGGAGTTCAACTCATGATCAAATTAGGATTTTTCAAGATCAAACGGTGATCAATGTAGGTTCATCTTGAGCTCAATTTGTGACAAATCTCTGACCAAATGTAAGGCCGAAAAATTTCCTACATGGTGATGATGTGTGAATAATTCAGGCATAGATTTGTGGCTCAACGGAGTTCAAGCAAGGGGTATTGCTAGCAATACCCCCCCATTTTTCCTGTGGTGAATGAGCTAATTTGGCCAGATTGAGCTAAATTTGCCACCATGACCAAACTTGGCCACAATGACAGAATTTTTCCATTACACTTCGCTTTTGCACTGGAGAATCATCAGAGCAAACTAGATCACACCAGAAAAATAAGTGGCCATTCCATCAGCACACCATATCCACCAAAAATACTATAAGTCACTAAATCAAGTAAAACACTAAGAAAACAGTAAAATATAATAAAAAATCATAAAGACATAAAAGAAAGAGAAAAATCTGGGCTATCCAATGATAATAATCATTTTCCAAAATTCCAAATATCCAGCCTTATAATCCAGAAATTCACTACTAATTTTCAAAAATAAACTTAAGTGGCATACCCAGATGTGGAATGCCACATCCTCCCTCCAATATGGAATGTCCTCATTTGTATTCAATTTTTAATCGATGTAAATTTGTTTTTACCTATTTGTTGATAGTCTTTGATAATGATGTGGAAAGAGATCCAAGAAACATTTTTTTCTGAAATTTTACTATTGGTGATTTTCAATCATTGTCCCTTTGCTTGTCTTCTATAAATTTACACTGTTTGTCTTCTCCTGCTCTTGATATAAATCATAATAATAATAAAAATAAATTTTTGTGATGATTCCACTGCTGAGAGAAAGGTTTGAATCCCTTCAGACTACCATATACCAGTCTTCCCACTATGTCACAGCATGAGATTGGATCTCCCTAATGAGACAAATACTCTTGTTTCCATTCTCATAGGTCTGCCCACTGAGCCAAATTCTATGATCCCAATCTTGCCATAAGGTCCTCCAAGCTTTCACCAAACAGCCTAACACTGAGACTTTAAAATAAACAATATAAATCTAACTACCACTGTAGACAATCCTATAGTACTAGCTATAGGCCTTGACCAAGGGAGTTGGAGAAAAACCAGAAAGAAAATCCCCTGTCCCTTTAGAAAAATAAGTGAGATTTACTTGCTAAAGTAAGTTGGTTCCTGTTTTGCTAAAGCCCCTTTTCAACACACTTGACTGCTTGATGAGCAAAGAAAGTAGTCCCCAGATAGACTACCAGACCAAAGAACTGAAATGTAGAACAATGTCCACACCAGAGACAGCAAAGATACTTGATGTAGGCTGCAAATCCACACCAGAGACAGCAATAATACTTGCTATAGCTTGCAAGACTATAACAGAGAAAACAGTTGCCAAAGTTAAGTTAAATGAAGAACTCACTTGCAACAAACACAGACAAATTGTGGCCAGAAAACAGTGAAAACTGAGTGAGGAACAATGATATCACTTCTGTATGGTTGTATGATAATTAAGGTTGCCCCAAACTGTCTTATTCACTATTTACACACAGACCACTATCTAAGAGCCCATGCGCACCCACCAATCTGGCGCCTGTACCCACCAAATTGAATTAAAAACCCTCCTGAAGCACTCCCCAACCTTCTAAAACAGAGGCGGGCGGGCCGCCCAATGTCGGAGGTGCCGCCTGAAGTGGCCTGGCCTCCCTGAAGCCAGAAAACCAATAAAAACAACTAATCTACTTAGAAAAATTAGCTACAACTACTAAAACTTTTAAAACATGCAATTTCACTATAACAACATTGTGACATGAAATATAGAGAAAAATTAGCTCTATCCAATGGTACTAAGCACTTAACCCTAAGACTTAAGGTTAGCCCGTAAAACACAAAAAACAAAATTAAACAGCTATCTTTTATAAATGAAAAATGAGGAAATGACCCCTTAAAACTTAGAATATGAAAAATGTCTACAGGACATAAAATATAGAGAAGAATTAGGGCTATCTAATGATAGTACCCACATACCCGCAGACCCAATATTCACGGAATGAAACCAGAAAGATACCCAATTCCTTAACAGATGTCAATTAAGACATGCACAAACAGCGCCAAATCATGCAACAAAGGCCCCTTCCAATGTTGGAAGACCACACCACCCTGAATTCAGATTCCTTCATCACAATTTTCATCCATTTGCTATTCAGCAACCTTTACAAAATACTTTTTTCCAGGCTTCCAATATTTAATTTTAAACTTTTAGACCATGTTAAAGCGCCACAAACTTCACCAAATAGATTGAAATTCCAGTTTAAAGTCTTGGTGGATCAAACATTAAATTGATTTCCAGTTCCAACTACTATCCTAAACCTTTCTCCAAAAATATCCATAAAATTTTAAAAGTCCTTGAAAATTAGCCAGTTTAAAGTCTTGGAGGACTAACAGCATATCTTGAAATAAAATCATAAAAACTATCCAGTTTAAAGTCTTAGTGGACTAACAGATCCAATGAGGAACTGAATTCTTGAAATAAAATTGTAAAAATTATCCAGTATAAAGTCTTAGTGGACTAACAGCACCAATGAGGAATCAAATTCTTGAAATAAAATTGTAAAAATTATCCAGTTTAAAGTCTTAGCGGACTAACAGATCTTAAATACAAATAAGACCTTAAAGAAAGTCTTGAAAAGAAGTGTTGGCCAGTCATCTAGAAGAAGGGAAGAAAGAAGGAAGAAAAAGAGGAGGAAAGGAAAATAGGAAAGAAGGATTTATAGAAAGTATAAATAATTAGGTAATAAAATAATTGGACTTATTTAAAGAGAGGCAACAATGATTTACTTGAGGGATGACACAAAAATGAGGTTTTATTTAATGAAAATATTATTTAAAGTAAGGGTTCTGCGTGGAAAACACTATAATTACTATCAGACTTAAAGCAACCTGTAAATAGTTATATAGAATTTAAATTAGAAATTTAATGCTAATAAAAATAATAATAAAACGTATTATATTGACAGTTTGTTCAGATTTTTTTTGTATAGTAAGTGATGAGGCTACAGGGGATTATCCAAGGACTTTTTTATTGAAGGAGACAGGTAGTTAGGACAACATGTTCCTTGGTATTCTATACGTGCTTAACACATTGATCAGTGTATATGGTTTATTGACTTAAGATGTGATCAGTCAATCAGGGTGAATGTTGATAATATAAGATTATATATAGTAGATGATACCTTTCTTGTATCCTTATCCAATCTTATACTTTTCCATTACCAAAAGCTGATTGATCGCTTCGCATTATTTCTCTTTATTCTTTTATTTATTATTGATATTTGTTACTATCCCGTGTTGCGCATCAATCACTGGGGACAGGTACATGTATTACATTACTACTGTGTTTAACTGGTACTAACATTAGTATACCTGTCAGGTGATTGAATACGTTTGCTTCAACGGGGTGTTTATTATTTAACTAACAAATAACTTATATTAAATAAAAGGTTTGTATGATTATTATTATGAATATTTCTCAACATTCTGCAATCCAATCTTATACTTTTCCATTACCAAAAGCTGATTGATAGCTTCGCATTATTTCTCTTTATTCTTTTATTTATTATCAATATTTGTTACTATCCCGTGTTGGGCATCAATCACTGGGGACAGGTGATTGAATACGTTTGCTTCAACGGGGTGTTTATTATTTAACTAACAAATAACTTATATTAAATAAAAGGTGATTGAATACGTTTGCTTCAATGGGGTGTTTATTATTTAACTAACAAATAACTTATATTAAATAAAAGGATTTGAGACCTTCAATAGATTAAAAGTCTGAAGTCTCTTTATGAGTTCACCGAGCGACGATACATCTACATCTGCATCTGATACTAACTCATCAACTTCAACTTTTCGGCAAGCTGCTGAAACTAATACTTCTCCAAATCCTTCACGCCCCTATATCTTTTCGACGATGTCTGATCAGTCGAATGATAAACTCCTAAGGGTACCAGTACTCACCTCGGGAAATGTTTCTCTTTGGAAATCTATGATAGAGTTTTATTTTGACTCTAATGATTTAACTCATCACATTACCTGTGCTACCAAACTGAATGACGCTGATCCTAACGACTGGCGAAAAGGAGAGGCCAAGTCCCGACTTATCTTAATCAATGCTGTTGGGTCACGAGATTCTTTGTTAATTTCTAAAGCCAAATCTACTTATTTGGCTTATCAAAAAATTCTTACGGATTACGGCGAAGGGAATGCTTCTACTGTTTCCGATCTTTTGGATCAACTTGTGTACCTGAAGTGGGATGGTTCTTCTTCTCTAAGGGAACATTTGGGTAAATTTGAAGAAATAGAAAATCTGTTGGTCAATAGTGCATCGAGTGATCCGGAACTGACTATTCCTACAAAAATTGTTGCAATGATTCTCATCAAAAGTGTTCAACATGAGACGATGTTGGGAATAACTCAGAACCTTTTTCAAAACTTTAAGAATCTCACGTTGGAACAAGTTTATGACAGTCTTAAATCTGAAGCAAATCGCAGAATTCGAGATGATAGCTCAAGCAAAAATGCTAATGCCCTGAAGGCCCAGTCAAAGAAGAAAAAGACCGTTCAACGTTCCAATTCTCCTGATAAAAAGGATAGGAAGAATCTAAAGTGCAAGCTAGGTCATGTCGGTCATAATGATGAGAATTGTATTACAAAATTACGAGAAGAGTTAAAGAAACTTAAAGTCTCATCACATTCAAAGAATGAAAAAGCTAAACCTGCCAAAGAGATTACTGAGTCAGCATCTTTAGTTGTCGATCATGAGCATGAAGAATATGCCTATCTTGCCGGAACGAATAACTTCGACACCTGCTTTGTTCTAGATTCCGGCGCAACCTCTCATATGGTGAAGGAGAAAAGGATTCTCTCAAATGTTAAATCACTTGTGCCTCCAGCTAAAATCGACACTGCAGGAACTGAAGTTTTAACGGCTGATTATTCTGGCGACCTAGTCATAAATCAACAGCTTAATTTACAAAATGTGCTAGTTGTAAATGGTATTTCCGCGAACTTGATTTCAGTCAACAAGTTAAATTGTTTGGGTTATAGCATTGTGTTTAATCCAACAGAGACTAAGGTTCTGGACAAAAATGGTCAACTCATTGCTAAACTAAATCATAAAGGACAGAAGCAGAACTTGTGGTATGTCAGCAATCACGCTCTCTTATCTTGCGCAAGGGGTCTGACTCTCTATCAATGGCATCAACCTTTAGGGCATCTTAATGTAAAATCGACCAGAAAGTTTCTCTTAGATAAGGGTCTGAATTTTGTTGATGAAGATTATGTCTGTGTCACATGTTTAAAGGGGAAAATGGTTAAACTGCCCTTTTTGTCAACATTTCCGATAGCCACTGCTCCTTTGTTCCGTGTTCATTCAGATGTTATAGGGCCTATTGATCCACCATCTATTAGTGGTTATAAGTACATTGTAACATTTGTAGATGATTGTTCACGATATTCATCAGTTTATCTTATGAAATGCAAGTCTGAAGTTTTTTCTAAATTTCTTGTATATCAGGCAGATGTTGAAAACAAACTGGAACGAAAGATTAAATACTTGAAGTGTGATAGGGGAGGAGAGTATGGTTCTGGTAAATTCATTGATCATTTAAATAAATGCGGAAGTACTCGTGAGCAAGCACCAGCGAGGACACCACAACATAACTCAGTAGCTGAACGGTTTAACAAAACACTCATAGACAAAGTGTGCACTGTAATGGTTGACTCTGAATGTCCGGCTAAACTCTGGGGAGAGTGTGTTATGAGCTGTGTTTTTCTATTAAATCTACTCCCACACTCTAAACTCAAATCTAAAACACCTCAAGAAGTCCTTAATAGTTTTCTTCCTTGTGAGGGAAATTATTTGACGGACTATTAGTTTCTTAAAAGGTTTGGTTCACTGGCTATACTTCATAATGCAAAAGAGGATCGAATGTTTAAATTTCAATCACGAGGATCTGAATGCGCAATTGTTGGTTATGAGCCTAATTCTAAAAGTTACCGCCTCTTTGACAAATCAACAAGAAAAATTATTATCTCCCGCAATGTTAAAATCATTGAATCAGAAAATTATTTTAATGAAAAATGTTTCTCTTTCAAAGTGCCTGACTATGTTCATTTACCCCTTACCGCTACAAGCATCACGTCGTCTTCGACTCTACCTGAAGAACCCTTACAAACATCCCTCTTACCTATAACATCTTCTGGTGTTCCAACTCGTACCACTGTCCCTGGTGATGTTTTGGAAGCATCAGATGATGAAGTGGTGAAAGAGGGACATAATAAGGGACAATGACTAAGACTCACTTATAAACGTCAAACTCCTGAGCCGCCTTTGAATGAGGTTTCTCTCATACCTGAATCGGGTAATTCTGAAGAGGATGACATATCAACAACAGAAGATATCTCATATCATCGTAGACCTATCAGACAAAGACAACCACCTACTTACTATGGTCATCTTGCTACCTATTCACCAGATAGTCCAACGTATAAACAAGCTCTAAATAGCCCTGATGCTGAATTGTGGCGGGAAGCTATGGATAGAGAATATGAATCTTTATGTGAACATCAAGTAGGTGAGCTTGTTTATAAAACAAAGGATATGAAAGTTATCGGGGGAACTTGGGTTCTGACAAAAAAGAAAGATGAATTGGGAAGAGTAATCAGATTCAAAGCACAATGGGTAGCTTTGGGGAAGCTTCAGAAGGAGGGTGTTGACTACGGTGAAACTTATGCCTCTGTTGGTCGTACTGAAACATTCAGGCTCCTAATGTCTCTTGCGGCTGCCCGAAATTGGTCTATCTCTCAGTTTGACATATCAACTGCATTTCTTCATGGTATTATGAGGGATAATGTTTATGTGACTCAAGTAAAAGGATATGAGATAGGGGGCAAGCACAAGGTTTGGAAATTAAGAAAATCGCTCTATGGCACTCGAAAGGCACCTCGTCAGTCGAGAGAGAAGTTTGTTGAAGTCATGAAACAATTAAACTTCACTGAAGCTGAAGGAGACGAGTCTCTGTTTATTTTTCAAACTTCTGAAGCGTTTCTTTTTGTTCATCTTCATGTAGATGATGGCCTGGTATTTTGCAATTGTGAAAAAACTGTAAAAAAATTTCATTCTGATTTGCAGGTGCATTTCAAGGTTAAATGGGTTGAAAATCCCACTTATCATCTTGGAATCAAGATTTCATATTTGGATGATTGTATTACTTTATCACAAACAGCATATGTTGATGAGTTAGCAAAAAGATTTGGTTTGAACACTTGTACAAAGCTATCCACACGACTTCCTGTCGGATGTCAACTTCTTGATCCCTCACCTGAAGAAACTGAAGCAGGCAAAGATGATCCTTATCAAGAACTCATTGGCTCGCTAAATTACCTGGCTGTTTCAACTAGACCGGATATTAGTCAAGCTCTCAATGCTCTTTCTAAGTATAATTTTAATCATTCTCCCTATCACTGGAAGTTGGCCTTAAAACTTTTACAGTATGTAGTTACTAATCAAGCAATTGGGATCAGATATCAGCGAAATATGGTTGATGTTGTCTTTAGATCATACAGTGATGCAGACTACGCTAATTGCAAGTTGACCAGATGCTCAATAACTGGTTATGTGATCTTACTCAATGATAGTCCTATATCGTGGCGTAGTAGGAGACAGAAAGTGGTTACGCTCTCAGTCACTGAAGCTGAATACATTTCAATGTGTGAATGTGCGAAAACACTTGTCTGGATCACAAAGCTTTTCTTCTCTCTTAACATTGATATGGTTACGCCCCAGATTCTTAGTCGCATCAATGAACCTGATCTTTTTTGTGACAATAGTGGCGCCATATTTTTGTCCAAAGAGGCTCAAATCAATGAACGCTCAAAGCATATTGATGTTCGCTATCACTGGTTACGTCAAAAAGTTAAACGCAATGAGATACGAATAGTTTATTGTTCCACTGTGGATATGCTAGCCGATATGTTCACTAAACAACAACCTCGAATTCGCTATGATAATGACAAAAAACGCTTGAATCTAATCATGTCTGAAGCAGGGGGGGTATTGAAGGAGACAGGTAGTTAGGAAAACATGTTCCTTGGTATTCTATACGTGCTTAACACATTGATCAGTGTATATGGTTTATTGACTTAAGATGTGATCAGTAAATCAGGGTGAATGTTGATAATATAAGATTATATATAGTAGATGATACCTTTCTTGTATCCTTATCCAATCTTATACTTTTCCATTACCAAAAGCTGATTGATCGCTTCGCATTATTTCTCTTTATTCTTTTATTTATTATTGATATTTGTTACTATCCCGTGTTGCGCATCAATCACTGGGGACAGGTACATGTATTACATTACTACTGTGTTTAACTGGTACTAACATTAGTATACCTGTCAGGTGATTGAATACGTTTGCTTCAACGGGGTGTTTATTATTTAACTAACAAATAACTTATATTAAATAAAAGGTTTGTATGATTATTATTATGAATATTTCTCAACATTCTGCAATCCAATCTTATACTTTTCCATTACCAAAAGCTGATTGATCGCTTCGCATTATTTCTCTTTATTCTTTTATTTATTATCAATATTTGTTACTATCCCGTGTTGGGCATCAATCACTGGGGACAGGTGATTGAATACGTTTGCTTCAACGGGGTGTTTATTATTTAACTAACAAATAACTTATATTAAATAAAAGGATTTGAGACCTTCAATATTTTTATAGGCAACGGGTCCTCTGAAGCGCCACTACATTTGTAAATACAAGAGTCATAATAAGATGAAACAAGAAAATAAAAGAATAAGTGAAACATAAAAATTTAGAGAAAAATATGAAACAAATAATTAAAACCCCAAATAAGAACCAAATTTCCCCACAACTAATTCCCAAATCAGTAAGTAGAAATAGTGAGTAACTAAAAAAGCCTGAGAAATAGGAACTATGAGAAAAAATAATTCAAAACAGATGGTACTGTATGCTTTAAGGGTTTTTAAGTGAAACAAATAAAAATATTTTGATGCAACAAAATATGTAATCAATTTTAATTTAGTATATAGGAATTAATTAATTTTTCCAACTATGTAATTAAATAATTAATTTAAATGAAACAAGTAATTAATTTATTACTAAATGAAGTTGAGAATTTTAATACTATTTTATAAAATAAGTATTATAATTTATTTAATTTTTTATTGACACAATTAAGGGTCCAAAAAACAGCGGCAATAATTATGGATAATAGTATATGAAAAAGTATATTTTAATAATTAAATTTAATTAATTAAAGTAATTACAATATAAGATAAACACTTGAATATAATTATCTTATAAGTTTTTAATTAATTAATTTATAATTATTAAATAAACAATGTGCCCTTTGTTATGGAATATAATTAAATGCTTTTAAATTATCTTATAATAAAATTAAAATAATATTTACTTTATTTATATAAATAAAATATTAATATAAATTTATTATTTAATATAATATTAATGTTAAATGCATACTCTGTAATTATTATATCTTTATATAATTCCAATAAATTGTATGTTTATTTACTGGGCTCCTGGGACAGCCTAGCTGACAAGAAGCCAGTTTAAAATCTTGGAGGACTAAACATTTTGAGGTAGGATCCAATTTTGCCCAAGCTCCTCTTGACCCTTTTTCCTATATAAAATATACTATAAAAGAAATAAACCAAAATAAATTTGAAAATTAAAAAAAAATGTATGTCTATATATTTATTTATTTATTTTTGTTTTATTATTATTTTTTATTATTTTTTTATTTTTTTTTATTTTTTTATTTTTTTATTTTTTTATTTTTTTATTTTTTTATTTTTTTATTTTTTTATTTTTTTATTTTTTTATTTTTTTATTTTTTTATTTTTTTATTTTTTTATTTTTTTATTTTTTTATTTTTTTATTTTTTTATTTTTTTATTTTTTTATTTTTTTATTTTTATTTTTTTTTTTTTTTATTTTTTATTTTTTTTATTTTTTTATTTTTTTATTTTTTTATTTTTTTATTTTTTTATTTTTTTATTTTTTATTTTTTTATTTTAATTTTTGATTTTTTAATGATGAAAATAATAAAATGTTATAAAAGATTGTTATGAAATAAAATTTAATTTTTAATTTTTAAAAAAAAAGATAGACAAATTTGAAATATAAAATTTATGAAATGTGAAATAAAATTTAAAAGAAGCCCCCCAGCCAACACCAGGTCAAAAGTTAGACAGCTTGCAGTCAAGTGGTTGTTTAGTACCTGTGGTCTAACCTGAGTCAAACCTGTGTTGGAACTTTGGTGGGACAATTTTTCATCATGACACATAGCTCATAGCTGAATCATTAGGACAAATTTGAATTCTTCATATAGTGCTGTTTGCATAATTTCCAACAGGCAATAGATCATACTTTGGTGTCTAAAAGGCATATATTGAATTCATAATGGATATTACAAAGGTGATTAATAGGCACCAGCTATACTACTTAATGACATTATACAGACAGTATCAGATAAAACACCACCAAAGCCACTAGGATTGAGAGTTCTTGAAGCATGTCCAATAATATCTTTATGAGTAATAATAACATTTTTAGACCATCTATTGTAGCACCAAAATGTTTTGAATCCTGCTTTGGAGAAAGGATTTTCTATTTTTTTTTTCAACAGCATCATACAATCCAACTAGAATGAAGATTTGATCTGGAAATTTCTTTGACTCCCACATTCTAAACACCACACCAACCTTGTTGCCTTTTGATAATTTGATCTCAATATTCCCATTCCCTTGATGTTTTGAGTATAGTGAGAAGTATTTACCACCAAGGTTAAAGTATTGGAGATCAGTAATTTTAGATGGAAGAAATTCTAAAGCACCAGTCAATTTATCTTTTTCAAAAATATTTGAAAAACACTTTTTACCATCAATCTTGTTTAAATAATCCAGACATAAAACATATTCTTCATGGATTAGTTTAACAGTTGATTTTGAAGTCTTTTTTTTTCTATATCAAAAACATCTTTCATTTTGTTTTCAAATTGATTGTCATTCCTCTCAAGAAGAGATTGAAGCTGCCCAGTCAAGATAAACATTTTCATAAATGTTTTGTCCATTTCATCTAAAATAAAAAATATTAAAGTAAATAATTATGAGGAACAAAATGATTATAGGAGCACATACTTTTTTTATTATTGTGTGAGATAGATCCCAACATTCCATTTATACACTCATGAGCCCAAGCTGCTGATGATGGTGCTGGCACAAATTGTCGCAGAACTTCAGGAAAATGTTGGGCTAAGTGGACATTAGGCTTGATTTCAATATGTGGCCAAAATTCCTTAAGACATTTCATATACTCATTAAGATGATCCTGAAGAGATACAATTTGTTCTTCATTTAATTCAAAGGAAGTTAAAAGGTTGATAATAGATACCAACAGGGAAAGACATTTTATCAACTTCTTCTCTCGAGATTCAGAATTTTCTATATTCCAAACTGGGAACAAAGCAACAATGTAATAAATTTTGTTTAATAAAAGCCATTCATCTGCCTTGAGATTTGTTCCAGTCTCCCCTACATGGTGTGGAACATGGGTTAACCATGAGGGAATGAGTGTATGCCAAATACAATTTTGAACAATAATCAATTTTCTAGGCCTTAGATTTAAATCAGAAGTTAAATCATTTAGTGCTGCAGCTGATCCCAAATTGATTTTAGGTCTAAAACAGGCAGAAAATTCCTGAAATGTGGACTCTAAAGAAAATATTTATTAGGAAAATGTTTAATTAAAAGTAATTCAGTATAACTTACTTGAACTATCTACATCAGAGCTTGATTCTTCTTTCTCTGAGCTGGCTTCAACACCCTGTGGATTAGTACTTCTTGATGGCCCAACCATTTTTAGAGCTTTTCCTGCCTTCTCCTGACCAATTTCATCATAAGATAGTTTTCGTTTGAGGTTTTTTCTCAATGGCGGTATCACTACACAAACTGTAATTTTTGTCTTTCTACTTTTACTTGAATCATGAAAAGTAGAATTTGAGGGGAATGATGGTAGTTTTGAAATCTTTTTTTGTTAATATCTTAAATAAAGATGGATTAGAGGAGGAGCTGGAAAATGAATGGTGACTGGATTTTGAAGAGAATGAATGGTCATCCTGAAAGCCTATTTTTGAAGATTTTTTCTTTTCTTTTTGAATGTAATCACCAGCTGCTGTAATAAGAAGGTAATTTTTACTGAAGTCTTTGGCAATACCAAGAAGTAAGCAGTGCATAAGTTCTATTCCAACAAAAGAGACTGGTTACCAATATGGAAGTTCAAGAAGAGAAGAATATCTAACACCTTTGTTATCAAAGATCTTCTTTCTTGCTTGGGCACTGGAAGCATTTTTCCATTTAATAGCTTGAGTTCGGTGGTTGGAATCAGTGCGTGATAGGAACTCAGCAGGAAGTTTACCAGATTTCAAATCTTCTATAGAAATAAAGCAAAATGAGCATGGATTATTTGAGCTATAGCTGAAAAAACCAGAGAGCTTCTGGATAGCTGGTAAGTCACCAATTAAAGGAATTATTGCAGCATGTATTGGTCTTCTTTCAGGATAATGAAATGTCTTTGAAAAAAAGCATCCTTTCCACAGCTTTTGAAGTTCTTCTAAAAGAGGTGAAATAACATGATTACACTGGTCCAAACTAGGTTCATGTGGCCCAGGTGTGATTCCTGCCAAGAAAACGTGTTGCTTTTTATATCGTAAATGAGGTGGAAGATTTAGACAAATCAAAATAATAGATCCAAATGACACCTGACTATGACCCCCAATTTTATTCCCAAAAGGATTAAACCAATCAATATACAGGCTGAAAACAAGATTACCACTTTTATTTGTAAAATAATCTCCTTTTATATCTTTAAATTCCTTCCAGACTGAACCATCCCAAACTTCGCACATTTTTCCTCATGTATTATGTGGCCTCCTTAATGAGTAATCCAGATCGTCCTCAAACCCTGGAAGAAGAAGAAGGCTGGCTAGCCAAGATATAAGAGATTGAGTTGTAAATGTTTGGACTGTAACTAAATCCAATGTTCAATTATCTTTTTGCTGAAACAATGGATGATTGCATTTCAACACAACATTCTTTTTACGAGGTATGGCATTGAGCAAAATTTCACTACAATGGGCATGTTCAAAGTTGTATTTGTTAGCTGTTTTGAAAGGTTGATGAAAGCAATTTGGACAACATAGAAGAGTTGTAAGCAGCACATGTAGGTTGAGTCGGTTTAGAACAGTGTAAATGCTATGAGGAAGCTGTTTAGACTCATGAAGGAGTTTTTTGGCATCTTTATAAGTTTTAGATATTAAATTGATCTTGAAAAATTCAGCTTGAATCCGTATTTTAATGTTCCTATGTGATAAGTTTTGAGCCAGAAGGCCATTTGCCAGACCAATTAGTATAAAGAAAATCAATGGTGTTAGATGTGCAAGAGCAGGAGGAGAAAAGGCGGAGGTTTCAATTCGTAATAAATTTAAAAAGGAAGAAGAAGAACTTTTGAAACTTATCGGTTTTTTGACAATTGAGGTGATTGACTCAGCATCATCAGCATCAAGACTTAATGAGTGTTTTTGGCCAAACTAATGAGATAAATATGTTAAAAAAAAGCAAGAAATTAAAATAATTATAAATTTAAGTAAACTTTAGGTGCTTACCTCCTCAGTAGTGGGTAAGAATACTTCATTTGAAGAGCTTGCCACAGGAAAAAAAGAAGAAGAAGATTCTTGGTGAGAGCTACTTTCGGCCAGAGGTTGGTGCTCAGGAGCTGTGGATTGGTTGATCAACTGACTTCATTTCCTAAAAAGCTGAATTTTATCTTGATGCTTGTAATATGCAGTTGTAGACATTGAAAGCCCCTGAACTATCTCACGTTCAATATTGGTGAGAGATTTTTTTTTACAACCAAGCTCAGGGAAAGTGCAAACAACATATCTAGTAGGCATGTTCAGCAGAGAGTATGTTAAAATAATAAGAAAACAATTTTTAAGTGGTGGTATTTGGACAAGATGGCATAAAAAGGAGAAGATAATGTATTCAAATTCTAAAATAATTTTACTATTCAAAATGGCTATTCAATACAACTTCACCAGGAGGAAAATTCTAAACAAAAGTTACAGGTGAAACACTAAAGCAGATGGGAGAGAGAAGGGATTGTAAAAGAAGGATTATGGCATATAAGTAAAAACTGAGAAAGGCTGAGATTATCAATGTTGTAACAATTGGTGGGAAGATTACTAGGACACACAAGTGTATTTGAAGCAATACTTGAGTCTTTTCTAAGAGATACAATATTTTTAGAAATATGTCCATGATTTTTAGATCCTCTTATCAAGTTAAGAGTAATTTGATCAACTTGTGAGTAAAAATTTGACAATTGCTCAGAATGCCAAGATGGTTTCTTTTTCCAAATATTTCCTTCTTGATCTTCTTCAGTGTCAGAGTGGAAGCAAGGATTATCAAACAAAAAGAGAAGTTTGGCATCAAGACAAGCTACAGCTGTTTTCCTACGCAAAGCATGCAACTGAGAAGACCATTATTAATAGAAATTTACAAAAAAAAAAAATTCTCACCCACTTTCTGCCTAGTATCCATCATTATTCTTCTATTTAGCTTAGAAAAATCTAAAGATTTACTGGTTGAAATTTTTCCTCAAAGCCATCGTTCCAGAATTAGAGGCACAAACTTTATTATTTCTTCAGAATGATCTATGTGATACTGATCAAATGCCTGGTACTTATGGGCATATCAATAGTGCTTTTTCAATTGTTGAATGATTCTTTGATTCCAATCTCTGTGCTCCATGTTGAATGAGAGGCATAAGCGGGGAACCCCAACATTAATGGCATCTTGATGGCAAGTAAGGTAAAAAACCAGGGGAATAGTTCTTTGGCGTCCATATGGTGATAAAGAAATTTCTTCAAGGGTGTACGTATTTTCAGGTGGTGGAGATAAATTAGTAGTAACTAGTTCATTGAAAGAGATGATAATTCAGCAGTGGTTGGTGGAGGTGGGAAATTGTCCAGCTTCTGACATTTTCCCAAGACAAGTTTCATGAAGTCAATAACTGAAATGGTGGAAGCAGCCTTAGAACTTGGAACACCAATTCGGGAAAGAATTTTGTTAAACGCACGTGTGCTCTTGAAGCCTGTGGTAGGAATCAAAGTAGAAGCTAATACAAGAGGTGAACAAATTAATTTTAAAAAAGAATGAAAGCCTTACATGTTGGAAGAATTTTTGAAGTTATTTTTTCTATAATCTATAAATGTGAAATGTTTCTAGATTATTAAAATGTAAGGGTATAATCACCTTCATATATATTATTTTAAAAATATGCCCCTTTGTGTAAAATTAACAAAGGAATTTAACATAAAAAAATTTCCTTTGTATTTGTGACACAGTAGAAAATTTATAAAAAAAATACATGGCTATCTACTTAATTGACAGCGGTCAAGTACACTGAAGACTTCAAAATTTTCTTAAGGAAAATAATAAAAAAAATAAAGTTTAAAATTTAATGTTTCATTCAGGAAGGGCAAGACTAATAAAAAATAAATTTTAGTTTGATGGTGATGAGATGGTAGAGTTAATGAAACATACATGGCAACATATAACTTAATGGTTTTTACCTAGATCAACAATAATCAATAAGAGAGAATTTTTAAATGAATGTGAAAGAAATGATGCTGACACGTGAAATATTTTCCTCAATAGTAGATTCAACAATATACTTGTATACATAAACTTCTTTTTCTTGGCCAATGCGATTAACATGACCAATTGCCTGCTTCTCAGAAGCTGGGTTCCAAGTTGGCTCCTAAAGAAAAAAATCTTATAAATAAAGGTTCTTGCTAAAATTGTAAATACTTACCATTAAGAACACATGAGATGCCATAGTGAGATTCAACCCTTCTCCACCTGCCTTGATATTCATCAGGAGTACACCAGTCTTGATAAGTGAAAATGAATTGAGAACATTCTTGCGTGTACTTTCATTGGTTGTGACATCAAATAGAATGTGACGTATTTCATAATCATCAAGTGCAAATGAAATCCTTTTTTTTGAAGACATATCAGTTTTAACAGCAATGAAATGGATTTAGGGATCCAGTATTAATTTCGTAAAAAAACCTACAACTTCAGGGCAGTAGTCCACTCTGAAAAATTGATGCACTTCACATTTGAATCCTGTGAAATTAAGTTGTGAAGTGTTTTAATAAGGTGAAACAATTTTGGACTATCCCTCCAATTCATATGCTCAACAGATTTGATCTCTGAGTCATATGGCATTTTGGGATGAGTACAAAATCTGCGCAAACCGGTCAATTTTGCTAAAGTTGATTGATCTTTTGAATAGAGATTGTCACTACTGCCAATTCCAAGAGATTGAAAAGTTTTTGAATGCCTTTCAGAGTAAAGACAAGCAAGGTCCTCTGTAAGCTTGATGAATATTTTATTTTCATGTATAGAGGGAGTGAGCTGATGATTAATTGTGTCTAGTCCAACTGATTGTTGGGATCGTTTGATCATTACATCACCCAAGATATCCTGGATAACATTTTTGACCTTTGTGTAATTTCATTCTTTTGCATGCTGTGCCACATGCTGATTCCACCCAGCAGGAGTAGTGAATTGTGCAATTCTAAGGAACCTGAAGATGGCATAAAAATCTTGAAAGCTATTTTGAATTGGTGTTCCAGTAATGCACAGCCATTGAGAGGTCTTCAAGCCAAGGACTTCTGTTGAGGCCTTGCTTCTTGATTCACAAATGTGGCTTCAAAATAAATTGGACTTAGAAGTGAAAAACTAAGAGTAGGAAAATTTTCAACATACTGAGCTTCATCTAGAATAACACAAAACCAGCGAACATGATATAACCCCTTGCTTGTGTTGATATCCTCCAAGTCATTTATCACCAGATTGTAGCTAGTCAGAACTACATGTGAATCAGGCCAGCTGTTGAAAGTTTCATGTCGTTCTCTGCCATGGTAGATAGTGATTTTGAGATTGATATCAGCTGATACATGCCAGATGATTTCATCTTTCCATTGCTGAAGCAAGCTTCTAGGGACAATTATTAAGGTTGCCTTTAGTCTTGGAGTGCTTGACTGTGCATAAACAAGGTGGGAAAATTGAGAAGCTTTGTCTAAGGTGTTGAAAATTAATGCAATAGTGGTAACTGTCTTTCCTAGACCCATTTCATCTTCTAGAAGAATTGATTTGGAAGGAGGATTCTGGAGAAGTTCTTGGCTCAAATAATTTTCCCAGCTATTCTCCCCTGTCTGTTGCCTAAGGTAAGTTTGGGTGCGGGATTCTTGAGAGAGCATAAAAGAAAGTGCATTCTTTTGATGTGGTAGTAGTGTTGTATTTAAATTTTGAACATTGATTTCGTGTATAGGATGATAAGGTGCAGAGGGAAGTAAGGAATTGGTGGAGATAGATGGTAGTTGATTGCTTTGATTGAATAAATCTTGTATGGGACAGTACAAGTGAATTGATGGGTTATAGCCAGGTGGAAGAATAATTATGTTGGAGATTGATGCAAGTGCATGGGGGTTGGTGACTAAGAAATTAGAAATACAGAAAATCAAAATATTAATTTTTAAGGGACAGTCAGCACCCTTTTGGGGTAGCAATGTAGCTTCAACCCATAAAGGGGGTGAATCCTGCCCAGGAAGCCAACCACCAACAGGAGAAACTAAAGTTTGATAACCTGGTTGTCCAAGTAGGTCATATAGGATTTGAGAATGATTAGGGCACAGTTTACCAATGTTTATATGAGGTGATTGTGCCCTGACCCTTATAGTATGTTTTTTATGAGAGAGATAAAGTGATACAGGTTGCTCCACCAAACCTGGGAAGCTAAAAGAGTCAGATATGTGAGATTGAAGCAAGCCAATGCAGACAGGAGAGGTAGAAGAAGATGATTCCATCTTAAATAGAAATAAAATTTGAGAGAAAAGAAGATAATTCAGGAAGAAGTGGGTATTTACGCAAGATACAAAAATTTCATTTCCAAGCAGTCACATGATCTAAATAAAAACTAAATTTATCCATGTTGATTAAAGTTGTGCCAAACTCTGTAGGTCCAGATAAAATATGACAAAAAAGATCAGCAAGTGATATTAACTGTGTTAAACTTTTTACATAGATTTAAATCTCAGGAGGTACACATAAGTCATATGAGATTTTTAAAATTAAATATTTTTTTATTCATCAATGATCTAAACAGCAATTGTAGGATTTATGAATTTAGTTTATCTCCCAAATAAAAGCATATATTTGGAAACCTTAAAAAACAAAAATATATTGAATGTTCCACCTTTTCAAGTGGAGAAAACAATTTTTGGACTGAATAAAAGTTTCTATGGACACAGAACTACATCCATTAATTTTTATGTTTCCATTACACAGAATGGCAATGAGAAGGCAGGATCATGAATATTAGAAATATGACTTCATTTACAAAACTTCTGTTTTACACTGTTCACTTTAATTGGTTAAATTATCTGTAGATCACAGCCAATGAGTATGGAAAAACTGATATTTTACAGAGCTTATAATTTAACTTGTGGGATCTTGTAAATACAAACCACGGATTACATTTAATAGAGTCAAACAGGTGCTGGAAATTTCACAAGATCATTTATTTTCATTAATATAATGAATTATTTATATAAAATATAAAATATATACCCCTCCCCTTTATTTTTCACAAAAACATTCAAAAAGTGAAACTAAATTTTAATTCAATATATTTATTATCCAGTACATACATATGAGTAAAAATAAAAATTAAACTTATAATATTAACACAACACTTGCACAACTGGAGGGGGGGGGGTACCCTAGTGTCCAAGGGTGCACCACCCAGCCCCTTTCAGGCAGGTGCTAATCCTTAATCAAGAATTTCAAAATGACACTCACTTCTTTTAAATTAAATATTATGAAAAATTTCTTTATTAAAATGGACTATCATATTTTACTTAAAAATTTTCTTATTAATAAATCTTTTGAGCTTTTTCAAAAAGCAACTTCTGTTGATATAACCAATCACATATTCAAGATATAATAACTATATATATATACAGTAAAAACACGCAGATGGCAAGGACAATGCATTATGTAATCACAATAATTGAAACTAAATATTAATCAAGCAAAAGGCTAGTGGAGATGAAATAAGAAGCATACATACAGGGTAACACATTTTCCCTCATGCATTTCTCTTTTCAATCAGCATTCTAGAAACATACTTTTTTTTTTCATACACCATCATCAAAATGAGAATCAAAAATTTAAAAAATGTTTTTTATACATTTAATACATAGAAATAATGTGTATACATGCTGTTGTCTGTTTTCTTTTTTTGGGGCACCAATATTGCATACATGAGGCGACATGTCGCCTCATGTATGCATGTAAGTCAAATATTTCTGGGCTACTTTAAACCTGAGAAGCAATTTAAGTTTGAAATGGGATACATGAGGTGACATGTTGCCTCATGTATGCATTATGGGTGCTCCTATATAGAATGAACATAACAGCACTTATAAATTTGTCTGTTGAAACATGCATACATGAGGTGACATGTTGCCTCATGTATGAATGCATGTGTAATAGTATTAATAGGTCAATTTTAACTATAGTTTTTGGCCCAAGCAGAGGGCCTGCATGCATATATGAGGCGACATGTCGCCTCATATATGTATATGCATGCTTGTAAGTGATCAATATTATATATTTATTACCTTGAATTCCACATGCATACATGAGGCAACATGTCTCCTCATGTATGCATGTGTGTTAGCCCATGTAAATATACAAAATGACTATGTAATAAATACAATTAAACATGTGAGTATTGCATACATGAGGCAACATGTCGCCTCATGTATGCAATAAAACACCATCCTTGCCTTTGAACTGTATTAGTTGCCTGGCAATGACTTTACTTACCTGCGTACATGAGGTGACATGTCGCCTCATGTATGCAATATCTCTACATTGATCATTTAAAATTTTACTTACAAGTTGCATACATGAGGCGACATGTCGCCTCATGTATGCAAAGTACAATTTTTTGTAGTGGCTATTAATAACCCTGCTTACTATATTGCATACATGAGTTGACATGTCACCTCATGTATTCAATTTAATACATTTGGATCAATTTTAGAACCAGAAGCAGCAGCAGAAGACATCCCAAAAAGTAAGAAAAGCATTTAAACCGTTAAAAAAATAAACAAGCCTCTTGCAGGCTAAAAGTCCAAGTATCAAGTAAGTTCTTTTAAAGGCTAGAGAAATTGAACCCCACGTTGGGTGCCAAATATGTAGTTAGACTCTTACAGTCACCTTGCTGTAAGCAGAATCGGAAGGAGTTGGATAATCAGAGAAAACCCTGTCCCTCTAAATGAATTTGTGAGTTTTTTAGATCAATAAGCTTAAAAGTCTATTTGATAATAATAAATAATGAAAGCCTGTCTGATTAATGCTTGTTAGGATGATTGAACGGTTCTTCTGTGTAAAACAACTGAAATGCAACAATAAAGTTACACCAGAATCAATATTTTAAATGAAAGAAGTTTTAATGTTTTTAGATTTTAATAATTTTTGAAAACAGATACAATAAATGAGTTCCTGGAGTTGAGACCTTTCTAATGATACCCTATATGTTAATGTTTAAGAGTTTTTGAGTAAAATATTTATAGTGTTATGTAAAATTGATATTTTATAAGGGTATTATAATTGATTAATTATTTTGTTGACAAAAAAAAATATGAATAATGGTTGTTAATTATCCAAAAAGACTCTCAATATCGAAAACTAAAAGACCACAAACATGAAGAAAACTAAGATCCCCCTTTCTATATGATTCTCCTCCTCCAGGCCTTTCCAACAATACCCTACATGCATAGGATCTACAATAAACTATTGATTTAGCAAGCATAATAAATTCTAACCAAATTTTGCCACAATAGCCAAACTTTTCTGCAGTGACCAAACTTTGCACTGGTGATCAGACTTTTCTACAGTGACCAAACTTTACCACAGTGCCCAGACTTTTCTGCAGTGACCAAACTTTGCACTGGTGATCAGACTTTCCCATTGTGAGCAAATTTTGCCACAATGAGCTCTTTTGCCATAATGAGCTAATTTGGCCAGATTGAGCTAAATTTGCCACAGTGAGTTAATTTTTCCACCATGACCAAACTTGGCAACAATGACATAATTTTTCCATTACACTTTGCTTTTGCACCGGAAAATCACCAGAGCAAACCGGAGCAAACTGGAGCGCACCAGAGTGCACCAGAGTGCACCAGAAAAAAAAGTGGCCATTCCATCAGCACACCATATCCACCAAAAATACTATAAGTCACTAAATCAAGTAAAACACTAAGAAAACAGTAAAATATGATAAAAAATCATCAAGACATTAAAGATAGAGAAAAATCTAGGCTAACCAATGATAATAATCATTTTCCAAAATTCCAAATATCCAGCCTTATAATCCAGAAATTTGCTACTAATCTTCAAAAATAAACCTAAGTGGCATACCCAGATGTGGAATGCCACACTGGATGGTTGTATGATAATTAAAGTTTCCCCAAACTGTCTTAATCACTATATACACACAGACTACTAATCAAGAGCCCATGCACACCTGCCAATCTGGTGTTCCTGACCACCAAATTGCATAAAACCTCCCTAGAAGCACTTCCCAGCCCTCTAGCACTGAGGCGGGCGGTCCACCCACCTGAAGCCTCCTGATCACCCTGAATCCAGAAAACCACAAAAAACACCCAAACTACTTAGAAAATTCACCTACAACTACTAAAACCCTTAAAACACATAATTACGCTATAAAAAATTGTGACATGAAATGTAGAAAAAATTCTGCGCTTTCCAATGGTATTAAGTACTTAAACCTAAGAATTAAGGTTATCTCATTAACACTAAAATCAAAATTCAACAGCAATCTTTTAAAATGAAAAGTGAGAAATTATCCCCCAAATACTTATGCTATGAAAAATGTCCACAAGAAATAAAATATAGAGAAATTCCGGGGCTATCCAATGGTAGTTTCCAGATTCCCATAATTCCAATATTTTCTGCATAATTCCTGAAAAACATCTAATTATTTAAACAATTTCATTTAAGGCATACCCAAACAACGCCAAATAAACCAACAAAGGGCTCAACCTATGTTGAAAGACCACATCTTTCCTCCAATATAGAATGTCCACATTCTCCTATACAAAAACCACCATGTTCAGCTTTTTTTTTCAAATCTGCTACTGACATGGGCCCCTGCCAATACTGCATTGAAAATAATCTCATCTGCTCCATCTCACCACTGGCTCATCCCTACAGAACCTTCTGTGATGCCTGCCACTCTAGAAAAAAAGACTTGCTTCAGACCTGGTCCATTTTCCTCTGCAACTTCTTCACCATCTCCACAACCTGGTCCACCTTCTACTAGTACTAAAAGATCCAGGCCTTCTATCCTTATTCCCAGACTGGTCCACAAATTACACACTCCAAAAAAGAGTGTCTACACCACTACTACCGCTACCTCTACCATCCCTGGTCCATCTGACAGTAAACACAAAAATTCTTCATACTGAACTCCAATCTGACAATTTTCTAGTTCATTCTCCTCTTGACAGAAATTATGACAATGTGGGAACCATTGAAACACCCCCACCTAACCCATTGCCCACCATTAAGGACAAATTTCAACAAAACTCTTCTCAACAGAAGCATCTCTAATTAAACTATTTCCAATCCCCTCCTTCTAGGAACCCACAGGATCTTGAGAAAAGGAAGAACCTCATACACCAATTCAAAGCTAATGTTGAACATTTTGTCACATCTCCTGATTCTCTTCTACCTCCTGAATCTTGATTAATATCTTGACTTAGAAATAAAACAAAATATTGACTCCTCCAGACTTCCTGAATGTAGCCAATCATCATAAAAAATTCCTCAGTTTACAGTCTTGGGGGACTAATCCTCAGTTTTAGATCTTGGGGGACTAACAGCCCTCATTTTATAGTCTTGGGGGACTCAAAAACCATCAGTTTATATTCTTGGGGTAATAAAAACCCAAATTAAAAAGACGGAACCAGAGATCAAAACATTTAAGACCCAAAGAAACAAGCTAGCATTCTTGGGTAACTGTTCTACAGAGCATCCAGCTCATCAGTTACCCCCACACTTGCCTTAACAAAATTCAGAGACTCCCTATTGGATGCCCTCTGCCAGAGTCACACCATCTCCCATTATCAGTTTATAGTCCTGAAGGACTCAACCATTAAACTATCCTCAGTTTATAGTCTTGGGGGACTGTACCAGTGTCCAGTTTAAAGTGTTGAAAGACTTACTTGCAATTTTCAGTTTAAAGTCTTGATGGACTGATGCATAGCAAAGGCAGCGCTGCCTCCATACACAATGCACCACTGCCAACCTTCTGAAATTCCACTCTTTCTACACCATCTACACATCACTGATAAATCTGTTAATTCATCTCTTTTCTTCCCACAATTACTCCTTCACAGGTTATGGCTGGATCACCCAATTTTAACCCATTGGAACTTCCCTGCTTCACTGCTCCAAAGGACTATGCTTGCAAACAGTGCATCCACATGTTCCAACCTTGCACTTTCACTCTTCCTACTCCGCAGGCCAAACTCTATAACAGGGCATGTGATTCTTGCAACTCCAAAAATAAAAGGTGTGAAAGAGATCCCAACTACCCAATACCTCCGCCTTCACCTTCCCACAAACATATATCCAGACCACCTACCAGGTCACCAGAGCTTGGACCTACTTCTTCATCTTTGTCTTCTGCTCCTTCCAGAAGATCACACCGCTCTACTCCCAAAACCAAGCCTAAAAGACCAGCTTTATCTTCCAAAGAATCTGCTTTCCTCTCAGAAACTTCAGCAAAAATGGCTCCAAAATCAGCTCCTAGGCTGCTAGACTGCGTCCCGACGGCCTACCAGCCTCATAAAAAAACAAAAATCAGGCTCAGAACATCCAAATTCAGCCAAAAAACAACCAAATTCTTCCATCCAACACCAATAACTCAACACCACAACCTCCTAATTCTCCAGAGCAATGCGTACCACCACCATTTCTTCTTCTATTAAAACCAGAACAGCAAACACTGTTTCTAAACACAAAACTCCTGTTGCTTCAGGAGAAAACAACTTCACCTCTCCTCTGGCCACCAATTATTCTTCTGAATATTCATCCAGAAGATCACCATCTCCTGGTCCTTCCCTCAACCAACCTGGCACTCCTCTGCCAGCATCTAGTAAACCAGCACCAAGCAATAATATAAACAATGTCAACGACAACAGCCCTGCTGATGCAACCAGAGCCCAGGAACCTCTTTTTTCTCCTTCATCTTCACAACACCATTCAGAGGATTACCCATAAGATCCATACCTCCATCTGGTGGACCCTCCTACAATACCCATCCAACACTCTTCAGCCGTCCAGATTCTAGCTGCATACAAATTTGAGGATCACCCAATCTGTAAGTACCAAAATAAATTAAAAATATTCAATTTCTTCAACAGAGATTATTATTTGAACCAATTCTTCTGATTTTAGTTGGAACCCCGCCTCTTGCAACTGCATTTGGAACTGGCCAACCCCTATAAGCTACTTTGACACTGGAATATGCTGATATGAAGCAACACCTTAGCATTATGTGTTCAAACATGCTTAAGGCCTTTGCTCTCCATGGTCCATTGGACGATTTTGAGAAGAGTCTAAGAGAACAACTCCTTGATAACCACTGGAAGATGTCTCAAATGATCAAGCACACTTTCTGGCACTCCATTCCTGCTTCTTCTTCTTCTTTACAAAATTTACCTTTTAACCCAGTCCCAGACCACTATTACCCATATAATTTCTCCAGCCGCCTGCACTACAAAGAACACAGTTCTTCCTCTAATCCAAACAAAAAATAAAAATTCGAACACCATCTGGACCAACTGCCAGAGGCTACTTCATCCTGTCATTAAAAAAATAATTTAAAAAATATTACTAACTAAAAAAAATAATTACAGCTAACAGATATATATATAAAATTTGTTATATTTTTATTTTTATTTTTAATTTTAATTTTAATTTTAATTTTATTTTTATTTTTATTTATATTTATATTTATATTTTTATTTTTATTTTTATTTTTATTTTTATTTTTATTTTTATTTTTATTTTTATTTTTATTTTTATTTTTATTTTTATTTTTATTTTTATTTTTATTTTTATTTTTATTTTTATTTTTATTTTTATTTTTATTTTTATTTTTATTTTTATTTTTATTTTTATTTTTATTTTTATTTTTATTTTTATTTTTATTTTTATTTTTATTTTTATTTTTATTTTTATTTTTATTTTTATTTTTATTTTTATTTTTATTTTTATTTTTATTTTTATTTTTATTTTTATTTTTATTTTTATTTTTATTTTTATTTTTATTTTTATTTTTATTTTTATTTTTATTTTTATTTTTATTTTTATTTTTATTTTTATTTTTATTTTTATTTTTATTTTTATTTTTATTTTTATTTTTATTTTTATTTTTATTTTTATTTTTATTTTTATTTTTATTTTTATTTTTATTTTTATTTTTATTTTTATTTTTATTTTTATTTTTATTTTTATTTTTATTTTTATTTTTATTTTTATTTTTATTTTTATTTTTATTTTTATTTTTATTTTTATTTTTATTTTTATTTTTATTTTTATTTTTATTTTTATTTTTATTTTTATTTTTATTTTTATTTTTATTTTTATTTTTATTTTTATTTTTATTTTTATTTTTATTTTTATTTTTATTTTTATTTTTATTTTTATTTTTATTTTTATTTTTATTTTTATTTTTATTTTTATTTTTATTTTTATTTTTATTTTTATTTTTATTTTTATTTTTATTTTTATTTTTATTTTTATTTTTATTTTTATTTTTATTTTTATTTTTATTTTTATTTTTATTTTTATTTTTATTTTTATTTTTATTTTTATTTTTATTTTTATTTTTATTTTTATTTTTATTTTTATTTTTATTTTTATTTTTATTTTTATTTTTATTTTTATTTTTATTTTTATTTTTATTTTTATTTTTATTTTTATTTTTATTTTTATTTTTATTTTTATTTTTATTTTTATTTTTATTTTTATTTTTATTTTTATTTTTATTTTTATTTTTATTTTTATTTTTATTTTTATTTTTATTTTTATTTTTATTTTTATTTTTATTTTTATTTTTATTTTTATTTTTATTTTTATTTTTATTTTTATTTTTATTTTTATTTTTATTTTTATTTTTATTTTTATTTTTATTTTTATTTTTATTTTTATTTTTATTTTTATTTTTATTTTTATTTTTATTTTTATTTTTATTTTTATTTTTATTTTTATCTACTAACTACTAACATACTGAAAAAATATGAAAATGAAATTAAGATGAAATAAATAATATAAAATGAACTAAATAATTATTACAAATGGTATCCCCCAGCAAATTGATGAGCTGATCCCCTGATACCTTACTGTCAAGAGGTCTTTCAAGTCTAGAAGGTTTTCCAGGGAGGTCCAAGGGCGGCAACAATGGGGTTTATAGGATTCAAACTTGGGTACGTATTTTCTTATCTTAAAGATTTTTTTTACTTAATAATAACAGGTAGAAGGATGGATTACTATTATAATTAATGGTTTAGAATCATTGTTTAATGTAAATACTAAAGCAATAATATATAACAATTAAGAGGATTGTAAGTAGTTGTAATAAAGTAAGTAGGTAATGAATGATCTGAAACGTACAAAAAGTGTGGGCCTTTTATAGGCAAAAATGTGGGAAATAAAGACACAGAGTTAACACCACCTAATACAAGGGTTTAAGAAAGAGACTGAATAAGAAAGAGTGTATATGAAATAAATAAAAGATAAATTAATTGGTACATCGCAAGGGCATCAGTTTAATTTGAAATAAAATATGAGTTCCCTTGGACTGTCACAATTATTACAACACATTTGATTTAAATATATTGATTTCACAGAAATCCAAATCTCTCAGTAAATAATTTGGTATTTTTAAGGATTTTATTATATTTTTATTATTTATTTTTATTCCCACTCAACTTTATTATTGAGCACAGTTTTAGGGAGTAAAAATGTATGGGACACTTACTTAAATGAATTATTTAAATTACTTAATATTCTTAGCTAGTTAGTTGTAAGTAATACATAATTAAATACTAAATAATTAATTATTAATAAGAATTTAAAAAAAGGTGTGGCTTCATCTCAGTAAAATAATTAATTCTTTTACTGGGTAAGTCTAGTAGCCTGGCTGACACTCCCTCACTCTAAAAAAACAATAAAAAAATGCTACGATTTTTTCTTTTCATACTTTTTTAGTAGAGTAGGAAGATTAGATATCTCCTTTCCAGGTATCCAAGAATCATATTCAGATGATTTATTCTTGAATCTCAATAAGTATTCTGTACCTTTTTCAGCATTGAATATTCTGTCATTCAAAATTTTTTCAATCTCTACTGCTTTAGTGACTTCATTTGGGGTTTTCTTTGGTCTTCCACTCCTTTTTGGAAATAAATCACTATTGGATGTGTAAGGTTTCAGAAGAGATATTGGAAAAACAGGATGTTTTCTGTCATATGAAGAATACAAAATAACCTCAACTGCATTATCTCCAATCATTCTTCTGAGAACAAATGGACCAACAAATAGGTCTTTTAATTTATTATTACCTTGTAAATTGAAGTGGACTGTAGAAATCAACACTTCATCAACCTTTTTAAAAGTGTATTCTTTATGGGATTTGTCCCATCTCTTCTTCTCATATTCAAATGATTTTTCAATAAATTTTTGAGCATGAATTCTGAAAAGTTTTTGCATTTGAAGAAAATATTTTACACCAGGATGTAAATCCAATTTAGGTATTTTGTTATTGAGAATTTGGGCAGGAGTATTTGGAACATATCCAAGCCAGAGCTTAAAAGGCTTTCTTTGAGTAACAGAATGAACAGTGTTATTATAAGCAAATTCCAACCCAGGAAGTAAGGTAACCCAATCATGAGTGAATCTGTCATTATATTTATACTCAAGGCCAAAGGCACAATACCTTCTTATCAAGTACTCTAAAGTCTGAATCATTCTTTCAGCTAAGCCATTAGTCTGAGGATGATGGGCAGTAGAAAGTTTCAGATCACAACCACAAACATCCATCAGAGACATCCAAAATTCAGAAGTAAATTTAGGGTCTCTGTCAGAGATTATGGCTTTAGGAAACCCAGCAGTATTAAACATATGAGACCACCATAAGAAAGCTAATTCTTTAGTGGAAAAATCCTTTTGGGTAGGGATAAATTTACACATTTTAGTGAATCTGTCCACAATAACCCAACAAGATTTATAACTGTCTTTTCCAGCAATAGGTTATCCTGCTACAAAAACCATGTTTATTATTTGCCACGGTGCAACAGGAGGTTCAATATGTTGCATTAATCCAGCTCTCTTACCAGTCAATCTTTTTGATTTTTGGCAAGAATCACAAGATTCAACATATAATTTTGTGTCTTCAGACATATTTTCCCACCAAGCAGTGTTCTTAATTCTGATCATTGTTTTATCAAGATCAAAATGTCCAGCCAATATGTCATCATGAAAAATTCTCAAGATGATTTCTTTCATAGAAGGAGGAATAGAAATAACATTACTCAACTTTCTTCTATAATATAGATATCCTTCATCTATTCAAAATTTTTCCTTTTCCAAAGCCTTTTGTTTCTTTGGTGAAAGGGTTTTAATTAATGCTTGTATTGAAGCATTCTTTGGATCATTTTATATGGTGCATAGCTTTTTTAAATCAGTGTCCTTATAATATGAATCCAGAATAAGCTGTAATAACTCTTCCTCCATATCAACCACATATATCCCATGAATATGAATAATTCATCCTCAGGATCATAAGCAGAATTAGAGTCATCATTTGGTAAAGGTAACCTTGATAACATATCCACATTTGAGTGAACAATACCAGCCCTATGAATAATTGAAATTCACCCTCTGTATTTATGAACAGCTAACTGCCATCTGAACATATGTCTGTTAGGTGTTTTCAAGTTTAAAAGGGATTTAACTGCACTGCAGTCAGTGAAAAGTTCAAATTTCTGGTCATCTAGGTAATAATGTAGTGTCTCTAGAGCCCACACTACAGCTAAACATTCAAGTTAAGTGGCACCATATTTCAATTCACTATTTCTCAAGGTTTTTGAAATATAACAAATTATTACTTCTGATGCTTTATCATTTATCACTTTTTTTTCATGGAGGGCAGCACCAAGACCAGTAAAACTGGCATCAGTATACAAAACAAATGGTTGATTAAATTCAGGTAAAGCAAGAATAGGTGCTGACATCAAACAGTGTTTCATAGTTTCAAAGGCTCTTTGTCTTTCACTATTCCAGACAAAAGCAACATCCTTTCTAGTTAATTAGGTAAGGGGTAAAGCTATGACTTGGATATTTTAAATATACTGTCTATAGTATCCACACATTCCCAAAAAACTCTGTAGCTCTCTAACTGTAGTAGGAGCCTTCACCTGTTGTATGGCTGCCACTTTGTTTTGGTCAACACATATCTGTAAGCCTGAAACAAAATGACCAAGAACTTTTAAAGAATTGAAACCATATTTACATTTCTTCAAAGAAAGTGTCATATTTATTTTATTCATTTTCTGTAACACTTTACACAGGTGGTTAAGATGGTCCTCAAATGTTTTTGAGAATATAATGATATCATCATTATAAACCATCAGCCATCCTTCTATTATCTCCTGATGGAATGTGTTATCCATAACTTTTTGGAAAACTGAAGGGGCATTTTTAGGGCCAAATGGCATCCTAACATACTTATAAAAACCCATATGAGTAGCAATCATCAGAAAGTTCTGAGAATTTTTCTCAAAAGGTACCTGGTGATATCCCTTGTTACCATCCAAACAGCTGATATATTTAGCACCCTGTAAGGTAGCATGTATAGAATTAATTCTAGGTAAAGGATAGATATCATCAACAGTATAAGTATTAAGTGCTCTATAATCACCACATAACCTGGCTTTATCTTTCTCAGAACAAATTAGGACAGGTGAGATAACACAATAGTTAGGTGTTTCAACTACCTTTTCAATAATATTCATTTTTAAAAGGGTAGAGATATTGTCTTCAATATCTTTTCTCTTTGTGGGAGAAGCAGGATAAGGCTTCTTCTTTAAACTAGGTGGTATATCAGTCAATGGACAAGACAATGAAAGTTTCATTTCTTCTTTAACTGATCCCAGTTCATGTGACCCATGAGCAAAGGCCATAGGAAAAGACTTTATCAAGTTAATGATGCCATCTTTATCCTCACCAGAAATTTGCTCTACAAAAGAGGCATTGTCAATTTCAGACATAAGGGCATGCATTTCTTTTGTAGATCTTCCTTTATATTTAGCCACAGAATGACATGTCTTCAATTCTGGTTTTAATAATTTTTTAGGGGAGGAAATCTTGAATTTTCTCTTCCCATTCATCCCCATTGTGAAACATTGGTTTGAAGGATTCAATTTTATGCCATACTTGGTTAAAATATCATTCCCTACAATAAACCAATTTCTTAAGTTATCATTTTTCATGACAAAAAAATCACAAATAGCTCTTACAAACTGATGGTTATATTTAAAAAACATTGTGGCTTTGTATTTACCAATGGGGGACAAATCACAGCCATAACCTCTCCAGTTTTCAGAAATGATAGGCATAAGTTTTGATTTATAGTCTTGATCCACTGAAGCAAGTGCTCTTTCAGATACTACACTTCCTCTAGCTCAAGAATCATGAACAACTTCAATGCTGGTTCCATTAATCAAGACTGGTGCCTTGAGAGGGGCAATAACAATTGGGCTATCCTCAATGTTCTTTATGATCTCAGCATCATCAACTGTAGATAAAGCATTATTGTCTATATCAATAGTATTTAAATAATGGATATCCTCTTCCAGAATCAAGATTTCTTGTTGAGATTCAAATGAAATATTGCTGGAACAATCACTTGAAGTATCATCCAGTGCTATTGTGTCATCAGCATGCTCCTCTGTTTGTTCCACAAGGTTTATCTTCTTGTCACAAACATGGACCTTCTGCCAAGGCTTTTTGCACTTGAAGCAAGTTTTTGTTGCATACTTTTTAGGTGCAACAGGGGAAGAAGGTTTACCAACCTTTTCTAGAGGTTTCTGTTGGTAATTGGAGGGTTTCTCCCAAGTGGTTCTAGGGATGAATCTTCTGGAATCATACTTGTTGTTTAAAAAAATCTCATTACAAGTATTGATGAAAGAAGAAGGTTCTCTGGTGAACTCAGTCCTAGCCTCAATCAAGTCTCTCAAAGACATTGGTAATTTATAAAGGATCCTCTCCTTCCATAACTCAAACTCCATTTTTGGGTCCATAGCTCTTAAGATTTTTACAAGCTTCATTAAGAAATCAATAGGTTTATCAGTAGAAGAACTATATTAAGTTTCCTAATACTGCTTTTGTTGAGCCATCCTAAACTTGGAGCCCCCAAATTGTGCTTTAATTAATTTTTTCCAATCTTCCCATGAGTAATCATTCTAATCCAAGAGGACAGATTCATACCACATTAGGGCTACATTGGTAAATAAAGAAATTAACTTAGACACAATTTCTTCATCTGGAAGCTTGTAAGAGTTTTTCAAGTTATCAATTCTGCAAATTAATTGTTGTCAATCAGAAGAAGAATCACCATCAAATATTGGATATTTGTCAAGTTTTGGCCAATTCTTTTGGTTTAAAGGAGTCTCCTTAGTACCAGCTTTTTTCTGAGTAAGAAGCAGCTGTATCTTCTCCAATTGTGCAGTAATCTCATTGTTTAATCCCTCTGTTCAAGATCCTGGTGTATCATCAATTTTTGATGGGAACTCAGTGGTATCAACAGGTATTTCTGGAACTAATTTTACTTTAGATGAGCTATCCACAGATAACCTTGAAGAATCATGCAATATATGTTCCTTCAAAGAAATGTCAGAATATTTTTGATCATTAAACAATGAGTTCAATTTCTCTTCAATGGTTGTTAGTCTGGTTTTCACTCTTGGAAGACTAGATAAACTATCATTGATTGTTGCAAAAGATAACTGATTTTTATTTTGAAAAGATGAATAATGGTAATTCAATCTTTTCAGATTCATGTTATCTATCTACAGCTCCTGGCAACAGATAGACACAGTATCTTGTAATTTAGACAAATCATTTTTAATATTTTGCCACAAAGCAAACTTCTTTTCATGAGTTGCTTTATAATTAAAAAAATCATCAGAAACTCTCTGCAATTCACTCCTTAATTATTGATAACCTTTTTCAATTAACAAACCATTAAAATTTTGAGTCAATTGCATATTTTCCATTATATGATTTTGCTTTTCAATAATATCTCTCAAATACTCATCATTTATTTTTGCTACATCTGGAGTGTTTCTCAATAAGGAAACACAGTAACTTTCCAGATTATCATAAAACTCAGGATCAAGTGTTTCATCAATAACAGCCATATCAGGATTTATCATTGAAGTAGTAATTAAAACTAAAAAATTAGATACATGAGTCATTTGTCTAATACTCCCAGCCTCTACTGGTCTCAAGGTTTCATCTCCTCTTCCAGAAGTACCTGAAGGAGCAGAATCAGCTACTAGAAATGGTATTTGAGAATCAATAGAGGGGCTTACCAAGGTTTTCTGGGCAAGATCATATTGTTTTTTCTTTTTCTGCCTCCTTGATAAGGGTGAGGAGGTGTGGGGTTGAATTGGCTTGGTTTTGATGGACCTTCTTGAGGCAATTGGGTCTGTTGATTTTGAGACAGTTAATCTCACTGAGTGTTCAGCCAATCCGACTGCCGCTTGGATACTTCCACTCTCTCTGGCTGGTGGGGAGCCAATTGTTGAAGATCCCTGGGGGGAGGAGGTCTCCTCTTCTCTTGAAGAAAAGCATCTATTTTTCTTACCTTTTCCTCTAGAGCATCTACTTATGACCTCAATTTCAAGTTTTTTGTCCTTAATTCTTTTATGTGTGTTGAAAGGTTCTTTACTTGTTGAGGTAGTGGCATCTTTTTTATTTTGAAGTCTTTTGGAAGTCCTTCTGGGGGGTTGACTGAAGGTTTCTGTTCCTGAGTTTTCTCTACCAGAATTTCTACTTCCTCCATTTCCACATCCTGATTGGGGCAATGATTGATTAATTTGAGATAATTTTCTAGTTAAGGAAGAACTCACAGAAGTAGCATCATCATAATCAATTAAATCCAATTCTTCTTCACATGCAGAAGAAACACCTTGATCAGTCATTTTTTAAATTTTATAAACTGAAATGAGGGAGGAAACAATAAGATAAATTAGTTATTATTTTAACTTTTTATTTAAAAGAAAAATAATAAAAGAATAAAAATACTTCAGGCTAAAAATTAACTAAAATAATAATCAATTAATTTATTCAAAACAATTTAGTAACCAGGATTATAAAATAATCAACTGAAGAAATAAATTTAAATTTTATTAATAACTTTATTATAATTATTATCAGGATTTTAAATCAACTGAAAAATAATTAATTACCAGGACTTAATTTCTACTGAAATAATTAAATATGAACTTTATTAAAATTTTATAGTCACGACAATTTGTAAACTGGAACAATTAAAATTTAATTTATCAGGACAAAAGTCAACTGAAAATTATAATAATTAATTTTTAAAATATAATTTATTACCTCTAGGACTAAGAACACAAGTGCTCTATCTTTGTCAACTAGGAAAATAAAATAAATAATAAAAAAATTAATTCCAATTTACTAGACACCTCCCCCTTTAAAATGAGCAAGTTAATGCCACTTACAGAGTGCTGAGTAAAAGGAAATACGTAGAGAATGGAGAGTGCAAAGTGACCCACAACTAGTAATTACAATAATTACCACAAAATATATGACTTTAGTCAATATATAAACCTAAGTTTTGGAGCTAGTTCGATTCCCATTTGCAGCAAAAATTTTAGTCATGTGATATATGACGTTTGTCATTTTTGTCGTTCACTTGTCCTTATAGGTACCTTGAATGGCAATGGTCCCCACGGTCTCCAGTCTCAAATAACAATACGCCATCGACAATTTGGAAAGGTTACCAACTGTCAAGAGGTCTTTCAAGTCTAGAAGGTTCTCCAGGAAGGTCCAAGGGCGGCAACAATGGGTTTTATAGGATTCAAACTTGGGTACATATTTTCTTATCTTAAAGATTTTTTTTACTCAATAATAAGAGGTAGAATGATGGATTACTATTATAATTAATGGTTTAGAATCACAGTTTAATGAAAATACTAAAACAATAATAGATAGCAATAAAGAGGATTGTAAGTAGTTGTAATAAAGTAAGTAAGTAATGAATGATCTGAAAAGTACAAAAAGTAAGGGCCTTTTATAGGCAAAAATGTAGGAAATAAAGACACGGAGTTAACACCACCTAATACAAGGGTGTGAGAAAGAAACTGAATAAGAAATAGTGTATACGAAATAAATAAAAGATAAATTAATTGGTATGTCAACAAGGGCATCATTTTCATTTGCAATAAAATATGAGTTCCCTTGGACTGTCACAATTAATACAACACATTTGATTTAAATATATTAACTTCACAGAAATCCAAATCTCTTAGTAAAGTAATTTGATATTTTTAAGGATTTTATTATATTTTTCTTATTTATTTTTATTCCCACTCAAATGTATTATTGAGCACGGTGTTAGGGAGTAAAAATGTATGGGACACTTACTTTAATTAATTATTTACATTACTTAATATACTTAGTTAGTTAGTTGTAAGTAATACATAAGTAAATACTAAATAATTAATTATTAATAAGAATTTAAAAAAAAGGTGTGGCTTCATCTCAGTAAAATAATTAATTATTTTACTGGGTAAGTCTAGTAGCCTGGCTGATACTTATCCACATCCAAGTGCACCTTGATGTGGATACACAATTGAATATTTTAAATGATTTATGATAAAAAATTAAAAATGAAAGAAATTAATAAAAAATGAAACACAGAAATAAATGAATAAATAAAAAAGTAAATAGCATTTCCCGTCCAATTGATGAGCCTTTCCCCACCAATGCTTACCCACATCCAGGTGACCCTGATGTGGTAACACCATAATTTATGTGATTTTTCCCTCTTTACATGCTAAAAACCCCCATTAAAAAATATAAGAAAAAAAGAGAAAAAAGAAAATAATATAAAACTACTATCTATCACAACCATAAAAACAAAATTCATAGAAAAAAAGAAAAGAAAAAGTCCATTCCAAAGAAATGATCACTGGGTGGGCTCCCTCCAATAAGTAAAAATAATAGGAGACCACCAGTGATCCGCCATCACTCCAAGAAAACAAAGAAGCCAGTCTAAAGCCAGATTAAAGTCATAGTGGACTAAAACCTGGATAACAAAAACCAGAACTAGGATTAAACTAGGACAAACAAAATACTTGAAACAGACATTATGGGGTAACTGTTCTACAGAGAAGCCAGCTCATCAGTTACCCCCACACTTGCCAAAATAAAATCTAGAAGCCCTCCCCCCTGGGTACTTTCTAACAAAAACACAACATCCAACACAAAAACCAAACCAATAAATGTGAAGAGTCCGGAACTTGAAGACCAAAAGGGTGTCCAGTTTATAGTCATAGAGGACTAGAAACCTGTGAAGAAAAACGAATACTAGGGTTGAACCAAATTAAGAGAAGGGGTTGGATACATATAATCTGGGGTAACTGTTGATAGAGCAGCCAGCTCATCAGTCACCCCACACTTGCCAAGGCAAAATCTAGAAGCCCCACCCATGGGTACCTTCTAACAAAAGTTTCCAACACAACAGATGCACAGCATCACCAGAAAAAAATCCAAAATTAAAGGATGGTCTGTAGTTTATCCTCATTGCGGAGTCAGTCTGCTTCACTTCTTGTGCCTCTGGTTAAAACCTCTTCACCTGATCCTCAACTACCCTCTTCTTCAGGATTGCACCATCCAACTCTTCCAAAACATAAGAAACTCCAGAAACTTGAAATCTGACTCTGTAAGATCCATTCTATCTCTCAGAAAACATTTTTCCCCACTGACTCTCCAAACTTCTATTATACACCAAAACCAAGCAACCAGGTTTCAAGGGATTCCTGAGTCTATGAGCCAACTTCTTGTCCCAGTATCTAACTGATTGATTTCTTATCTTCATTGTCCTAGATTATGACTTCTCTTGAAATTCTTCTTTACATTATAACAGTTCCATCCTGGCACAGAGCAAATTTTCTGTTTAGCACACATCATCCCAGTCAATTCCAAGATAAGAAACGGCTTCCAAATCCACTGGTAGAAGAGCTTTCTGACCAAAAATCAATTCATTAGGAGAATAGCCAGTTGTCCTTTTTACAGTGACTCTATCAGCAATTAAAACCAAAGGTAAATAATGCCTCCATATTTCAGCACTATCTTGGTAAATTTTGACCAAAGCATTCTTGATAATTTGATGGCCTGTTTCAAGCATGCCTTCATCTTCAGGATATTAAGGCGTAGCCACCCTGACTTTATAACCAATACTTGCTACAGCTTCTTTAAATTACGCTCCAATTTCTAACCCTCCGTCAACAGTCACCAACTTTATCAACACATATCCAAATACCCATTCTTTCTTCAGAACCTCTCCAAAACTCTAGGAAGTCAAATTAACCAGAGGCACTGCCTCCACCCAACCAGACAAACCATCCCTGGCAACAATCAAGTATTTATACCTGCCCTCCTTTATATGGACAGCATACAAACTAACTTGTCCAAAAAAGGTTGATTAACCAGTAGCACGGCCAACCTCCTTAGGTTTCAAGTGACTTTTCTTTGACATTCTTCACAAGATTGAACCCAACCCTGCACAGACAACTTCATAACTGTCCACCAAAATCTGTCAGCTACTCTTCTATAAGTCTCCCCAAAGCCTTGATGACCAAGGTCTTCATGCAAAGACTTTAACACCAAATCTTGACCCTTCTTCTGATTCACCACAACTTGAGGATTCAGATGTCTCCTCCTCATCAACCTTCTTCCTGACACATAGAATCCAGGACTTTTCTTCTTGATTGAAAGCCAAGTATTATCATCACAATATCTGGCCTCTCCAAGGTCAACAGATATTCAACCAAAATAAAATGAAACCCAGCCTGACCCCAGGTCTCATCTTCAAAATCCAAGGGTACAGCTCTATCATCAAAATCACCAGTGTACACATGAGCCACATGACCAGCCCATCCGGGACACAAATCCTTAAACTTGGGAAAATCCCTTCCCTTCCACTGAATATTATGAGAATCCAGTTCACTAACATAAACACCGTTTTCAAGATTTGAGCCATCTCAAACAACAGTTCCATCTTCATCAACAAAAACATCCTTATCACCAGAATCAAGATCAGAAACATCCAGTTTATCCTCTTGGCAGAGGAGAGAACAATCATCCAGATAAGCCTCATGGGGGAGGAGAGAAATATTTTCAGCACCCTTTGTGCTGGCTCCAACAACTGGGATATCTTTGTCAAACTCTTCAGGATCAGAATCTTTATCTGTGGGCAGTCTTCTTGACAATCCATATGGAATTGTAAAACTTTTACCTGGATTGTGCACCAGGTCAAAAGAAAAATGCTGAATAAATGCCACCCACAAAGTCATTGGAGAATTTGGAAGACTAGGTGTGTTGATCATTTGAACCAGAGATTTAGCGTCCACCTGCAGCTCAAAATTCTGTCCCCACAAAACAGTTTGTAGCTTCTTTAAGATCTTTGCTACACTGCAAAATTCCAACTATGGCTGAGAGTACCTAGATTCCGCCTCACTAAAAACCACAGAGGCATACCTTACTGGCCTGACCTTCCCAGATTTTTCTTATTGAGAAAAAACAGCACCAGCAGCAATATAACTAGGGTCCACTTCCAGATAAATTTTTCCAGCTTCCCTTCCATAATCCAACTTGTGAAGAATAATATCTTCAACAACCACCTTCTTCAACTTCTGAAAAGCCTCTTTACACACTTCAGTCTATTCCCACTCTGCATCTTTCCTGGTCAACCTCCTTAAAGGTGAATCCAACAAAGAAAAATCTTTAATAAAAATCCTGACATATACACAAACTCACAAAATTCCTCTGACTTCAGTAGTATAAGCCAGCCTCTTCAATTCTAAACAAGACTCTCTCTAGAGAACCTGCATATTCCAAAACAAATCTCCTTATACCTGGGTTTTCTTTCAGCATTTCATTTCCATAATCAGTGGAGGGTCCTTTACTTCCACCATCATCAATAAAAATACCAGCATGAGTAGGCACCTCATCCTGAAAAATCCAAGCCATTTGTGCTTGATAAACTCCTACTGAATTAGTTGCTACTTGAGGCAGCCTAGTGAGCTGAAATCTCCCCGGAGGAGTCTCGAATGTTGTGAGTAGCTGTGAATCAGTGTGAAGTTCCCTTTAATCATAACCACCCATAATATCACCCAAACCATAACACACCCTTCCAGCAAAGGCTTCCACAAAGTCTTCTGCACTTGGCGGCATCCCCCCATCCTTGATAGTAACTCTATTAAGGGCTCTAAGATCATGTACCACCCTGAGCTTTCCATTCTGGTTTTTTTCACAGAAAACCGCAATTAAGTAACTAGAAGTTGATTGTTCATACAATCCAGTCCTGACTCTTTCCCTAAAAATCTCCAAAAAATCATCATGTATGGCAACAGAAATTGGAATAGGTTTGATTTTCCAAGCTTCATGACAAACCACATGACTCAAGTAAGGTTCCCCATAAGAGTTTTTCAACACACCCCTTTCCTCTTCAACAAATGCCACCACCTTCTCCCTTAGCACAATAACGTGAAACAACAAATTCTTTTCCTCCTCAGATAACCAACCATCAGGACCAAAATTAACAACCTTCAACCTTTCCATTGTCACTCTAGCTGTTTCCTCAAAATAAGGAGGATTCCTCACCAGAGGAGTACAGTATGGATCTCTTGAAAGTGGAGGTCTCTACAGCAGAGGATTCAAAGCTACAGGCATAGGCTCATTGACAGGCCTTATCTTCTGCACCACCTTCTTGTACTTTGTAGCCCTACTGTTGTAGAGAGTTCTAAAGTACTAAGAAGTAGAAACAATGCAAGATGGGTTGGTTCTTCTTTTCAATTTCTAAAAAGAAGCACCTACCACTCTTATTTTTAAAGACAGCGCAATAATGTTTCACACTAATTTGTGATTAGAAAGTTAATAAGTTGAGAACTAAGTTTTTAAAAGAATGGAAAAACAAGTATTACTATCTGGATATTTCTATTCTTAACAATCACTAATACCCACAGCTACTCCCTCTTGAAGCGCTCTCTTTGAATATGCCTTATTATAGAAATAAAATAACTCTAATAATAATTAATCCTTTTAATCTATATACTCTCACAACATGGAAAATCAGGGGGTGAACTGCTGGCAATCCCCTCTCTTTGAACTCCAGAGTGTCTTTTATTATTCCAGGGTTATTCTCACTTTATAACAATATAAAAATTGTATTAGAAGTACATTTATTCTCAGATTGATTTTAGACAGAATATCAACTAATTCCAAATTATGCACAAGTTGATACTCCAGAACTTGATTTTGGTCCTCTGTTGATCACAAATTGAGCACAAATTGATCTAACCTAAGCCTATGCATACATAATAATTCAGGATACTTGCTCTATTAAATTTGATAATAAAATAAAATATTGATGAATTTATATAAAAAATAATTATTATTAAAGATATTAAATTATAAATTTAGGCATCATAGGAGGGCACTTAATAGAACTTAATTATACTATGTGACACCTTAATACTGTATCATGCAGTTTGAAACATTTAAAACAAAATGTGTCATGATGGGAAATGAAATTTCTTGAACAGACACTTTCAAAATTAATACTGACCATAATACACAAGTATGAAACCTTGGCATCTATCAAATAAAAGATTTTCCTTCTGATAAATGGATTTTTCTCAGTTACTCCCTGAAAAAAAGTGTCCTTGTGAGGTTTGTCTGACCTTTGGGGGGATTATTTGGCCACATCAAACTACTTCTATTTCCATGATTGACCAAAACATCATCCTCATTTCCATCTAAAGAGTTGATCTCATCTGACTGTGGCTGATCAAAGGGGTCCACCACAAGTTAAGCCAAAATTTTGGTGAACACTTTTTTGATGGATAGTGACTAACTGGTGCTTTCCAAAATTGTCCACCTGAAGTTAGGCTAAACTTCAGGAGGATAAATTTATTATGAATACCAAATTAACTGAAGAATACTTTTGCCCTAGCTACTCTGCATCATAAAAGTGTCCAACTGAGGTTTAGCCATAATTCAGATAGACACTTTTGGAATGGCACAGTCTGATGGGTTTAATATCTATATATGGCAATAAGTATCAGTTTTTTATCAAAATGGAACTAGAATTAATTTAATATGGCCAAAGTGTCCACCTGAAGTTTTGCAAAAATACAGGTGGAAATTTTTATGAGGATTAATTGATGAAATGAAGAAGACTTTCAATTACTTTCCATCATAAAATTTTCAAACTTAAGTTTATCAGAAACTGTGGTGACACTTTTTTCAGATCCAGTCATATGGGATCAACTCTCTATATGGAAAGGAGAATCAATTTTTTGTCAATCATGGCATAAGAAGTAATTTGACATGGACAAACTTTCCACCTGATCTTTGGCCAAAAATAAGTTAGAAAATTTTATGAGGAATACTATATTAACTAAAAAATACTTGCACCCTACTACTGTGCATCATAAAAGTGTCCACCAGAAGAATTCTCAAACTTGTGGTTGACACCTTTGGCCTGGCCTGGCCATATGGGATCAATTCTGCATATGGAAATGAGGATGTAATTTGGTCAATCTTGGTATAAGAAGTAATTTGATTTAGACAAAGTGACCAACTAAATATTGGAAAATAATCAGTTGAAAACTTCATTTAGTTTTTCAAAAAATCAAATTAAGTACAATTTTATTCCTGATGGTGCCCATTTTATCCAACACCTCTTCTGAGCCTTGAAAGTAGGCATTTAGCTTAAATTTTTAATTTCATATAAAATCCCTTTTATTCAACCTGTTTCTTTTTGTCCCTTTTTTTTCTTTTAGATATCAATTAATTTTATGTAAAACAAATAATTTTCATAATTTTTTACCTTTATTTAATAAAATAATTAAAGGTTTAACATCATCCTGTAAGCATTTGGCACATGTTTTTTTGCCATACTAATAAAAATAATAATATACTGGTGACAAAAAATTGATCAAATGATAGAATATTAATAAAACAGAAAGATCAAATACCAGTGGATATGTTTTAAAAAAATACCAGTTGCAATGACGAAGACCTGCACCCTAGATACTCACTATCAAATAAGTGTCCAGCACAAGTTTGGCCAAACTTGTGCTGGACACTTTTGGTCAGGTGCAGTCATATGAGATCAATTGTATCTATGGCAATGGAAAAAATATTTGATAAAGAACTTCACTAGAAGTAGTTTTATATAGCCAAATTTTCTACCTAGAGTTCATCCAAACCACAGGTGCACAATTTTTTATCTTTAAAAATAAGTAAATTTAGTACAATTTATCCCTGCTTGCTCTCATTTGCTTCAACACCTCTACTGGCCTTTGATAGTAGGAATATTACTTGGATTTCTTTTTTCATATTTGATCCCTTTAACTTAATTTTTATTCCACATATTGCTTTTGGATATCAATTAATATTTTTAAAATAAACTATTTTCATATTTTTATACATTTATTTAATAATATTATAAATGGTGTAACATCACCTGGTATGCATTTGGCACATGAACTTTTGTTATACTTATAAAATTAATAATATAATGGAAACCAAAAATTAAACAAATGATATTTATGAGTGAGGAACAAAGATAATATACCCATAGACATGTTTGTAAGAAACACTAGATAAACTGAAGAAAAATTCTACCCTAGCTACTCTCCATCATAAAAGTGTCCAGCACAAGTTTGGCTGAACTTGTGCTGGACACTTATGGTCAGGTGCAGTCAGATGGGAGAAATTCTCTCTATGGAAATGAAGATAAATTTTTGATAAAAAATTACACTAGAAGTAGTTTGATATGGCAAAATTGTCATCCTGAAGTTTTGGTAAAGCTCCAGTGGATTTTTTTTTTATTTTTACAAAAAAGAAAATTTAGTGCAAGTTTAGCCCTGATTGTGCTAATTTGATTCAACATCTCTTTTTTCTGTTTATGGCAGGAATTTATCTTGGATTTTAATTTTCAACTTTGATTTCTTATATTTTACTTTATTCCTCTCATATTGCTTTTTGATAGAAGTTTATTTTTTGTAAAATAAATCATTTTCATTTTTTTTACCTTTATTTAATAATATTATAAAAGGTGTAACATCACCCAGTATTCATTTGGCACACAAATTTTTGCTATACTGATAATATTAATAATATAATGGTGAAAAAAAATTAATCAATTGATAAATATGAGTGAGGCACAAAGATTGAATAACAGTGGACATGTTTATAAGATATTCCAGATGATTTAAAATGACTTGCACCCTGGCTACTCCCCATGATAAAAGTGTCCAGCACAAGTTTGGCCAAACTTGTGCTGGACACTTTTGGTTGCATGCTATCAGATGCAATCAATTCTATTTATGGAAATGAGACTGAATGATCACTCCATCATTGCACTGAAAGTAGTTTTATATGGACAAATTGTCCCCCGGAAGTTTGTCCAAACCTAAGGTAGACAATTTTTTACTTTGGTAAAAATTAAATTTGATCCATGTTAATCTATGATGGTGCCGATTTTTTCTGAAGTCTCTACTGGCTCATGATAGCAGAAATTATACTTAATATCTTTATATCATGTTTTATTTCTTTAATTTTAATTTTACCATTTTATTTATCCTTTAGCTTTTAAATATCAATTTTATTTTGGTAAAACTGATAACTTTCACATTTTTTTACATTTATTATATAATATTATTATATTTTTAAGATCACCCAGTGTAAATTCAGTACACATGTTTTTGCTATACTAAAAACATTAAAAATATAATGGTGACTAAAAAATAATCAAATAATAAATATGGATGACATAGAAAGGTCAAATACCCATAGACATTTTTAAAATATATATAAGGTTAACTGAAGAAGACTTGCACCCTAGCTACTCTCCATGATAAAAGTGTCCAGCACAAGTTCAGCTGAGCTTGTGCTTGACACTTTTGGTTGCATGCAGTCAGATGGGATAAATTTACTAAATGGAAGTTAAAATGAATTTTTGCTCAATCATTGCACAAGAAGTAGTTTTTTACTGCTATACTATCCTCCTGATTTTTTGGAAAACCTCAGGTGGACACTTTTATTAATTTTAAAAAAATGAAAATATATTCCAAATCTAGAACTGGTGGTGCAATTTTGGTCTGAAAACTCAAATTTTCTTTGATGGCAGAAATTTTTTTTAAATGTTTAATTTCATATTTAATCACTTTTATTTTACTTTTTTATTCCTCTTTTTGCTTTTAAATATCAATTTATTTATTGTAAAACTAATACTTTTCATATTTTTTTTACTTTTATTTAATAAGATTATTTAAGATATAGCATCTTCCAGTATGCATTTGGCTTACAAGGTTTTTCAATAATAATAAAATTAATAGTATAATGGTGAAAAACAATGAATCAAATGATAAATATGAATGACACAGAAAGATCATATACAAGTGGATTTGTTTACAAGGAATACCTGATGAACTGAAGAAGACCTGCACCCTAGATACTAACCATCATAAAAGTGTCCAGCATAAGTTCAGCCAAACATTTGCTGGACACTTTTGGTTGCATGCAGTCAGATAGGATAAATTTACTCTATGGAAATGAAAATGACATTTTTCTCAATCATTGCACAATAAGTAGTTTGATATTGCCAAAATGTCCTCCTGATGATTTTTCATAACTTGTCAGGACACTTTCTTTGGTTGAACAAAAAATAAAATATAGTCCAAGTTTAGCCCTGGTGGTGCACATTTGATATAACACCTCTACTTGTTATTGATAGTGGGAATCTTCCTTAGATTTTTTTTCTTATTTTATACCTTTTATTTTACTTTGTTATTGCTCATATTGTTTGGATATCAATTTTTAATTTTTAAAATAAATAATTTTCATACTCTTATACCTTTATTTAATAATATATGATTAAAGGTGGAACACCACCTGGTATGCAGTTTTCACACATGTTATTACTATAGTAATAATGTTAATAATATAATGATGGCAAAAAATTAATCAAATGGTAAATTTAAATGACACAGAAAGATCAAATACCAGTGGATATGTTTATAAGAAATCCCTTTTGAGTTTAAGAAGATTTGCTGTATGCCTACTCTCAATTATAAAATTGTCCAGCACAAGTTCGGCCAAACTTGTGCTGGACACTTTTGGTTGCATGAATTCATATGAGATAAATTCTCTCTATGGCAACGAAAATGATATTTCACTCATTTATTGAAGTAAAGAATGTTTAATATTGTAAAATTGTCCCCTGGAAGTCTGTCCAAACCTCAGGTCAAAATTTGTTAGCTATACATAAAAGTAAGTTTAGACCAAGTCTTGACCTAGGGGTCCCCAACTGTCCAAACACCACTTCTGGCTCTTGATAGTAAAAATTTTACTTGTATTTTTTATTTTATATTTGATCTTATTTATTTTCATTTTACTTTTCTATTACTCTTTTTAATTTTAAATATCAATTTATTTTTTTAAAAACTAAACATATTCATATTTTTTAACTTTATATAATAATATTATCAAAGGTGTAACATCCCCAATTTTGCATTTGGCATGCAGGTTTTTGCTATACTAGAAACATTAATAATATATATGGTGACAAAAAATTAATTATAAGATAAATATGAATGATAAAAAAAAGTTAAAAAAACAATAGAAATGTGAAAAATAAAAAACTGATGTACTGAGAAACACTTCCACCCTAGCTACTCTCCATCATAAAAGTGTCCAGCACAAGTTCTGCCAAATTTGTGCTGGACACTTATGTTCAGGTGCAGTCAGATGGGATCAATTCTCTCTGTGGAAATTAAATTAAAAAAATGCTAAATAATTACATTAGAAGTAGTTTGGTATGGTTGAATTATCCACCTTGAGTTTTTCCAAACCTCAGGTGAAAAATTTTTTATCTTTAAAAAAAATTAAACTTTATCAAATTTAGCCCTGATGGCACTAATTTTTTTTTACACCTCTACTGGCTCTTGAAGGCAGAAATTTACCTTGAATATTTCTTTTTCATATTTGATCTCTTTTACTTTTCTGTTTTCTCACACATGTTACATTTGGATATTAATTTATAATTTTTGAAAAAAAAATTATTTTCATATTTTTTTAACATTTTTTAATAATATTATAAAAGGTGTAATATAACATGGCATGCATTTGGCGCACAAGTTTTTTCTATACTAATAAAATTAATAATATTCTAATGACAAAAAATTAATCAGATAATAAATTATGAATAACACATAAAGATCAAATACCAGTTGACATGTTTTAAAAAATAACAGTTGCACTGAAGAAGACCTGCACCCTAGCTACTCTCCATCATAAAAGTGTCCAGCACAAGTTCGGCTGAACTTGTGCTGGACACTTTTGGTCAGGTGCAGTCAGATGGGATCAATTCTCTCTATGGCAATGAAAAAAATTCTTTGATAAGAAGCTTCACTAGATGTAGTTTGATATAGCTGAATTATCCACCTAGAGCTCATCCAAACCACAGGTACACAATTTTTTATCTTTAAAAAACAGTCAATTTAATACAATTTATCCCTGATGGCTCTCATTTGCTTCAACATCTCTACTGGCTTTTGATATTAGGAATAATACTTGGATTTCTAATTTCATATTTGATCCCTTTAACTTAATTTTTTATTCCTCATATTACTTTTGGATATCAATTAATAATTTTGAAAATAAATTATTTTAATATTTTTATACATATATTTAATAATATTATAAAAGGTGTAACATCACTCAGTATGCATTTGGCACACGATTTCTTGCTATACTTATATAATTAATAATATAATTAAGACAAACAATTAATAAAACAATATGTATGAGTGAGGCACAAAGATAAAATACCAGATTAACTGAAGAAAAATTCTACCCCAGCCACTCTCAATCATAGAAGTGTCCAGCACAAGTTCAGCCGAACTTGTACTGGACACTTTTGGTGATGTGCAGTCAGATGGGATCAATTCTCTGTATGGCAACAAAAAATTTTTTTTATCAAATTTCACTAGAAGTAGTTTGGTTTAGCTGAATCATCCACCTGCTGTTCTGCCCAATATCAGGTGTATAATTTTTTATCTTTAAAGAAAAGGTCACTTATTACAATTAAGCCCTGATGGCTCCCATTTGCTTTAACACCTCTACTGGCTCTTGATAACAGGAATTTTACTAGTATTTTTTCATATTTGAACTCTTTGACTTTTATTTTACTCTTTTATTCTTCTTTTTACTTTTAAATTTCTATTTAATTTTTGTAAAACTAATCCTTTCAATATTTATTTGCATCTATTTTAAAAAATTATTTAAGGTGTAACTTCACATGGTATGCATTTGGCACACAAGTTTTTGCTATACTAATAACATTAATAATATAATGGTGATAAAATATTAATCGGATGATAAATATGAAAGATAAAGACTGATAAAATACCAGTAGAAATGTTTATGAGAATCACAAGATGAAGGAACTGAAGAAAGTTTCCACCCAAGCTACTCTCCATCATAAAAGTGTGCAGCAAAAGTTCGGCTAAACTTGTGCTGGACACTTTTGGTCATGTTCAGTCAGATGGGATCAATTCTCTCTATAGCAACAAAAAAACATTTTTTTTATAAAACTTCACTACAAGTAGTTTTGTTTAGCTGAATCATCCACCTGTCCTTCTTCCCGACATCAGGTGTATAATTTTTTATCTTTAAAAAAAAGGTCACTTATTACAATTTAGCCCTGATGGCTCCCATTTGTTTCAACACTTCTAATGGCTCTTGAGAGCATGAATTTTACTAGTATTTTGTTTTTCATAATTGATCTCTTTGAGATTAATTTTACTTTTTAATTTCTCTCTTTTTTTTAATATCTATTTAAATTATTGTAAAGCTAATAATTTTAATATTTTTTTAATTTTATTTCATAATATTATAAAAGGTGTAACATCAGCTGGTATGCATTTGGCACATGAGTTTTTTCTATACTTATAATATTAATAATATAATGGTGACAATAAATTAATTAAATGATATATATGAGTGAGGCACAAAGATCAAGTACTAATGGACAGTTTTATAAGAAATACCAGATTAAATGAAGAAAAATTCTACCATAGCTACTCTCCATCATAAATGTGTCCAGCACAAGTTCGGCCAAACTTATTCTGGACACTTTTGGTCACATGCAGTCTGCTGTGATCAATTATCTCTCAATCATTATACTAGAAGTTGTTTGATATGGCTAAATGGTTCTGCTGATGTTTTGTTAAACCTCAGATAGGCACTTTTTTGTTTTTCAAAAAAGCAATTATAGTCCAAGTTTAGCCTCACCGGTGGACATTTGCCCAAACATGTTTACTTGCTCTTGATGGCAGTAATTTTATTTTAATTATTTATTTCATATTTAATTCCTTTAATTTTACCTTTTTATCCCTCATATTGCTTTTTATATCAATTTATTTTTTGTAAAACAAATCATTTTCATATTTTTTTACCTTTATTTAATAATATTATAAAAGGTGTAACATCACCCAGTATGTGTTGGACACACGAGTTTTTGCTATACTTATAATATTAATAACATAATGGTGACAAAAAATCAATCAACTGATAAATATGAGTGAGGCACAAAGATCAAATACCAGTGGACATGTTTATAAGAAATACCAGATGAACTGAAGAAAAATTCCACCCTAGCTACCCTTCATCATAAAAGTGTCCAGCACAAGTTTGGCCAAACTTGTGCTGGACACTTTTGGTCACATGCAGTCTGATGTGATCAATTCTCTCTATTGCAATGAAAATGAATTTTTCTTCAATAATTGCACTAGAAGTTGTTTGATATGGAAAAATTGTCATCCTGAAGTTTTGGTAAAGCTCAAGTGGATTTTTTTTTATTTTTACAAAAAAGAAATTATAGTCCAAGTTTAGTGCCACTGGTGGGCATTCACTCGATCATGTCTACTTACTCTTGATGGCAAGAATTTCACTTTAATCTTTTATTTCATATTTGATCCCTTTAATTTTACCTTTTTAACCCTCATATTGCTTTTGGATATCAATTTATTTTTTGTAAAACAAATCATTTTCATATTTTTTTACCTTTATTTAATAATATTATAAAAGGTGTAACATCACCTGGTATGCGTTGGGCACAAGTGTTTTTGCTATACTTATAATATTAATAACATAATGGTAACAAAAAATTAATCAAATGATAAATATTAGTGAGGCAAAAAGGTCAAATACCAATAAATCAATAGTTATTTTTAATATTATAAATTTTTTGATTAAATTAAATGGCAATAATGAATTATATTTTTCATTCACAATTCCACTCTAATGATTATAACTGCACAAAAAGTGTTCACTCAGTCCTTTTTTTACTGCTTGTGCATATATTTTATTGCCCACAGTACTACAATTTTTTGTAGTGATTATCCCACATCTGATTCAGGAATATTTTTAAACAATATAAGTTATTTTTATAAAAGAACTTATCATATCCAATACCCCACAAAAAATACAACCTGTTTTTATATTAAAACCCATTAATTATTAAGAAATTGTCAAAATAATTAGATTAGACCCTGGCACAGCTAGATCCATACCAACTGTCAAGGTACACTTTTGGTCTAGAAGATTGGTATGAAGTTTTTACGAGGATTTTGAAGGTTTAAATGGACTCTCAACAAATTTGTACGTATTTCTTAAATCAAGGATGATTATTTTACTCAAGTTTAAGAGGTATGATTAAAATATTAATATAAATTATATATTAGAGTTACATATTGTAAATAATAATGCTATAGATTATAAGAATAAGTTTTGATTTGTTATTATTGTAATAAAGTGATGTAGTAAAAGAATGATGAAAAGACAACAAACAGAGAGTCCTTATATAGGCAAAGGAGAGACAAAGCACAGAAATCAAATTCTAAAAACAGTAGTATGAGAGAGAGAAAAGAATATTCCAGAAGGAGTATTTTCAAATAATAAAGTTATTCTAAAAAGAAGGTGTCAAAAAGATGTATTTACAGAGTATGTCAGAAATACATCAATTTATTTAATATTTGCTGTAGAAGTCAATCCTAAATAAGAAATTTGAATTTTTTGTATATACTTAATATTATTTGAATATTAAAATCTAATTTTATCTTAATATCTATTTTTTAATATAAATTTTTATTTTTTCCAACCTGTCAAATGAGCACGGTGTTAGAGAAAAATATAAGGGACAATTTTATATTTTAATTTTAATTATTTATTTAATTTTATCATTCTGTAATTAGTTAATTTATTATAACTAATTTTAATGTAACTAAATTATAATTAAATAATAATTAAAATGATAAGGTGCGGCTTCATCCAGTAAATAATTAATTATTTCACTGGTTAAGTCTAGTAGCCTGGCTGACACTCCCTCACTCTAAAAAAAACAATAAAAAAATGCTATGATTTTTTCTTTTTATACTTTTTTAGTAGAGTAGGAAGATTAGATATCTCCTTGCCAGGTATCCAAGAAGCATATTCAGATGATTTATTCTTGAATCTCAATAAGTATTCTGTACCTTTCTCAGCAGTGACTATTCTGTCATTTAAAATTTTTTCAATTTCTGCTGTTTCAGTGATTTCATTTGGGGTTTTCTTTGGTCTACCCCTCCTTTTTGGAAATAAATCACTATTGGATGTGTAAGGTTTCAAAAGAGATATTGGAAAAATAGGGTGTTTTCTGTCATATGGAGAATACAGAATAACTTCAACTGCATTATCTCCAATCATTCTTCTGACAACAAATGGACCAACAAATGGATCTTTCAATTTGTTATTACCTTGTAAGTTAAAGTGGACTGTAGAAATCAACACTTCATCACCCTTTTTATAAGTGTATTCTTTATGGGATTTGTCCCATCTTTTCTTCTCATATTCAAATGATTTTTCAATACATTTTTGAGCATGATTTCTACATAGTTGTTGCATTTGAAGAAATGATTTTACACCAGGATGTAAATCCAATTTAGGTATTTTGTTATTGAGAATTTGGCAGGAGTATTTGGAACATATCCAAGGCTTTCTTTGAGTAACAGAATGAACAGTGCTATTATAAGCAAATTCTAACACAGGAAGTAAGGTAACCCAATCATGAGTGAATCTGTCATTATCTTTATACTCAAGGCCAAAGGCACAATATCTTCTTATCATGTCTTCTAAAGTCTGAATCATTCTTTCAGCTAAACCATCAGTCTGAGGGTGATGGGCAGTAGAAAGTTTCAGATCACAACCACAAACATCCATTAGAGACATCCAAAATTCAGAAGTAAATTTAGGGTCTCTGTCAGAGATTATGGCTTTAGGAAAACCAGCAGTATTAAACATATGAGACCACCATAAGAAAGCTAATTCTTTAGTGGAAACATCCTTGTGGGTAGGGATAAATTTACACATTTTTGTGAATCTGTCCACAATAACCCAACAAGAGTTATAACTGTCTTTACCAGCAATAGGTAATCCTGTTACAAAATCCATCTTTATAATTTGCCATGGAGCATCAGGAGGTTCAATATGTTGCATTAATCCAGCTCTCTTACCAGTCAATCTTTTTAATTTTTGGCAAGAATCTGAAGATTCAACATATAATTTTGTGTCTTCAGACATATTTTCCCACCAAGCAGTGTTCTTAATTCTGATCATTGTTTTGTCAAGATCAAAATGTCCAGCTAATATGTCATCATGACAAATTTTCAAGATGATTTCTTTCATAGAAGGAGGAATAACAATAACATTACTCAACTTCCTTCTATAATATAGATATCCTTTATCAATTGAAAATTTACCTTTTTCCAAAGCTTTTTGGTACTTTGGTGGAAGGGTCTTAATTAATGCTTGTATTGAAGCATTCTTTGGATCATTTAATATGGTGCATAACTTTTTCAAGTCAGTGTCCTTATCATATGATTCCAGAATAAGCTGTAATAGCTCTTCCTCCATATCAACCACATATATCCCATGAATATGAATAATTTCATCCTCAGGATCATAAGCAGGATTAGAGTCATCATTTGGTAAAGGTAACCTTGATAACATATCCACATTTGAGTGAACAATACCAGCCCTATGAATAATTGTCATTCTCCCTCTGTAATCTTGAACAGCCAGCTGCCATCTGAACATATGTCTGTTAGGTGTTTTCAAGTTTAAAAGGTATTTAACTGCACTGCAGTCAGTGACAAAAGTTCAAATTTCTGGTCATCTAGGTAATAATGAAGCTTTTCTAGAGCCCATACTACAGCTAAACACTCTAATTGAGTAGCACCATATTTCAATTCACTATTTCTCAGGGTTCTTGAAATATAACAAATTACTACTTCTGAAACTTTATCATTCATCACTTGTTTTTGATGGAGGGCGGCACCAAGACCAATGAAACTGGCATCAGTGTACAAAACAAATGGTTGATTAAAGTCAGGTAAAGCAAGAATTGGTGCTGACATCAAACAGTGTTTCATAGTGTCAAAGGCTCTTTGTCTTTCTTTATTCCAGACAAAAGCAACATCCTTTCTGGTTAATTGGGTAAGGGGTAAAGCTATGACTTGGTAGTTTTTAATATACTCTCTATAGTATCCACACATTCCCAAAAAACTTTGGAGCTCTCTCACTGTTTTAGGAGCTTTCACCTGTTGTACGGCTGCCACTTTGTTCTGGTCAACACATATCTGTAAGCCTGAGACAACATGACCAAGAACTTTTAAAGAATGGAAACCAAATTTACATTTCTTTAAAGCAAGTGTCATATTTATTTCATCCATTTTCTGGAATACTTTACACAGGTGTTTAAGATGGTCCTCAAATGTTTTTGAGAATATAATGATATCATCAATATAAACCATCAGCCATCCTCCTATTATCTCTTGATGGAATGTGTTATCCATTACTTTTTGGAAAACTGAAGGGGAATTTTTATGGCCAAATGGCATCCTAATATACTTATAAATACCAATATGAGTGGCAATCATCAGAAAGTTCTGAGAATTTTTCTCAACAGGTACCTGGTGATATCCTTTATTACCATCCAAACAGCTAATATATTTAGCACCCTGTAAAGTAGCATGTATAGAGCTGATTCTAGGTAAAGGGTATATATCATCAGCAGTATAAGTGTTTAGTCCTCTATAATCACCACATAACCTGGATTTATCTTTCTCATAAGAAATTAGGACAGGTGAGATAACACAATATGTAGGTGTTTCAACTACCTTTTCAATAATATTCATTTTTAAAAGGGTAGAGATATTTTCTTCAATATCTTTTCTCTTTGTGGGAGAAGCAGGATAAGGCTTCTTTTTTAAACTAGGTGGTATATCAGTTAATGGGCAAGACAATGAAAGTTTCATTTCCTCTTTAATTAATCCCAGTTCATGTGACTCATGAGCAAAGGCCATAGGAAAAGATTTTATCAAGTTAATGATGGAATCTTTATCCTCACCAGAAAGTTGTTCTCCAAAAGAAGCATTGTCAATTTCAGACATAAGGGCATGCATTTCCTTTGTAGATCTTCCTTTATATTGAATCACAGAATTACATGTGTTCAATTCTGGTTTTAATAATTTTTTAGGGGAAGAAATCTTAGATTTTCTCTTTCCATTCATCCCCATTGTGAAACATTGGTTTGAAGGATCCAATTTTATGCCATACTTGGTTAAAATATCATTTCCTACAATAAACCAATTGCTCAAGTTATCATTTTTCATGACAACAAAATCACAAATAGATCTTACAAAACCATGGTTATATTTAAAAAACACTGTGGCTTTGTATTTACCAATGGGGGACAAAACAGAGCCATACCCTCTCCAATTTTCAGAAATGATAGGCATCAGTTTAGATTTATAGTCTTGATCTACTGAAGCAAGTGCTCTTTCAGATACTACACTTCCTCCAGCTCCAGAATCCAGAACAACTTCAATTCTGGTTCCATTGATCAAGACTGGTGCCTTAAGAGGGGCAATAACAATTGAGTTATCCTCAATGTTCTTTATGATCTCAGCATCCTCAACTGTAGATAAAGCATTATTATCAATATCAATAGTATTTAAAAAATGAATATCCTCTTCCAGAATCAAGATTTCTTATTGAGATTCATATGATATATTGCTGGCACAATCACTTGATGTATCATCCAGTGCCACTGTGTCATCAGCATGCTCCTCTGTTTGTTCTACAAGATTTATCTTCTTGTCACAAACATGGCCTTTCTTCCAAGGCTTGTTGCACTTGAAGCAAGTGTTTGTTGCATAATTCTTTGGTGCAAAAGGGGCAGAAGGTTTACCAACCTTTTCCAGAGGTTTCTGTTGGTAAGTGGAGGGTTCCTCCAAAGGGGTCCTAGGAATGAATCTTCTGGCATAATACTTATTGTTTAGAAGTATCTCATTGCAAGTATTAATGAAAGAAGAGGGTTCTTTGGAGAACTCAGTCATAGCCACTATCAAGTCTCTCAGAGACATTGGTAATTTATAGAGGATCCTGTCCTTCCATAAATCAAACTCCATATTTGGGTCCATTGCCCTTAAGATTTTTACAAGTTTCATTAAAAACTAAATAGTTTTATCAGTAGAAGAGCTATATCTAGTTTCCTCATACTGCCTTTGTTGAGCCATCCTGAACTTAGAGCCACCAAATCGTGCTTTAATTAATTTCTTCCAATCCTCCCATGAGTAGTCATTCCCATCCAGGAGAACAGATTCATACCACATCAGGGCAACATTAGTGAATAAAGAAATTAATTTGGACACAATTTCCTCATCTGGGAGTTTGTAAGAATTTTTCAAGTTATCAATTCTGCAAATAAATTGTTGCCAATCAGAGGAAGAATCACCATCAAATGTTGGGTACTGGTCAAGTTTTGGCCAATTCTTTTGATTTGGAGGAGTCTCCTTAGTACTAGCTTGTTTCTGAGTAAGAAGCAGCTTTAATTTCTCTAATTGTGCTGAAATCTCATTGTTTAATCCTTCTGTTGCAGATCCTGGTGCATCATCAGTTTTTGATGGAAACTCAGTGTTTTCAACAGGTATTTCTGGATCTATTTTTATTTTAGATGAGCTAGCCACAGGTACTATTTGAGCATCCTGCACTATATGTTCCTTCACAGAAATGTCAAAATATTTTTGGTCATTTAACAATGAGTTCAATTTTTCTTCAATGGTTGTTAGTCTTGTTTTCATTCTTGGAAGACTAGATAAACTCTCATTGATAGTTGCAAAAGATAATTGATTTTTATGTTGAAAAGATGACAAATGGTCATTCAATTTTTTCAAATTTATCTTATCTATCTCTACCTCCTGGCAACAGGCGGATACAGTATCTTTTAGTTTAGACAAATCATTTTTTATATTTTGCCATAAAGCAACTTTCTTTTCATGGGTTGCTTTGTAGTGAGAAAATTCATCAGAGACTCTCTGTGCTTCACTTCTTAATGCTTGATAACCCTGATCAGTTAACAAACTATTATATCTCTGAGTCAATTGCATATTGTTCATTATATTATTTTGCTTCGCAATAATATCTCTCAAGTGCTCATCATTAATTCTTGCTACATCTGGAGTGTTTCTCAATAAGGAAACTGAGTAACTTTCCAGACTCTCATAGAACTCAGGGTCAAGAGTTTCATCAATCACAGCCATATCAGGATTAATCATTGAGGTAGCAATAAAAAGTAATGGATTAGATACATGAGATATCTGTCTACTATTCCCAGCCTCTATAGGTCTCAAAGTTTCATCCTCCCTTCCAGATTTACCTGAAGGAACAGAGTCAGCCACAAGAAAAGGCACTTGAGAATCAATAGAGGGATGTACCAGGGTTTGCTGGGTATCACCATATTTGGCTTCCTTCTTCTTTTGCCTCCTTGATAAGGGTGGGGAGGAGTGGGGCTGACCTGGTTGGGCCTTGATGGACCTACCTGAGGTAACTGATGCTGGTTTTGAGCCAAGTAGTCCCACTGAGTGTTGAGCCAGTCCCACTGCCACTTGGACACTTCCACCTTCTCTTGGGAGTGGGGAGCCAATTGTTGTTGATCCCTGGGAGGAAGAGGTTTCTTCTTCTCTTGGAGAAAAGTATCTGTTTTTCTCACCTTTTCTTCCACCGCATCTACCCTTACCTTTAGTCTCAAGCTGTCTGTCCTTAACTCCTTTATGTGAGTAGACAGATTCTTTACCTGCTGAGACAACGGCATCTTTTTTATCCTGAAGCATTTTGGAAGCTCTTCTGGTGGGTTTATCATGGGCTTCTGATCCTGAGTTGTGTCCACTAGGATTTCTACTTTTTCCATTTCTACATCCTGTTTGGGGCAAGGATTTATTAGTTTGAGAAATTCTTCTTGTTAAAAGAGAACTTACAGAAGTAGGCTCATCATAATCAATTAAGTCTAGTTCTTTTTCACGTGCAGCAAAACCACTTTGGTCAGTCATTTTAAGATTTAACTGAAATGAAAAAAAGAGACAAATTAATTAGTCTTTTATTTTTAATTTTTATTTAACAGAAATAAAATTAAAAAAAAAAATTTTAGGATAAAAATCAACTTAAATAAATTAATTTTTAGTAAAAAAAAATTTAAAACCAGGATTATAATATAATCAGCTGTAGAAATAAATTAAAATTTTTATTAATAATTATTTATTTTCAGGATTTAAATCAACTAATTTATTACCAGGACTTATTGTCAACTGAAGTAATCAAATATGAAACTTTATTAATTTAACAAAATTTTATTAAACGTATTAACTTAACTACCAGGACTTAATGTCAACTGAAGTAATTAAATATAAATTTTTTATTTTAAAATTTTATTAAACTGATTACTTAACTACCAGGACTTAATGTCAACTGAAGTAATTAAATATGAGTTTTTTTAATTAAAAAAATTTCTTGAACTACCAGGACTCAAGGTCAACTGAAGTAATTAAATATTATTTATTAATTAAAAAATATATAATTGTCAGGACAATTTGTCAACTGGAACAATTAAAATTCAAATTAATCAGGACAATTGTCAACTGAAAAATGATAATAATTAATATTAAAATATAATTATTTTATTACTTCTGGGACTAAGAACAGTTATTGCTCTATTATGGTCAACCAGGAAAAAAAAATATATATAATAATAAAATTAAATTCCAAATTACCAGACACCTCCCCCTGCAAAATGAGCAAATTAATGCCACTTACAGAGTTCTGAGTAAAAGGAAATACGTAGCAAATGAAGAGTGAAGAGTAACCCACAAATAGTAATAACAATAATTACCACGATATATACGATGTTTAGTCAGTATATGAACTTAAGTTTTGGAGCGCGGTTCAATTCCCGTTCGCAGTAAAAACTTTTATCACGTGAAGTATGACGTTTGTCGTTTTCTCGCCTTCTCTCGTCCTTTACAGGTACTTTTACGCCGATGGTCCCCTTGATTACGCCTCAAGTAACGTTGCGCTGTCGATATTTCGGAAAGGCCCCCAATTGTCAAGGTACACTTTTGGTCTAGAAGATTGGTATGAAGTTTTTATGTGGATTTTGAAGGTTTAAATGGACTCTCAACAAATTTGTACGTATTTCTTAAATCAATGATGATTATTTTACTCAATTAAAAGAGGTATGATTAAAATATTAATATAAATTATATATTAGGCTTACGTATTGTAAATACTAATGCTATAGATTATAAGAATAAGTTTTGATTTGTTATTATTGTAATAAAGTGATGTAGTAAAGGAATGATGAAAAGACAACAAACAGAGAGGCCTTATATAGGCAAAGGAGAGACAAAGCACGGCAATCAAATTCTAAAAACAGTAGTATGAGAGAGAGAAAAGAATATTCCAGAAGGAGTATTTTCAAATAATAAAGTTATTCTAAAAAGAAGGTGTCAAAAAGATGTATTTACAGAGTATGTCAGAAATACATCAATTTATTTAATATTTACTGTAGAAGTCAATCCTAAATAAGAAATTTGAATTTTTTGTATATACTTAATATTATTTGAATATTAAAATCTTATTTTATCTTAATATCTATTTTTTAATATAAATTTTTATTTTTTCCAACCTGTCAAATGAGCACGGTGTTAGAGAAAAATATAAGGGACAATTTTATATTTTAATTTTAATTATTTATTTAATTTTATCATTCTGTAATTAGTTAATTTATTATAACTAATTTTAATGTAACCAAATTATAATTAAATAATAATTAAAATGATAAGGAGCGGCTTCATCCAGTAAATAATTAATTATTTCACTGGTTAAGTCTAGTAGCCTGGCTGAAACCAACCGACCTAAAGTCTTTTCAATATTGAAAACAATTAAATAAAATTATGATATCATACTAAATTATGGGCACCAACCATAATTCAGCACTTCTCATTTGCTCTGCTACAAAATGAGTGCATGTAGCATTTTTCTAACATTGGACTGTTTTTCTTCCTTCCCTCACACCTTTAGTCCAGAATGAAATTTAGTATGAGTTTTGGTCAAGTTGGTTTGCCAGTGTTTTCTGTATGCAATATGAATTCATATTGCATATTTCTATTTATGCATAAAATATACACGTTAAGCATCATTTTTTTGCATTTTTCAAGCATAATGCATATTTATGCATATGCACATGCATATTCATTATACAGATGTATATGCATATTAATATATTTTACTCATATACATATATGCACCTTTTTTTTGCATATTCAATATGCATATTCAATATGCATATTTTTCATGCATATTCAATATGCATATTTTTTATGCATATTCAATATGCATAAAAAATATGCATATTTATTCATCATAGTCATTATGCATACACTTTGGATAGGCATTTCACATCAATTTTTAACATGCAATAAGTATCCACCATGCAAATTCAAATGCATGTGCATCTATATCAAACACACAACATATATTCAAGTTTAATATTTGAATATTAAGGTATGCTAAGTGATGTTGTTCAAACTTTTGCCAAACCTGAGATTAACTGATGTTCAATGTGGTTCCTAATCTCTGCTCAAGGAGGGATTGTTCTGGATTCAATCTGTGACAGTTTATTTTTTCAATGTTTTTTCATCAGATTTAAAAACATATTTCTGACAGTTTCAGGACGGTTTCCCAACAGTTTCCTGATAAATTCCTGATAGTTTCAAATAGAGGGAACTGCTAGCAATTCACCCCCAGATTTCCTGTGGTGTCAAATAATTGATTGCAAAAAAAATTCTAATATCTTTGACTTCACAATTATTAACTACTTTTTTTCTGTTAACTAACTATTTGTCAATTTGCTCTCCCTTTATTACTAGATGTGATACCCTTTTTATATTTTTCCAGCGCTCTAAACACAGTTCCCTAGTGGATCTCCAGCGCTGACTCTAGCGCTACATTAGTAAAACAGTAACTAATCTATTAGTAGACCAGGTACACCTCTTGTAACAACTACAGCGACTAAATCATACCCTATCCTTACTAAAACTAGTATTAACTTGTTTTACTCATGCTTGACAGCTTGACATGCGCGTCCCTGAGTGTACCTTTGTTTGTTTCAGCGCTACTTCCAAGTTTGACTCCTTCTAATGCTGTGGTGATCCAAACCTGGGTAGGCCTTTGGAGTGCATATTTGGGGGTATTTGGTATGTAGGGTGTTATTGGGGTTATGGTGTTATTAGTGGTTTTTTCATCTTTAGGTGGTAGTTAGTAGTGTTTATGGAGGCTTAAGATAGGGTCACTTATTATGTCTCAGCTTAATGTCCTTTCTTTTCTCTTCATTTTGGTATGTCTTATGTGTGTTTATCTTGTTTATTAGTGAAGTTATGGGTTTTTAGGGTTTTTAGGGTTTTTATTGGTTGTATGGGTATTTTAGGGCCTAGAAGCGGCCTGCCCGCCCCTAGGCGGCACCTCCAACATTAGGCGGCCCGCCTGCCTCTGTTTTAGAAGGTTGGGGAGCGCTTCTAGAGGGTTTTTATTCAATTTGGCTGGATTTTGGGTGGGGAATTGGTCAGGATGGTCTGTGCACTGGCTGTATGATGTGTGTGTGGGAAGATTTTTAGGGGAATCATCTGATCTCTTTACTCATCGCCTCTCTGTTCCTCACTGTCTCATTGGCTTGTGTTTTGTTGGAATATATTACTGTTCATTTCAACTCTTTCTGGTAGTCTGTCTGGGACTATTATCTTCACTTTTAAAGGGGTCAAGTGTGTTTAATAAGAGGGTCTAGCAAACAGATCTCCAATTTGCTGCAACAGGTAAATCTCACTTGTTTTTCTAAAGGGACAGGGGTTATTCTTTCTGGCTTTACTCCAACTCCCTTGGTCAAGGCCTATAGCTAGTACTATAGGATTGTCTACATTTCTGGGGCCCAATGTGGGGTGAATCTGTTGGCTTTTTGGAATCTCTGTTGATCTAGGCTTCTCTCTTTGGTGGATCTCCTTTGGTGGATTTTGGATTTGGTGCTATATCTCTTTGTGATTGGTCTAGGGGTCTTCTTTTCTCTTGGATTTGGTCCCTCCTAGGTCTCTAAGGCCCTTGGGGGGACTGTGGCTATCTTTGGTGGAGATTGGAGGCTGTAACTTGGAATTGCTAGGATGGTTAGGATTCAGTCTTGGGATGTTTCAAGGTTTTTGGGGAAGGATGAATAGGGGTTTTTGGCTAGGTTTGAGGTTGCTTCTCAGATTTATGGGGCCTCACTGTTGGACATGGTCAGGCAAGTAATCTTTTTCATTGGTAATAGGGAGGTGGAGAAAGAAGTTTCTGGTATGGCAGGATATAGGAGCCAGGACTGGGGGAAGTTGAAGATTGAAATGCTTAAAAGGTGGCCTACTTCTTTCTCAATGGTGGATCTTCATGGGATTGCTAGGAAGTGGGAATCAAAAGGTGGTGTAACTTCTCTTTCTCAGTATAGGGAATTTATGGAGGAGTTTGGGGAGGCTCTGGATTATCTGGTATATAATGATATATTACCACATGAAGATAGGGCCAAGTATGTATTTTGGAGTGCCATGGGTAGGAATGTAAAGGTGAAGGTTATGGAGATTCTTTTCAAGGCTGACTTGATGAAGACTTTTTCAAATGGGGAAAATAGGATTCCTGGTATGGCTATTCTGAAGGAGGTTTTTTTGGGATATTGGGATGAAATGAACAATAGGGATGTGGAATCTGGAGAGGAAATCCTGTTGGATGGAGAGATTCAGGAGAATGTGGTGGAAAATTCAGTTTCTGGGGAGGTGTTGGAGCCATCTATTTTGGAAGATGGGTACTCTGATGATGTTTGTGAAACTAATTTTTCTTTTCCAAAGGATGCCATTGTATCTCAGGAATGTGCTTCACTGGATGTTTTTGAAATGTACACACTGGAGGATCAGTGTATTTCCTCAAGTTTGGGTGAATCATGTGGGAAGGAGGACTTTTCTGGTCATGAAGAAGGATTTCGGGATATTGAGAAGGAATCTGTGGTGGATGAATGGTTGCTGTGGGATGATTATTTTTCTTTCTCAAGTTCAGATAATGGCTTATTGGAGGAGGATGTATCAGTTGAATTTTTGGATGGACAGAAAGATTCTGTCTTGGATCTTTTTCTAATAGAAGAAGATTATTTTCAGGTGGTTCCCTCAAGATCAGAAGCTCTCTGCTTGGAGGAGGATTTTCATTTTGATGTTATGGATGTTATTCTGGAGGATTTTGCGGATTCTAAGCAAGATTCATGTAGGTAAGAGGAAAATGGTGATGTTTTGGATGTCACTGGTATGGAGGTTGATTTTAAAGATGTGGTGGAGGTTCCAGATGTTTCACAGGGTGGAGAATTTATGTATTCTGGTAATGTGAACTATGGTAGACTCAGTGTAAGGAGGAGGATGGAAGATTTGTTTGGAGGTCTGATGTTGGGATATAAGAATTGGAAGAGGAGCTTAGGGGGTTCAGGACCTAGGGGCAAACTTATTGGTTTAAACCATAGGATTTCAAGAATCTGATTCCTCCGAAATGAGGATAAACTACTTAATTTATTTTGGTTTTGCTTAATTTGGCCTCTAAGTATTTGGTCAGGATTTTTTTTTTCCAATTCTTATCAGTCTCTCTGGTTCAAGTCTCTATATAAAAAAGGGAGGCCACGCCGCTTCAGGCGGTACCTCCAACATCAGGCGGCCTGCCTGTAATGAAAATAAAAAAAAATCTTAGTATAATGAAGATGGAAGAAAAGAAAAATTGAAGTGAAGACAGATATTTTATTTAAAATAAAATAAAGATAAAAATGAAGATTATTGGTTTTATTTCACCTCAAGCATGAGGTTAAACTGCAAAATTCTATTTATAAATTGGATTTTTTTTGGCTTTCAAGAATTTTAATTGTTTTTTATGGGAGAAGATTTGTGTCGGAAAATCCTTTTTGTTAGAAGGTACCCAGGGGTGGGGCTTCTAGATTTTATTTTGGAAAGTGTGGGGGTGACTGATGGGCTGGCTGCTCTATCAACAGTTACCCCAGATTGTCTGTTTCCAACCCCTTCTCTTAATTTTGTTGAATTCTAGTATTGGTTTTTTTAACAGGTTTTTAGTCCACCATGACTTTAAACTGGAGATTTCTTTGGTCTTCAAGTGCTGGACCCCTCATGTTTATTGGTTTTTTTAATTTTGTTGGATGTTGTGTTTTTGTTAGAAGGTACCCAGGGGGGCTTCTATATTTTATTTTGGCAAGTGTTGGGGTAACTGATGAGCTGGCTGCTCTGTAGAACAGTTAACCCAGAATGTCTGTTTCAAGCCTTTTGTTTTTTTCTAGTTGAATTCAGGTGTTGTTTTTTTGTGATTCAGGTTTTTAGTCCTCTATGACTTTAAACTAGATTGCCTTGGGTCTCTTTTGGTGCTTTTGGATTGGTGGTGGATCACTGGTGGTCTCCCATCATTTTTACTTATTGGAGGGAGCCCACCCAGTGATATTTTCTGTTGACATTGAGCTGGCTTTGCTATGTGGTTTAAGGGTGTTGGATATGAAAGTGGTGGATTCAAGATTATTTTCTTTTTTTCTCTTTTTTTTCTTTTAATTTTTTATGGATGCAATGTTTGTTCAAAGGCTCAAGATAGGGCTCTGGCAATGTTTTTGGTAGGAGAAGAGGAGTCAAAATAAGAATAAAAAAATTAAATTTTTTTAGGTGTGACCACATCAAGGTGCACTTGGATGTGGGTAAGGTATCAAAGGATCAGCTTATCAATTGGCTGGGGGATACCATTTTATTTTTATTTATTTATTAAAGGAGGTTAATTTTTTTAGCTTTGATGGTTTTTGGTTTGGGGATTTATGGCTATATCTTCAAGATTTTTTTTCTGTAAAGTCCTTCATGACTTTAAACTGATCTTTTAATTATGGGCTCAAGATTTTTTTTTATGGAAAGTCCCCCAAGACTATAAACTGAGGATTTTCGGTGTCCCCCAAGACTTTAAACTGAGAGCTGTTAGTCCCCCAAGACTTTAAACTGAGGGCTGTTAGTCCCCCAAGACTTTAAACTGAGGTCTTTTAGTCCCCTAAGACTTTAAACTAAGGGTTTTGAGTCCCCCAAGACTATAAAATGAGGAAAGTTTTTATTCTGGTAGAAGATTATAGTCAGGAAGACTTGTCAACTGGATATAACTTTTCATTGTTGGAGGCTGGTACAGCCAGATTTGGAATTCAGGAACAGAAGAAAGATATTTTTTTCACAGAGATAGATTAAATTTAAAGGCATGGTGCAAGAGAATTTTTAAAGAAGAAGCTCAGATTGCTGGTTCAGAAGCTCACTTAGGATGGAATAAGATCTGGTGGAAGAGAGAAATGGGCTGTTTGTAAAGATTCTGAAGAGGTGTTTGAATATGGTTTTTGGCAAAGGAAGAATGGGGAAATTTTTGATTGGAGGGAGGATGTGGTGATCCAAACCTGGGTAGGCCTTTGGAGTGCATATTTGGGGGTATTTGGTATGTAGGGTGTTATTAGGGTTATGGTGTTTTTAGTGGTTTTTTTCATTTTTAGGTGGTAGTTAGTAGTGTTTATGGAGGCTTAAGCTAGGGTCACTTATTATGTCTCAGCTTAATGTCCTTTTTTTCTTTTCATTTTTGTATGTCTTATGTGTCTTTATCTTTTTTATTACTGAAGTTATGGGTTTTTAGGGTTTTTAGGGTTTTTATTGGTTATATGGGTGTTTTAGGGCCTAGAAGCGGCCTGCCCGCCCCTAGGTGGCACCTCCAACATTGGGCGGCACGCCCACCTCTGTTTTAGAAGGTTGGGGGGCGCTTCTGGAGGGTTTTTATTCAATTTGGCTGGATTTTGGGTGGGGAATTGGTCAGAATGGTCTGTGCACTGGCTGTATGATGCATGTGTGGGAAGATTTTTAGGCAAATCATCTTTTATCTTTACTCATCTCCTATCTGTTCCTCACTGTCTCATTGGCTTGTGTTTTGTTGGAATATATTACTGTTCATTTCAACTCTTTCTGGTAGTCTGTCTGGGACTATTATCTTCACTTTTAAAGAGGTCAAGTGTGTTTAATTAAAGGGTCTAGCAAACAGATCTCCAATTTGCTGCAACAGGTAAATCTCACTTGTTTTTCTAAAGGGACAGGGGTTATTCTTTCTGGATTTACTCCAACTCACTTGGTCAAGGCCTATAGCTAGTACTATAGGATTGTCTACAACGCTGAACTTAGTCACTTTGATTTTCAACTAGCTAATCTCCCTTATCACCCATTTCAGTAAGTTACCACACTAGCCGCGGTGCAGTATACTTCACACTTGAGCCTTTTCTTAAGCCATAATGCCTTCCTTAGTGCGTAATACATGATTATTGGAAAATGCAAGTCCATATTGTTCAGCGCTTTCAGTCATAAATTAATAACACACCATTCCCCACTATGTGGCGCATCCTTCTGCAAATTTCGAGCGCACAGACCCTGAATCCTCTTCTGCACTTCTATTCCCCTTTGTCCTTGAAACACACAAACATGCATTACAGTTTAGCACTTCCTACTGCGCTATGAATTCCCTTGGTTCTTCCTGGACTATGCAAGCTGATTGGTCCAAAATTAAACTACCTGTGAGGCGCGTACCACACCATCAACATGAGGGATCTTCAGTATGTCTTCTTCATGAGACCAGGAACACAAACCAAGGGTTTTCCCATTACTCACATGTGTGGCCAAGGTAATGTTTTTGAAAGATGTAGAAGAGACCCTAGCGGTGCACAATTGTGAGGACTTACTTTTACTCCCCAATCTCACCACTCCAAAGCTTTTCTGAAATCCCACATCTTCATCTTCACTTCCATATACCAAATCTTCAAATCTTGATTCATCTTCAGAATCACAATTTCTACTACTGTGCAGTTTAACTCTTGCCGGAGGCACAAAAAAGATCTTGCTGATCTTCACAAAAATGATTTTTGTCTTCTTTCTTCATTATCCTCAGATTTTTTTCTTCATTTTATTGAATTATCTTGAAATTTTTTTATTTTCTTTTCTTGGGTTTTCTTCTTGCTACAAAAATAACCAGGGGTTTCCCAAATGCTCACAGACGTGTCCAAGGTAATGTTTTTGAAAGGTTTAGAAGAAACCTTATTGGTGCACAATTGGGAGGACTTATTTTAGACCCCAATCTCAACACTCAAAAGCTCTTCTGCATATCTTTCAATAAAGATATATAACCCATCTTCCTTTTTGCACTTGAATTAAAATAAATTGAAAATCTTGAAAAAGAACAAAGACTTGATAAAATACTTGAAGAATACTTGCAGATAAGAGAAACATTAAAAAGAGAAAGTTGAAAATCCACTTGGTATATCTCCAAGGGAGCTGACCTACTACAACCTGAGATTTCCTCACCTTGGGGAGAGGTTGTAGCACTTGGGTGATCATCCCTCATCATTCTAAAAAAGACAGACTCTCATTAGAGCCTGAGCCACACTCAGGCTCTATACTGAGGCGGCACCTACTACTTTTCTCCTCCTGAAACAATCCATGCATTGACACATGGATGACAAACCTGGCCTGGTTTCCCAACCATCATCTCCAGGAGATGAAAACCTTATGTGAAGCCTTCTCTCATCTTTACCAGTCAGCTGCAAACTAATCCCCATGTCAAATTGATATCCAACTCTTGCCTGGAAATCCATCAAGAATGGCCCACCCAAAACTGCTTTTACATTACCTTTAGCAATGTAAAAATGAGCCTTCGCAGAGGCTCCACCAACATACAGCTTAATAAATTTTGAGGTTCCCATCAACTCCCTTACATGATCACCTATACTTCTCAAGTTTCCACCAATACCAGTTTTGATGGGGAGGATAAAATGAGTAGCCTCACACAAAGAAATTAGGTTAATCTGAGAACCTGAATCCGCCAATGCCCTAGCCTCCCTGACATTCAGGATGACATTGAAATATCCCAGAGGTGCAGAAAAATAAGTTTCCAACCCCTCTCCAAACTTCTAAGCATAATCACATATGTATTCTACTTCTCCAGAAGACACTCTCTTTCTAGTCAATAATTTCTTTTGTCTATCAGTTAATCCAAGACTGATAGCATACAACTCTCCATAAGTGAGAGAAACCTGACCGTGGTTTATCCTATCCAGAAAAGAGTCCATAACATTAGATTGGCCAGAAACTACTGGCCTCTCAATGTGAGCCCTTGGCTTTACTACCTTGGTTCTAGAATTTTCCTGAGTACCAGAACCACCAAAAGATTTTCTATCTACACGAATCAAACCAGACCTCACCAGAGCCTCTGACTCCAGCAGGCCTTGGCAATGAAGCCAACGGAACCTCCTCCTCAGAGTCAGAATCCACATCCATAGGCATTGGCTCACCATTTAGCTCCAATACTCAAAAGCTAGGGGGGCCCATATTAGCAATCCCCTTCTGCATCTTGTACAGCTCCTCCTTGCTGTACTTCCTCCAAGCTGCAACCAGCTTAGGATCCACTTTAGAAGCCTAAGGCTTTTATTGGGCTTGAGAGCTGCTCTTTGGCCTTTCCACCTTCCCTGCCTCTATGTCATAAACACCAGATAAGCACTCACCACTTGACTGTCCTCCGCAAGAATATTATTCTAACCCACCAAAGGAAGTAGAAAAAGAGACTTTATTCACCTCCTTCCCTTTCCCCTTGATGTCATCATCTTGCTTAGTAGAAAAAATTCCCCTGCTCAGGAATCTCCTCAAATCTTAGCCTCCTCTGATTGAGACCAGCCCTTCTCCTGACAAAATTAACAGGATCCTGCCCCTCACTGGGCTTGACAAATTGACTATCAGGGGACTTGAACACCCTGCCATCAAACTCCACTTTGCCCTCTGACACATCTCTGTTCCGGGCCCAACAATCATTGGACTTATTTCCTCTTCTTCCTCAATAAGAGCAAACCCAAGGATCACTACTACCAGCCCGCCTGTAAAATTCTCTGGGGTGCAGAGGCGCCTTATTGGCCTTCTATGCCTCCTGCACAAAAATATGAAGCTGTTTTTTCAGATCTGCTAACTGCTCCACCACTGGGTCCCTCTCCTGTTTGGGAACCTTCACCATGTTCTTTTATTCTTTCTCAACCCTGCTCTCCTCTTCAGCCAAAGACTCACTGACTTTGCTGACATATTTGGTGCACCCCTCTTGGTAGGTGTCCACTTCCAATAACTTCAAATGGCCCTCCACTGCCTCCTTCACCTTGTCCGAGGCAGGAAACTTCTGATCCCCATTAGAAAGAGTCTTCATAAATTCTTTCCTTGATAACTCCTTCAACACATCCATCCTGACATCTCTAGCCAGGGCGGACCAAAAAACATCTTTGGCAGCATTCTCATGTTCCAGCTCCTCCACTTCCATTAAGTATTCCACCACAGGATAAAACTGTAGAAGAAACTTACTGTAACTGTGAAAGTTACCAACACTTCCAAAAGACTGCCATTCACTGACAACCTTATTCAGATCCACCATAGTGAACCTGAAGCCCCATCTATCTACCATTTCACTACACAATAGCTTCCAATCCCTCTTCTTGTAGCCAGGCATGGCCACAAACTCCTTCTCCACTGCTCTATCCCCAATGAAGAAGATGATTTGATTCAACATGTCCAGGTAGGAAGCACTATCAACACCAGCAGCAGTTTCATACTTCTCTAGAAACCACTTTACATCTTCACCATTAAACTTGGTACCATCCCAAGTTTTAATCCTAACACACTCCCTAACCATCACCGCAGGTGGACCTCCCCCCCCCCACTGACAGTCACCACAGGAATAGAAGAACCAGAAGCCATTCTTCCAGTCCAAAAACACAGAAAGAGCCAATCACAGGCAACAGAGATTCCAAAGCACTAACAGATCTGACCCCACTTTGTGCACCAGAAATGTAGAAAATCATATAGTACTAGCTATAGGCCATGACCAAGGGAGTTGGAGTAAAACCAGAAAGAAAAACCCCTGTCTCTTTAGAAAAACAAGTGAGATTTACCTGTTACCAAAAGCCCCTTTCCAAATGCACTTGACTTCTTGATCAGTCAAGAAAGTAGTCTCCAGACAGACTACCCAACCAAAGAACTAAAATTTAGACTAATGTCCACACCAGAGAAAGCAATAATACTCAATGTAGGTTGCATATCCACACTTTACTTAGAAAATTCACCTACAACTACTAAAACCCTTTAAACACATAATTACGCTATAACAACTTTTTGACATGAAATGTAGAGAAAACTCCTCTCTTTCCAATGGTACTAAGAACTTAACCCTAAGACATAAGGTTAGCCCATAAAACACAAAAAAACAAAATTCAACAGCTATCTTTTAAAATGAAAAGTGATAAATTATCCCCCAAATACTTATGCTATGAAAAATGTCCTAAAGACATAAAATATAGAAAAAAACTGGGGCTATCTAATGGTAGTATCCAGATCCCCGTAGTCTTAATATTTCCTGTGTAATTCGAAAAAAATACCTAATTATTTAAACAATGCCATTTAAGGCATACCAAAACAACACCAAATAAACCAACAAAGGGCTCCACCAATGTTGGAAGCCCACAACGTTTCTTTTTAAGCTGTAAGGAATATTATCCAAATCACAACTTAAAGAGATTTTCATCTCATGTTATATGACTAATCATAGCTCATTAGAACAATTAGAAAATGCTGTAGGATAAGATTTTATTAATCTCAAAATATTTTTTTCTTCAATTTTCGAGAGTTGAGGACTGAAATGAGGCTTTTTGGACTTTATTCTCCAATTATACTACTTTAGAGGTGGTTCTTCCACCTTGGACTTGTTCTTTAGGAACAATAGAATAAACTTAATTTCCAGAGAAAATCTTGAATTTTCTTTTCCCATTCACACCTATAGTAAAGCAACTATTTGCAGGATCTAGTTTTATCATGCCTGGTTTCATATTTGTGGTTCAATAATATTACATTGCATATATTAATAAACCCAGAAGTATCTCTGATGGTTTCAATTCTAGCTACAATAATGTCTCTGACTGATACAGGAAATTTATATATTATTTTTTCTTTCCACTCATCATAATACATTTTTGGATCCATGGCTTTCATGATTTTTATCAAATTCATTTAAAAATACCATTGGTTCATCCCCAGAATCTGGATTATATCAGGCTTTCTCATACAATATTTGTTGAGTGATTCTAAATTTTGGTCCACCAAATTGCCTTTCAATTAGTGCCTCCCATTCATTCCAGGAGTAGTTAATTCCCTTACTCAATAAATATTCAAACTATAGTAAGGCCACATCTGTAAATATTGATATCAATTTTGATGTAATTTCTTCATCAGGTAAATTTTATGAAAATTTTAAGTTATCAATTCTCTGAATGAATTTTTGCAAATCAGAGTTTGAATCCCTGTCAAAAGAAGGGTACTTATATAACATAGGCCAGTTCTTTTAATTAATTTTTGCTTCCCTAACCAGAGGAATATTAAGTAATTCACATACTTTGGAAATATGATCATTTATTTCATCTTTTACTGATTTTGAATTCTCAGGGCCCATGACACTATTTTCATGCTCAATCATTGGTTTATCATCTGAATGTTTCATATATACTGTTATTCTTTCCCCATAGGATGTGTTGTCCTTTACTTTATCAGTATTTTTCAAAATTTTACACCACACAATATGGGAAGATAATTTAATTGCTTACTTTTAGGTATTAAGTAAATTTATAAGTGCAAAAGTCAAATATGCTTTATGTGTTCACTTGGTATAATTTGTCTAAAGTATGTAGCCGTGTTTTTATATTTTAAAAAAAAGATCAGTAATATTCTTTCTAAATATATAAAGAGTTTTCCAAACCAATAAAAAGGGATTAAGAGTCCTGTTTAAAAGAGAAAAATTATTCAGAATTTATTATCTGGTTTATTATCTGCAAAGATCACAAAATTAATTGGTCTATTGACAGACTCCCAGTAATAAAAATTTTTATGTTAAATTAGTGATAAAATTGTTGATTCAATATCACAATTTCATTATATAACAGGGATTATTTTTCTGAAATCACTATATAAGTGACCCTAACCTGCTTTAATTATCCAAATGTTTCTATAGGGATTTTATTTACTTATAGGCTTTTTTTTACTTGCTTGAAGATAATCAACAGAATTCTTGAGGAAAGGTCCTTGATTGTCAGGCTGAGATCAAGTACAGAGACGTGAACTAGCTTGAATAGTCAGTTTTCTAGTAGATTTTAATGGTCCTATATGAGTACTGTAGTAAAAATCCAATAAGTATTAAAATATAACTCAATATATGGGTCTCATTAATTTAAATATCACTAATTATATATGCATTACAATATTATAGTTGGTAGAAAAATAGATGTAATAATTCAAATACTATTCAAAGACTTTATAGGTACTATTGATATGTATTGTAATTTGATTGGTTATATATTTGATTGTAATGATAAAGAATGTAGAAAACAAGACCAAAAAACCCCCTTTTTTTATACCCAATAATTCCTCCAATGTACCTCTTGATTTACCAGCTGTATACATGGCTAATGACACCTCATTACAGCTCATACACCTTTCCAAAAACATAAACAGTGACCAATAACATAATAAGAGTGATATCACCTTCAAAAATCCTGTGGTTATAGGAATAATCCATCATTAATAAAGAATAAGCAAAAATGAGTGTGTATACATGTAATACCTTAAAATAAAAGACTAAAAAGATAAAAAATATGACTAAATATTACAAAATATTAAGGAGTATTATTAATAGAAATTATTGGGCTAAATATGACAATAAACTACTTGAGATACCCAATCAAGAATAACCAATTTTGTATGAGAAACCACTTAAAAACCCAAAAAAGGGTGTGATATGAGGGGTAACTACATGTAGTCCTTGGAAGGCGCTTGCGCAGGTAAATCCTTGACTAATTTAGGCAAATTTAAGTGTGGTAATGAATTAAAGGCACCAACCTTGAGGTTATTAATTAAATTAGTGCATATAATAAGGTAAATGCACTTATAATTAAATTAGGACATTAAATAAATGCCTGTTGCCTATTTTATCTTGTTTCCCCACAGTGGGAATAGAATGTGGGGTAGATATAGTGTGAAAAAGCTAAATTTTCTAAAAATGAATCTATTGGCACAGGAAAAATGCAGGCAGTGTGTGGCCAGTACACAGAAGCCATTTCTGGCATAAAAAACACCAAATTTGAAAAGTGTTATTTTTATGAATTCGATTAGCCAAATTAATATTTATAATTAGGAACAATTGATCTGTCAAGGCGCATTTTTAATATTTTTAAATTATAGCGCATATATTCAATTTTTAAGTGATTTAAGGTGCATTTCTTGCTTTTCACATAAAACAATGAAAACAAAAGCTTTATGTCTTCTTAAAAGCTATTTAGCCTTATATTTACGGTTCTTAAGATTACCCTAAAATATTCCAACTTATAATTGAGCACATAAGACCTATAAAAGGTGGATATATGCCTGTATATAAGGTGTTATAATGGCATATACTGTATTTTATCATAATTTTTACTTATGTATACAACTTGTGTACTTTTATTTATTGTTCCCATGTTTAGTACATATTTTTAACATAATTTATAAGTACTTTTTAGTAACTTCTGTGGATATTCAGGCTGACAGGTGTCATGCCAATAAATCTCATGGTTCAAACTTTAAATCCTGAACTTCTTCAAATCATCCCCAACCAACTCAATTCTCATCTAAAACCATCCCTAATCAAAAGGGTAAGTAAAGGGTTTGATCCAAATGCTCCACCCCAGGTGATATCAGTAAGGTATCTGATACAAAAGGGGAATTAAAGGAAGCTTAAAAAATGAAGATAGGATAATGGGCTGTTTATGTATTGTGTGGGATAATACAAGTTGGATGAATGTGCTAAATTAAAGGACAGAGAAGTTAACAGCTTCAAGTTAAAAACTAGTGAATAGTTTAATTGTGTGCAAAAAAACTATTTTATATCTCCCAGCACACAGAACCTCCATGTCCTAAGGACAGGAGTCTCACTTAACCATTTGAGATTAATTTTTTTAAGGAGGATATACCCTTCAGTTGTCTTATAGACTCTGGAGCTTCAATTTAATTTATCAGTTTATCTTTTTCCAAAAACCTTAAGCTGAATTTTGTAGACATTGATCTAATTCCAATTTATCTTGTTGAATCAGAGGAACCAAAATACTGGGTTAGAAAGATAGTTTTATGGGTTTTCTATATACCAAATTTTAGCTCCTTTGAGTGGAAATTAACAGTCTTGGATGCCCCAAGGATAGACTATACCACTCTTGGCCATGACTATTTACAGCACTGGAATCCCAAAATTGATTGGTCACAGGGATTGTTCACTGCTTGCCCTAACTATATTTATGATTCATCAATCCAGGTAAATAGGGAGTTAAACAACCCATCTGACCGAGTCCAACTAGAGGACACTTATCTTTCAGATATATTGCAAGCATCTTATCTTATTTAAATGATCATATGGCTAACTTTTCTAGTTCAACTACTTAACTCAAAGAGGATTTTAATAGACTCAAGGTAATCAATTTTAGCTCTCTAAATATGGGTCTACCTTTGACAGACTTCTTCAAAGCTGAGGAGGATGACAAAATCAGTATTGAATCCATTAAATCAACTATACCTGAAGCCTATCATGACTTAATTATGTTTTTTCTATCCATAAGGCCAAAAATCTACTTCCTCCTGGACCCTCCAATCATCAAATAGAGTTGATAGGTCCTGTCTATTCTTTGTCAAAGGATGAATCTCAAGTTATTTGAGACTAAATTTCAGAGAATGTAGCACAAGCTTTCATTTGAGCCAGTAAATCTCCAACCAGATCTCCAGTTCTTTTTGCTAAGATAAAGGATTGAAGTATTAGGTTATGTGTTGATTATAGAAAACTGAATGCAGTGACTAAGATGAATGCATACCCAGTTCCTCCTATTTCATTACTCCTTACCTTATTTAATGGTGCAAGTTTCTTTTCTAAAATTGATTTCCGAGGTGCTTACAAACTTATAAGTATTGCAGAAGTTCATGAACCTTTAACTGAAATGTGTACCAGATTTGGTAGTTTTGAATATTTGGTAAGGCCCTTTAGACTTTTCAACACACCATTAACTTTTAACACTTTTGTAAATGATATCTTCAAAGATATTGTCAAAATTTTTATTATCTTCTACCTAGATGACATTTTAATCTTCTCAAAGTCCCTCAAAGAACATATTTGACATGTCAAAATGGTTCTTACTTGGCTTCAAGAACAAGGAATCTAATCTAAGCACATCAAGCACAAATTCCACCTTAAATCTATCAACTTTTTGGGGTTTAAATTGTCCACTGAGGGTTTAGTCATGTATAGTAAAAAATTTCAAAAAGTTTTGGAATTTCCAGGAATTACCAACCTTAATTACTTACAGGTATTTTTGGGTTCTGCAAATTTTTATAGAAGATTTATAAAAGATTACTCAAAAATTATAAAAAATCTTACTTCTCTTCTTAAAAAAGATATTCCCTTTGTTTTCACAGATATAGCACAAAAGAATTTGAAGCATTGAGAACTGAATTCACCACAGCCTCAATTATAGGACACTTTGATCCTAGAGCCTTGATAATAGTCAATACAGATGCTAGAAATTATGCTATAGCAGGAGTAATATCCCAATGCATTTCTGAAACAAAATTGTTTCATCCTGTTGTGCTTGAATCACAATGATTGGTCACAGCAAAATGAAATTATGAAATTCATGATAAAGAATTACTAGCTATTATTCATTGTCTTAAAAAATGGTGTTCTTTTCTTCTCAGTCTAAATAACTCTTTTAAAATCCTTAATTATTAGAATGATTTAAAATAATTCATGTCTTCCAAAGTACTTACTAGATGTAAGGCTAGATGGGCTGAGTTTTTATCAGAATTTTATTTTACTATCACCTACCTCCCAGGAGAAAATTTTGTAGTTCCAGATATTTTATCAAGTTGGGATTACATTTCTTCACAGTGGGGGGAGGAATTCGCTGAAAAGAATCCATAAAATGTGAAATAAATCTTCAACAAGTCAATGTTAACAAGTCATCAACTTAGTTCAATGACAATAAAATCAATTCAAAATCCACTAAGCAACACTCAAGAAGGTCAATCAAAGGATGATATTTGTTTTGGGATTAAGAAAAAATCTTCTTGAAACAAGGGGCCAAGAAATTCAGCATAGAATAAGGTCTGTTAGTCTTTAATAGTAGATTAGTAATACCCAACAATAAAGATATAAAGTTATGGATTTTAAATAGTAGACATGATTCTCCATTAGCTGCCCATTTTGGGGCTCTTAAAACCTACCAGTTAATAGTGAAGGATATCTTCTGGCCAGGAATGGCCAGGAAAGTAAATCCTAAAAAAATCCTGTTGTGAATTTAAGAAGAAAAAGGAACCTCAACATAGGAAGTATGGGCTGCTTCAACCACTTCCAACTCCCTCTAAACCATGGGAATCAATTTCTATGGATTTCATTTCTCAATTTCATTCATCAGATAACCTTGATGCTATATTAGTCATAGCTGATAGATTCTCTAAAATATCTATTTTTATTTAAACTAATACTTGTTCAACTGTAGAATATTTAGCTAAATTTTTTCTAAAATTTGAACTTTCTAAACATGGCTTACCCACTGATATTATTTCAGATAGAAGATCTATTTTAGTCTCTTCTTTCTTGACACAAATTTGTCAACAACTAAATATTACAAGAAATATTTTCATTGCTTATCATCCTGAAACCAACGGGCAAAGCAAAAGAATTAAAAAAATCCTTGAAAAATAAATTTGAATGTAGATCACCTACCAACAAGACAATTGGACCACATGGTTAACATTTGCCAAATTTACTTATATCAATTTGACACATTACTTGATAAAACAATCTATGGATGAATTCCTTGATTCAATCCAATTCATGTTGGAATCAATCATCCTGTTGAACATTATCTTCAAACCATTTCATGACCTCAAGGCAAACTTCAATCTAACCCTAAGGTGGCAAATTGAAGATATAAGGAACAGGCTGACAAAAATTGACAATTTGCTCCACCTTTTGAACCAGGCAATAAAGTATGGCTCAACTCTTAAAATATTTGAACAACTCAACCATCAATAAAATTATTGGAAAAGCACTTGTGTCCGTTTGAAATTTGTGTAGAAGTTTCTTAAAATTCATATTTACTCAAGTTACCTCTAAAATAGAAATCAATTCATCCTTTTTTTCACATATCTTTCCTGGAACTTGCTTGAGAAAGATACCTGGGAAAGAACTAGCCCCCTCCGGAACCGGTCGGAGTAGAAGATCATCTAGAGTGGGAAGTAAGTCAGATTCTTGATTCAAGAAGGCACAAGGGGACACTTCAATACCCTGTGAAATGTGAAGGCTACCTCAATTACTCAAAAAAAACATCTTGGAAACCTGCCATCAATGTTTCAAACTGTCCTGAACTTCTAAAATCTTTTCACACAAAATATCCTAAGAAACCTAAAACCTAAATTTAATTTATCTTTTCTTAAAATCATTCAAACATTTTTCTGTTCTTTTTCTTTTTTTGTCTAAATCAATTTTAAATTTCATATATGTTTTTCTTTTCTTTTCTTTTCATTTATAAAATTTCTAAGTACTAAACAAATCAAAATTAAACTAATATTAAATTAAATTAAATAAAATTTACTAAAATTTAATTGAATTAAATTATATTAAAGAAATAAAAATTAAATTAAATTAAAGCTAAATTAAAATTTATGGTTCTCTAAACCTTACTACTCAAAATTATGTATTGTTTATATCTTAAAGAATCAATTCAATATTTTTTCAAATAAAAATTTGTTCTTTTTTTATTTTTTTTTCCTAACTCAAACAACTCTCAATCATTGATGTCTTAAAAATCTTATTTTTTGTGGAAAATCCTAAATTCTTTCTTTTCCTATCTAAAATCAATTCACAAAAACTTCTTTTAATATGCATATTTTCTCTTTCTCTAAAACTTTTCTCTTAAAATCAAACTTTTCTCTTTTTCTTTTTTTCCCTTTCTTCTCATTCAAATTAATTAAAATTTTTAAAATAAAACTAAAATTTAAAATTAAAACAATTTTTGAAATCTCATTTTACTTCTACTCTTCTCTCAATTTCAATTTTCTTTTTCTTTTCTTTCTTTCTTTAAAAAAATAAATTTTTCAACACAAAATAAAACAACAAAATTAACAAATATTCAAGATAAAACTATATAAAAATTATCTTTCTTTTTCCTTTTTCTTTTCTATTTGAAAGATTTATCTTCTACTTTTCTTCAAATAAACTCCATCATCTTCTCAACCACCCTTTGAATCTCATTTCTACTATTTTAAAATACTACCTCTTCCCTGAATGGAACCACCTCACTGATATCCATTAATTCCTTGGCAACATTGAAGGAAGCCACATCCACTATTCAAACAATCTCCTCACAAATTTGTGTGAAAAAAGTGGTTTAAGAAGCCTGGCTTGGTTTCTTTGACAAAATCTGATCTACTTCTTCCTCCCCACTTGAAGCATTAGTTGTAGGTTCTGTGGGGGAAGTCCTCAAAGGACCAGCTTCAATTGATTGTTCAACATCAACTAGAGGTTCATCCACTACTAACTCCAGTTCAATAGGCAATCCTTTATTAACTTCTTCCTCCTAAAAAAATTAATAATAAATAAGCTACCAAAGCAAAACAAAGTTAAAATCTTAAAACACTTACTTCAAACTCCGGATAAGCTACAATAAATAAACAAGATTTTGTGGATTCGACCACAATAACTGCCTCATCATTATCATCCTTGACCATTAGTTGAACATTTTTCATGGTAGGAGCTACCTCCACTATCAGATATGATTCATCCTTGACCAATTCTTCAATCTCTTCTTTGGCTGTCACCAGCCTCTTCCCTTGCTTCAATCTGGCTACCCAAACGGAAATCTCTTTCCTTTCCTTTTGATCCAAAGTATCTCCAGCACCATCTACCATCTAATAACTCTCAATAGGTACTTCCCAAATATCTTTTACAATTACCTGATCTTTGGCAATTGACTAAAATTTGGTTTTCAAACATTGACCTTTGATAATTGGATTCTTATCAGAGTGTGGCATGTCCCCCGGTGCCATCAAATAAACTTGAATTTCTTGGAAGGACTGTGAGACACTGTTCTCTCAAAACAGAATATGTCCATAGCAATACAGGATGTGGATGCTATTTTAAATTGGTGAGTGGGGATCCCACCATCAGCTTCAAGATGAGGGGGAGTAGGGGTTGGATAATTATTATTGGTCATAGTAAGGTTATTAAATTAAATCTATTTAAAAATTACAAGTAAAAATTCTCAAGAAGAGCGAGATGAAGAGTTCTAATGCTCAATGGAGCTTGAATTTCATACTAGGAAATCTGTAAGGCGTCACCTGACACTCAAAGCCAAATTCAATCTTTTAATCCATATATTGATACACAAATCAATACTTGAAGCACAGAAAGAAAAATCTACCTAAAAACTACTTTTTCCTTTTTTGTCTTGATTCAAACACAATTGCAACTGCACTATCTAAAACCTTAAATCTAAATTAGTCAGTCATATGCTTATACTTTTCAAATTTAAACAAATGTGCTGTGTATTAGTGCTTGAATAAAATAGTATAGTTTTAATATTAGGTTATTTTGTAATTACGGGGAATTAAAGTTCTGTTAGTAGGAGTAGGAGTGAGTTTAAAGGATCTGTGGATTATAATGGTGGATCAGTGGTAAATTAAAGGCAGATAATTAAAAGGTGTGGAGCTGTCCAAATTATTGGGGGATTTGGTTCAACATTCCTTGGAATTAAATTATAAAAAGTATTGTCTTGATAGTAGTTACATTCAAATAGAGGTATTATTTTTTCCTACACTTCTTAATAGAAAATTTATATTCAAAACTTCCAAATCTCCTAAATACCTTTGATTATAAAGTTACAAACCTTCATGAGATTTGTTAAACTTTAGTTTTACTCTTCCATACATTATTATTCACTTTGAACTTGCCTCAAATCACATAATTTATCTTCAATGTATCTTTGAATCACTCCCTCAAAGTAACACTCTGTATTTCAAAATAGTCCTCAGTTACTCTTACCAGTCTCACTTCTTCAGGAAGACCCTTAAACTTGTGCATAGGCCATCCATTGCCACAATCCATAACTCCTCCCTACTCAAATCAATTGCAACCTCTTTTTTTGCAATAACAAAAGCAAACCTCAAAACAACTATCACTCTTTAATGGGGCTCAGGAAATGTAGGGATCCAGGGAAGTAAGATTTATGGCCTACTAGCCAACCGCTCACATCCAATGGCCTCCTTACACTACAGAACATGTTTTTTTGCCATGGGGAACAACAATTACACAACAGTTGTGAAACAGTTACAAAACAATTATTTTTTGCACTTAAGACCCACCTATCACCTTTAAGTGTAAAATATATCTGCTAATTAACTGTTGTGTAATTGTTGCACCATTGTTTTACCCCAAATGAAAATGAAAATTTATTGTAGTGTTAGCTGATTCACTCCTATATTTTAAATCTCCTGTACCTTCTATTTCAGCGTTAAAATCACACCGTAAGAATCACTAAAAAATATTGCTTCATTCCTGACCTAAAAGCTCAACAACTAAAAAACTCAGGGGAAAATTCAATCTCTTTCAGTGTTTCCTGGTGTTGTCTAACCTCCCCAGAGCACATTCTTCTGCATTTGTGCAGTGCTGCTCAGGTCACTCCCTATGGAAACATTATCTTTTTTAATTTACAGCTAAATTCAGAATGCTTGGTGCAACTTTTAAATTATTTTGAGGTTTGTCACAGCAATTTTAGTGAGAAAATGTTTAGACATCTGTCACTAATTAAAGATATCTCAGGTTGAGCAAATATACAATCTTGAAATGTGGCTATCAGACCTTACCACCACCTGCCACCACCCAGTCAAAAATCTATCCTCATGGATTGTGACCAGAACTGCTATGCAACATGCATTGAAGCATCAAAAAGTTTGCTTCCTGCCTTGCCTCCGGATCACACACCTCCTCTGGCCCAAAAATACCCCCATCAACACTCCTATCCCTGCTCCTGCTGCTGTCTCCCCACCTCTTCATTCTGGTGCATGTCCTTATCCTTCTCCCAAGAAGAGGAGGTATGTATCCCCTCCCCCCTCACCAGGTTCACACCTCTGAGAGGACACAGTTGACTCCATTGAGAATGCAAGACTTGCCCATCCAGAAATTCTCTTCAATGCCTTTCAACTGTGCTCTCTCCTCCCTCCACTTCCCCAACCCATGGATATTTTCCCCCAGCTTCTCCTGCCCCACTTCAAGCCATTTTTCTAAAAAATTCTATACACAACCACCTCAATTCCTGCTTTGGATTTGGCCTTACTAAAACTCCATGAAATTCTCTTGACCAAAATTCCCCATAAGTTTGCCTTACCTGCCTGGTTGGCCAGGAAAACACCAGAGACCCGGTCATGATCATGACTTGCCTCACCAATCTAATAGGCACCTTCAAGGACCCTCCTTGCAAGGGATCCAAGATATCAGTTCACACTGCAACCACAGCAGACATCTGGTCCCTCTCTTCCACCCTTCTGCTACTCCTCCAGAAGGCTTCTTTCCAACAAAACTCTCTTCCCCATCCCGCACTCATATAACCCTCCCCATCTCTCTCATCCATTGATCAAAAATTGGATTTTATTCTTACCCATCTTAAATGTCACCCACCTGCTTCTCACCAACCTTTGCCTCCCACTAAATCCTTTTCCCAAGCTGATGCATCATCTACAACCAATGACTTTTCCAAGCAACACATTCCTCCCCAAGCCATGCAACATATCACCATCAAGCTAACAAAACTTACATACATTTTTCTCCTTAAATACAGCGATTCCCAGCTACTCACCTTCATCAACCACCATATCTCCTCACAAAAAATATCACTCACTCCCTCAAACTCTCCTATTTGCATCTGCAGTGCATTCAGGCACCTCTAAAACAACATAAAACTCATGATAAACTCAGAGGAAGAAAACCAAACACTGGTGAATTCCTGGAAGAAATGGATACCACAAAGCATAATATTCAAACCCACCACCTTCCCAGTGGCTTCCTACAGTATTCCAACACTCTTTGACCTGAGTGATCAAACCTAAACCGACTCCTTCATATCTGAAAACCCTGACACCCTCCAATCACTTTATTGCATCTCTTGGCTCAAGCAGGAAGAAGATAGATGGGGAAATATCACTCCTCAGAAAATCTTCATCTTTTTAGTAAAGCTGATGCTGACCTCCTTTATTCTCCCTCTCCTTCTTTTCCTTTCATATGTGAGGGTCAAGTGAGACAAACTGAGGCTATCAATAGGAAATGTAGCCTATGCTTCCAGTGCTGGGGAAGAGGTCATCTTGCTATTCATTGCTCCCTCCCCCCAATATTTTCTAACTGCACTGACCACTAAAGCTCAAAGGTGTGTGACAAACCAAAGCATTCCTCCCCAGTATGTTTCTGCTGCGTGGACTCCCTCCCCCACAACCACCCTCTGAAAAGAACATCCATCAATCTTCAAGATCTGATAGATGACCCCTCAACTTCTCCAAACATATTTCACCTCCCACATCAAGTCACCTACCCTCATCCACCTTCCCAATAATGGAACATCATTTCCTGCCTAATGATACCAGTTTTGAAATAAAAATATTACAACTCAAATGTCACCGTTCCTTCCACTGCTTCCACTCTCTCTTCAATTACCCACTCACCACTACGTTTGAAATCCTGGAACTACAAGAACCATTCCTATCATACAACCACCTCTCACCAGCTCCAGAGAAAGGCTATAACCTCTTTCTTCCATCCTCCAACTCTCCTCCATCCCTCCCCATAAGATGTGGTTTTTATGTCAACAAACACCTCCCCCCACACCTCCTATCCTCCCTCCCCAGCCCAAGCCAAGACATCACCCTATTACTATTAATAACTTCTCCCTCTTCCTACTTATCTCTGACATGTACAACCCTCCTGATACCTTCTCCTCTCTCCCATTCATCATACCAGCTCTCTCCCCCCACAAACACCTTCCATGTCTCTTACTAACCAACTCTTAAATCTATCACAATCTGTGGTCTGGCCCCTAAAAAAACACCAGAAACCATCTGGAAGCAACCTCCTTCTTTGATTCTATGTCCTACCTCAACATGTCCCTTACCTCCCAGTCTGGAGTTGCCACCTTCTGTAACACTAGGAATTTCATATCAGTGATAGACCTATTATTTGCAAACAAGAAGGCTAGACATCTTATAGTCAAATGTGTCACAGACCAGGACAGCTCATTCTCACACCTCTCCAACCACCAAGAAATCCTTACCACTCTCTATCTCCTCCTCACTCCCTTCCCTTCCCTGCCCTTATCAAAACTGGAATATGTTTGATAAGTGTTCACTCCTCTCTGCACTCTCCTTTCTCCCTTCCCCCCCTCCCCTTACCTTCTCAGCCCAGATTAAACTGGCTGCTGAAAATCTCACTTCCTCTTTTATTGAACTAATGGATTGCTTTTCTCCACTTCAGAAGCCAAGCTCATTGTTCCATTCCTGGTGGAACCAAATTATCCTGGACCCTCTCAAGTAGTCCTGTTATCAGGTCTAGAAAATACTCAAAGTCTCCCAGGACCCCCACAATGTAGCTGAGTTCAAAGATGCACACAAAGTTTTCCCCACCAAAATCAACTTCCTTAAAAAACAACACTGGAATCAAAAATTGACAACCCTCACTCCCACCTCACTTCATAAAACAGCTAAGTACTCTCTATCCTCCCAAACCCCTCATACTAAACCTCCCTTAGTTGCCCAGGATGGTAACCACGTTTAGGATAACTTTGTAAAAACTAGACTCCTTTTTGAAGGAATTTCAGTTACAACAATCTTTTTTTACCTCTCTTACATCCCCTCTTCTCTCCCTTTCACATAAAATGAATTTCATTCCTTTCTCCAATCCAAAAAACTGAAGTGTGCCCCAGGTCCAGATTGGATCCCTAAACTTCTGCTCCAACTTTTCCCTCAAACTACTACCAGACTTCTGCTTCCAATATTCCAAGCCTGCCTTGAACACAGCTACTACCCAAAGATATGGAAAATGGCAAACACTTTACACTACACAATATAGGTGGTGGACTTGCTAGTAAGCTCTCAACCTGAACTCAGATGGAACTCAGATGGAACTCATACTGAACCCATACTGAACTCTACTTGAAAACCCACCTACAACTGTTCTTCTGAGTGGTTTTTATCCCTGATTGTATGGTTCCTTTATCAATAGCTCAATGTGTGTTCAATCTGTGGTGAGTTTGGGTCCAAGGTTGTGGACTTGCTAGCAAGTCCCCCCCCCATATTGTGTGGTGATAATTATCCCTAAGCCTCACTCACCAGACCACTCAGTTCCCAATGCTTTTTGTCACATTGCCCTACTCAACAAAATGGGTAAGCTACTTGACTCACTTCTCAAAAAAAGACTATGCTATTTTCTTGAAACAGGAAATCCGCTCCCCAAAACATACTATGACAGCCGCACCACCTTCTCAACATCAGATGCTCTCCTACATCTCACAACCTGGACTAAAGACAAATGGAGAGAAGGTAGAGTAGTGGGAGCTCTATCATTAGATGTGAAGGGAGCTTTCCCTTCCATTAACCTTGAAAGATTAGCAGCCATCCTATCATCACTCCCCATCACTCACAACCTCACCTCCCTCATCACCAACTCTCTCCAAGATTGGATTACTAGTATCTCCTTCTTCTCCTATACGTCCCCCTGGCCTTTGAACCAAAAGGCCTCTCACAAGGACTCTCACTCTCTTTCATCCTTTACATCACACACAATTCAACACTTATTTCTCTCCCCTCTCTCTTGCAATCATCCCTCTCATTAGGCTATATTGACAACATCATCTTTCTGGCTGTTAGCTAGCACTCAGATTGGGTAGTTGAAAAACTGTTGGCCCTTGAAGAAGAAGCCCTCTCATGGGGCAAAAAACATTGCACAGTCTTCAACAAATCCAAAACCAAATGGATCCTCCTCACAAAAAGACAGCCCCTCCTAAAAACCCTCCCACTCTACATTTTGACTCTTGCAACATCTCTCCCACCCCTACCCTCAAACGGCTGGGGCTGCTCCTCAACCCTAAATTATCATACAGAGAAAATAACTTCAACCTCTCTGCCACTGGTCTCTGCGCAGTCTCTAGCATCCACTGACTGGCTTCCTCTGGATTGGGGATTCCACTTTTTCAATACAAAATTCTGATTTTATCACTAATCCACTCCTGCACATATTACTCTGCTATTGTATGGAACAAACTAAAAAAAGCCTCAAGGACAACCCACATGCTTCAGGTACTAGATAGTAGAGCCATTAGAAGAGGGTCTGGCTCCTTCCATACCACCCCTGTATGTATTCTCCTTCAAGACAATGAATCACTCACTTGTCAGAAAAACCTTGACTACACTGTCTACAAAGCTTGGCTCCGATTACTTTCCATCCCACTGAGAAACCCCATGGCAAGAGTAGACCAAAATCTTGCTTCCCTTTGAGCCCCCAAATCTCACCAACACCAACTACACATTCTCTCTCACCCCTTCCCCCCTCATATCCCCCTAGCTGGCCTTGACATAAAATGTCCTCTCCTGCTTCCACTATGGGCTCCCCCCTCTTTGTAGAAGACATTGGGTCTTGCAAAGACTCTGCAAAAAGAGAAGTCCTCTCCTCTCTCATCACACTTTATTTACACTGATGGTTCAAAGTGTGAAGGGGGTACATTTTCTGCGGCCCATGGCCCTAGTCTTAACTTCCCATTTGTCACACATTTGGGAGATGCCCAATTATATAAAGTATTAAAAGCTGAACTGATCGGCATTTTACTAGGTCTCTATATCCTTCTAAACAACCCTCTTTTCTACATTACAAACTCTCTCACCTTACTTTTTGAAAATCAAGCAACAATCTAAAATCTCACCACATCTCCCCCATCCACTCACAACACAGCTTCTCTTCATGCCATTACGCAGGTAGTTTCACAACTGAAACATACAAACCCACTTGTTTCCATTAACCTAAGATGGTTTCCAGGACATTTGGGAATCTCAGGTAACAAAATAGTAGACTCACTTGCAAACAGTGTGGTCTTCCAACATTGGCAGAGCCCCTTGTTGGTTTATTTGTTGTTGTTTTAGAATGCCTTAAATGGCATTGTTTAAATAATTATGTGTTTTTCAGGAATTAAACAGAAAATATTGGGACTACGGAGATATAAATAATACCATTGGATAGCCCCAGTTTTTCTCTAAATTTTATGTCTGTGAACATTTTTCATAGCTTAAGTATTTGTGGGATAATTTCTCATTTTTATTTTTAAAATATTGCTGTTGAATTTTGTTTTTTTGTGTTTTACGGGCCAAAAAAAAGTCTTAGGGTTAAGTGCTAAGTACCATTAGAATGAGCAGAATTTTCTCTACATTTCAAGTTTCAATGTTTTTATAGCCTAATTATGTGTTTTAAGGTTTTTAGTAGTTGTAGGTGATTTTTCTAAGTAGTTTGGGTGTTTTTGGTGGTTTTCTGGCTTCACGGTAGTCAGGCCACTTCAGGCAGGCTTCCCTGTTTCGGGCCGACTGCCCTCCTCAGTTCTAGAGGGCTGGGAAGCGCTTCTAAGGAGGTTTTATGCAATTCGGCAGTCTGGAACACCAAATTTGTGGGTGTGCATGGGCTCTTAGCTAGTATTATGTGTGTATATAGTTAATAAGACAGTTTGGGGAGAATCTAATTATCATACAACAATCCGGAGGTGATATCCTTGTTCCTCACTCAGTTTTCACTGTTTTCTGGTCACAATTGGCTGTTTTTGTTGCAAGTGAGTTCTTCATTTCACTTAACTTAGCATCTTTTTTCTATGGTGTGGATTTGCAATCTACATCAAGTATTATTGCTGTCTCTGGTGTGGATTTTCAGCCTACATCAAGTATTACTTCTTTCTCTGGTGTGGACATTAGTCTACATTTCAGTTCTTTGGTTTGGTAGTCTGTCTGGAGACTACTTTCTTGACATACCAAGCAGTCAAGTGTGTTAGAAAAGGGGCATTTGGTAAACAGAAACCAATTTACTGTAGCAGGTAAGTCTCACTTATTTTTCTAAAGGGACAGGGGTTTTTCTCTCTGTTTTTACTCAAACTCCCTTGGTCAAAGCCTATTGCTAGTACTATAGGATTGTCTACATTTCTGGCACCCAATGTGGGGGTACGGCTCTGCTAGTTCTTTGGATTCTTGGTTGCCTTTAATTGGCCCTTTCTTTGATTTGGACTGGAAGAATGGCTTCTGAATCTTCTATTCCTGTGGTGTCTTTCAGTGGGGGGGATGGTCCGCCTGCTGTGATGGTTAGGGAATGTGTGAGGATTAAAACTTGGGATGGTACCAAGTTTAATGATGAAGATGTGAAGTGGTTTCTGTAGAAGTATGAAACTGCTTCTCGTGTGGATGGTGCTTCCTACCTAGACATGGTGAAGCAAATTATCTTCTTCATTGGAGATAGAGTGGTGGAGAAGGAGGTTGTGGCCATTTCTGGCTACAAGAAGAGGGATTGGAAGCTACTGTGTAGGGAAATGGTAGATAGATGAGGTGTCAGGTTCACTATGGTGGATATGAATAAGGTTGTCAGTGAATGGCAGTCTTTTGGCGGTGTTGGTAACTTGCATAGTTACAGAAAGTTTCTCCTACAGTTTGATCCTGTGGTAGAATACTTGGTGGAAGTAAAGGAGCTGGCACATGAAAATGCCACCAAAGATGTATTTTGGTCCGCACTGGCTAGAGCTTTCAGGATGGATGTCTTGAAGGATCTTTCAAGAAAAGACTTGATGAAGACTCTTTCTAATGGGGACAAGAAGTTGCCTGCCTTGGACAAGGTGAAGGAGGCGGTGGAGGCCCATTTGAAGTTATTGGTGGTGGACACCTATCATGAGGGGTGTGTCAAGTATGTCAGCAAAGTCAGTGAGGCTTTGGCTGAAGAGGAGAGCAGATTAGAGAAGGAGGAAAAGAATATGGTGAAGGTTCCTAAACAGGAGAGTGACCCAATAGTGGAACAGTTAGCTGACCTGACAAAACAGCTACACATTTTTGTGCAGGAGGCTAAGAAGGCCAATAAGGCTCCTCCTCATCCCAGAGATTTAGACAGGCCAGCTGGTAGGAGTGATCCTTGGGTTTTTTCTTGTTGAGGTAGGAGGGGACATACACTACGCAATATAGTGGTTGGACTTGCTAGCAAGTCCTCAACCTGAACTCAGATGGAACTCATACTGAACCCATACTGAACCCATACTGAATGCTACTTGAACACCCACCTAAAACTTTTCTTCTGAGTGGCTTTCATCCCTGATTGTATGGTTCCTTTATCAATAGCTCAATGTGTGTTCAATCTGTTCTGAGTTAGGGTCCAAGGTTGCGGACTTGCTAGCAAGTCCGCCCCCCATGTTGTGTGGTGATAAGTCCAATGATTGTTGGGCTCTGAACAGAGATGTGTCAGAGGGAAAGGTGGAGTTTGACGGCAGGGTGTTTAAGTTCCCTGATGGTCAATTTGTGAAGCCCAGAGAGGGGCAGGATCCTTTTGATATGGTCAGGAGAAGGGCTGGTCTCAATCAGAGGAGAACAAGGTTTGAGGAGATTCCTGATCAGGGGAAGTCTTATATTAAGCAAGATGATGATTTCAAGGGGAAAGGAAAGGAGGTGAATAAAGTCTCCTTTTCTATTTCCTTTAGCGGGTAAGGTGGGAAGGTCTAAGAGCAGCTCTCAGGTCCAACCAAAGCCTAAGGCTTCTAAGGGGGATCCTAAGCTGGGTGCAGCTAGGAGGAAGTACAGCAAGGAAGAGCTGTACAAGATGCAGAAGTGGATTGCTAATATGGGCCCCCCTAGCTTTGGTACATTGGATATGAATGGAGAGCCAATGCCCATGGATGTGAATTCTGACTATGAGGAGGTTCCATTGGCTTCATTGCCAAGGCCTTCCGGGGTTAGAGGTTCTGGTGAGGGATCTGGTTTGCTTCCTGTTGATAGAAAATCTGTTGGAGCTTCAGGTCCTCAGGAAAATTCTAGGATCAAGGTAGTGAAGCAAAGGGCTCACTTTGAGAGGCCAGTAGATTCTGGCCAATCTAATTTTATGGACTCTGTTCTTGAAAGGATGAACTAGGGTCAGGTTTCCCTTACTTATGGGGAATTGCATGCTATCAGTCCTGGGTTGGCTGATAGACAAAAGAAGTTTTTGACCGGAAGAAGAGTGTCTTCTGGGGAGATGGAATACATATGTGATTCTGCTGAGAAATTTGGAGAGGGGTTGGAAACTCATTTTTCTGCTCCTCTGGGGTATGTCAATGTCACCTCAAATGGCAGGGAGGCTAGGGCGTTGGTGGATTTAGGTTCTCAGATAAACCTTTTTTCCTTGTTTGAGGCTACTCATTTGGGCCTCCCCATCAAAACTGGTATTGGTGGTAATTTGTGAGGTATAGGTGGTCATGTCATGGAGTGGATGGGAACCTCTGAATTTGTGAAGTTAGATGTTTGTGGAGCCTCTGGAAAGGCTTATTTTTACATTGCTAAATGTAATGTTAAAGATGTTTTGGGTGGGACATTCTTTATGGATTTTTAAGCAAGAATTGGTTACCAATGAGACTTGGGAATTAGTTTGGAGTTGACTGGTGAATAAGAGAGAAGGCTTCACATGAGGTTGTCATCTCCTGGAGATGATGGTTGGGAAACCAGGCCTTGTTTGATGTCCATGTGTGAATTCATGGATTTTTGTAGGGGAAGAAAAGAAGTGGGTGCCACCTCTGGATTTTTGGAGTGTGGCTCAGGCTCTAGTGAGAGTCTGTCTTTTTTAGAGTAATAAGGGCTGATCACCCAAGTGCTACAACCTCTCCCCAAGATGAGGAAATCCCAGGTTGTAGTATGTCAGCTCCCTTTGAGATATTCCAAGTGGATTTTCAACTTTCTCTTTTTGATGTTTCTCTTCTCTGCAAGTATTCTTCAACTTTTTTATCAAGTCACTGTTCTTTTTCAAGATTTTCAATTAATTTTAATTCAAGTTCAAAAAGGAAGATGGCTTATATATCCTTATTGAAAGATATGCAGAAAAGCTTTGGACTGGTGAGTTTGGGGTCTAAAAGTAAGTCCTTCCAATTGTGCACCGCTAGGGTTTCTTCTACACCTTTCAAAAACATTACCTTGGCCACACATGTGAGCAATGGGAAAACCCTTGATTTTTGTTCCAGGTCTGGTGGAGAAGACATCCTGAAGATCCCTCAAGTTGATGGTAGAGCCGCAAAGTACAAGAAGGTGGCACAGAAGATTAGGCCTGTTAATGAGACTATGTCTGCAGGTTTGAATCCTCTGTTGAAAAGACCTCTGTTGTCAAGAGATCTATACTGTACTCCTCTGGTGAATAATCCTTCTGATTTTGAGGAAACTGCTAGAGTGACAATGAAAAGGTTGAAGTTTGTAAATTTTGGTCCTGATGGTTGGTTGTCTGAGAGGGAAAAGAAGTTGTTGTTGCATGTATTTGTGCTGATGGAGAAGTTGGTGGCATTTGTTGAAGACAAAAGGGGTGTGTTGAAACACTCTTATAGCAAACCTTAATTGATTCCTGTGGTTTGTCATGAAGCTTGGGAAATCAAACCAATTTCAATTCGTGTTGCTATCTGTGATGATTTTGTGGAGATTTTCAGGGAAAGAGTCAGGACAGGATTGTATGAACAATCAACTTCTAGTTACTCAAGTCTGGTTTTCTGTGTTAAAAACCAGAATGGAAAGCTCAGGGTGGTACCAGATCTTAGAGCCCTTAATAGAGTTACTATCAAGGATGCGGGGATGCCTCCAAGTGCAGAAGTCTTTGTGGAAGCCTTTTCTGGAAGGGTGTGTTATGGTTTGGGTGATATTATGGGTGTTTATGATGAAAGGGAACTTCACACTGATTCACAGCCACTCTCAACATTTGAGACTCTTCTGGGGAGATTTCAGCTAACTAGGTTGCCTAAAGGAGCAACTAATTCAGTAGCAGTTTATCAAGCACAAATGGCTTGGATTTTTCATGATGAGTTGCCTACTCATTTTGGTATTTTTTTTGATGAAGGTGAAATTAAAGGACCCCCCACTGATTATGGAAATGAAGTGCTGAAAGAAAACCCAGGTATAAGGAGATTTGTTTGGGAATAAGCAGTTAGGTACTCTTGAGAGAGTATCTTTAAGAATTGAAGAGGCTGGCTTGACCAATTCTTGGTCAAAGTTTTGTTGTTTTGTTTGGGCTCTGGAAAACTAGGTCATGTGGTATGTAAAGAAGGGAGGATTATGGCAAAGAAGAAGGTTAATAAAATTCAGTCATGGCCAAGGATTTTTATTAAAGATTTTTATTTGTTTTCATCACCTTTAAGGAGTTTGACCAGGAAAGATGCAGAGTGGGAATTGACTGAAGAGTGTGAAGATGCTTTTCAGAAGTTGAAGAAGGTGGTAGGGGAAGATATTATTCTTCACAAGTTGGATTATGGTAAAGAAGCTGGAAAATATTATCTGGAAGTGGACTCAAGATATATTGCTACTGGTGCTGTTTTGTCTCAGGAAGATAAATCTGGGAAGGTCAGGCCGGTAACGGTATGAGTCTGTGGTTTTCAATTAGGTGAAGTCTAGATATTTTCAACCCAAGTTGGAGTTTTGTGGTGTAGCAAAAATTTTGAAGAATCTGAAAACTGTTTTGTGGGGGCAGAATTTTGAACTTCAGGTGGATTATAAATCTCTGGTTCAAATGATTTACACACCTAGTCTTCCAAATGCTCCAATGACTAGGTGGGTGGAATTTATTAAGAATTTTTCTTTTGACCTGGTGCAAAAGCCAGGTAAAACTTTTATGATGCCAGATGGAGTGTCAAGGAGACTGCCCACAGATAAAGATTCTGATTCTGAAGAGTTTGACAAAGATGTTACAGTGGTTAGGGCCAGCACAAAGGGTGCTGAAGATTTTTCTCACCTCCCCCACGAGGCTAAACTGGATGATTGTTCTCTCCTCCCCCAAGAGGTCAAACTGGACAGTTGTGATCTTGATTCTGGTGATCAGGATGTTTTGTAGATGAAGAAGGGACTGTTGTTTGAAATGGCTTACATTTGGAAAATGGTGTTTTTGTTAATGAACTGGATACCTTGGTCATAGAGGCTTTGGGGAGACTAATAGAAGAGTAGCAGACAGATTTTGGTGGCCAGGTATGAAGTTGGATGTTCAGGGTTGGGTTCAATCATGTGAAGAATGTCAAAGAAGAAGTCACTTGAAACCTAAAGAGGTTGGCCGTGCTACTGGTGAATCAACTGTGTTTGGAAGAGTCAGTTTGGATGCTGTTCATATTAAAGAGGGCAGGTATAAGTACTTGATTGCTGCCATGGATGATTTTTCTGGTTGGGTGGAGGCTGCGCCTCTGGTTAAATTGACTTCCAAAAATGTGTCAGAGTTTTTGAAAAAGCAATGGGTTTTTAGAGATGGGTTGATGAAGTTGGTGACTGTTGATGGTGGGCCAGAATTTGAAGCTGAATTCAAAGAAGCTGTGGCAAGTATTGGTTTTAATTTCAGGGTGGCTAAACCTTATTATCCTGAAGCTGAAGGTATGGTTGAAAAAGGCCATCAAGTTATCAAGAATGCTTCGGTGAAGATGTGTGGAGATAGTGCTGAAAAATGGAGGCATTATTTAGCCTTGTTGTTATTCTCTGATAGGGTCACTGTGAAAAGGAAAACAGGCTATTCTCCTTATGAATTAATGTTTGGTCAGAAAGCTGTTCTACCAGTGGATTTGGAAGCCGCCTCCTATCTTGGCATTGATTGGCATGATGTGTGCTCAACAGAAGATTTGCTCTGTGCCAGGATGCAACAGTTGGAATGTAAAGAGTAATGTCAAGAGAAGACATACTCTAGAATGATGAAGATAAGAAATCAATCAGTCAGATACTGGGACAAGAAGTTGGCTCATAGACTCAGGAATCCCTTGAAACCTGGTTGTTTGGTTTTGGTGTTTAATAGAAGTTTGGAGAGTCAGTGAAGAAAGATGTTTTCTGACAGATGGAATGGACCTTACAGAGTCGTTCTCAGATGTCTGGAGGTTCTTATGTATTGGAATAGTTGGATTTTGCGGTCTTAAAGAAGAGATTGGCTGCTGATAAGTTCAAGAGATTTTACCCTAGAGGCAAAAGAAGTGAAGAAGATTGACTCTGCAATGAGGATAAACTATGGACCATTCATTAATTTTGAATTTTTTTGTGGTGATGCTGTGCATCTGTTTTGTTGGAAACTTTTGTTAGAAGGTACCCATGGGTGGGGCTTCTAGATTTTGCCTTGGTAAATGTGGGGGTGACTGATGGGCTGGCTTCTCTATCAACAGTTACCCCATACTGTCTGTTTCCAACAATTTCTCTTAATTTGGTTGAACCCTAGTATTGGTTTTTGTTCACAGTTTGTAGTCCTCTATGACTATAAACTGAAAATTCTTTTGGTCTTCAAGAGCCGGAGGCTTAACAATTATTGGTTTTGGTTTTTCTGTTGGATGTTGCGTTTCTGTTAGAAGGTACCCAGGGGGAGCTTCTAGATTTTATTTTAGCAAGTGTGAGGGTAACTGATGAGCCGGCTGCTCTGGAGAACAGTTACCCCATAATATCTGTTTCAAGTATTTTTATTGTACTAGTTGAATCCTAGTTCTGGTTTTTGTTATTCAGGTTTTAGCCCACTATGACTTTAAACTGGCTTAGGACTGATTTATTTGATTCCTTGAAGTGGCGGCGGATCACTGGTGGTCTCCCATCATTTTTACTTATTGTAAGGAGCCCACACAGTGATTAATTCTTTGGATTGGACTTTTTTCTTTTTCTTTTTTCTGAATTTTGTGTTCATGGTTGTGTTAGATAGTAGTTTAAGATTATTTTCTTTTTTCTCTTTTTTTTAATTTTTATATGGGGGTTATTAAAATGTAAGAGGTAAAAATCACAAAATTATGGTGTTACCACATCAGGGTCACCTGGATGTGGGCAAGCATTGGTGGGGAAAGGCTCATCAATTGGCCAGGCAATGCTATTTTCTTTTTTTTTATTTCATTTTTTTTCTGTGTTTAATTTTCCAATGTTTTCTTTAACCTCTAATTTTTTTTATCTTAAATCATTTAAAATATATATTTGTGTATCCATATCAAGGTGCACTTGGATGGTGGTAAGGTATCAGGGGATCAGCTCATCAATTAGCTGGGGGATACCATTTGTAATAATTATTTAGTTCATATTATTTTATTCATTTCATTTTAATTTCATTTTCAAATTCTTTTTAGTATGTTAGTAGTTTAGTAGATAAAAATTAAAATTAAAATTAAAATTAAAATTAAAATTAAAATTAAAATTAAAATTAAAATTAAAATTAAAATTAAAATTAAAATTAAAATTAAAATTAAAATTAAAATTAAAATTAAAATTAAAATTAAAATTAAAATTAAAATTAAAATTAAAATTAAAATTAAAATTAAAATTAAAATTAAAATTAAAATTAAAATTAAAATTAAAATTAAAATTAAAATTAAAATTAAAATTAAAATTAAAATTAAAATTAAAATTAAAATTAAAATTAAAATTAAAATTAAAATTAAAATTAAAATTAAAATTAAAATTAAAATTAAAATTAAAATTAAAATTAAAATTAAAATTAAAATTAAAATTAAAATTAAAATTAAAATTAAAATTAAAATTAAAATTAAAATTAAAATTAAAATTAAAATTAAAATTAAAATTAAAATTAAAATTAAAATTAAAATTAAAATTAAAATTAAAATTAAAATTAAAATTAAAATTAAAATTAAAATTAAAATTAAAATTAAAATTAAAATTAAAATTAAAATTAAAATTAAAATTAAAATTAAAATTAAAATTAAAATTAAAATTAAAATTAAAATTAAAATTAAAATTAAAATTAAAATTAAAATTAAAATTAAAATTAAAATTAAAATTAAAATTAAAATTAAAATTAAAATTAAAAAAATAAAAAATAAAAAAAAAATTTTACATATATATCTGTTAGCTGTTATTATTAATTTTTTCTATTTAGTAATTTTTTAAATTCTTTTATTTAATGACGGATGAAGAAGCTTCTGGAGGTTGGTCCAGATGGTGTTGTTGTTTTTTTTCTTGTTTAGATTAGATTAACAACTGTGTTCTTTGTAGTGCAGGCAGCTGGAGAAAGTATACGGGTTATAGTGGTCAGGAACTGGGTCACAAGGTAAATTGTGGGAAGAAGAAAAAGAAGCAGGAATGGAGTGCTGGAAAGTGTGCTTGATATTTTGAGACAACATCCAGTGGTCATCAAGGAGTTGTTTTCTCAGATTCTTCTCAAAATCATTCAATGGACCATGGAGAGCAAAGGCCATAAGCATGTTTGAGCACATCATGCTTAGGTGTTGCTTCATATCAGTGTAATCCAGTGTCAAAGTATTTTTTAGGGGTTGGCTTGTCTCAAATGCAGTTGCAGGAGGTGAGGTTCCAACTAAAGACAGAAGAATTGGTTCAATAATTTTTCTCTGTTGAAGTAATTGAATTTTGTTTTTTTATTTTGGTACTTACAGATTGGGAGTACCTCAAATTTTTAAGCAGCCAGAATCTGGACTGCTGAAGAGTGTTGAATAGGTGTTGTAGGAGGGTCCACCAGATGGAGGTATGGATTTTTGAGGTCATCCTCTGAATAGTGTTGAGAAGATGAAGGAGAGGAAGGAGGTTCCTCTTACCTGGTTGCAGCATCAGGGCTGTTGTTGTTTTTATTGTTTATATTATTGCTTGGTGCAGGTTTGGTAAATGCTGGTAGAGGAGTGCCAGGTTGATTGAGGGAAAGACCAGGAGATGGTGATCTGGTGGATAATTGGGATCTTCTGGATGAAGATCCAGAAGAAAAATAAGTACCAGAGGAATAATTGGTGGCCAGAGGAGAGGTGAAGTTTTTTTCTCCTGAATTAACAGGAGTTTTGAGTTTAGAAGCAGTGTTGGCTGTTCTGGTGTTTGTAGTGGGTCCTTTGGGAAGCTTTATACAGATGCTGGAGTTTCAGGTGTTGATAGAAGAAGAAATGGTTGCAGTAAGCATTACTCTGGGAGCATTAGGAGGTTTTGGTGTGGAGTTATTGGTGTTGGATGGAATTATTTGGTTGTTTTCTGGCTGAAATTGTAAGTTCTGAGCCTGAATTTTGTTTTCTGACACGGCGGGCGGGCCGCCTGGAAGCGGTGCAACAGCATAGGAGCTGATTTTGGCACCATTTTTTTCTGAAGTTGCTGAGAGGAAAGCAGATTCTTGAGAAGATATAGCTGGTTTTTTAGGAATGGTGTTGGAAATGGAACAGTGGGATCTTCTGAAAGGAGCAGAAGACAAAGAGGAAAAAGCAGGTCCAAGCTCTGGTGACCTGGTAGATGATCTGGATATATTTTGGTGTGAAGGTGAAGGCAGAGTTACTGGGTAGTTGAGATCTCTGTCACACCTTTTCTTTTTGGAGTTGCAAGAATCTCAGGCCCTGTTATAGAATTTGGCTTGGGAAGTAGGAAGAGTGAATGTGCAAGGTCTACACATGTGTATTCACTGTTTATAAGCATAGTCCTTAGGAGCAGTGAAGCAGGGAAGGTCCAATGAGTCAAAATTTGGTGATCCGGCCATAACCTGTGAAGGAGCAATAAAGGAAAGATAAGAGATTAATAAACATATTTATCAGTGATGTGTAGATGGTGAAGAAAGTGTGGAAGTTCAGCAGGTTGGCTGCAGAGCATTTTGCATGGAGGCGGCGCAGTCTTTGCTATGCAACAGTCTGTCAAGACTTTAAACTGAACACCAAGCAATCCATCAAGACTTTAAACTGAACAACAAACAGTCCATCAAGACTTTAAAATGAACACCAAACAGTCCTTCAAGACTTTCAACTAAACACCAAAAATTCCTTCAAGACTTTAAATTGAACACTGGCCGTCCGCCAAGACTTTAAACTGAAAATTGTAAGAATTCTGTCAAGACTTTAAACTGAACACTGGACGGATACTCACAAACATCTCCTCCTCTTATGCCAAGACCACTCAGATATCAGGCTTTAACTCATCAATGCTTTCACTAAACACAAAGTCCCTCTTAACACCTCCTCTCTACTTTCTCCCTCTCCCATTATATTAGATGTGGCTAATGGCTTACTAAACACAAAAAAGATTTAAAAATAACTTACCTATCACATGTTAAATTCCTGAATTTCTCTCTCTTTATATAGTTCCTGATCATTGCCCTGATTTTCCTCTACTAGTAATCACCCAGATGTAAATACTCATGCTTGACTGGTCCTTCATGCCTCTTTTTGGGTGAGATTGTATGAAATTAAAAAAAACCATCTATCCTGTCCCATCCACCCAACCACTCAAGGACATATTGGACCCCTGCCAAGCGCTCAAATATCCCCTTATCCTTTTATTTTTGGTGCATATATTTCTTTTCTTTTTTTTTCTGGTTTTCCAATTGTTTTTCTTTCCCACCTTCCACCACCCAGTCAACCATCCGTCCTGTCCCATCCATCCCATCCCATCTACGTCCACCCAACCACTCAAGGCCATATATGAATCCTTCCAAGCCATCAACTTTCCCCTCAGCCTTTTATTTTTGGTGTGTATAAATCCTTATCTTATTTCTGTTTTTCTACTTGTTTTTCTTTCTGGATGGCCATATATTCCTTAATTTAGTGTGAGGTTTATTTTTTGGTTGTTGTGATCCATTATTGGATGCTAACTCTTAATTTGATTTTATTTTTCTAAATCTCTTCAGCTGAAATATTTAGATTTCCTCCCATTGCTACACCTCCAAACTAGCTGGGCAGATTTTGACAATAACTCAAACATTTAGCCCCTCAAACAATGGCACACAAGTTAGCTTCTTTCACCAAAGATGTCACCAACAGTGTCATCGGAAGTATTAACAACACCACTAATGAAAACTTACCTGAACGGAATACCATAAATGTTGAGTTTTTTATTTTCACCAAAAGTAACAAAAAGAATAAACCACGGAAAATCTGGGGGTGAAATGCTAGCGATCCCCTCTCTTTGAAATCCAGAGTGTCTCTTATTATTCCAGGGTTATTCTCACTTTATAACAATATAAAAAATTGTATTGGAAGTACATTTATTCTCAGATTGATTATAGACAGAATATCAACTGATTCCAAACTATGCACAAGATGATACTCCAGAACTTTATTTTGGTCCTCTTTTGAGAACATATTGAGCACAAATTGATCTAACCTAGGCTTATGCATATATAATAATTCAGGATACTTGCTCTATTAAATTTGATAATAAAATAAAATATTGGGAATTTATATAAAAAATAATTATTATGTAAGATATTAAATTATAAATATAGGCATCATAGGAGGGCACTTAATTGAAGTTAATTATACTATGTGACACCTTAATACTGTATCACCCAGTTTGAAACATTTAAAACAAAATGTGTCATGATGGGCAATGAAATTTCTTGGACAGACACTTTCAAAATTAATACTGACCATAATACACAAATATGAAACCTTGGAATCTATCCAACAAATAATTTTCCTTCTGATAAACGGATTTTTCTGAGTTACTCCCTGTTAAAAAGTGTCCTTGTGAGGTTTGTCTGACCTTTGGGGGGATGATTTGGCCACATCAAACTACTTCTATTTCCATGATTGACCAAAACATCATCCTCATTTCCATCTAAAGAGTTTATCTCATCTGACTGTGGCTGATCAAAGGGGTCCACCACAAGTTTAGCCAAAATTTTGGTGAACACTTTTTTGATGGATAGTGACTAACCGGTGCTTTCTGAAATTTTCCACCTGAAGTTATTCTAAACTTCAGGAGGATAAATTTATTATGAATACCAAATTAACTGAAGAATACTTTTGCCCTAGCTACTCTGCATCATAAAAGTGTCCAACTGAGGTTTAGCCATAATTCAGATAGACACTTTTGGAATGGCACAGTCTGATGGGTTTAATATCTATATATGGCAATAAGTATGAGTTTTTTATCAACATGGAACTAGAATTAATTTAATATGGCCAAAGTTTCCACCTGAAGTTTGGCCAAAATACAGGTGGAAATTTTTATGAGGATTACTTGATGAAATGAAGAAGACTTGCAATTACTTTCCATCATAAAATTTTCAAACTTAAGTTTATCAAAAATTGTGGTAACACTTTTGCCAGATCCAGCCATATGGGATCAACTCTCTTTATGGAAATGAGAATCAATTTTTAGTCAATCATGGCATTAGAAGTAATTTGATATGGACAAACTTTCCACCTGATTTTTGGTCAAAAATAAGTTGGAAATGTTTATGAGGAATACTAGATTAACTAAAGACGACTTTCACCCTACTACTGTCCATCATAAAGGTGTCCACCAGAAGAATTCCCAAACTTGTGGTTGACACCCTTGGCCTGGTCTGGCCATATGGGATCAATTCTGCATATGGAAATAAGGATGTAATTTGGTCAATCATGGTACTAGAAGTAATTTGATATAGACAAAGTGACCAACTAAATATTGGAAACAAATAAGTTGAAAACTTCATTTAGTTTTTCAAAAAATCAAATTAAGTACAATTTTATTCCTGATGGTGCCCATTTTATCCAAAACCTCTTCTGAGCCTTGAAAGTAGGCATTTAGCTTGAATTTTTAATTTCATATAAAATCCCTTTTATTCAACCTATTTCTTTTTATCCCTTTTTATTCTTTTAGATATCAATTAATTTTATATAAAATAAATAATTTTCATAATTTTTTACCTGTATTTAATAAAATTATTAAAGGTTTAACATCACCCTGTAAGAATTTGGCACATGTTTTTTTTGCTATACTAATTAAAATAATAATATACTGGTGACAAAAAATTGATCAAATGATAAAATATTAATAAAACAGGAAGATCAAATACCAGTGGATATGTTTTAAAAAAATACCAGTTGCACTGAAGAAAGCCTGCACCCTAGATACTTACCTTCAAAAAAGTGTCCAGCACAAGTTCTGCCAGACTTGTGCTGGACACTTTTGGTCAGTTGCAGTCATATGAGATCAATTCTCGCTATGGCAATGAAAAAAATTATTTTATAAAAAACTTCACTAGAAGTAGTTTTATATAGCCAAATTTTCCACCTAGAGTTCATCCAAACCACAGGTGCACAATTTTTTATCTTTAAAAAAAAGTAAATTTAGTACAATTTATCCCTGATAGCTATCATTTGCTTCAACACCTCTACTGGCTTTTGATAGTAGGAATATTACTTGGATTTCTTTTTTCATATTTGATCCCTTTAACTTAATTTTTTATTCCTCATATTACTTTTGGATATCAATTAATAATTTTTAAAATAAATTATTTAAATATTTTTATACATTTATTTAATAATATTATAAATGGTGTAACATCACCTGGTATGCATTTGGCACATGAGTTTTTTCTATACTTATAAAATTAATAATATAATGGTGACCAAAAATTAATCAAATGATATTTATGAGTGAGGCACTAAGATAAAATACCGGTAGACATGTTTGTAAGAAATACTAGATGAACTGAAGAAAAATGCTACCCTAGCTACTCTCTATCATAAAAGTGTCCAGCACAAGTTTGGCCGAACTTGTGCTGGACACTTTTGGTCAGGTGCAGTCAGATGGGAGCAATTCTCTCTATGGAAATGAAGAGAAATTTTTGATAAATAATTACAATAGAAGTAGTGTGATATGGCAAAATTGTCATCCTGAAGTTATGGTAAAGCTCAAGTGGATTTTTATTTCATTTTTACAAAAAAGAAGATTTAGTGCAAGTTTAGTCTTGATTGTGCTAATGTCATGCGCCACGTGACACTCGAGGAAAAATTAGCTCATTAAATCAATAATAAGAGGCTCAAATCCATACTCAAAGCGCAGAAAGAAATTCTCCATAGCAACTGTGACTTTCCTTTGTGTACTCGCTATCCAACCGCGCTAGCCTAAACTCTAAATATAAATTAGTCAATATCTCAATAGTATGTCTCAATCTTTTCTTCAATAAGAAACTCACAGCGTAATAGTCAATGTAATGGTGCACTAAAAGGTTTATTAAATGTCTGTGAATTATTAAAAGGGGTAGTGAGCATGGACAGAATGGATAGTGGAGGATTAAGGGGTTAACGCATGTTAGTGAGGAGGGTCCAGGTGTAATGGATGTATTTTTTGGTCTGTGGTGTGTGGAATAGTGGATGGGTATGAGGTCAATGCGAGGAGGAGTAAAGGATATAAAAGGGGTTGGGTTTTTGGTTTGATATTCCTTAGAATTAAATTATAAAACGTATTTATAGTTAAATAGTGGTAAATCTTTTAAGTTAAATCATTATTATTATATCTTTCTTTATTTTATCAATAATCATTTCTAAATCCTAAATCTTTGATTGTTGAGTTCCAACCCTTCTTAAGATCTTAAGAATATTAATATTACCTTTCAACTATATTAGAATCCTTCTTAAACATAACTCAAAGCAGTAGTTCTACCTTCGAATCATCTTCGAATCATTCCTCGGTACTTTGAAGAAGTCTCTAAACTCCTCATCTCACTTATAGGAACATCCTCGACCTTGTGAGTAGGTCTTCCGGTGACAGTATAATTTAATTCTCCGTAGTTCTCATTCTTTGCACTACTACGTCCCTTTTCAGGTTTTTTCTCTAAATTCTTAAAATGGCACCTGTTCAGCGCACTCCTCGTACGGGCGCTACTACTAGAGCTCGTTCCAGAGGCAGGCCAACAGCCACTTGGCCTGTTTCCCGCACTCACTCCTTGGAGCCACTCGACCTTAGGGAACGGCAACATTCAGTCCAATCTGTAGAAGACATCCCACAAGATTTTAATGATTCTAGTGATGATGAAGAAGGAGAAGATACAATGCACGAGGCACCATCTGCCCCTGCTAATCACCCTTCTGCTCAACCTTCAGAACCTGGACCATCTAATTCACTGGAATATTTCATGAGACTTTTCATGAAGACTCTTTCAAATACAATATCTTCAGAGGGATCTAAATTCAAAACTCCTTCTATGAAGTCTCCTGATAAATTCTATGGAGAACATCCAGACAAATTGTGACCCTTCTTTCAAACCTGCAAGCTCCTGTTTCATAATGACCCTCAAACCTTCAATAATGACCGATCGAAGGTTGTTTATGCTTCTTCATTCCTGGCCGGAAAAGCAGCAAGATGGTTAGAACCTTATCTTCTCATGCTCTCTTTGACCAAAACCCACTTAATTATTAATAACTGGGAAAAGTTTGAAGACCAACTCTTCACGTTGTTTGGTGACCCTAATGAAACTGACAACGCCGAAATTGAACTTGATTTTCTTCGCATGAGTGATAATGGGAAAGCCTCTGAATATATCTCAAACTTCAGAGCGCTTCAAACTCGAGTAGGTTGGAATGATGCTGCCCTTAAGTATCATTTCAAAAAAGGACTTCCTTCGAGGATTATGGATCAGTTAAATCTTCACAGTCTGAAGATGACTACTTTAACTGATTTAATGGATCGAACCCTCAAACTCAACGGTGTTTACCAAGGACAACTTCAACATCGTCAATACGCCAACAAATCTCAAGGCCTAAATTTTAAATCGGGACCTTCTTCCCACCCACGAAAAACTCAATCCTCATCGACTCAATCCAAATCTATTAAGGGAAAGGACAAACCTTGACCGAAAAGCTCGACCTCAGGCAATATCAGTAAAGTACTGGATCCTAAAGGGGAACTTAAAGAAGCTGATAGGAAGAGGCGAGCAGATAATGGGTTATGTATGTATTGTGGGGGTAAGCACAAGCTGGAAGATTGTGTAAAATTGAAGGAAAGAGAAGGTACTAGTTCAAAGTCAAAAAACTAGTAGATAGTTTACTTGTGTGCAAAGCAAACTATCTTATCTCTCCCAGTGCAAAAAACCTCCATGTCTTAAGGACTGGAGTTGCCTTAAATTGCTTGAGATTCATTCTTTTTAAGGAGGATATCCCCTTCAGTTGTCTTATAGATTCTGGAGCTTCAATTTCTTTTGTCAGTTTATCTTTTGCCAAGAAGTTACAACTGACATTTACAGATATCAATCGAACTCCAATTCATTTGGTCGAATCAGAGGAACCCAAATATTGGGTCAGTAAGAAAGTTTTATTGGTTTTCACCTTTCTGAACTTTCCCCCCTTCGAGTGGGAATTATCAGTCTTGGATGCCCCAAGGATGGACAATACCATTCTTGGCCATGACTTTTTAATGCATTGTAATCCTGAAATTGATTGGACACGGGGATTGATCACCCCACGGACTAAGTATATTTCTGATTCTTCAATGCATGTCAATAGGGAGTTAAACAACCTGCCTGACAACGTCCTGCTAGAGGACAAATCTCTACCAGATGACTTGCAAGCATCTGATCTTTCTTTAAATGAGCAATTGGCTAACCCTTCTAGCTCAATGACTTCACTTGAAGAGGATCTAAATTTCCTCAAAGTAATCGAATTATGCTCTCTCAATTCTGGTCTTCCATTGACAGATTCTCTCCAAGATGATGAGGACAACCAAATTGACGTTGAAGCCATTAAATCAACTCTACCAGAAATCTATAATGATTTCCTTGATGTTTTTTCAATCCACAAGGCCGATAAGTTACCACCTCATTGACCCTACGATCATCAGATAGAGTTAATAGGCCCAGTACCTCCGGCAGGTCCTGTCTATTCTTTATCAAAGGACAAATCTCAAGTTCTTTGAGACTACATTTCAGAGAATGTAGCTGAAGGTTTCATCAGAGCCAGTAAATCTCCAACCGGCTCCCCTGTTCTCTTTGTAAAAAAGAAGGATGGTAGTCTAAGATTGTGTGTTGACTATAGAAAGCTCAACACAGTCACTAAGAAGAATGCATACCCTGTTCCTCCTATGTCATTACTTCTTACCCTTTTTAATGGTGCTAATTTCTTTTCTAAAATTGATCTTAGAGGCGCTGAAAATCTTATTCGCATTGCGGAAGGTCATGAACCACTGACTGCAATGCGCACTAGATTTGGTAGTTATGAATATTTAGTTATGCCTTTTGGCTTGTGTAAGGCACCATCAACTTTTCAAAAATTTGTCAATGACATCTTTCAAGATGTTGTCAAACAATTTTTTGTTGTCTATTTAGATGATATTTTAATTTTCTCAAAGACACTAGATGAACATATTCATCATGTTCCACAGGTTCTAAATCGACTTCGAGATCACGGTCTCTACGCCAAGCACAATAAATGTGAATTCCATCTTAAATCAATTGATTTTTTGGGGTTTACGTTGTCCACTGACGGTTTAGTCATGGATGACAAAAAAGTCCAGAAAATCCTGGAATGGCCTGAGCCCAAAAACATTAAATCACTCCAAGGATTTTTGGGTTTTGCAAACTTCTATAGAAGATTTATTAAAGATTACTCTAAAACTATTTCCAATCTTACTTCTCTTCTTAGAAAAGATATTCATTTTGTTTTTACTTCCACAGCACGAAAGGAATTCGAAGCATTGAAGACTGCATTTAACACAGCTCCAATTCTTCGACACTTTGATCTTTCTGCTTTGACAATCGTCAAGACAGATGCGAGCAATTATGCTATCACAGGGGTCATTTCTCAATTAAATACTGAAACAAAATTGTTTCAACCTGTTGCTTTTAAGTCACGCAAACTCATTTCAGCAGAACTAAATTATGAAATTCATGACAAAGAGCTTTTAGCTATTATTCCCTGTCTTTAAAAATGGTGCTCTTTTCTTCTCAGCCTGGATAGTCCTTTTCAAATTTTAACAGACCATAATGCTTTGAAATACTTCATGTCTTCCAAAGTGTTAACCAGGCATCAAGCCAGGTGGGCTGATTTCTGTCTGAATTTCCTTTTTCTATTTCCTATCGCCCAGGTAAGAACTGCATTGTCCCAAATATCTTGTCACGTCGGGACAACGTTTACCCACAGCGGGGGGACGCATTTGTTGACAAGAACCCAGCAAATGTGAAATAAATCTTCAACAAATCAATGTTAACGACTCATCAACTTAATTCGATGACGATTCAATCCTTTCAAAATCTACTATCCAACATCCTTGAAGCTCAGTAAAAGGACAATTATTTTTTAGGTTTAAAAGACAAAATACTCTCAAAGCAAGGGGCCAAAAGATTTAGTATTGAATCAGGTCTATTAGTTTTTGAGGGTAGAGTAGTCATACCCGACAAAAATGAGATAAAATTATGGATTTTCAATAGTCGACATGATTCTCCATTAGCTGGTCATTTTGGGGTTGATAAAACCTACCAATTAATAGCAAGGGATTTCTTCTGGCCAGGTATGACCAGAGAAATCAAGGCCTATATAAAAGCTTGTTACAAATGTAATAGGAATAAGGCTCCCCTTCACCGGAAGTATGGGTTGCTTCAACCACTTCCTATTCCCTCTAAACCTTTTGAATCTTTATCGATGGATTTTATTTCTCAACTTCCTTTTTCTAATAATTTTGATGCCATATTAGTAATACTAGATAGATTTTCAAAAATGTCTATTTTTATTAAAACCACTACTACTGCTACTGCAGAAGATTTTTTAAAATTGTTTCTAGAATATGTATTTTCCAAACACGGCTTACCTAATGATATTATTTCAGATAGAGGCTCACTGTTTGTATCCACATTCTGGACTCAACTGTGTTGAAAACTCAGTATCACGAGGAACCTCTCCACAGCCTATCATCCTGAAACTGATGGGCAAACAGAAAGGGTCAACCAAATCCTCGAACAATACCTTCAAATGTATGTCAGTTACCAAGAAGACGATTGGACCACATGGTTACCATTGGCCGAATTTGCTTAAAAAAACTCGACTCATTCTTCAACACAACAATCTCCTTTCGAAACTGTTTATGGAAGACATCCTCGATTTAACTCATTCCATGTAGGAACTAGTCATCCTGCAGAACATTATCTTCAAACCATATCACGACTCCAAGAAGAACTTAAATCAAATTTGGAATTAACAGTTCGAAGGTACAAGGAACAGGCCTACAAACATTGACAAACTGCTCCCTCTTTTAAACCAGGCAACAAAGTATGGCTCGACGCACGAAACATTCGACCGACTCGACCATCAAAGAAACTGGCTGAAAAACGCTTGGGGCCATTTGAAATCGACTCTGAAGTCTCTAAAACTGCATTTCGACTCAATTTACCTCCTAAATGGCAGGCTATTCACCCTGTTTTTCACGTATCTCTTCTGGAACTGGCTCGAGAAATATACCCGGGCAAGAACCAACCTCCTCCGGAACCGGTTGAAGTAGAAGACCATCTAGAGTGGGAAGTAAGCCGTATCCTTGATTCAAGAATGTGCAAAGGGAAACTTCAATACCTCGTGGAATGGGAAGGCTTCCTCGATGACTCAGACAAAACATCCTGGGAACCAGCCATCAATGTTTCCAACGCCCTGTCACCGGACGTCCTACGCACAAGGTCGAGGATGTTCCTGAAAGTGAGATGAGGGATTTAGAAACTTCTTCGAAGCACAGAGGAATGATTCGAGGAAATTATTCGAAGGTCACTCGAAGTAATAGCTATAGGTTCGAGGTTTGTTCGAGAAGAATTATGAACTAGTTCCAAGGTAATAATAATTCTTAAAATCTCACGAAGGGTTGGAAACTCAATAGTCAAAGATTTAGGATTTAGAAATGAATATTGAGAAGGTAAAAGAAAGATACAATAACAATGTTTTAACTTTTAAGGTTTTTCCACTATTAATGTAAATACGATATTATAATTTAATTCTAAGGAATATCGAACCAAATACCCAACTCCTTTTATATCCTTTGTTCCTCCTCGCATTGACCTCCCTTCCATCGCAGTATGCCCATTCCATTGACCATTACTAACATACACTTAGACCCTCTTCACTAAATATCCGTCCATGCTCAATATACCCCTTTTTAATTAATTAACAAAACTTTAATGAAAAAACTACTACTGTACTATTTCGTTGATCCTAGCGCTGTGCGTCACTTATTGAAAAGGACTAAGGTACCCTATTGGGAGATTGACTAATTTAGATTTAGAGTTTAGGCTAGCGCAGTTAAATAGTAAGTACACAAAGGAAAAATCGCAGTTGCTATAGAGAATTGCTTTCTGCACTTCGAGTATAGATGTAGGACTCGATATTATTGATTTATTGAGTTAATTTTGCCTCGAGTGTCACGTGGCGCGTGACAGATGCCCGGGTATAAGAACGCGAATTCCGTTGAGCTTGAACCATCTTCCCACACTAATTTCACTTGTCTAATACTTTTTTCCCGCATCTCTCAATTATTTATTTTATAATGAACTGCCCTACCCCCACACCCACGCCTCCACACCCTAAAGCGGATGGGGGAATAATCACACGACAGTTTTCACGGACTTGCACGGCTTGTGAAAACATGGAATATTTCTGTGTCAAAAGTACGGCGACTCGAGGCCCTCGCCAGAAATACGAGTTTTGCCGTTGGCGGCGAGTGGCGTGCGATGCGTTGACGAAGAACGCGCAAATCGAAAATCGATTCACAAAAACAAAATTTTGGGTAGTTCCAAAGACTAAAGAGGTGGTCGAAGACATTTGGGATGTCTCGATCAAAGATGAACAATTGGTGGGGGAAAATGATAAGGAGATGAACAACAAGATCTCAACCTGGGTAACCCAGGCCACGAGTTTGAAGCGAGGTGTCGAGGAAGAGGTCGATGAATTGGTGGAGGAGGATGAAGATGAAGTCCCTGTTCCAGGGCGGGCACCCAAGAAACGTCGGGTGGTCATCAAGGACGATGAGGAAGAGAGAGAGGTAGAAGTCGGAGTGGTGCCCAGGTTATTTCTGGAGCCTGATCCCATCTTTGAGGTAAGTTTTAATTGTTTTATTTCAACGATGAAGTTACTGATGAGTCGCGTTTTAGACATCGAATAACCTGGAAGAGCCGATTGCGGAACCTGTGCCGGTTATACCAACTGAGGCAAACCCTCTGGCCACGGAAGTGGTTGAAGAGCCCGAAGACACCCTGGACCAGGTGTGGTCGAAGAAACCTCGTCAAGGTCGACGAGTAAGGTTGGCGGAAGAACTATGTGGGGAGGTCGACGCTATTATTGACGCTGCTTCCTTCGACGTGGCGGAGGAGCTCTTGGAGATTGGAGAGGTGGTTCCGGTAGGAGAGGAGGAGGTATTTGATAAATGCAGGAAGGAGATAAGGGTAGTTTTGGAGAAAATGAAAAGATTGGTTCGAGAAAAATTAAAAGAAAAAATATGAAAATGAAAAGGAGATGGAAAGAAGTAGAAGAAAAAATTGTATTTTAGTTTTATTTTATTTTTATTTTATTTTATTATTAGTATTATTTTTTTTTATATATTGTAGGTGAATGTTGTTAATTTTACAAGATTTGAGAAAGAGAAAAAGAATAGAAAGAAAAAAGGTTGTTTTAATTGAAGGAAGTTTTAGTGTTTTTAAAAGGAAAACTTTTATGTGAGAAAAGAGAGAGAAAAAAAAACGGTTTTGTGATTGAGATGAGTTGTTAAATTGAGGATTTTTTTTTTTTTTTTTTTTTTAAAGAAATTTTAGTTTGAAAAAAAAGAGGAGAAAGAAAAGAAAAAAAAAACAAAGGGTAGAATTTAAGAGAGTTTGAAAAGAAGATTTATTTGTTTCGAAGAATTATTATAGGGAGATTCAGGGGTTGAAGTTAAGTTCGAGGAAATGGTCATGCCATACAGGATTTGATGATTCGAAGAAAAGAAAGTCTTTAAAAGAGAAAATAAAAAAATTTTTTAAAGAGAAAATTTTGAAGAGAATTTTAAATTTAAGAAAAGAATGTATTTAAAAAATTGAAAAAAGAAAAGAAGAAAATATTTAGAGAGATTTATGAGTTTTTTATTTTATTTTATTATTCTATTTTATTTTATTTTATTTTATTTAATTTAATTTAATTTAATTTTATTTTATTTAATTTTAAATTTTATTTTATTTTATTTTTTTTTGTTGTATTTAATTTTAATTTTGATTTTATTTTTGGTTGGTTTTGGAGGAAATTTATAGAAGGAGAAGAAAGAAAAAGAAGAGAGAAAAAAGAAAACAAGGCTAAGAAATTTAAGAGGTGTTTTAGATTTTAAAGAAAGAAAGAAAAGAAAAGAAAATTTTAAATAAAGAAATTTTAAGGTTTTGGTTTTAAAGGATATTTCGAATGAAAAGATTTTAGGAGTTCAGGAGCATTGGAAACATTGATGGCTGGTTCCCAGGATGTTTTGTCTGAGTCATTGAGGAAGCCTTCCCATTCCACAAGGTATTGAAGTTTCCCCTTGCGTATTCTTGAATCAAGGATACGACTTACTTCCCACTCTAGATGATCTTCTACTTCGACCGGTTCTGGAGGGGGTTGGTTCTTGCCCGGGTATATTTCTCGAGCCAGTTCCAGGAGAGATACATGGAAAACAGGGTGAATCGCCTGCCATTTAGGAGGTAACTTGAGTCGAAATGCAGTTTTAGAGACTTCAGAGTCGATTTCGAATGGTCCCAAGCGCTTTTCAGCCAGTTTCTTTGATGGTCTTGTTGTTCGGATGTTTCGTGCATCGAGCCATACTTTGTCGCCTGGTTTAAAGGAAGGAGCAGATTGTCGATGTTTGTTGGCCTGTTCCTTGTATCTTCGAATCGCTGATTCCAAATTTGTTTTAAGTTCTTCTTGGAGTCGTGATATAGTTCGAAGATAATGTTCTGCAGGATGATTAGTTCCTACAAGAATTGAGTTGAATCGAGGATGTCGTCCATAAATGGTTTCGAAGGGAGATTGTCGTGTCGAAGAATGAGTCGAGTTATTATAAGCAAATTCGGCCAATGGTAACCATGTGGTCCAATCGTCTTGTTGGTAACTGACATACATTCAAAGATATTGTTCGAGGATTTGGTTAACTCTTTCTGTTTGACCATCGGTTTCAGGGTGATAGGCCGTGGAGAGATTCCTCGTGATATTGAGTTGTCGACACAGTTGGGTCCAGAATGTGGATACAAACAATGAGCCTCTATCTGAAATAATGTCATTTGGTAAGCCGTGTTTAGAAAATACATATTCTAGAAACAATTTTGACAAATCTTCTGCTGAAGCAGTAGTAGTGGTTTTAACAAAAATAGACATTTTTGAAAATCTATCTACTATTACTAATATAGCATCAAAATCATTAGAAATAGGAAGTTGAGAAATGAAATCCATCGATAAAGATTCCCAAGGTTTAGAGGGAATAGGAAGTGGTTGAAGCAACCCATGCTTCCGGTGACGGGGAGCCTTATTCCTATTACATTCGTAACAAGCTTTTATATAGGCCTTGATTTCCTTGGTCATACCTGGCCAGAAGAAATCCCTCGCTATTAACTGGTAGGTTTTATCAACCCCAAAATGACCAGCTAACGGAGAATCATGTCAACTATTGAAAATCCATAATTTTATCTCATTGTTGTCGGGTATGACTACTCTACCTTCGAAGACTAATAGACCTGATTCAATACTAAATCTTTTGGCCCCTTGCTTCGAGAGTATTTTGTCTTTTAACCCTAAACAATAATCGTCCTTCGACTGAGCTTTGAGGATGTTGGATAGTGGATTTCGAAAAGATTGAATTGTCATCGAATTAAGTTGATGAGTTGTTAACATTGATTCGTTGAAGATTGATTGCACATTTGCTGGGTTCTTGTCAGCAAATGCGTCCCCCGCTGTGGGTAAACGTCGTCCCGACGTGACAAGATATCTGGGACAATGCAGTTTTTTCCTGGGCGATAGGAAATAGAGAAAGAAAATTCAGAAAAAAGTTCAGCCCACCTGGCTTGACGCCTGGTTAACACTTTAGAAGACATGAAGTATTTCAAAGCATTGTGATCAGTTAAAATTTGAAAAGGACTATCTAGGCTGAGAAGAAAAGAACGCCATTTTTTAAGACAATGGATAATAGCTAAAAGCTCTTTGTCATGAATTTCATAATTTAATTCCGCGGCTATGAGTTTGCGTGACTCAAAAGCAACAGGATGAAACAAATTTGTTTCAGGATTTAATTGGGAGATGACCCCTGCAATAGCATAATCGCTCGCATCTGTCTCAACTATTGTCGAGGCCGAAGGATCAAAATGCCGAAGAATTGGGGCTGTGGTGAACGCCGTTTTTAGTGCTTCGAATTCCTTTCGCGCTGTAGAAGTAAAAACAAAAGGAATATCTTTTCTAAGAAGAGAAGTAAGATTGGAAATAGTTTTAGAGTAATCTTTAATAAATCTTCTATAGAAGTTTGCAAAACCCAAAAATCCTTGGAGTGATTTAATGTTTTTGGGCTCAGGCCATTCCAGGATTTTCTGGACTTTTTTGTCATCCATGACTAAACCGTCAGTGGACAACGTAAACCCCAAAAAATCAATTGATTTAAGATGGAATTCACATTTATTGTGCTTGGCGTAGAGACCGTGATCTCGAAGTCGATTTAGAACCTGTGGAACATGATGAATATGTTCATCTAGTGTCTTTGAGAAAATTAAAATATCATCTAAATAGACAACAACAAATTGTTTGACAACATCTTGAAAGATGTCATTGACAAATTTTTGAAAAGTTGATGGTGCCTTACACAAGCCAAAAGGCATAACTAAATATTCATAACTACCAAATCTAGTGCGCATTGCAGTCAGTGGTTCATGACCTTCCGCAATGCGAATAAGATTGTAAGCGCCTCTAAGATCAATTTTAGAAAAGAAATTAGCACCATTGAAAAGGGTAAGAAGTAATGACATAGGAGGAACAGGATATGCATTTTTCTTTGTGACTGTGTTGAGCTGTCTATAGTCAACACACAACCTAAGACTACCGTCCTTCTTTTTTACAAAGAGGACTGGGGAGCCGGTTGAAGATTTACTGGCTCTGCTGAAACCTTTGGCTACATTCTCTGCAATGTAGTCTCGAAGAACTTGAGATTCGTCCTTCGATAGAGAATAGACAGGACCTGCCGGAGGTACTGGGCCTATTAACTCTATTTGATGGTCGTAGGGTCGATGAGGTGGTAACTTATCGGCCTTGCGGATTGAGAAAACATCAAGGAAATCGTGGTAGATTTCCGGTAGAGTTGATTTAATGGCTTCAAAGTTGATTTGGTCATCCTCTTCATCTTCGAGAGAATCTGTCGAGGTGATACCTGTATTGAGAGAGCATAATTCGATTACTTCGAGGCAATTTAAATCCTCTTCAAGTGAAGTCATCGAGCTAGAAGGGTTGGCCAATTGCTCATTTAAAGAAGGTACAGATGCTTGCAAGTCATCTGGCAGAGATTTGTCCTCTAGCAGGACGTTGTCAGGCGGGTTGTTTAACTCCCTATTGACCTGCATTAAAGAATCAGAAATATACTTAGAGCGTGGGGTGATCAATCCCCGGGTCCAATCAATTTCGGGATTCCAATACGTTAAAAAGTCATGGCCAAGAATGGTATCGTCCATCCTTGGGGCGTCCAAGACCGATAATTCCCACTCGAAGGGGGGAAAATTCGGAAAGTTGAAAACCCATAAAACTTTCTTACTTACCCAATATTTGGGTTCCTCTGATTCGACCAAATAGATGGGAGTTCGATCGATATCTGTAAATGTTAGTTGAAGCTTCTCGGCAAAAGATAAACTAACAAAAGAAATTGAAGCTCCAGAGTCTATAAGACAACTGAAGGGGATATCCTCCTTAAAAAGAATGAATCTCAAGCGGTTTAAGGCAACTCCAGTCCTTAAGACATGGAGGTTCTGTGCACTGGGAGAGATAAGATAGTTTGCTTTGCACACAAGTAAACTATCTACTAGTTTTTTGACTTCGAACTAGTACCTTCTCTTTCCTTCAACTTTACACAGTCTTCCAACTTGTGCTTACCCCCACAATACATACATAACCCATTATCTGCTCTTCTCTTCCTCTCAGCTTCTTTATGTTCCCCTTTAGGATCCAGTACTTTGCTGATATCGCCTGGGGTTGAGCCTTTTGGTCGAGTTTTATCCTTTCCCTTATTGGGTTTGGATTGAGTTGAGGAGGATTGATTTGGTCGTGGGTGTGAAGAAGGTCCCGATTTAAAATTTAGGCCTTGAGATTTGTTGGCATATCGACGATGTTGAAGTCGTCCTTGATAAACGCCGTCAAGTTCGAGGGTTCGATCCATTAAATCCGTTAAAGTAGTCATCTTCTGACCGTGAAGATTTAATTGATCCAGAATCCTCGAAGGAAGTCCTTTCTTGAAATGATACTTAAGGGCAGCATCATTCCAACCTACTCAAGTTTGAAGTGCTCTGAAGTTCGAGATATATTCAGAGGCTTTACCATTATCACTCATGCGAAGAAAATCAAGTTCAATTTCTGCGTTGTCCGTTTCATTAGGATCCCCAAACAACGTAAAAAGTTGGTCTTCGAACTTTTCCCAATTATTGATAAGTAAGTGGGTTTCTGTCGAAGAAAGCATGAGTAGATAAGGTTCGAACCATCTTGCTGCTTTCCCGGCTAGGAATGAAGAAGCGTAAACAACCTTTGATCGGTCGCTGTTAAAGGTTCGAGGGTCATTATGGAACAGTAGCTTGCAGGTTTGCAAGAAGGGTCGCAATCTGTTGGGGTGATCTCCGTTGAATTTGTCAGGAGATTTCATAGAAGGAGTTTTGAACTTAGATCCCTCTGAAGACGTTGGATTTGAAAGGGTTTTCATGAAAAGTCTCATGAAATCTTCCAGAGAGTTAGATGGTCCCGGTTCTGAGGATTGGCCAGAAGGGTGATTGGCAGGGGCGGATGGTGCCTCATGCATTGTATCCTCTCCTTCTTCTTCATCACTAGAATCCTCAAAATCTTGTGGAATGTCTTCTACAGATTGAACTGAGTGTTGCCGTTCCCTAAGGTCGAGTGGTTCCAAAGAGTGAGTGCGAGAAACAGACCTTGTGGCTGTTGGCCTGCCTCTAGCGCGAGCTCTAGTAGTAGCGCCCGTAGGAGGAGTGCGTTGAACAGGTGCCATTTAAAATTTTTAGAAGCACCTAAAAAAGACGTAGTAGTGCAAAGAATGAGAACTATGGAGAATTAAATTATACTGTCACCGGACGACCTACGCACAAGGTCGAGGATGTTCCTGAAAGTGAGATGAGGGATTTAGAAACTTCTTCGAAGCACAGAGGAATGATTCGAGGAAATTATTCGAAGGTCACTCGAAGTAATAGCTATAGGTTCGAGGTTTGTTCGAGAAGAATTATGAACTAGTTCCAAGGTAATAATAATTCTTAAAATCTCACGAAGGGTTGGAAACTCAATAGTCAAAGATTTAGGATTTAGAAATGAATATTGAGAAGGTAAAAGAAAGATACAATAACAATGTTTTAACTTTTAAGGTTTTTCCACTATTAATGTAAATACGATATTATAATTTAATTCTAAGGAATATCGAACCAAATACCCAACTCCTTTTATATCCTTTGTTCCTCCTCGCATTGACCTCCCTTCCATCGCAGTATGCCCATTCCATTGACCATTACTAACATACACTTAAACCCTCTTCACTAAATATCCGTCCATGCTCAATATACCCCTTTTTAATTAATTAACAAAACTTTAATGAAAAAACTACTACTGTACAATTTCGTTGATCCTAGCGCTGTGCGTCGCTTATTGAAAAGGACTAAGGTACCCTATTGGGAGATTGACTAATTTAGATTTAGAGTTTAGGCTAGCGCAGTTAAATAGTAAGTACACAAAGGAAAAATCTCAGTTGCTATGGAGAATCGCTTTCTGCGCTTTGAGTATAGATGTAGGACTCGATATTATTGATTTATTGAGTTAATTTCGCCTCGAGTGTCACGTGGCGCGTGACACGCCCCTGAACTCCTAAAATCTTTTCATCTTAAATATCCTTTAAAACCAAAACCTTAAAACTCCCTTTTACTTTTTTCTTTGTCTTTTTTTTCTTTTTTTTTCTTTTTCTCTTTTCTTTTTTTTTCTATTTTTAAAAATCTAAAACATCTTTTCTTCTAAAAAATTCTTTTAATTTTGTTTTCTTCTTTATTCTTTTTCTTTTCAAAATTGTTCAACCTTTTTTAAAAATAAAAATAAAATAAAAATAAAATAAAATAAAACAAATAAAAATAAAATAAAATAAAAATAAAATAAAATAAAACAAATAAAATTAAAATCTTTTTCTTTAAAAGTTTACTTCTTTTTCTTTTTCCTTCTCAATTTTCTATATACATTCTTTCTTTAAAATTTTCTTTTCCTCGTACTATCAAAATACTTCACGAACATTACACGACCATCTTTCTTGAACTTCACTTTAACCTCTAAATCACTCTTTTAAATTCTTCGAACAAATTACTTCTTTCTTTCATAATCCTCTTAAAATTTTTTCTTTTTCTTTTCTTTCTTTTCTTTTTCAAATAACTAAAATCTCTCAAATCATCAATTAATAAACTTAAATAACAAATTTTTTCTTTTCAATAAAATTTTATTTTACAACACAATTATTTCAATCAATTATTTTTTTTTATTTCATTCTTTCCTCTTACTTAATTCTTTTTCTTTTCAAACTTTAAAACTAAAACTCCTTCTATCAAATATTCTGTCTTTTCCTCTCTCATTTAAACTTCTTCTTTCAAAATTTTAAAACAAACTTCTATTTAAATATTTTTCTTTCTTTTTTTTTTCTTCTCTCAAAATCGTATATAAAAAAAATAAAATAAAATATTAAAATTTTTCATAAAACAAGAAAATAAAAATACAAATTTTTTTCTTTTATTTTCTCTTTATCTTCTCCCAAACCAATCCCTTCATCTTCTCCAAAATTTCCCTTATCTCCTTTCTACATTTTTCAAAATTCTCCCCCTCTCCTACCGGAATCAATTCTCCAAGTTCCGGTAGCTCCTCGGCTACGTCAAAGGAAGCGGCATCGACAATATTATCGATTTTGCCGCTCAAGTATTCAATAAATTTCGCTCGTCAAACCTGACAAGGCTTCTTTGACCATACCTGATCGAGGGTTTCTTCAATCTCCTCCCTTGAGGAAATCGCCGGTAATCTATCTTCAACCGACACTGCCACTTCCACAGCAGTGGGTTCCACAAGGGTCGCTTCTACATTTGAAGCTTCCGCCGTAGGGACTTCAAGGATGACGTCTGAATTCTAAAACAAGACCATCAGTACCTAAATTTCTATAATATCATGGAATAGACTTACTTCAAAGATAGGGTCAACCTCCAAAAATAATTTTGGAGTGACCTTCACCGCCATATCCCTCTCATCTTTGTCATCTTTGATGACCACCCGACGTTTTTTCGGAGTCCTCCTCGAGATGGGAATCTCCTCTTCCTCCTCGACCAATTCGTCGACTTCCTCTTCTACTACTCCCTTGTTACTCACATCCTGAGTCACCCAGGTTGCCACATCATCCTCAACCTCCTCCTCACTCTCCCCCAACAATTGATTGTTTGACTACTTCCTTTGTCTTAAGGATTACCCAGTATTTTGTTTTAGTGAACCGACTCTCGATATCAGCATTCTTTGACAAGGTGTCACACACCACCCTTCTCCATCGGCAAAATTTGCACTTCTGGCGAGGCCCTTGTGTAGCCATGCTTTCCACGCAAAAATATTCCATTGACTCGCAGGCCGTGCAAGTCTTGGTAAACTGTGGGGTAACAATACCCCCATCTGCTTTAGGGTGTGGGGAAATCCATCATAGTGAGTTAAAAAAAATATAATAATATCTAATAAAGAAGGAAGGGAAATTAGTGTGGGAAGTAGGTCTTACACTCAACGGAGCTCGCGTTCTTATACCCAGGCATCTGTCACGTGCCACGTGACACTTGAGGAAAAAGTAGCTCATTAAATCAATAATAAGAGGATCAAATCCATACTCGAAGCGCAGAAAGCAATTCTCCATAGCAACTGCGACTTTCCTTTGTGTAATTGCTATCCAACCGCGCTAGCCTAAACTCTAAATCTAAATTAGTCAATATCTCAATATTGTGTCTCAGTCTTTTCTTCAATAAGCAACACATAGCGCAATAGTCAATGTAATGGTGCACTAAAAGGTTTATTAAATGTCTGTGAATTATTAAAAGGGGTAGTGAGCATGGATGAAATGGATAGTGGAGGATTAAAGGGTTAACGCATGTTAGTGAGGAGGGTCCAGGTGTAATGGATGTATTTTTTGGTCTGTGGTGTGCGGAATTGTGGATGGGTATGAGGTCAATGCGAGGAGGAGTAAAGGATATAAAAGGGGTTGGGTTTTTGGTTCAATATTCCATAGAATTAAATTATAAAACATATTTATAGTTAAATAGTGGTAAATCTTTTAAGTTAAATCATTATTATTATATCTTTCTTTATTTTCTCAATAATAATTTCTAAATCCTAAATCTTTGATTGTTGAGTTCCAACCCTTCGTAAGATCTTAAGAATTTTAATATTACCTTTCAATTATATTAGAATCCTTCTCAAACATAACTCGAAGCAGTAGTTCTTCCTTCAAATCACCTCCTCAAATCATTCCTTGCTACTTCGAAGAAGTCTCTAAACTCCTCATCTCACTTATAGGAACATCCTCAACCTTGTGTGTAGGTCGTCCGGTGACAGCTAATTTGATTCAACCTCTCTTTTTTCTGTTTATGGCAGGTATTTAACTTAGATTTTAATTTTACTTTATTCCCCTCATATTGCTTTTGGATAGAAGTTTATTTTTTGTAAAATAAATCATTTTCATATTTTTTTACCTTTATTTAATAATATTATAAAAGTTGTAACATCACCCAGTATTCATTTGGCACACAAATTTTTGCTATACTGATAATATTAATAATATAATGGTGACAAAAAATTAATCAATTGATAAATATGAGTGAGGCACAAAGATTGAATAACAGAGGACATGTTTATAAGAAATTCCAGATGATTTAGAATGACTTGCACCCTGGCTACTCTCCATGATAAAAGTGTCTAGCACAAGTTTGGCCAAACCTGTGCTTGACACTTTTGGTTGCATGCCGTCAGATGCAATCAATTCTTTTTATTGAAATGAGACTGAATGATCACTCCATCATTGCACTGAAAGTAGTTTTATAAGGACAAGTTGTCCCCCTAAAGTTTCTCCAAACCTAAGGTAGACAATTTTTTACTTTGGTAAAAATTAAAGTTAATATATGTTAATCTATGATGGTGCCCATTTTTTCGGAATCCTCTACTGGATCATGATAGCAGAAATTATACTTAATATCTTTATTTCATGCTTGATCTCTTTAATTTTAATTTTACCCTTTTATTTATCCTTTAGCTTTTAAATATCAATTTACTTTTGGTAAAACTGATAATTTTCACATTTTTTTACATTTGTTAAATAATATTATTAAAGTTGTAAAATCACCCAGTGTATATTAAGTACACATGTTTTTGCTATAATAAAAAAATTAATAATATAATGGTGACAAAAATTAATCAAATAATAAATATGGATGACTCAGAAAGATCAAATACCCATAGACATTTTTAAAAGGTATACAAGATTAACTGAAAAAGACTTTCACCCTAGCTACTCTCCATCATAAAAGTATCCAGCACAAGTTCAGCAGAGCTTGTGCTGGACACTTTTGGTTGCATGCAGCTAGATGGGATAAATTTACTCAATGGAAGTTAAAATGAATTTTTTCTCAATCATTGCACAAGAAGTAGTTTTACACTGCTATACAATCCTCCTGATTTTTTGGAAAACCTCAGGTGGACACTTTTATTAATTTTAAAAAAATGAAAATATATTCTAAATCTAGAATTGGTGGTGCAAATATGGTCTGAAAACTCAAATTATCTTAGATGGCATAAATTTTATTTGAATGTTTAATTTCATATTTAATCACTGTTATTTTACTTTTTTATTCCTCTTTTTGATTTCAGATATCAATTTATTTATTGTAAAACTAATACTTTTTATATTTTTTTTTACTTTTATTTAATAAGATTATTAAAGATGTAGCATCTCCCAGTATGCATTTGGCTTACAATTTTTTTCAATACTAATAACATTAATAGTATAATGGTGAAAAACAATGAATCAAATGATAAATATGAATGAAACAGAAAGATAATATAGAAGTGGATTTGTTTATAAGGACTACCTGATGAACTGAAGAAGACCTGCACCCTAGATACTCACCATCATAAAGGTGTCCAGCATAAGATTGGCGAAACTTGTGCTGGACACTTTTGGTTGCATGCAGTCAGATGGGATAAATTTACTCTATGGAAATGAAAATGACATTTTGCTAAATCATTGCACAATTAGTAGTTTGATATTTCCAAAATGTCCTCCTGATGATTTTTTAAACCTCATCAGGACACTTTCTTTGGTTTAACAAAAAATAAAATATATTCCAGGTTTAGCCCTGGTGGTACACATTTGATCTAACACCTCTACTTGTTATTGATAGTGGGAATTTTTCTTAGATTTTTTTTTCTTATTTGATACCTTTTATTTAACTTTTTTATCTCTCATATTGCTTTGGATAACAATTTTTAATTTTTAAAATAAATAATTTTCATACTCTTATACCTTTATTTAATAATATATGATTAAAGGTGGAACACCACCTGGTATGCATTTTTCACACAAGTTATTACTATAGTAATAACGTTAATAATATAATGATGACAAAAAATTAATCAAATGGTAAATTTAAATGACACAGAAAGATCAAATACCAGTGGAAATCTTTATAAGAAATCCTTTTTTAGTTTAAGAATATTTGCTGTATGCCTACTCTCAATTTTAAAAGTGTCCAGCACAAGTTTGGCCAAACTTGTGCTTGACACTTTTGCTTGCATGAAGTCATATTAGATAAATTCTCTCTATGGCAATGAAAATGATATTTCATTCAATTATTGAAGTATACAATGTTTATTATTGTAAAATTGTCCCCTGGAAGTCTGTCCAAACCTCAGGTCAAAATTTGATAGCTATACATAAACGTAAATTTAGACCAAGTCTTGACCTAGCGGTCCCCAACTGTCCCAACACCACTTCTGGCTCTTGATAGTAAAAATTGTACTTGTATTTTTTATTTTGTATTTTATCCCATTTATTTTCCTTTTACTTTTCTATTACTCTTTTTAATTTTAAATATCAATTTATTTTTTAAAAACTAAACACATTCATATTTTTTTAACTTTATATAATAATATTATTAAAGGTGTAACATCACCAATTTTTCATTTGGCATGCAGGTTTTTGCTATACTAGAAACATTAATAATATATATGGTGACAAAAAATTAATTATAAGATAAATATGAATGATAAAAAAAAGTTAAAAACCCAATAGAAATGTGAAATACAAAAAACTGATGTACTGAGAAACACTTCCACCCTAGCTACTCTCCATCATAAAAGTGTCCAGCACAAGTTTGGCCAAACTTGTGCCAGACACTTTTGTTCAGGTGCAGTCATATGGGATCAATTCTCTCTGGGGAAACGAAATTTAAAAAATGCTAAATAATTACATTAGAGGTATTTTGGTATGGCTGAATTATCCATTAAGTTTTTCCAAACCTCAGGTGAAAAATTTTTTATCTTTTAAAAAAATTAAATTTTTTTAAATTTAGCCCTTATGGCACCCATTTGTTTCAACACCTCTACTGGCTCTTGAAGGCAGGAATTTTCCTTGAATTTTTCTTTTCATATTTGATCTCTATAACTTTACTTTTTTATTACTCAAGTTACACTTGGATATTAATCTATAATTTTAGAAAAAAAAAAAAATTCATATTTTTTTAACATTTTTTAATAATATAAGAAAAGGTGTAATATAACATGGCATGCATTTGGCGCACAAGTTTTTTCTATACTAATATAATTAATAATATTCTAATACCAAAAAATTAATCAGATAATAAAATATGAATAACACAGAAAGATCAAATACAAATGGACATGTTTTAAAAAAATAACAGTTGCACTGAAGAAGACCTGCACCCTAGCTACTAATCATCATTAAAGTGTCCAGCACAAGCTCAGCCAAATTTGTGCTTGACACTTTTGGTCAGGTGCAGTCAGATGGGATCGATTCTCTCTATGGCAATGAAAAAAATTATTTGATAAGAAACTTCACTAGATGTAGTTTGATATAGCTGAATTGTCCACCTAGATTTCATTCAAACCACAGGTACACAATTTTTTATCTTTAAAAAACAGTCAATTTAGTGCAATTTATCCCTGATGGCTCTTATTTGCTTCAACATCTCTACTGGCCTTTGATATTAGTAATAATACTTGGATTTCTTTTTTCATATTTGATCCCTTAAACTTAATTTTTTATTGCCCATATTGCTTTTGGATATCAATTAATAATTTTTAAAATAAATTATTTTAATATTTTTATAGATTTATTAAAAAATTTTATAAAAGGTGTAACATCACTCACTATGCATTTGGCACACAATTCTTTGCTATACTTATAAAACTAATAATATAATTAAGACAAAAAGCTAATCAAACAATATATATGAGTGAGGCACAAAGATAAAATACCAGTAGACATGTTTGTAAGAAATACCAGATGAACTGAAGAAAAAGTTTACCCCAGCTACTCTCCATCATAGAAGTGTCCAGCACAAGTTTGGACGATCTGGTACTGGACACTTTTGGTCATGTGAAGTCAGATGGGATCAATTCTCTCACCGCGCAATACGGGGGGCGGACTTCTTAGCAAGTCCGCAACCTTGGACTCAAATTCACCACAGATTGAACACACATTGAGCTATTGACAAAGGAACCATACAATCAGGGATGAACACCACTCAGCATAACAGTTTTTGTGGGTCTTCAAGTAAAGTTCAGTATGAGTTCAGTATGAGTTCAGTCTGAGTTCCATCTGAGTTCAGTCTGAGTTCAGGTTGGGGACTTGCTAGCAAGTCCACCCCCTATATTGCGTAGTGTCTGCATGGAAACAAAAAAATTTTTTATCAAATTTCACTAGAAGTAGTTTGGTTTAGATTAATCATCCATCTGCTGTTCTGCACAATCTCAGGTGTATAATTTTTTATCTTTAAAGAAAAGGTCACTTATTACAATTCAGCCCTGATGGCTCCCATTTGCTTTAACACCTGTACTGGCTTTTGATAGCAGGAATTTTACTAGTGTTTTTTTCATATTTGAACTCTTTGACTTTTATTTTACTCTTTTATTCTTCTTTTTACTTTTATATTTCTATTTAATTTTTGTAAAACTAATCATTTCCATATTTATTTATGTCTATTTTAAAAAATTATTGAAGGTATAACTTCACATGGTATGCATTTGGCACACAAGTTTTTGCTATACTAATAACATTGATTATATAATGGTGATAAAATATTAATCGGATGATAAAGATGAATGATACAGACTGATCAAATACCAGTAGACATGTTTATGAGAAATACAAGATGAAGGAACTGAAGAAAAATTCCAACCAAGCTACTCTCCATCATAAAAGTGTTTAGCACAAGTTCAGCCAAACTTGTGCTGGACGCTTTTGGTCACATGCAGTCAGATGGGATCAATTCTCTCTATGGCAACAAAAAAACTTTTTTTATCAAACTACACTACAAGTAGTTTTGTTTAGCTGAATCATCCACCTGTCGTTTATTCCAACCTCAGGTGTATAATTTTTAATCTTTAAAAAAAAGGTCACTTATTAAAATTTAGCCCTGATGGCTACCATTTGTTTCAACACTTCTACTGGCTCTTGAGAGCAAGAATTTTACTAGTATTTTGTTTTTCATAATTGATCTCTTTGAGATTAATTTTACTTTTTTATTTCTCTTTTTTTTTGATATTCATTTAAATTATTGTAAAGCTAATATTTTTCATATTTTTTTACTTTTTTTTCATAATATTATAAAAGGTGTAACATCACGTGGTATGCATTTGGCACATGAGTTTTTTCTATACTTATAATATTAATAATATAATGGTGACAATAAATTAATCAAATGATATATATGAGTGAGGCACAAAGATCAACTACCAATGGACATGTTTATAAGAAATACCAGATTAACTGAAGAAAAATTTTACCCTAGATACTCTCCATCATAAATGTGTGCAGCACAAGTTTGGCTGAACTTGTGCTGGACACTTTTGGTCACATGCAGTCTGGTGTGATCAATTCTTACTCAATAATTGCACTAGAAGTTGTTTGATACGGCCGAACGGTTCTGCTGAAGTTTTGTTAAACCTCAGGTTGGCACTTTTTTGTATTTCAAAAAAGAAATTATAGTCCAAGTTTAGCCTCACTGGTGGGAATTCTCCCCAACATGTCTACTTGCTCTTGATGGCAGTAATTTTATTTTAATTTTTTATTTCATATTTGATTCCTTTAATTTTACCTTTTTATCCCTCATATTGCTTTTGTATATCAATTTTTTTTTCATAAAACAAATCATTTTCATATTTTTTTACCTTTATTTAATAATTTTAAAAAAGGTGTAAAATTACCCGGTATGCATTTGGTACACAAGTTTTTGCTATACTTATAATATTAATAACATAATGGTGACAAAAAATCTATCAAATGATAAAAATGAGTGAGTCACAAAGATCAAATATCAGTGGACATGTTTATAAGAAATACCAGATGAACTGAAGAAAAATTCCACCCTAGCTACTCTCCATCATAAAAGTGTCCAGCACAAGTTTAGCAGAACTTTTGCTGGACACTTTTGGTCACATTCAGTCTGATGTGATCAATTCTCTCTATTGCAATGAAAATGAATTTTTCTTCAATAATTGCACTAGAAGTTGTTTGATATGGCCAAATGGTTCTTCTGAAGTTTTGTTAAACCTCAGGTTGGCACCTTTTTGTTTTTCAAAAAAGAAATTATAGTCCAAGTTTAGTGCCACTGGTGGGCATTCACCCCATCATGTCTACTTGCTCTTGATGGCAGGAATTTTACTTTAATTTTTTATTTCATATTTGATTCCTTTAATTTTACCTTTTTATCCCTCATATTGCTTTTGGATATAAATTTATTTTTTGTAAAACAAATCATTTTCATATTTTTTTACCTTTATTTAATAATATTATAAAAGGTTTTATATCACCCATTATGCATTTGGCACACAAGTTTTTGCTATACTTATAATAATAATAACATAATGGTGACAAAAAATCAGTCAAATGATAAATATGAGTGAGGCACAAAGGTCAAATACCAATGAATCAATAGTTCTTTTTAATATTATAAATTTTTTTGATTAAATAAAATAGTAATAATGAATTATATTTTTCATCCACAACTCCACTCTAATGATTCCCACTGCACAAAAAGGGTTCACTCAGTGCTTTCTTTACTGCTTGTGCATATATTTTATTCCCCACAGTACTACAATTTTTTGTAGTGATTATCCCACATCTGATTCAGGAATACTTTTAAACAATATAAGTTTTTTTTACAAGAGACCTTATCATATCCAATATCCCACAAAAAATACAACCTGTTAATTATTAAGAAATTGTTAAAATAATTAGATTAGACCCTGGCACAGCTAGATCCATACCAAACGACCTAAAGTTTTTCAATATTGAAAACAATTAAATAAAATTATGATATCATACTAAATTATGGGCACCAATCATAATTCAGCACTTCTCATTTGCTCTGCCACAAAATGAGTGCATGTAGCATTTTTCTAATGTCAGACTGTTTTTCTTCCTTCCCTCACACCTTTAGTCCAGAATGAAAATTTAGTATGAGTTTTTGTCAAGTTGGTTTGCCAGTGTTATTTGTATACAATATGAATTCATATTGCATATTTCTATTTATGCATAAAATATACACGTTAAGCATCATATTTTTTGCATTTTTCAAGCATAATGCATATTTATGCATATGCACATGCACATTCATTATACAGATGTATATGCATATTAATATATTTTATTCATATACATATATGCACCTTTTTTTGCATATTCAATATGCATATTTTTAATGCATATTCAATTTTTATATTTTTATGCATATTCAATATGCATATTTTTATGCATATTCAATATGCATATTTTTATGCATATTCAATATGAAAATTTTTTATGCATAATCACTATGCATATTTTTATGCATATTTATTCTTCATAGTCATTATGCATACACTTTGGATAGGCATTTCACATCAATTTTTAACATGCAATTAGTATCCACCATGCAAATTCAAATGCATATGCATCTATATCAAACACACAACATATATTCAAGTTTAATATTTTAATATTAAGGTATTCTAAGTGATGTTGTTCAACCTTTTGCCAAACCTGAGATAAACTGATGTTCAATGTGGTTCCTAAGCTCTTCTCAAGGAGGGATTGTTCTGGATTCAATCTGTGACAGTTTATTTTTTCAATGTTTTTTCATCTGATTTAAAAACATATTTCTGACAGTTTCAGGATGGTTTCCCTACAGTTTCCTGATAAATTCCTGATAGTTTCAAATTGAGGGAGGTGATAGCAGTTCACCCCCAGATTTCCTGTGGTGATACTTCTTTCCAAAAAAGAAAATCAACTACCAAAGAAGCTACTTCTCTGGAAAAGATTTCATCTAAACCTAACAAGCTGTCTTTTTTCTGGGAGGTTTCCAACAAGAACTTGGACTCTTTCAAACAAAGAGTAATGCAAACTATTTGAGATGAAGAAGAGAGTGTAGTAGTAACACAATTAAAAAAACAAGTTGACCAAGGAACAATCTCATGGTGTGGAATCATCCATTAAACAAAATATTTCTTGGCTGAAAAGATGAAAAAATTGATACTGTGGAGATTTTCAAGGAACATCTTGCAATAGCAGTAGTCTTGTCAGGATGCAGGAGAGTGATTATTCACATATATCACCAATATCCTCATACTGCTCTAAAGGTATGTCCTTTTTATTTTTAGAAACTTTTTTAATATAATAATTCATATATTCAATTTTTTAGAGTGGATCAATGCTCAAACCACTAAATGAATCTGCTATTTAAAACTCTTCTGAAGAGGATGAGGATAACACATCTACTCCAACTCACAGCATGCAAAGAGATGCTCTTCATATAGAGAGGGTAAAAATGCTTTTGCAGGTTCACAAGAGATGTAAAGATATTTCAAAAGGCAAACTTGAACACTGTTGTATTAATCCACCTAATCCTCAATAGTACCTGATTCTGACTTATGATAAAGCTGAAATGTGGGCCAAAGTGATGGTAAATTGGTCTACCTTTTTATTTCCTCTTAATTTTTAATTTAACTAAAACTTCAAAAAGCTAAATTTTAAAAATTTTAAGTGTGAAGAGTTTCCACTATATTTATAATTATTTTGCAACAATTGCATAAATTCAGTCTGTTAATTAAAATTCACTACTTTATGATATCACACTCTTAAATTGATTGAATTGAAAAATCCTTGATAATAAGAATAATGGATCAAAAAAATTCATATGTTCTGATTTTTAACATTGATGAATTTTTTGCTGCATCTACTCTACATATCCACTAGCTCTAAACATATTGTGAATTAACTCATCTATTATCCACATATTTTCAAATTGATTAATCATATATTCATCCTCTGCACCACCAGTTAGTTTAGCATAATGCCATAACTTGCTTTTAAAGACACAAAAACACTTTTCTATAGGATTTATGTCAATGAGTCTTGTTGGTCTAGAAGGTTTTAATGGCAGTCCAACAGCCGTGAAAGGTGGAGAACTCAGGGATTTCAAAAAAGTTACGTAACTTTTATCTTTTGTTTTTTATTACTCAAGTAAAAGGTAGAATTATATTATTATTAGTACTTATGATGATTAGAATTATGCAGTTTTAAATAAAAAATCAGTAATAGTAGTAATGAAATTGTTTCATTTTATATAATATATTGTAAGTAAGTAATGAATCAGGAAAAACAGAAAAAATGGAAGGCCTTATATAGGCAAAAAGGAGAGAAACCACGGGGTTAAGAAATCTACATACGGGAGGGTGAGAGGGAGAAAAATTCTAAAATAAGATATTGCAAATTATGAGAGTATTCTATAAAGATTGTGTCAATAAAATTTAGTTACTGTATATATCAAATTATTTGATTTGTTTTAAATTTTTCTGTAAATTTCACTCTTAAAATAAAATAATTTGAATTTAATTTTTAGTATTAATATAATTTTAACTTATTTAAATAAAATCATTTGAATTAAAAATTTAGTGTTAATATATTTTTATTTCACTTCTAACCTGTCATAAGGATGGTGTTAGGGAATAAAAATATGAGGGACATAAATTTTAAATATTTACTTGATTTACATATTTTAATTAGTTAATTTATTACAAGTAAAATTTAAAGTAAATATAATATAATTAATAAAATAAGAATTAAAGGTGTGGCTTCATCCCAGTAAATTATTAAATATTTTACTGGGTAAGTCTAGTAGTCTGGATGAGACTCCCTCACTCTAAAAAAATAATAAAAAATGCTATAATTTTTTCTTTCTATATTTCTTTAGTAGATCAGGAAGGTTAGATATCTCTTTCCCAGGTATCCAAGAATCATATTCAGAAGATTTTTTCTTGAATCTCAATAAGTATTCAGTTCTTTTTTCAGCAGTGATTATTCTATCATTTAGAATCTTATCAATTTCTGTTGTTTCAGTGAGTTCAATAGGGGTCTTCTTTGGTCTTCCCCTCTATTTGTGAAATAAATCACTTTTGGATGTGTAAGGTTTCAGAAGAGATATTGGAAAAACGTGATATTTTCTGTCAGTTGGAGAATACAGGATAACTTCAACTGCATTATCACCAACCATTCTTCTTTCAAAAAATGGACTTACAAATGGGTCTTTTAATTTTTTAATACCTTGTAAGTTGAAGTGTACTGTAGAAATCAGTACTTCATCACCCTTTTTAAAAGTTTAATCTTTATGGGATTTATCCCACCTCTTCTTCTCATATTCAAAATATTTTTCAATAAATTTTTGACTATGACTTCTGCCAATTTGTTGCATTTGAAGAAAAGATTTTGGCCAGAATGTAAATCCAATTTAGGTATTTTATTATTGAGAATTCAGCAGGAGTTTTTCAAACATATCCAAGCCGGAGCTCAAAAGGCTTTCTCTGAGTAAAAGAATGAACAGTGGTTTTATAAGTGAATTCCAAACCAGGAAGTAAGGTAACCCAGTCATGAGTGAACCTGTAATTGTCTTTGTACTCAAGGCCAAAAGTACAATACCTTCTTATCATGTCCTCTAAAGTCTGAATAATTCTTTCAGCTAATCCATCAGTCTGGAGGTGATGGGCAGTAGAAATCACCAGATCACAACCACAAACATCAATCATAGACATCCAAAAATCAGAAGTAAATTTAGGGTCTCTGTCAGAGATTATGGCTTTTTGGATACTAACAGTATTATACATATGAGACCACCACAAGAGGGCTAACTCTTAAGTGTAAATATCCTTGTGATTATGGATTAATTTACACATCTTTGTGAATCTTCCCACAATACCCAGCAAGAGTTATAACTGACTTTATCAGTAATGGGAAATCTTGTTAAAAATCACAAGTTTATTATTTTCAATGGTGCAACAGGAGTTCAACATGTTGCATTAATCCAGCTCTTTTTCCAGTTAATCTTTTTAACTTCTGGAAAGAATCACAGGATTCAACATATAGTTTGGTGTCTTCAGACATATTAACCCACCAATAAATGTTCTTAATTCTGACCATTGTTTTTTCAAGATCAAAATGTCCAGCCAATATTTCATCATGGCTAATCTTTAAGATGCTCTCTTTAATAGAAGGAGGAATAACAATAACATTACTCAACTTTCTTCTATGATAGAGATAGTCTTCATCAATTTAGAATTTACTTTTTCAAAAGCTCTAGTTCTTTGGTGGGAGGGTTTTAATTAATGCTTGTATTGAAGCATTCTTTCAATCATTTAATATAGCACACAACTTCTTTAAGTCAGTGTCTTTATCATATGAATCCAGAATAAGCTGTGATAGCTCTTTCTTCATATCAACCACATATATCCAATGAATGTAAACTATTTCATCCTTAGGATCATATGCAGGATTTGAGTCATCATTTGGCATAGGTAACCTTGATAAAATATCCAAATTTGGGTGAAAAATACCAGCCCTATGAATTATTGTCATCCTCTCTCTGTTTTGTTGAACAGCTAACTTCCATCTGAACATATGTATTTTAGGTGTCTACAAGTTCAAGATGGATCTCTGTGCACTGCAGTCAGTGACAAGTTCAAGTTTCTGGTCATCCAGATAATAATGTAGCTTCTCTAGAGCCACACTATTGCTAAAAAATCCAGTTGAGTGAAACCATATTACCATTCACTATTTCTCAAGGTTCTCAAAATATATAAATTACTACTTCTGATACATTATCATTCATAACTTTTTTTTGATGGAGAGCAGCACCAAGGCCAATAAAACTAAAATCAGTGTATAAACAAATGGTTGATTAAAGTGAGGCAAAGTAAGAATTGGTGCTGACATCAAACAATGTTTTATAGTTTCGAAAGCCCTTTGTCCTTCACTGTTCCAGAAAAAAGCAAATCTTTACTTGTTAATTTTGTTAGAGCTAATTCTATGAGTTAATAATTTTTGATATATTTTCTATAGTATTCACACATTCCCAAGAAACTTTGGAGCTCTTTCACTGTAGTAGGAGCTTTTACCTGTTGTATGGCTTCCACTTTGTTCTGGTCAACACATATCTGTAAGCCTGAGATAACATGACCAAGCACTTTCAAAGTATGAAAACCAAATTTTCATTTTATCAAAGCAAGTGTCATATTTATCTCATCCATATTATGGAACACTTTAAACAGGTGGCTAAGATGGTCCTCAAACGTTTGAGAGAATATGATGATATCAAAAATATAAGCCATCATCCATCCTTCAATTATTTCTTGATGGAATATGTTATCCATATCCTTTAGAAAAACAGAAGGGAAATTCTTGGGGCCAAATGGCATCCTAACATACTTATAAATACCCAAATGAGTACGAATCATCAGAATATTCTGGGAATTCTTCTCAACAGGTACCTGGTGATAACCTTTATTACCATATAAACAGCTGATATATTTAGCACCTTGTAAGGTAGTATGGATAGAGCTAATTATGGGTAAAGGATAGATATCATCTACAGTATAAGTATTTAATGCCCTCTAATCACCACATAACCTGGATTTATCTTTCTCATTAGAAGTTAGGAAATGTGAGATAACACAATGTATAGGAATTACAACTACCTTTTCAATAATATTCATTTTTAACAGTGTAGAGATATTGACTTCAATATCTTTTCTCTTTGTGGGAGAAGCAGAATAAGGCTTCTTCTTTACGCTAGGTGTTATTTTAGTTTATGGTAAAGATAATTAGAGCTTCATTTCTTCTTTTACCAATCCTAATTCATGTGGCCCATGAGCAAAGGCCATAGAAAAAGATTTTATCAACTGAATGATGGAATCTTTTTCCTCAACAGAAAGTTTTTCTCTAAAAGAAGCAGTGTCAATTTCAGACAGAAGGGCAGGCATTTCTTTTGTAGATCTTCCTTAATATTGAACTACAGAATGACATGTGTGCAATCCTGGTGTTAATAATTTCTTGGAGGAGGAAACTTTAAATTTTCTCTTCCCATTCAACCCCATTGTGCAGCATTGGTTTGAGGGATCCAAATTAATGCCATATTTGGTTAAAATTTCATTTACCACAGTGAACCAACTACTTATGTTATTATTTTTCATAAGTAAAAAGTCACACATAGGTCTTACACAGCCATGGATGTATTTGAAAAATACTGTAGCTTTTTATTTACCAATGGGGGAAAAAACAGAGCTATTACCTCTCCAATTTTACGAAATGATAGGAAAAAAATTTTTATTTATAATCATGATCCACTGAAGCAAGTGCTTTTTCAGATACTACACTTCCTCCAGCTCCAAAATCTAAACAACCTCAATGTTCTTTCCATTGATCAAGACTGGTGCCTTGAGAGGAGCAATAATTATTGAGATGTCTTCAAGATTTCTTATGATCTCAGCATCCTCTACTGTAGATAAAAAATTATTCTCAATGTCAATATTATTCAATAATTATTATCTTATTCAAGCATTGAAATTTCCTGGTGAGATTCATATGAAATATTTCTGGTACAATCACTTGTAGTATCATCCAGTGCAACTGTGTCATCAGCGTGTTCTTATATTTGTTCAACAAGATTTATTTTCTTGTCCCAAAAATGGCCTTTCTTCCAAGGATTTCTGCATTTAAAGTAAGTGTTTGTTGCATACTTTTTAGGTGCAAAAGGAAAAGAAGGTTTACCAACTTTTTCAGGAGGTTTCTTTTGGTAATTGGAGGCTTTCTCCAATAAAGATCTAGAAATGAACCTTCTAGAATAATACTTGTTGTTTAAAAGGACCTCATTATAATTATTAATTAAAGATGAAGGTTATCTTGATAACCCACTCCTAGAAATTATTAAATCTCTCAGAGACATAGGAAATTTTTAGAGGATCCTATCCCTCCATAATTCAAAATCCATATCTAGGTCCATTTGTCTCAGGATCTTTACAAGTTTCATCAGGAACTTAATAGGTTTTTGTCAGCCAGGCTACTAGACTTACCCAGTAAAATAATAAATTATTTACTGGGATGAAGCCACACCTTTTATTTCTTATTATATTTACTTTATTATTACTTGAAATAAATTAACTAATTACAATAAGTAAATTTAGTAAATATTTAAAATTAATAATAATGTCACTCATATTTTTATTCCCTAACACTGTGCTCAATAATAGGTGGGAAGAGAAATAAAAATATATTAATGCTAAATTTTAAGAATTCAAATTTCTTTATTTAAAAGTTTAAAATTTTATTAATAGAAAAGTTTAATTCAAATTATTTTATACTAAGTGTGACATTAAGAAGTAAACTCCAACATATATCAAATAATTGAAATATTTTATTGACACATCCTTATATAACACTTTTGTTTTTTGCAATATCTTATTTTTGGAAAAGTATTTCTCTCACACTCCTGTATTTAGGCTTGTTAACTCCATGTGCTCTCTCTTTCCTTTTGCCTATAAAAAGGCCTTCCCTTTTGTGCTGTTTTCATCATTCCTTACTCACTTATTTTATTAAATTATTATCACAACAAATATTTATTACTACTAGTTATTGGTTTTAGTATTTACTTCTAAGTTTTTCTAAATCATTGATTGTAATAATAATTTTAAAATTTTCCCCTCTTTTAATTGAGTAAAATAATATAAAAGATCAAACATATGTACTTTGCCTTTGAAACCTTGATATTCCACCTTCCAATACCGTTAAACCTCCACTGAAATCTTCTAGACCAAAAGGAGCACCCAATACTTGAGGCCCTCTCCAAATTTCCAATGGGGAATTTTTAACTTGAAGCCAGCAACCAAGGGATTATCAATTTCCAGGTACTAGTAAAGACAAGTAAATGACGAAAATTACAAAGGTAATTGACCAGTGTAGACAATCCTATAGTACTAGCTATAGGCCTTGACCAAGGGAGTTGGAGAAAATCCAGAAAGAATAACCCCTGTCCCTTTATAAAAACAAGTGAGATTTACCTGTTGCAGCAAATTGGAGATCTGTTTGCTAGACCCTCTATTTAAACACTCTTGACCCCTTTAAAAGTGAAGATAATAGTACCAGACAGACTACTAGAAAGAGTTGAAATGAACAGAAATATATTCCAAAAAAACACTAGCCAATGAGACAGTGAGGAACAGAGAGGCGATGAGTAAAGAGATATGATGATCCCCTAAAAATTTTCCCACACACGCATCATACAGCCAGCGCACAGACCACCCTAGCCAATTTCCCACCCAAAATCCAGCTTTCCCAGCCTTTTTCATGCATAAAAGTGCATTTTAGCGCCTCCCCAGCGCCCAGGCGGGAAGGCGGCTTGGGGGAGGCTCCGCTTAGGAGCGGGCGGGCCGCTTCTAGGCCCTAAAACACCCATACAACCAATAAAAACCCATAACTTCACTAATAAACAAGATAAACACACATAAGACATACCAAAATGAAAAGAAAATAAAGGAAAATAAGCTGAGACATAATAAGTGACCCTAGCTTAAGCCTCCATAAACACTACTAACTATCACCTAAAGATGAGAAAATCCACTAATAACACCCTACATACCAAATACCCCTAAATATGAACTCCAAAGGCCTACCCAGGTTTGGATTACCACATCCTCCCTCCAATCAAAAATTTCCCCATTCTTCCTTCACCAACAACCATGCTTGAACAGCTATCCAGAATCTTTAAAAACAGCCCATTTCTCTCTTCCACCAGATCCTATTCCATCCTAAGTGAACTTCTGAACCAGAAATCCAAGCTTCTTCTTTATAGCTTCTCTTGCACCATGCCTTTAAATTGAATCTATCTCTGTGAAAAGAATCTCTTTCTTCTGTTCCTGAATTCCAAATCTGGCTGTACCAGCTTCCAACAATGAGAAGTGATATCCAGTTGACAAGTCTTCCTGACTATAACCTTCTACAAGCATAAAAATTTCCTCATTTTATAGTCTTGGGGGACTCACAACCCTCAGTTTAAAGTCTTGAAGGACTAACAGCCCTCAGTTTAAAGCCTTGGGGGACTAACAGCCCTCAGTTTATAGTCTTGGGGGACTCAAAAAATCCTCAGTTTATAGTCTTGGGGGACTGCAAAAAACCTGAATCACAGAACCCATAACCAGAGATCAACCAGAAAAAGATTTAGAGATGTAACTAACTTTCTGGGGTAACTGTATATAGAGCTACCAGCCCATCAGTCACCCCCAAACTTTCTTTTATAAAATTCAGAAGTTCCCCCTTGGATACTTCTGCCTTTTAAACTTCCACCTCACACTGCCTCCCATTCCTCAGTTTATAGTCTTGGGGGACTTCACCATCAAAAATCCTCAGTTTAAAGTCTTGGGGGACTAACACAGTGTTCAGTTTAAAGTCTTGACAGACTACTTCTTGACAAAATCTTGAAACCAGCCAGTTTAAAGTCTTGGAGGACTACTAGATCCACAGTAGTAAAATTAAATTCTTGAATAAATCTTTAACAACATGCCAGTTTTAAGTCTTGGAGGACTAACAGAATTTTCAGTTTAAAGTCTTGATGGACATCAAAAAATCTTGATCCCGTAATTAAAAGATCAGTTTAAAGTCATGAAGGACTTTCCAGAAAAAAAATTTTGAAGATATATCCCATAATTTAAAAAAAAAACAATCAGCTTGAAGTTTTGAAGGACCTTCCAGAAAAAAAATCTTGAAGATATATCCCATAAATACCCAAACCAAAAACCATCAAAGCTAAAACATTTAACCTCCTTTAACAAATAAAACAAAATAAATTGGTATCCCCCAGCCAATTGATGAATGATCCCCTGATACCTTACCCACATCCAAGTGCACCTTGATGTGGTCACACCTAAAAAAATTTAATTTTTTTATTTTTATTTTGACTCCTCCTCTTCTACCAAAAACATTGCCAGAGCCCTATCTTGAGCCTTTGGACAAACATAGCCTCCATAAAAAATTAAAAGAAAAAAAAGAGAAAAAAAGAAAATAATCTTGAATCCACCACTTTCACATCCAACACCCTAAAACCACATAGCAAAGCCAGCTCCATGTCAACAGAAAATATCACTGGGTGGGCTCCCTCCAATAAGTAAAAATGATGGGAGACCACCAGTGATCCACCACCAATCCAAAAGCACCAAAAGAGACCCAAGGCAATCCAGTTTAAAGTCATAGAGGACTAAAAACCTGAATCACAAAAAAACAACACTAGAATTCAACTAGAAAAAAAACCAAAGGCTTGAGACAGACATTCTGGGTTGACTGTTCTACAGAGCAGCCAGCTCATCAGTTACCCCCACACTTTCCAAAATAAAATCTAGAAGCCCCCATGGGTACCTTCTAAAAAAAACACAACATCCAACAAAATTAAACAAAACCGATAAACATAAGGGGTCCAGCACTTGAAGACCAAAAGAATTTCCAGTTTAAAGTCATGGTGGACTAAAAGCCTGTTAAAGAAAAAAAACCAATACTAGAATTCAACAAAATTAAAAGAAGGGGTTGGAAACAGACAATCTGGGGTAACTGTTGATAGAGCAACCAGCCTATCATTTACCCCCACACTGCCAAAATAAAATCTAGAAGCCCCACCCCTGGGTACCTTCTAACAAAAAGGATTTTCCAACAAAATTCTTCTTCCATAAAAAACCAAAACCATTAAAAAACCATTAAAATTCTTGAAAGCCAAAAACATCCAATTTAGAAATAAAATTTTACAGTTTAACCTCTTGCTGGAGGTGAAATAAAACCAATAATCTTCATTTTTATCTTCATTTTATTTTAAATAAAATATCCATCTTCACTTGAATTTTTCTTTTTTTCCATCTTCATTATACTAAGATTTTTTTTTAATTATTTCCCTTTTTTATATAGAGACATGAACCAGAGAGACTGATAATAATTGGACAAAACAACAAAAAAAATACTGACCAAATACATAGAGGCCAAATTAAGCAAAACTAAAACAAATTAAGTAGTTTATCCTCATTTTTGAGGAATCAGATTCTTGAAATCCCAAGGATGAAACCAATAAGTTTGCCCCTAGGGCTTGAGCCCCCTAAGCTCCTCTTCCAATTCTGATATCCCAACATCAGACCTCCAAACAAATTTTCCATCCTCCTCCATACACTGAGTCTACCATAGTTCACATTACCAGAATCCATAAATTCTCCACCCTGTGAAACATCTGGAACCTCCACCACATCTTTAAAATCAACCTCCATACCAGTGACATCCAAAAAATCACAATTTTCCTCTTCCCTATAGGAATCTTGCTTAGAATCTGCAAAATCTTTCATAATAACATTCATATCATCAAAATAAAAATCCTCCTCCAAGCAGAGACCTTTTGATCTTGAGGGAACCACCTAAAAATAATCTACCTCTATGAGAAAAAGATCCAAGAAAGAATCTTTCTGTCCATCCAAAAATTCAACTGATACATCCTCCTCCAATAAGCCATTATCTGAACTTGAGAAAGAAAAATAATCATCCCACAGCAACCATTCATCCACCACAGATTCCTTCTCAATATCCCAAAATCCTTCTTCATGACCAGAAAAGTCCTCCTTCCCACATAATTCACTTAACCTTGAGGAAATACACTGATCCTCCAGTGTGTACATTTCCAAAACATCCAGTGAAGCACATTCCTGAGATCCCATGGCATCCTTTGGAAAAGAAAAATTAGTTCCACAAACATCATCAGAGTCCCCATCTTCCAAAATTGATGGCTCCAACACCTCTTTAGAAATTGAATTTTCCACCACAGTCTCCTGAACCTTTCCATCCAAGAGGATTTCCTCTCCAGATTTCACATCACTATCCTTCATATCATCCAAATATCCTAAAATAACCTCCTTCAGAATAGCCATAACAGGAATCCTATTTTCCCCATTTGGAAGAGTCTTCATCAAGTCAGCCTTGAAAATAATCTCCAAAACCTCCACCTTTTCATCCCTACCCATGGCACTCCAAAATACATACTTGGCCCCATCTTCATGTGGTAATATATAATTATATACCAGATACTCCAGAGACTCCCCAAACTCCTCCATAAATTCCCCATACTTAGAAAGAGAAGTTACACCACCTTTCAATTCCCACTCCCTAGAAATCCCATGAAGGTCCACCATTGAGAAAGTAGTAGGCCACCTTTTAACCATTTCAATCTTCAACTTTCCCCAGTCCTGACTCCTATATCCTTCCATGCCAGAAACTTCCTTCTCCACCTCACTATTTCCAATGAAAAAGATTACTTTCCTAACCATTTCCAACAGTGAGGCCCCATCAATCTCAGAAGTAACCTCATACCTAGCCAAAAACCCCTTTGCATAATACCCTAAAAACCTTGAACCATCCCAAGACTGAATCCTAACCATCCTAGCAAATCCAAGTTACAGCCTCCAATCTCTACCAAAGATAGCCAATGTCCCCCCCAAGAGCCTTAGAGACCTAGGAGGGACCAAACCAACAGAAAAGAAGACCCCTAGACCAACCACAAAGAGATATAGCACCAAATCCAAAATCCATAAAAGGAGATCCACCAAAGAGAGAAGCCTAGATCAACAGAGATTCCAAAAAGCCAACAGATTTGACCCCACGTTGGGCGCCAGAAATATAGACAATCCTATAGTACTAGCTATAGACCTTGACCAAGGGAGTTGGAGAAAAACCAGAAAGAAAAACCCCTGTCCCTTTAGAAAAATAGAGTGAGATTTACTTGCTAAAGTAAGTTGGTTCCTGTTTGCTAAAACCCCTTTTTCAACACACTTTACTGCTTGATGAGTCAAGAAAGTAGTCCTCAAACAGACTACCAAACCAAAGAACTGATATATTGACCAATATCCACACCAGAGAAAGCAAAGATACTTGATGTAGGCTGAAAATCCACACCAGAGACAGCAATAATACTTGATATAGCTTGCAAGACTACACCAGAGAAAACAGTTGCCAAAGTTGAGTTAAATGAAGAACTAACCCTGCAACAAACACAGCCAATTGTGGCCAAAAACAGTGAAACCTGAGTGAGGAACAAGGATATCACCTCCGGATGGTTGTATGATAATTAAAGTTGCCCCAAACTGTCTTATTCACTATGTACACACAGACCACTATCTAAGAGCCCCTGCACACCAACAAATTTTGCGCCTGTACCAGCCAAATTAAATAAAAACCCTTCAGAAGTTCTCCCCAACCTTCTAAAACAGAGGTGGGCGGGCTGCTATAGAGTAGACTCCTACAGTCACCTTTCTGCAGGCAAAATCTGGGGGAGTTGGAAAAACAAAAATAAATCCCTGTCCCTCTAAGTAAACGTAAGATTCAATTAACTAAGCTTGAAGATCTGCTTGAAGAGTTGGATAAGTTGAAAATCTGAGAGAAAGACTTTGAAAGTGTTGGAAACCTATAATATAGAAAAAAATAAGTGCAATAAATGATTACACCTTCAAAAAAAATACCTAATACCAGATTACACTGATACTAGTCACAGCAAATACTTAGAAAAAGCCGCAACACTTGCCCCAGAGACTGAAAAGTACAGTAAAGTTGACCAGAAACTACCCTCGGGATGATCTGTTCAAAGGTGCCTTATTAAAGGTCTGGCCCAGATTTACCTAGTAAAATCCAATATTAAAGAGTGTTCTTTATTATATTTTTATTTTTTAAATTTTATAAGAAAAGAAATAAATTTTAGTCACCAAGGATGAGAGCTATCCAATGGTACCCTATATGTTGATATTTTTTATTATAATTGTTGTTATATGTTAAATATTGTCAATTATCAAAAAAACCCTTGTTATTGAAACTAAAAGACAAAAAAACATGTAGAAGACTAAGATTCTCCCTCCCCATATGATTCTCCTGCTCCAGACCTTTCCAACAATACCCTACATGCATATGATCTACAATAAACTATTGATCTAGTAAGCATAATAACTTTCTAACCAAATTTTGCCACAATAGCCAAACTTTTGGCACAGTGACCAAACTTTGCACTGGTGATCAGACTTTTCTACAGTGACCAAACTTTGCCAAAGTGCCCAGACTTTTCTGCAGTGACCAAACTTTGCACTGGTGATCAGACTTTCCCATTGAGAGCAAATTTTGCCACAATGAGCTAATTTGGCCAGAGTGAGTTAATCTTTTCACCATAACCAAACTTTTCAACAATGACAGAATTTTTCCAGTACACTTCGCTTTTGCACCGGAAAATCACCGGAGCGCACCAAAAAAGAATGGCTACTCCATGAGCACACTGCATCCACCAAAAATACCAAGAGAGCCCTAGAAAAATCCAGTAAAACCAATACCCAATCCATGAAACCATCAAATAACAATAGGATACCAACATATATCCATTCCAAAACACCATAAAACCTCCAAAAAATCACCATAAATCCTCCAAAAATCACCATAAATCCACCCAAAAAAAATCCAGTTAACTCCCTTCAACCAAATTAACACCCGCTAACACCATGATTTTCTTCCAACCAAGGTCCAATCTAATTTTCACCTAAGTAGCCTACCCAGATTTGGAATGCCACACCGCCTGATGTCGGAGGTGCCACCTGAAGCGGCCCGGCCTGCCTGAAGCCAGAAAACCAATAAAATACTTAGAAAAGTTAGCTACAACTAATAAAACCTTTAAAACACGGAATTTCACTATAACAACATTGGGACATGAAATATAGAGCTAAACTAGCCCTATCCAATGGTACTAAGTACTTAACCCTAAGACTTTGGGTTAGCCCATAAAACACGAAAAACAAAATTAAACAGCCATCTTTTGTAACTGAAGAATAAGGAATTGACCCATTAACACTTAAAATATGAAAAATATTTTCAGGACATGAAATACATAGAAAAACTGAGGCTATCCAATGATAGTACCCACATACCTGCAGACCCAATATCCACGGAATAAAACCAGAAAAATACCCAATTCCTCAACAGATGTCAATTAAGACATTGGCAAACAGCGCCAAATCACACAACAAAGGCCCCTGCCAATGTTGGAATACCACACCACGTGACATATTTTTTTGCTGCAACTGGAAATCAAACAACATTCCAAAACTTAGGTTCATATATTGGAAATAGCAAGTATAATTGTGGTAATTATATTGATTACTATTTGTGGGTCACTATAGCACTCTGTAAGTGGCATTAACTTGCTCATTTTACAGGGGGGGGTGCCTAGTAAATAAAATAAAAAACTTCCTAGTTGACCAAGATAGAACTATATTGTTCATAGTCCTAGAAGTGAGATTAAAATTAAATTAATTAATTTATATTATTTATTTTTTAATTATTTCAGTTGACCTCTGTCCTGATAATTAAAAAATTATATTATTGCTTCAGTTGACAAATTGTCCTTGAAGTAAAATAATAATATTTAAAATTAGTTGAATTGATTATATTAAAATTATTTCAGTTGACAATAAGTCCTGGTAATTAAATTATTTCAGTTGACCTTAAGTCCTGGTAATTAAAATTTTTTTCAGTTGACATTAAGTCCTGGTAATTAAATTCTTCAGTTGACTTTTAGTCCTGATAATTATCAACATATAAATTACTAATCAATAAATTATTATATTTTTTCAGTTGATTTATTTTAATCCTGGTTATAAAATTACCTTAATTTAATTAATAAAAATTGTGATTATTATTTCAGTTGATTTTTTGTCCTGAAAAACATTAAATTTTAATTATTCCAGTTTATTACAAAATCATGATACTTACTTATATACTTGAAAAAAAAAATTTCTTATTTTTCTTTAAGAAAAGTAAAAATAATAACTGATTAAATTTACATATTTCTTTCTCTCAGTTTAGGTTAATTACAATTATGACTGATCAAGGTGCTTCTGCTGGCTGTGATGAGAAACTGGATTTAATTGATTATGATGAAGCTTCTTCTGTAAGTTCTCCTTTGAATACAAAACTGGCTCAATTTAATCAATTACCAGACCAATCAGGATGTGGAAATGCAAGAGATTGAGATATTAGTGGAGACAACTGCTCAGGATCAAAAGCCTTCAATCAACCCCCAGAAGAGCTTCCAAAAGGCTTCAAAATAAAAAAGATGCCCTTGCATCAGCAATTCAGAAATCTCTTCACTCACATCAAGGAGTTGAGGTCAGAAAATATCAAGCTGAGGTCAAAAACAGATATTTTAGAATACATGGTAAGAAAAATAGAGTCCTTTCTTCAAGAGAAGAGGAAACCTTCTCCTCCCCCAAAAGCCCTTCCACAATTGGCCTCTCAACAACAAGAAAAGGTGGAATTCTCAAAGTGGCAGTGGGAATGGCTGAACACCCAGTGGGATTATCTATCCCAACAACAACAACAACAAAAACAAGTACCTCAGACAAGTCCTTCAAGAACCAATCAGTTCAACCCCTCACATCCTCACCCCTATCAAGGAGGAAGAAAGAGAGAAAACAATCACATTCAATTCTTACCCAAGCCATAGTAATCCCCTCTATTGAATCTCAAGTACCATTTCTTGTTGCTGATTCAGTTCCTTCAGGTAATTCTGGAAGAGGAGATGAGACTGTGAGACCAGTAGAGGCTGATAGTAGTAGACAAATTTCTCAATATTCCAATGTATCCAATCCTCTGATTTTAATTGTTACTTCAATGACAAATCCTGATATGGATATTATTGATCAGACACTTGATCCTGAGTTTTATGAGAGTCTGGAAAGTTATTCTGTTTCCCTATTGAGAAATACACCAGATGTAGCTTAAATTAATGATGAATATTTGATGGATATTATTGCTAAAAAAAATAATATAATGAACATTATGCAGTTGACTCAGCAATTTAATAGTTTTTTAACTGAACAGGGTTATCAATCATTGAGGAGTGAATTACAGAGAGTTTCTGATGATTTATTTAATTACAAAGTAACTCATGAAAAGAAAGTTGCTTTATGGCAAAATATCAAGAAGGATTTGTCTAAATTACAAGATACTGTGTCCATCTGTTTCCAGGGGCTAGAGGTAGAAAAGATGAATTTGAAAAAATTGAGTGACCATTATTCATCTTTGAAAAATAAGAACAAGATATCTTTTGCAACCATCAATAAGAGTTTATATAGTATTCCAAGAGTTAAGACTAGGTTAACAACAATTGAAGAGAAATTGAATTCATTTTTACATGATCAAAAGGTTTCTGACATTTCTTTGAAAGAACATGTGGTGCAGGATACCCCAATTTTACCTGTTCCTAGTTCATAAAAAGTGAAATTAGTGCCAGAAATGCCTGTTGATATCACTGAGATTCCATCAAAACTTGATGATGTACCTGGATCATCCACAGAAGGATTAAACAATTAAATTAATGCCCAATTGGAGAAGTTACAGCTCCTTCTCACTGAGAAACATGCTTTTAATAAGGAGACTACTTCAAATCAAAAGAATTAGCCAAAACGTGACCAGTAACCAAAATTTGATGGTGACTCTTCCTCTGATTGGCAGCAGTTCATTTGCAGGATTGATAATTTAAAAAATTCTTACCAACTCCCACATGAGGAAATTGTGTCATAATTAATTTCTTTATTTACCTATGTAGCCCTAATGTGGTATGAATCTTTTCTCTTGAATAAAAATTACTACTCATTGGATGATTGGAAAAAAATTAATTAAGGCACAATTTGGTGGTTCCAAGTTTAGGATAGCTCAACAAAGGCAGTATGAAGGAACCAGATATAGATTTTCTACTGAAAAACCCATTGAGCTCATGATGAAAATTGTGAAAATCTTTAAAGCAATGGACCCAAATATGGAGTTTAAGTTATGGAAGTACAGGATCCTTTATAAGTGACCTATGTCTCTGAGAGACTTAATAGTTGCTAGGACTGATTTTTCAAGAGAACCTTCTTCTTTCTTTAATACTTGTAGTGAGATTTTTCTAAACAACAAGTATTATTCTAGAAGATTCATTCCTTGAACTTCATTGGAGAAAACCTCCAATTACCAACAAAAACCTCTGGAAAATGTTGGTAAACCTTCTGCCCCTTTTTCACCCAAAAAGTATGCAAAAAAAACTTGCTTCAAATGCAGAAAGCCTTGGAAGAAAGACCATGTTTGTGGCAAGAAGATAAATCTTGTTGAACAGACAGATGAACATGCTGATTACACAATAGCACTGGATGATACTGCAAGTGATTGTGTCAGCAATTTTTTCATATGAATCTCACCATGAAATTTTAATTCTGGAAGAGGATATTCATTAGAGACAATATTAGGACACACCGGCACACTCAACCAAAAGTGTTAGGTGCACGCCGGTGATGCTATTTTTGTCTATTTTCAATTCAAATTTTTTCAATGTCTCATACTATGTAACAACATCCCTTAGATATATACATAATTCTTATGCTTGGTGTGCAAGTGTGATATTATTACCAAATAGGGAAAAAAACACCCACTACTACAAATACATACGGTAGGCAAGTTAGATACTACTGCATTATGGGGCAACAAAAATATGTTGCTGGGCACTGTACAATCCTTTGTTAAATATGCAAGTATTACTTCAGTACAGGCTCAGTTTGTGAGCACTAAACTATTATATACATATTTTATTTAGTTTTTATCACCAGTAACTTATAAGTGTGGTAATGGCAATCAATATGAGTCAAATGATGATAACGAGAAAATAATTTTGTGACTCTAAACCTTGTGCAATCACTGAAATCTTAAATTAATGTGTTCTTTACAATCATTCCCTTAAATATGTATATAATAGTTCAGAGTCCACAAACTGAGCCTGTACTGAAGTAATACTTGAATATTTAACAAAGGATTGTACAGTGCCCGGAAACATATTTTTGTTGCCCCATAATGCAGTAGTATCTAACTTGCACACCATATGTATTTGTAGTAGTGGGTGTTTTTTTCCCTATTCAGTAAAAATATCACACTTGCACACCAAGCGTAAGAATTATGTATATATCTAAGGGATGTTGTTACGTAGTATGAGACATCAAAAAAATTTGAATTGAAAATAGACAAAAATAGCATCACCGGCGTGCACCTAACACTTTTGGTTTAGTGTGCCGGTGTGTCCTAATATCGTCCCTATTCATTATTCAAATAATATTAATATTGAGAATTATGATTTATCTACAGTAGAGGATGCTGAGATCATAAAAAACCTTGAGGGCAGCTCAATTATTATTGCCCCTCTCAAGGCACCAGACTTGATAAATAGAAATAACATTGATGTTGTCTTAGATTCTGGAGCTGGAGGAAGTTTATTATCTGAAAAAGCACTTGCTTCAGTGGACCAAGACTATAAATCAAAACTTATGCCTATCATTTCTGAGAATTTGAGAGGTTATGGCTCTGTTTTGTCCCCCATAGGAAAATACATTGCCACAGTATTTTTCAAAGATAACCATGGTTTTTTAAGAGCTATATGTGATTTTTTTGTCATAAAAAATGGTAACTTAAGAAGTTGGTTCATTGTGGGAAATTATATTTTAACAATATATGTCATAAAATTGGATCCTTCAAACCAATGCTTCACAATGGGGATGAATGGGAAGAGAAAACTTACAATTTCCTCCCCCAGAAAATTATTAACACCAGGATTGAACACATGTCATTCTGTAGTTCAATATAAAGGAATATCTACAAAAGAAATGCCTGCCCTTGTGTCTGAAATTGAAAATGCTTATTTTGGAGAACAACTCTCTGGTGAGGATAAATATTCCATCATTAAATTGAAAAATTCTTTTCTTATGTCCTTTGCTCATGGGTAACATGAATTAGGATTGGTAAAAGAAAAAATGAAGCTTTCATTATCTTGCCCATTAACAGAAATACTACCTATTTTAAAGAAGAAGCCTTATCCTGCTTCTCCCACAAAGAGAAAAGATATTGAAGACAATATCTCTACCCTTTTAAAAATGAATATTATTTAAAAGGTAGTTGAAACACCTAAACATTGTGTTATCTCACCTATTCTAATTTCTTTTGAGAAAGATGAAGCCAGGTTATGTGGTTATTATAGAGCATTGAACACTTATACTGTTGATGATATCTATCCTTTACCCAGAATAAGCTCTTTACATTCCACCCTACAAGGTGCTAAATATATCAGCTGTTTGTATGGTAACAGGGGATATCACCAGGTACCTGTTGAGAAGAATTCTCAGAATTTTCTGATGATTGCTACTCATATGGGTATTTATAAGTATGTTAGGATGCCATTTGGCTCTAAAAATTCCCCTTCAGTTTTTCAAAAAGTTATGGATAACACATTCCATCAAGAAATAATTAAGGATGGATGATGGTTTATATTTATGATATCATCATATTCTCTGAAAAATTTGAGGACCATCTTAAACACCTGTGTAAAGTGTTTCATAAGATGGATGAGAAAAATATGACACTTGCTTTGAAGAAATGCAAATTTTTTTTTCATTCATTAAAAGTGCTTGGTCATGTTGTCTCAGGTTTAAAGATATGTTTTGACCAAAACAAAGTGGCAGCCATACAACAGGTGAAGGCTTCTACCATAGTTAGAGAGCTCCAGAGTGTTTGGGAATGTGTGGATACTATAGAAAGTGTATTAAAAGTTTCCAAGTCATAGCATTACCCCATACCCAATTGACTAGGAAAGATTTTGCTTTTGTCTGGAACAGTGAACGACAAAGAGCTTTTGACACTATGAAAAATTGTTTGATGTCAGCACCAATTCTTGCTTTACCTGACTTTAATCAAAAAAATTTGTTTTATACACTGATGCCAGTTTTATTGGTCTTGGTGCTTTCCTCTATTAAAAACAAGTGATGAATGATCAAGTATCAGAAGTAGTAATTTGTTATATTTCAAGAACCTTGAGAAATAGTGAATTGAAATATGGTTCCACTCAACTGGAGTGTTTGGAAGTAGTGTGTGCTCTAGTGAAACTAAATTATTATCTGGATGATCAGAAATTTGAACTTTTCACTGACTGCAGTGCACTGAGATCCATCTTGAACTTGAAGACACCTAACAGACATATGTTCAGATGGAAGTTAGCTTTTCAAAAATATAGAGAGAGGATGACAATAATTCATAGGGCTGGTATTGTTCACTCAAATGTGGATATGTTATCAAGGTTACCTTTGCCAAATTATGACTCAAATCCTGCATATGTTCCTGAAGATGAGATAGTTCATATTCATAGAATATATGTGGTTGATATAGAGAAAGAGCTATTACAGCTTATTCTGGATTCACATGATAAGGACACTGACTCAAAAAAGTTATGTACCATATTAAATGATCTAAAGAATACTTCAATACAAGCATTAATTAAAACCCTTCCATCAAAGTACCAGAAGGCTTTGGAAAATGGTAAATTTTCAATTTATGAAGGATATCTATATTATAGAAGAAATTTGAGTAATGTTATTGTTATTCCTCCTTCTATGAAAGAGATGATCTTAAAAATTTGTCATGATGACATATTGGCTGGACATTTTGATCTTGAAAAAAAATGATCATAGTTAAAAACACTGCTTGGTGGGTTAGCATGTCTGAAGACACCAAACTATATGTTGAATCCTTTGATTTTTACCAAAAATCAAAAACTTTGACTGGTAAAGGAGCTGTATTAATGCAACATATTAAACCTCCTGATGCACCATTGAAGATAATAAACATGGACTTTGTAAAAGGATTACACATTGCTGGGAAAGACAGTTATAACTTTTGTTTGTTTATTGTGGACAGATTCTCAAAAATGTGTAAATTTATCCCTACTCACAAGGATGTTTCCACTAACAAAGTAGCTTTCTTGTGGTGGTCTCATATGTTTAATACTGCTGATTTTCTAGAGCCATAATATCTGATGGAGACCCTAAATTTACTTCTGAATTCTGGATGTCTCTGATGGATGTTTGTGGCTTTGATCTGACATTTTCTACTTCCCATCACCCTCAAACTGATGGATTAACTGATAGAATTATTTAGACTTTAGAGGACATGATAAGAAGGTATTGTGCCTTTGACCTTGAGTACAAAGACAATGACAGATTTACTCATGATTGGGTTACCTTACTTCCTGGTTTGTAATTTGCTTATAATAGCACTGTTAGGTCAGTTACTCAGAAGAAGCCTTTTGAGCTCTGGCTTGGATATGTTCCAAATACCCCTGCCCAAAATCTCAATAATAAAATACCCAAATTGTATTTGCATCCTGGTGTGAAATCTATTCTTCAAATGCAACAGCTTTGCAGAAGTCATGCTCAAAAATGTATTGAAAAATTCTTTGAATATGAGAAGAAGAGATGGGACAAATCCCATAAAGAATACACTTTTAAAAAGGGTGATGAAGTACTGATTTCTACAGTCCACTTCAATTTACAAGGTTATAACAAATTGAAAGACCCATTTGTAAGTCCATTTGTTGTCAGAAGAATGGTTGGTGATAATGAATCTGAAGTTATATTGTATGGTCCATATGAAAGAAAACATCCTGTTTTTCCAATATCTCTTTTGAAAACTTACACATCCAATAGTGATTTTTTTCCCAGAAGGAGTGGAAGTACAAAGAAAACCCCTAATGAAATCACTGAGACATTAGAAATTAATAAGACTCTAAATGACATAATAGTTACTGCTGAAAAAGGTACAGAATACTTATTGAGATTCAAGAATAAATCATCTGAATATGATTCATGGATACCTGGGAAGGAGAAATCTAATCTTCCTACTCTTCTAGAGAAATATAAACAGAAAAAATCATAGCATTTTTTTATAGTTTTTTTTAGAGTGAGGGAGTATCAGCCAGGCTACTAGACTTACCCAGTAAAATAGTTAATTATTTACTGGGATTAAACCAAACCTTTAATTTCTTATTATATTATTAATTATATTATATTTACTTTATTATTACTTGCAATGAATTAACTACTTACAACAAGTAAGTTTAGTAAATATTTAAAATTAATAATAATGTCCCTCATATTTTCAACGTGCTCAATAACAGGTTGGAAGAGAAATAATAATATATCAATACTTAATTTTAAGAATTCAAATTTCTTTATTTAAAAATTTAAAATTCTATTAATACAAAAAATTAATTCAAATTATTTTATACTAAGTGTGACATTTAAAAGTGAGCCCTAAAATATATCAAATAATTGAAATATTTATTGATGCATCTTTAGAGCACACTTTTTGTCAGGCTAAGGTCAAGTAAAAAGACATGAACTAGTTTGAATGGTCTGTGTCTAAAAGAGTTAAATGTTCCTATATGAATACTGTAGTATAAATCCAACAAATAGTAAAATATAATCCAAAATAAAGGTCTCAGTAATATAATTTGGTGGATTCACTGTAGAAATGATGGGTCTAATCCTGACATTATACTATGTGGAATTCCCATTCAAAAATGACCAATATTGACTGAGAAATCACCCAGAAACTCAAAAAAGAGCATGAGATGTGTGGTAACTACATGCAGTCCTTGGCAGGGGCTTGCATGGGTAAATCCTTGACTGAATTTAAGCAAATTTAAGCGTGGTGATGATATAAGATGCCAAGAATGAGGTTATTAATGAAATTTGTGCATATAAACAGGGTCAATGCATTATTAATGAATCTAGGACACTAAATAAACGCCTGTCGCCTATTTTAGCATGTTTGCCCACAGTGGGGGTAGAACGTTGGGATATTATAGTGTGAAAAATCTAACTTTGCTAAAAATTAAGCTATTCACACGGGAAAAAAGCAGGCAGTATGTGGCCAGTACACAGAAGCCATTTCTGGCATAAAAACACCAAATTTGAAAAGTGTTATTTTTATGCATTTAAGTAGCCAAATAAATAGTCCTAAATGAGACAAATTGATCTGTCAAAGCGCAATTTTGATATTCTCAAATTTATGGCACATATAATCAGTTTTTAAGTGAAATAAAGCACATTTCTTGTTTTTTGTATAAAACAGTGAAAATAACAGCTTTAAGTGTACTTAAAAATTATGTAGCCTTATACTTAAGGTTCTTAAGATTACTCTAACATATTCCAACTTAATATTAAGTACATAAGACTTATAAGAGGTGGATATATGCGTGTATATAAGGTGTTATAATGGCATTTTTTGTGTATTATCATAATTTTACTTATGTATACTGTTTGTGTACTCTCAATTATTATTCCCATGTATAGTTCATGTGTTTAACATAACTTATAAGTACTTTTTATTCAGTCCTGAGGATATACAGGCTGACACTTGCCCACCCAAAAAAAATAATAAAAAAATGATAAGTTATAGATTTTATTTATTTATTTGTTAATTTTCAGGTATTCAGATTAATTCTGTAGCATTAAATATTATTCTTTAAAGAAATAAATCATAATAAAATATTATGAGTACTGGTTTTTAACCCCTCAGCTGGCTGAGCAGAAATTTATTTCTGTTTAAATTTTTTAAGAAGGGTGGATAAATTAGAAATTTCTTTTTCAGGTATCCATTTATCAAATTCATTTGATTTCCCTTTAAATCTAAATAAATACTCAGTTCCTTTTTCTTTAGTAAGGATTCTTTTCTTGAGTATTTTTTCAATCTCTTCTTTTTCCACAATTTCTTCAGGTTGCTTTTTAGGCCTTCCCCTTCTTTTTGGAAATAAGTCAGGATCATTTGCATGGTAAGGTTTTAATAATGAGATAGGGAAAACTAGATGTTTCCTATCATATGGAGCATATAATATGAATTCCACTGCATTATTACCAACCATTTTGCTTACTACAAAAGGTCCTACAAAGGGATCCTTTAATTTAACATTACCTTGTAAGTTAAAATGTAGTGTTGATATTAGGACTTCATCTCCCTTTTTGAATTCAAATTCTTTATGAGATTTGTCCCACCTTTTATTTTAATATTCAAATGCTTTTTGGATGCATTCTTCTGCATGCTTTATACACATTTGTTTCATATGAATAAAGGATTTAGTGCCAGGGTGTATATCTAACCTTGGTAATTTATTTAAATGATTCACTGGGGTATTTGGTATGTATCCCAGCCAGAGTTCAAATGGTTTCTTCTCTGTTAAAGAATGAGTTGTGCTTTTATAAGAAAATTCAAGGCCAGGAATTAATTTTACCCAGTCATGTGTGAATTTCTCATTGTATTTGTATTCTAATCCAAAGGCACAATATCTTCTGATCATGTCTTCTAGAGTTTGTATCATTCTCTCAGCCAGCCCATCAGTTTGTGGATGGTGTGCTGTAGAAAATTTCAATTGACAACCTGATACTTCCATCAAAGATGTCCAGAACTCTGAAGTAAATTAAGGGTCTCTGTCAGAGATTATGGCTTTGGGGAACCCAGCAGTATTCATCATCTGAGTCCACCATAGTAATTCAAAATCTTTTCCAGATACCTTTTTATGGGCAGGGATAAATTTACACATTTTTGTTAATCTATCTACTATTACCCAGCAAGAATTGAAACTTTCTTTTACTGCTAATTGCAATCCAGTTACAAAATCTATGTTTATAATTTCCCATGGAGCTTTTGGCTGCTCTATTTGTTACAACAACCCAGCTCTCTTCCCAGTTATTCTTTTAGATTTCTGACAAGAGTCACATGTTTCAATTTATTTTTGTACGTCTTCTTTCATGTTTATCCACCAGGCTGTATTTTTAACTCTGGTTAATGTTTTGTTAAAATCAAAATGACCGGCTTAGATGTCATCATGACAAGTACTCAACATTAACTCCTTCATAGAAGGTGGTATCACTATTACATTACTTAACTTTTTCCTGTAATATATATATCCATCTTCAATTGACAGTTTACCTTTTTCCAACACATTTCTATACTTTGGAGGCAAGGTTTTAATTAATGCACTCATGGAGGCATTAGTTGGATCATTAAGAATGGTAGATAGTTTAGTCAAATCTTTATCAGATGAATAATTTTCCAATATATTTTGCATAAACTCTTCCTCTAAATCCACTATATAGATCCCAAATATATGTATAACCTCATTTTCAGGTACATAAGCTGGGTTGTCAGCATCATTTGGCAAAGGATTTCTGGATAATAAATCCACATTAGAATGCAATTTTCCTGCTCTATGAGTGATTTTCATTCTTCCTCTGTACTCTTGTACAGCTGGTTGCCATCTAAACATGTGCCTATTAGGGGTTTTCATGTTTAGTAATGACTTTACAGCACTGCAATCTGTTATAAGCTCAAAATTCTGGTCTTCCAGATAGTAATGAAGTTTCTCCAAAGCCCACACCACGGCTAAACATTCTAGCTGTCTGGCACCATACCTTAATTCCGTTTTTCTTAAGGTTCTGGATATATAACAGATAACTACTTCAGATAATTTTCCATTTATTATTTGTTTCTGCTGTAAAGCAGCACCTTAACCTATGAAGCTTGTATCAGTGTACAAGATAAAAGGTAGGGTGAAATCTGGCAGTCCCAATATTGGAGCTGACATGAAACATTCCTTTAATTTATTAAAGGCGTGTTGTCTTTCATTATTCCATATGAAAGCCTTATTTTTACTGATTAATGTTGTTAAAGGAGCTGCAATGGATTGGTAACTTTTAATATACTGTCTATAATATCCACAAATACCCAAAAAACTTTGAACCTCTTTTAAATTTTTAGGTATACCAATGTTTTTAATTGCTGCCACCTTATTCTGGCCAACAAAAATTTGTAATCCGGATACAACATGTCCAAGTACTTTCAAGGAATGAAATCCAAACTTAAATTTCTTTAATAAAATTGTCATATTAATTTCATCCATATTTTGAAAGACTCTCTTCAGGTGATTCAAAAGTTCATCATATGTTTTTGAAAACACTATGATGTCATCAATATGGACTAAAAGCCATCCTTCAACCATTTCCTGATGGAAAACACTATCCATTAATTTTTGGAAGACTGAAGGCACATTCTTTGGGACAAATGGAATTCTCACATACTTATATATACCCATATGTGTGGTTTTTAATAAGTAATTTTGAGAATTCCTTTCCACAGGAATCTGGTGGTAACCCTTGTTTCCATCCATACAGTAAATATATTTTTCTCCTTGTAAAGTAGCATGGATAGAAGCTATCCTTGGTAGAGGGTAAATGTCATCTACAGTGTATGTATTCAGACCTCTATAATCACCGCATAATCTTGCCTTATCCTTTTCATAAGAGATAAATACTGGTGAAATGACACAGTACTTAGGTGTTGTGTCTACTTTTTCAACAATACCCATTTTCAACAACATTTTTATATTGTCTTCAATATCTTTCCTTTTTTCAGGAGATGCTAAGTAAGGTTTCTTTTTCAAGTTACCAGGAATATTATCCAAATCACAGCTTAAAGAGATTTTCATCTCATGGTCTTTGACCAATTCTAGTTCATTTGAACCATGAGCAAATGCCATAGGATATGATTTAATCAATCTCAAAATATTTTCTTCTTCAATTTTTGAGAGTTGAGGACTGAAAGAGGCCTTTTGGATTTTAATTTCCAATTCAACCACTTCAGTGGTGGTTATTCCACCTTGCATTTGTTCTTCTCCATGAGAAATGGCATACACTAAATTTCCAGAACATATTTTGAATTTTCTCTTACCTTTCACGCCTATAGTGAAGTCACTGTTTGCAGGATCTACTTTAATTCCAAATTTTTTCAATAAGTCATTGCCAATAATAAACCAATCACTACAATTATTATTATCCATTACAGCAAATTCACACTCTGCTCTAACATATCCATTATTATATTTAAAGAATACAGCAGTTTTGTATTTGCCAATTGGATTTAATACTGAACCAAAACTCCTCCAGTTCTTTGTCTGAACAGGTTCTAGTTTTTCCTGGTACTTACTGTCAAGTTTCATTAATGTATTAATTGAAACTACACTACCTGCAGCCCCAGTGTCAAGAATGGCATTCATTTCTATTCCACATATGATAACAGGTGCTCTGATAGGTGTTATTTTGTAAGTATCATGAGATACATCTTTAATTATTTCAGCTTCCTCAATGGAAGTTAAAGATGTATCTGTATGAGGTATAGCATCATTCAGGAACATAATATCCTGTTCTAATACAAATATCTCATGTTCATCATCACTGTAAGATATGTTACTTTTACAATCCTCACTGGATTCCACATTCCCATCTTCATGATTACTTGGTTCAGAATTCTGTGAGGCTTCAATAACATTTATTCTCTTCTTACATGTGTGACCTTTAACCCAAGGTTCATTACATTTATAACAAGTGTTATTCTCTTGTCTTTTAGGGACAAGGGGAGCTGAAGGTTTTTTCTTCTCCACTGGCAAATTTACTTGTAGTAGGTTTTACTACATCAACACATTGTCTGTAATTACTATACTTGGTTTCATACTTGTGGTTTAATGATATCTCATTGCATATATTAATGAACCCAGAGGTATCTCCGATGGTTTCAGTTCTAACTACAATAATGTCTCTAACTTATATAGGCAACTTGTATATTGTTTTCTCTTTCCACTCATCATAATACATTTTTGGATCCATAGCTTTCATGATTTTTATTAAATTCTTTATAAATACCATGGGTTTATCTCCAGCACTTGTATTATATCTTGTTCTTTAATACAATCTTTGTTGAGTGATTCTAAATTTTGGGCCACCAAATTGCCTTTCAATTAGTGCCTTCCATTCATTCCAGGAGTAGTTAATTCCCTCACTCAATACAGATTCAAACCATAATAAGGCCACATCTGTAAATAAAGATATTAATTTTGAAGTAATTTCTTCATCAGGTAATTTGTTTGAAAATTTTAAGTTATCAATTATTTGTATGAATTGCTGCCAATCAGATTTTGAATCCATGTCAAAAGAAGGGTACTGATCTAACTTATGCCAGTTCTTTTGGTTAGTTTTTGCTTCCCTAACCTGAGGAATATTAAGTAATTCACTTACTTTGGAAAGATGATCATTTATTTCATCTTTTACTGATTTAATGTTTTCAGAGCCCATGACACTATGTTCATGTTCCATCATTGGTGTTTCATTTGAGTGTTTCATGAAAACAGGTACTCTTGCCATATAAGAGGTGTTATCTTTTACTTTTACAGTATTTTCCAAAATGTTTGCTAATTCTTTTTCTACTCTTTGTAAACTATCTTTTATTACAGGTACATGAGTCAGAGTATCATTTACATTTGAAAAAGACAATTTAACACATCCCTCAATGGTAGCCATAACATTCTGAGAGTGTTCTAATTTACTTTCTAAATTTCTAATCTCCAAGTTCAATCTTTTATTCTCATTGATTAATTCATTATATGAATTTTCAATAATTTTTAATCTATTGGCCGTGGTACTCAATGATTGTGCTAGCTGTAATAATACACTTTCTGTATTATTGTTTGACTCTTTTGAGAACTCTTCCAATTTTTCAATTCTCAATAATAATTTACTTATTATTTTTGATTCCATTGGATTCTCTTTCAAAAAATATTTTATTTTTTCTGTGTCAAACTCAGAAGACTCATCATTCTGTTCAAGTTTTAATTCATTTGGTTCCAATTTTATATTAATAGTATTATCCTGGTGATCAATAAAACTATTTACATTGTCCTCATTTAAAGACAAGTTTATGATGTTATTATCAAATGAATAATTTTTTAAATCCTCATCAATTATATCCAACAATTCCTTATCAATATCATTACCTATAAGTAATTCATTGTTAGGATTATATAATTGATCATGAGAAGTTGGATGACTTACCAAGGTCTTATCCCACTTCTCCTGCCTCTCCTTGCCTTTCCCCTGTAAGGGTGACTGCTAGAGCCCTACTTTTGAGGGTTGTTGTAGTTTTGGGCATACCAATCCCACTTCCATTTGCTTACTGTAATTTTTTGGTCCTCCTCTTGGGCTGGAGGTGTTGCTATGGAACTTTTGGGTGCCACTGTTGGTGGTTGAGGCTTTATGTCCACTAGAGCTTGGTTGACTTCTATGAAACCTTGAGCTGAACTTTTCTCCAGATTGTTTATCTGGTCCACTATATTGTTTACTTTTATTGTCAAGGTGTTCAGTAGGGTGGATAGGTAGTGAATTTGTTCTTGTAATGCATTTTTTGTTTTCTTTATTGATACTTGTTTTAAAAGTTTTTCCCTTTCCTCCAGAGACATTTGTGGAGTGTTTTATATGAGAGAGTCCTGGCCCTCAATTTGAATGTCCTGTAAAATATCTTTCAGCTCTAGGTCTTATGTTATAAGTTTTTGCCTTATTACTCACAATATCATTGTTGTCACACATTTTTTACGTGTAATTTAATCAAAGAATTGAAATTTTAGATATGAAAACTTCAAAAAGGAGTTTTATCAGTATTTATAAATACCACTAAAGACAATTTTATTGCTTACTTTTAGGTATGAAGTGAATTTATAAGTGCCAAAAGTCAAATATGCTTTTATGTGGTCACTTGATTTAACTGGTCTACAATATGTAGCCATGTTTTTATATTTAAAAAAGAAAATTTGTCAGTAAGATTCTTTCTAAATATTAAATGAATTTTACAAACCAATAAAAAAAAGGATTAAGAGTCCTGTTAAAAGAAAACAATTAATCAGTTTAATTGGTTTATTATCTGCAAAGATCACAAATTTAATTGGTCTATTGACAGATTCACACTAATAACAATTTTATGTTAAATTAGTGGTAAAATTGTTGATTCAATATCACAATTTTATTATATATTATTTTTCTGAAATCACTATATAAGTGACCCCAACCTGTTTTAATTATCCAAATATTTCTATAGGGATATTTTTTATGTGTACCTTCTTTGAAAGCTTTTACTTACTGGATTATAACAGAATTCTTGAGGAAAGGTCCCCAATTTTCAGGCTAAGGTCAAGTACAAAGACGTGAACTAGCTTGAATGGTCTGTGTCTAGAAGATTTAAATGCTCCTATATGAATACTGTAGTATAAATCTGACAAACAGTAAAATATAATCCAAAATAAAGGTCTCAGTAATATAATTCTCACTAATTTTATATATGGCTTACAATCTTTTTAGTTGGTAGAAAAATATATTTAATAATTCAGATACTATTTAAAGACTTTATAAGTGCTATTGATATGTATTGTAATTGATTTGGGTTATATGATTGAATTGTAATGATAAAGAATGTAGAAACAAGACCCAAAAACCTCCTCCTTTTATACACACTGAGTTCCCCAATGAATCCCTTGATGTACCACTCCAATAAACAGTTAATAACGCCTCAAACCAACTAATAGACATGCCCATCAACATCCCCAGTAACCCATAACATAATTATAAGAGTAACAACCACCAAAATCCTGTAATAATAAGGAAAATCCATCAAAATTAAAGAATAAGATAAAAAGAGAGTATATGCATATTAAACAACAATATAAAAGACCAAAGAGGAACTTTTAAGGTTAATAATAGCTTAATAATAAGGGGATTCACTGTAGAAATGATAGAGATAATCCTGACATTATAATACGTGAAATTCCCATTCAAAAATGACCAATATTGACTGAGAAACCACCCAGAAACTCAAAAAATAGTGTGAGATGTGGGGTAACTACATGAAGTCCTTGGCAGGCACTTGCACGGGTAAATCCTTGACTAAATTTAAGCCAATTTAAGTGTTGTGATGAAATAAGATGCCAAGAATGAGGTTATTAATGAAATTAGTGCATATAAACAGTGTCAATGCATTATTAATTATGCTAGGACACTAAATAAGCACCTCTCGCCTATTTTAGCGTGTTTCCCCACAGTGGGCGTAGAATGTGGGGATATTATAGTGTGAAAAAGCTAACTTTGCTAAAAATTAAGCTATTCACACGGGAAAAAAGCAGGCAGTATGTGGCCAGTACACAGAAGCCATTTCTGGCATAAAAACACCAAATTTGAAAAGTGTTATTTTTATGCATTTAAGTAGCCAAATCAATAGTCCTAAATGAGACAAATTGATCTGTCAAAGCGTAATTTTGATATTCTCAAATTTATGGCCCATATAATCAACTTTTAAGTGAAATAAAGCTCATTTCTTGTTTTTTGCATAAAACAGTGAAAATAGCAGCTTTAAGTGTACTTAAAAATTATGTAGCCTTATACTTAAGGTTCTTAAAATTACCCTAAAATAATCCAGCTTAATATTAAGTACATTAGACTTATAAGAGGTGGATATATGCGTGTATATAAGGTGTTGTAATGGCATTTTTTGTGTATTATCATAATTTTACTTATGTATACTGTTTGTGTACTCTCAATTATTATTCCCATGAATAGTTCATGTTTTTAACATAACTTTTAAGTACTTTTTACTCAGTCATGGAGATATACAGGCTGACACTTTTGTTATTTAAAATTTTTTATTTTCGGAAAAGTTTTTCTCTCACACTCCTGTATATAGGCTTGCTAACTCCGTGTACTCTCTCTCTCCTATTGCCTATAAAAAGGCCTTCCCTTTTGTGCTGTTTTCTTCATTTCTTACTCACTTATTTTATTAAATTATTATCAGGACAAATATTTATTACTACTAGTTATTGGCTTAAGTATTTACTTCTAATTAATTCTAAATAGTTGATTATAATAATTATTATAAAATTTTCAGCTTTTTTAATTGAGTAAAATAATATAAAAGATCAAACATATGTACTTTGCCTTTGAAACCTTGATTTTTTATCTTCCAATACTGTTAAACCTCCACCAAAATCTTCTAGACCAAAATGAGCACCCAATAGTTTTTCTGTAGAAGAAGAGCTATATCTAGTTTCCTCATACTGCCTTTTTGGGGCTAACCTAGACTTAGAACCACCAAACTGTGCTTTAATCAATTTCTTCTAGTCTTCCCAGGAGTAATTATATTTATCTAAAAGGACATATTAATACCACATTAGGGCAACATTGGAAAATAAAGAAATCAATTTAGACACAATTTCTTCATCTGGAAGTTTGTAAGAATTCTTCAGGTTGTCAATTCTGCAAATAAATTGCTGCCAATCAGAGGAAATATCACCATCAAATGTTGGGTATTTGTCATGTTTTGGCCAATTCTTTGGATTTGAGGCAATCTCCTTGTTACATACTTGTTTCTGTGTAAGAAGAAATTGTAATTTCTCTAACTGGGAATTAATCTCATTTTTTAACGCTTCTGTAGATTAACAAGGTGCATCATCAATTTTTGACAGAAACTCAGGAATATCTACAGGCATTTCTTGCACTAATTTTACTTTAGATGAACTAGGCTCAGTTACAATTCAAGTATCTTGTGAAACAGGTTCTTTCAAAGAAGTTGAAGAATACTTTTGGTCATTTAAAAATGAGTTCAACTGTTCTTCAATGTTTTTTAGTCTAGTTTTCACTCTTAGAATACTGGATAATGTCTCATTGATATTCTTAAAAAATAATTGATTCTCGTTTTTCAGATATGATTAATGGAAACTTAGTCTTTTCAAGTTCAACTTATGTCCCTCTAGTTCCTGGAAACAGATAGACAGTGTCTTGTAAATTGGACAAATCATTCTTGATATTTTTCCAAAAAGCAACTTTCTTCTCATGAGTTTCTTTGTAATTATATAAAACATTAGAAACCTTCTGCAATTCACTTCTCACTGATTTGTAACTTTGTTCAGCTAAAAAACTATTAAATATTTGAGTCAATTGGAGGTAATTCATTATATGATTTTTTTGGTGATAATATCTCTCAAATATTCATCATTAATATTAGCTAAATCAGTAGTATTTCTTAATAAGGAAACAGAGTAATTTTCCAGACTCTCATAAACTTCAGGATCAATTTTTTCATCTATAATGGCTATATCAGGGTTAATCATTGAAGTAGCAATTAATACTAAAGGAGAAGTTACATCAGAATATTGAGTAATATGCCTACTAGAGCCAGCCTCTACTGCTCTCAAGGTATCATCTACCCATGCAGAATCACCTGAAGTAACTGAATCAGTAGTAAGAAAGGGTACTTGGGATTAAATAGGTGGGCTTACCATGGTTTTGGAAAAATTTGGAGTTGATTGTTTTTCTTTTTCCTTCCTCCTTGGTAGGGATGATGAGGGGTTGGGTTTAATTTTTGGGGTCTGGAGGGACCTGCCTGAGTTTCTTGTTGCATCTGTTGAGCTTGGAGGGAGTCCCACTGCCATTTTGAGACTTTCACCTTTTCCTGTTGTTGAGGAGCCAACTGTGGAAGGGTTTTTACTGCCTGAAGAGGTTTCTTCTTCTCTTGAAGAAACTTTTCTGCATTTATTACTTTTTCCTCTAGCATTTCTACCTTTGATTTTAATTTGAGGTTCTCTGCTTTCAACTCCTTGATGTGAGCTGAGAGGTTGTTGACTTGATGCTGCATGGGCATCTTTTTAATTATGAAGCCTCTTGAAGCTCTTCCGGGGTCTCACTGGGGGCTTTGGATCAAGAGCAGTCTTTTATATTTTTATTTCTACTTCCTGAATCTCCACATCCTGTTTGGTCCAAAAATTGAATGATTTGAGCAATTTTTGTACTCAAAGGAGAACTTACAGAAGTCTTATCATAATCAATTAAATCCAGTTCCTCTTCATGGTCAGCTGAAGCACTTTGATTAGTCATTTTTAATATAACTTGAACTGAGAGAAAAGAAATATTAATATTTAATCAGTTATTTTACTTGTTTAAAAAAATAAGAGATAAAATAAAAAATATTTCAAGTATATGATCAATTATCAGGATTTTTAATCAACTGGAATAATGAAAAGATATTTTTTATCAGGACAAAAAATCAACTGAAATAATTATTACAATTTTTTAATTAATCAAACTAATTAAAATATTTATATTTTATTACCAGGATTTAAAGTAAATCAACTGTAATAATAAAATAACTTATTAATTATCAGGAAAAAGAGTCAACTGGAATAATTAACACAATTATCAATTAATTACTAATATACATTGATATATAATTATCAGGACTAAGAGTCAACTGAAAATTTAATTACCAGGACTTAATGTCAACTGAAATAATTTAATATAATTAATTTAATTAGTTTATATATTTATTATTTTACAACCAGAACTAATGGTCAACTGAAGCAATAAAATAATATTTTAATTATCAGTACAAAATGTCAACTGAAATAATTAAAAAAATATATATGTAAGATAATTTATTTAATTTATATTACTTCTAGGACTAAGAACAAAATTGCTCTATCTTGGTCAACTAAGAAAAAAAATTATTATATTTTAGACACCTCCCCCTGTAATGTGAGCAATTTAATGCCACTACAAAGTGCTGAGTAATAAAGATATACATGAATCATGAAATATGCAGAGTGAGACCTACAGATAGTAACCAGTATAGTCACCACAAATATATAGGACAATTTCCACTATATAAACCTTAGATTTTGGGGCAAGGTTCGATTCCCAGTTGCAGAAAAAAGGTAATTCACCTGCCCTTTGATGTTTGTCATTTTCTGGTTGTCCACAAGTCCTTATTAGTCCTTGTAGTTGGTGGTTCCACGGTCTCCAGCATCAAGTTATTGGTGCATTGACAACAATTTGTAAAGGCCCCCAAGTGTCAATGGGTCTTGTTGGTCCAGAAGGTTTTAATGGAAGTCCAAAGCAGTGAAAGGTGGAGAACTCAGGAATTTAAAAACAGGTACGTAAATTTTATCTTTTGTTTTTAATTACTCAAGTAAAAGGTAAAATTATATTATTATTAGTACTTGTAATTAATAGAATTATGCAGGTTTAAATACTAAATCAGTAATAGTAGTAATGAATTGTGTCAGGCTAAGGTCAAGTACAAGGACGTGAACTAGCTTGAATGGTCAGTTGTCTAGAAGATTTTAATGGTCCTATATAAATACTGTAATCTAAATCCAATAAGTAGTAAAATATAATCAAAATTAAAGGTCTCAGTAATATAACTCTCACTATTTTTATATATGGCTTACGATCTTTGTAGTTGGTAAAAAAATAGATTTTATAATTCAGATACTATTCAAAAGTCTTATAAAATTACTAATTGATATGTATTGTAATTTATTTGGTTATATTGGTAAATTGTAAATGATAAAGAATGCAAAAAACTAGACCAAAAACTCCCTCCTTTTATACACACTAAGTTCCCCAATAAACACCTTGATGTACCATCCAATACAATGTTAATGACGCCTTCAAACAAGTAATAGACCTCTCCATCAACGCCCCTAGTGACCAAAAACATAATTAAACAAACAACAACCACTAAAATACTATTAATAATAAGGGAGATCAATCAAAATTAAAGAAAAGACAAAAAGAGAGTATATGTGTGGAAAACAATATTATAACAAGGTTAAAGGAGACTTTTTAAGGTTAATTATAGCTTAATAATAAGGGGGATCTACAGTAGAAATGGAGGGGCTAATCCTGACATTATACTACGTGAAATTCCCATTCAAAAATAACCAAAATTGACTGAGAAACCACCCAAAAACTTAAAAAAGAGCGTGAGATGTGGGGTAACTACATGCAGTCCTTGGCAGGCGCTTGCACGGGTAAATCCTTGACTAAAATTAGGCGAATTTAAGCGTGGTGATGAAATAAGGTGCCAAGAGTGAGGTTATTAATGAAATTAGTGCATATAAACAAGGTTAATGCATTATTAATTAAGCTAGGACACTAAATAAGCGCCTGTCGCCTATTTTAGTGTGTTTCCCCACAGTGGGCGTAGAATGTGGGGTAATTATAGTGTGAAAAAGCTAACTTTGCTAAAAATGAAGCTATTCACACAGGAAAAAAGCAGGCAGTATGTAGCCAGTACACAGAAGCCATTTCTGGCATAAAAAACACCTAATTTGAAAAGTGTAATTTTTATGCATTTAAATAGCCAAATCAATAGTTCTAAATGAGCCCAATTGATCTGTCAAAGCGCAATTTTGATATTCTCAATTTTATAGCGCATATAGTCAACTTTTAAGTGAAATAAAGCGCATTTCTTGTTTTTTGCGTAAAACAATGAATATAACAGCTTTAAGTGTACTTAAAAATTATGTAGCCTTATACTTAAGGTTCTTAAGATTACTTTAACATATTCCAACTTAATACAAAGTACATAAGACTTATAAAAGGTGGATATATGCGTGTATATAAGGTGTTATAATGGCATTCTTTTGTGTATTATCATAATTTTACTTATGTATACTGTTTGTGTACTCTCATTTATTCTTCCCATGTATAGTTCATGTGTTTAACATAACTTATAAGCACTTTTTACTCAGTCCTGGGGATATACAGGCTGACAAATTGATTGATTGTATATAATAAATTTTAAGTAATGAATCAGGAAAAATAGCAAAAATAGAAGGCCTTATATAGGCAAAAAGAAGAGAAAACACGGGGATAAGAAATTTACATACAGGCATGTGAGAGGGATAAAAATTCCAAAATAAGATATTGCAAATAATAAGAGTGTTCTATAAAGAATGTGTCAATAAAATGTAGTAACTGTATATATCAAATTATTTGATTTATTATAAAGTTTTCTGTAAATGTCACTCTAAAAATAAAATAATTTGAATTTAATTTTAACTTTTTTAAATAAAATCATTTGAATTAAAAATTTAGTATTAATATATTTTTATTTCACTTCTAACATGTCATGAGGATGGTGTTTGGGAATAAAAATATGAGGGACATTAATTTTAAATATTTACTTGATTTACTTATTTTAATTGGTTAATTTATTACAAGGAAATTATAAAGTAAATATAATATAATTAATAAAATAAGAATTAATGGTGTGGCTTCATCCCAGTAAATTATTAATTATTTTACTGGGTAACTCTAGTAGCATGGCTGACAATTTAAGTCAGGTGAGTAGGCTGGAAGGTAGAAGAGTTGACATCTAAATGTTTCTACTAAATCTCTAATATTTCCCCCATGATGAAGGGCAGCATTATCCATTACAAGAACACTCTTGGGCTCTAGATAAGGTGACATTATGGGGAGCTTTTAGAAATTCAAAAGATACTAAGTCTACAACTGTAGGAAGGTTTTATAAAAAACAACTCACTAAGATGTACTCCAGAAAGAACTCAAAATCTGTGTGGCACACCATTTCTGATTGAATTGTTGTAGCAACTAAACCTGATAGAGATACCCCTGGAATAATATTATATTGTAGTATGGCTCTAGCTTGCTCCACTCGTTTTGTACGTTCACCAAATTTTGCCCATCCTTCATCCTGTTGCACACCTTCCACAGAAATTCCGGATTCATCTGACATAGAGAAATTTCAATATAAGAATAGAAAAAAAATTCGTAAAAAAATATGCTTACCTGTGAAAACAAGAGTCCTGGGATTAAACTGTCATACTGTTGACATAAAACAAATTTGTTGCTCATAGTCTTGTTTTGGATGGACTTTTTGAAGAGACTTTTTACTCATTTGAAGGCGATGTATTAGTTCCCTGTGTATTGTAGCTTGGGAAACTTATACATTATGATTTTCAAGCAAACTTGCCTGCAACTCTGCCTGATATTTTGTAGGATCAGTTTCAAGCATCTCTTCAATGAATTCTTGTTGATCTTTGGAAAGTGTGAAAGGTTGTCCACATTTGAGATATGTAGAAGGATCATTTATAACAGCTTTAGTTGACTTGTAAAGATTCATCCAACAAGACAAAGAATTTCAGTGAATTCGGGCAGCATTTTTTGAGTTAATTTCTTCCAGAGATTGACCTTCTAAAGCTTCCATGACAACCTTGACCTTGAATTCCAGATCATATTTTATATATACTATGAAGTCACTAAAAAAACCCAATTAGAAAACCAGAAAAAAAGAAAAAAGAAAAAAAAAGGAAATATATGCAACAAAAAGAAAAGGCTGAGGGGAAATTTGATGGCTTGGTGGGGGTCAGATATGGCTTTGAGTGGTTGGGTGGACATAGATGGGATGGGACAGATGGGACAGGACAAATGCTTGACTGGGTGGTGGCAGGTGGCGGCGAGGTCCAATCGACACATTTCCAGATTGTAAAATTTTTCTCAACCTGAGATATCTGTAATTAGTGACAGATGTCTAAACATTTTTGCACTAAAATTGCTGTGACAAACCTCAAAAAAGTTTACAAGTTGCACCAAGCTTTCTGAATTTAGCTGTAAAGTAGTCACCTCATCTGCTTGCACCCTCTGTCATCTCCATGCCTCAGACACACCAGAACACGTGCTACTTTTTTGTCCAGCACACATCACTGAGCGCAGAGCCCTGTTTGAACTAGTCAAAAAGCATAAACTCAACTTTACTACCTCAGCTATATTACCCCCCTCACCAATTTCATACTATGCTGCTTCCTTTCTTATTAACACTAATAGATTCCCAAGCAATGTTCCACTCTCCCAAATAGTTTCATAACCAGTTTTCCTTTAAATGCCCATTGTCTCTTTCACAATATTAATCTTCTTAAGCCTGTACCTAAACTAATTAGCTACTTCCTTCATGCCCCAAGTTGAGTGAGATTGTATGAAATAAATAAATAAAACTTGGATACTATACTTAACAAAATTTAGCCAATTAAACTTTGAAATCTTTCCGTAAATTGAAAAAGAATTTCCACATTCCACTCCTCACAATCATGAAAACCTATCATTACCAAATTAGTTTGTTACGCCACACGGCGTAACTCTTGCGTAACGGTTGTGTAACAAATACATAACAATTATTATTTATTGCTACGGGACATATAGATTGTTATGTATTTTTTATGCAACCGTTACACAACTGTTACGCATTTGTTACGCCTTGTGGCGTAACGAATGATGTTGGTAGTGCATGATACCTGCTCCCACAACTTTCTTAATGATGAAGTCGGATTAACTTGAGCTCACCCGAATTTTTATCCAAACTTCAGTAGATTCGGGGGGTTTGAGTTCATAGAAACCCTTAACAGCAGTCAAAATGTTACTTGACTTCAAGAAAGAAAAAATTGAAAATGATATCCAAGATCAACAGTACTTACTTTTTGATTCGGACAATTATTTATCACATATTGATATGCGACTGTGATTGTTTTGATCTTTCTGTAATCAGGAACGCAAATACATTCTAAAATCGACTAAATTTTGATATAAAATCAAAAAATTAAAAAGCGCTAACACCGTAAAACTGGGTTGTCCTTTAAATCTTGGGCGTGAAATCGTTAACTTCCAAAAAATATTGTCATTTTACAATGTAAAGAACAAGAATACAATAATTCTTCAACTTACTCTACAACTTTTCTCCTGTATAGCAAAAGATTTTCCTATTGAAGGATCAACCTCTATAGTGAACAACCCACTTGGTGCAGAATAGTTTTTAAACCTATCCACGGCACTAGAAAAAAAAAAAGAAAAATTAATGATTTATTAATGGACTCTGCTTTAATGGTTTTGTTTTACCTACGCGGCACAATCATCCAAAACAGGTTTTTCCTGGCTTTCGCCTTCTTCACAAAATGTCGTAGGAATTAAGTTTAACGTTGTAGTAGCATTATTCTCAGTCCACGTCACCTTGCCGTTCTGAAATAACAAAAATGATAATTAGTATCCGCCTACAAAGATGGGTGCTAATATGCAAGCTTACAGTGACCCCGCATGTTTCAGTAATATTTTTCACTTTGTCTACAACAGATTCATACGCGCTGCAAAGACATACATGAAAATATACAAGGCTTTTACTGAATTATTATGGTAGCCTGTTGAATAGACACCTACACCTTCTCAAAGCCTCTTACACGTAACAAACGAACCTACATCATTCAATAATATTCAGACGGGAGTAAATAAAGCTGTAAAGCAATCTAAGTCTAATAAAAATTGACTTCACAACTTCCAAACGATTGATATTCCCACAAGCCAGTACGCACTAAAAATTGGGGTTCCTTGGAAAGCTTAAAAAAATCTAAAGCACTTTGCGTTGTTACATAACGCAGTGGTTAGTTTTTCTAGGAGAAAGATTCAGTAAACAGGTGTAAATCATATTTTACCGGATGCAATCCTCTTGTGAGCTAGGCTTCATCGTATCCAGCGTGGAATTAGCGGTGCGGCACTTGGTCCCCATTTCTCCAATACCTCGAGAACGTCCAAAAGTGATGGAGACCGCCTTATCTATGAAGAAACAAGCGACTAAGAGCACAAGTTTAAACACAGTAACCTGTAGCATGGTGGAGTTATATATCTTATCCGAACTAGTTGGGCAAAATAAAAAACTAGAAGGAAAGTGAGGAGCCTTATGACACCATGCTCTTTTTATAAAATCCACATAGTTTCAGCGAGGGCAGACACTTAATGCCTGACTCTGCCTTGAAATCTATTTTTGAGGATAGTTTGACATTATACATATGAGCCGACACCGCAACTACAAAACATAATCAACAAACGGAAATTGCTCTATAAAAGATTTTGTAGAACATGTCTAATAAATATCAACACATTAATTTAATGAGCCCATTTTCATGGAAAGCTTGTTGACACGGCATCAGTCTTAGTCCCGGAGTAACCGGGAAAAAGTCTTAGTGCCGCGATAACAGGTTTATATACTTGGTAATTAAGTATCTTAATATTGTGTACCTAACAAAGCTTGTAACTCCAACCGTTATTAAAAAGCAATCATGCCACCATTCTAATTCTTATTAAGACTGGTTCTTTTGGAAATATAGATGAAATAACCATAATTTTTTTAAGCAGTTATCCGGCTACAACCTGGATTTTATCTGGCGACAACCTAAACCTCTAATTATAGCAATTACCTGCATATTGTAACACGGTGTCAGCCTGTAGAACTACGGAAAGAACCGGAGAATAGGGGACGCCGCGACTAGAGACTATATCCTAAATGACTATGTACATAAGGTGCCTATGCACATAACATCCCCCCACATGGTCATTTAAACTATTCCAACATAAGTATCTTCCTATTTGCCATTAACCATCAAAAAATTAATAATAAAATGAAAACAAAGGTAGAAGAGAAAAAGAAGTAAGAAATAATAAGAAATATTAGGGGGTATCAATGTTCAGGGATCCGCAATTAGGGATCAGAAATTCTTTTTCCCGGGATTGGACATTATTAATTGTGGAAGATTCTTATCCACTAGCCCCGGGGCTAGTGGATAAGGAATCCATGATAATGCATTATCCTGCCTCTTATACCCCAATTTCCATTCCTAATTCCTGATCCCAAACTCATCACATTCATGATGGATTTTGAAAAAAGTCACATGACATATAATTTCTGATGCCATCCTTAAGTCTCTCCTCACTCTATGCTACTTAATTTTGGTGGCAAACACTTAAGTTTTTTTTCTATCTACACACCCCAACTGCACATTTGGCGGCAAATTGCCACTTCCCACTCATCACCTAAACCTTCTACCAACACCTATTCTCCTGACAAGAATGAAGCACCTCTCTACTAGATGGCTACTTCACTCCACTATTAATGCCATCACTTTACTTTTAGTTCTCTACTATAAATCTGACTCTGATTTGGAAGATGCCTTAGCCTATTTGTGTTTTCTTTCCAAAAAGTGTTACCTCATTTCCAGGGGTCCAAATCTTTATCATGATCCCCGATATGATCTCCACTCCATTCTCAACATTCCCCAACTAAACTTCACTCAGATATTGAGAACTTCACCCAATTCTTTCTTCAAACTTTATCAACTCATCTCTGAACATCCTATCTTTCATAACAATTCCCATAACAAACAGGGTAATCCTGCCATTCAACTTGCTGTTGCACTATGTCGCTTTGGCTCAAATGGAAACAGTGCTGCTGTAAGACATTTGGATAATCTATTTAACATAGGATATGGTACATAAATTAAAAAAAAGTGATACTTACAAATATATAAAGATTTCTTCCTATCTAAAATAAAGCCACCACCAAACATTTTTCCAAAACCACCAGCTCTTCGATGATAACCATTATTTTTAATTTCATGTTCACAGTAAGAAAGATCCTTAATGCATTTCACCGTAGCTTCTAACATATCTAGTTCTTTGAGCTCATGAATTTCAAAAGTCTGCACAAGAACATTAGGTATTAAGACACCTTTTGGTTTATAGATACTACAACCAGGAAAAAAAATTGTAATAATTATTGCCATCTGTCATATTATTTACATAAGATTGTGCATAGAAATGTGGCTTCTTCCCATTTGTATCCATTCCAAGAGCATTTACAAGTTTCATTCCAGTAGCAATTTCTTTTGCCCACCTATTTTTAGAGTTCTTCCCTGGCCTTTTTTTTCAAATTGTTACTCATTGATGGCTCAATCCTAAGAGAATTCAATTTTGTTTTAAAATAGAAAAAATTATAAATTATAAAATAGTAACAGAATTTCAATTATCAGTCAATGATAACTTTAACTTTATCAAATCTTCAATATTAGAAATATAAAATTAGAATATCTACATATTAGTAAATTTATATACTTTTTATTTATTTCAAATATTAAGAAAGTGTTTCAAAGGTATACTTTATTGAATTATACATATAAAGAGTATAGCTTTATCCTGTATGCGTTCAGAAAGCACAAGATTTGGCTCTACACTTAATATTAATAATATAATGAAATTATAACTCCAATACACTAGTAATATTAAAAAATTTACAGATTTATCATATCCACATATATAAAATTAAAAATCTTGCTCTGACCAATATATTGACTTAGAAAGTTATACTTCAAAAAATTATTAATTTTTAAATTGTAGCATTGTCCTGTATGCTTTCAGAAAGTATGAGACTTTGAAACAACTTAAAAATCAATAAATTAAAGGTAAAGCACAAACATTCTCATTATTATTATGAAAAGGAAAACATTATCCTCTATGCTTTCAGCAAGTACAAGATGATGTTTTACTTTTCATATTAATAATATAATGGTTGAAATAGTATTAAAGAAATATAGAAAAATGATAAGCAAAACATGAACTTACGTGTCTATAAAATCTTCTTTCATTTGTAGCTGATTGATCAACATTAATTATAAAGTTAACTTTATGATCACTATTTTAAAAAAAAAATAGTTAGATAAATAAATTGAACATTTCTGATAAGGAATAAAGAAAAGTAAATTGACAAACAAATAAAGAATATTTAAGTTAACTGAAAAAGAATTTTTTGATAATGATTTGAAAGGGTACAGTAAAAGATACCTTAAAAATAAATTCAGAATTAGAATCATTAGATTGACTTGTCAAAAGTGTAAAAAAGAGTAACAAACTAAAATGATATGAAATGCAATAGCAAGAAAAATTTTCTTACTGGTAATCAGATAAGGTCAAGAAAATAGTACCTATAATTCAAAATGATAAAGCAAAAATATGATCGATAATTTTGTAAAATGGTAAGTGAGACAGAGAAAGGAACAATAAATTTGGTGGCAAACAGATGTGTATATCATGAATTTTCACTGATCTCTTTTTCAAAAAAATGCAGCTCTCCCAGTCATATGATAAACTTCATCTAAATTCCAAGAATAATGTTTCCAAGGCACTGTACACAGCATGATCATTTTTTCATATGAATATACTAATTCCAGCTAGAATTTACTTGGCTGCATTTTGTACAGATGAAGGTTTGTGGAATGATGAATTTCACATCTAAAAAAAATTGACGCCACATAATTCTAGCTACCGTGTTTCATGTAGCTAAAAAACATACACTCATCAAATTTAAATTTACATTGCGTCAAAATTATTTCATTTTTGAATTTTTTTAAAGGGAACTATAATGTGCACCACCTATTTCTTGGCTCAAAATATCAAAACTTGGCCAATGTTGCTGAAAGCAACATTTGATTTTGTTTTGATGTGTAACAATGGATGCCATTTCTAACCGGCTGCAGAGCGTTGTATATCTTATTTGACACATTTTTATTTATTTATGTATTTTAATTAGAAATTTTACTTTTTCTTGCAGCCAGATTACTACTGGCTGCTTTTTTGAAACCTTAATTTATGACCCAAGCCTTTGAAATTGGCTTGGGTTGCTTACATTTCAATTTAGTACTTCCAGCCAGGCTTCCCCTGGCTGGAAGCATTGCTTTCAGGCAACCAAAGTCGCTAAAAGCGACTTTGGTTGCTCACTTTTACATTTGCCACCCTATAAGCCTATTTACTAGGCTGGGAGGTGGCCAAATCTGTATGCAACGCGCTTTTCTGCTGCAAGCAATGCGCGTTGCACACTCACTTCCATATTACATGCAGCTGACTTGAAATCAGCTGCATGAGATATAAACAGCACATGCGATGCACGTTGCATGCAGCAGCAATGCAAGTTTCAGGTGCTGCATGCAGTGCATTCAGGAAATAAGCAGGATCAACATTTTTAATGTATTTTACAATCTATTGTCTACCATGTATATCAATGTTTCCTAGCAGTATTTCAGTACAATCATGTGTGAGTATAATTTGCTTGTTTGATGACATAGATAGTTTTAAGCTGGCTTTAACCAAATTACAAAGTGAAATCAAAGTAGTCCTGGCTTGCAGACAGAAATAGACGTTTTTAAGGAGTATAGTACATCCTAGTCCTACAAGTTTAATATCACCTGTTCAAGTGATGAAGGAGGGAGGACCATTAGTGGGGCCCTTGACTGCTATATGAGTTGGAAATGAATATGGGGAGTAGTTATTTGTAAAATGGTCATATTTTATCTCTTTTATTTTTTTAAGGAGAGAAGGTCTCTTTGTCAGCAATAACCATTTTGTTTTTGAGTGATCAAATATAGAAGCATTTTTGATCTCCCAGGCTACTGCCTCAGATCCATTGCACATCCAGAAAAAAACTGGCTGTGCAATGCACACAGAGAAACCAAAGTCCCTGCAAGGGAGTTTGGTTTCTAAAATGAAAGCAATTTTACCCACCAGGTGCAATCTGGTGGGGAAGTGAGAGACAAGTTAGACTGAAGTTTTTTGAAAGCGATTTTGGTCTTAATAACATTAAAAATCATAAAAAAATGAGAAAGGTAGAAAAAAACCAAAAAAAAAAATTAAAATGTGAGTATAAGAGAAAAAACAAGTGCTAGTTATACAAAAACCCAAGCCAATTTCACTTGGCTTGGTTATTTAATAATAATTTTTGTAATACATTAAATTTAAAATTCAAACACCATAAAATATGTCAAACTTTTTTTTATGAATATCAAAAATTTAATTTACCCCTTTCTGATAAATATATTTATAATTTTGTTTCTTAATTTTTGACTTTTAAGTTAATTTTTTGGAAATCCAAAATTAAATTTTCAACTAAATTTTTTAGTAAGGTAAAATAAATTATAAATTTGAAATTTTGTAATTAAATAATGAAAAAAAATTTTAATTTATTTAAAAAATATTTTTTTTAGAGGAATACCAATATTTTAAGGCTAGAAATACTGTGCAAATTGTAAGTGTGAGGGGTTATTACTATTTTTGTAAATATTTTTTAAAAACATTCATTAAATAATTAATTAAATTACTTTGTAACTCAAATTTTTTGTAAAATAATTAAAATTGAAATAATAATATTGTTATATTTGATATAAAATTTGAATTGGTAATATAAATATCTCTTTAAGTAAATTTGAAAATCATTAAATAAGACCATGTTGATAAGTACTTCATTTTTAATATTCAATGGTTATATGTATATCGTATATATATTTCTTGAGTGTTATTTTTATATACACTCAATAAAATTTGTAATATGCAATGCCATTTAATCATTAATTATTGGTCAACTTAGTTATAACAACTTCATATTTAATACCAGCCACTAGTATTTAGTTTTTAATTTAAATCTCAAATATAATATGAGAGTATTCTTATTTTGACTGGATGTAATTAACAACAATAACAGACCATAAATGAGTGGGTAATTAATTACAATAAATAGTTGAAGAATAACCTATAAGAAATGATAAGTTTATCAAAAAAAGTACATTAAAAAATATACTTTTGAATATTTATTGATATAATTTGGGTACTTAAATCAAATTTAAAATTATCAGACTTCAAAGTGGAAAAAATATAAAAGTGGTGGTTATATAATAAGCCTCATATAAAAAAAAGGATAAAAAATCTACTATGTTACTAAACTATTAAATATTAAGGTATTATTTAGATTATTGAAAAACTACTTTTACAATTATAATGAAATCTGAATGTGAAATTAATGGTGGAATAATAGTAAGACTATGTGGAAACACTTTAATTTAAACATACTTTCAACTATGTTCAGATAAAAAAATTCTTTCAGCTATTTTCAGATAAAAAAATTGGTAAAATTTTATAATAACATCTATATTATAGTGATGCAATTTTATTTAGATCAAGAAAAAAATTTTCTGAGGAAAAACTAATTGAATTGAGATATGGCCATCTCCTTTCAAAAGATAAAATAATAATTAAAATTTAAAAAAATTATAATAAGTATTCTTAATCACCATTTTTAAAAAGTCTCTAGAAAAATTCATTATAATATATCATTCATTTATTACATCATATGGAGCTTCAACTTGAAGTAGAGATGGGCAGCTGTCACGCGCCACGTGACACTCGAGGCAAAAGCAGCTCATTAAATCAATATTAAGGGACTCAAATCTATACTCGAAGCGCAGAAAGCAATTTTCCATAGCAACTGCAACTTTCCTTTGTGTACTCGCTATTCAACCGCTCTAGTCTAAACTCTAAATCTAAATTTGTCAATTTCTCAATAGTGTGTCTTAGTCTTTTTCTCAATAAGCAACTCACAGCGCAATAATCAATATAATAGTACATTAAAAGGTTTATGAAATTTCTGTGGGTTATGAAGGGGTAGTGAGCATGGACCGAATGGTTAGTGAAGGATTAAGGGGTTAAAAGATGTTAGTGAGGAGGGTCCAGGTGTAACGGATATATTTTAAATGGTTTGTGGTGTACAGAATAGTGGATGGGTATGAGGTCAATGCGAGGAGGAGTAAAGGATATAAAAAGGGTTGGGTTTTTGGTTTGATGTTCCTTAGAATTAAATTATAAAATGTATTTATAGTTAATAATGATAAAAATTTAAAGTGAAAATCATTATTATTGTATCTTTCCTTACTTTCTCAATAATCATTTCTAAATCCTAAATATTTGATTGTTGAGTTTCCAACCCTTCGTGAGATCTTAAGAATTTTAATATTACCTTTCAATTATATTAGAATCCTTCTCGAACATAACTTGAAGCAGTAGTTCTTCCTTCGAGTAATCTTCGAATTACTTCCTCGAACCATCCCTTTGTGCTTCGAAGAAGTATCTAAACCTTTCATCTCACTTGCAGGAACATCCTCGACCTTGTGCGTAGGTCTTCCGGTGACAGTATAATTTAATTCTCCATAGTTCTCATTCTTTGCACTACTACGTCCCTTTTCAGGTGTTTTCCCTAAATTCGTATAATGGAACCTGTTAAACGCACTCCTCCTACAGGCGCTACTACTAGAGCTCGTGCCAGAGGCAGGCCAACAGCCACTAGGCCTGCTTCCCGCACTCATTCCTTGGAGCCACTCGACCTTAGGGAACGGCAACATTCAGTCCAATCAGTAGAAGACATCCCACAAGATTTCAATGATTCTAGTGATGATGAAAAAGGAGAGGATACAATGCACGAGGCACCATCCGCCCCTGCTAACCACCCTTCTGGTCAACCTTCAGAACCTGGAACATCCAATTCTCTAGAAGATTTCATGAGACTTTTCATGAAGACCCTTTCAAATTCAACGTCTTCAGAGGGATCTAAATTCAAAGCTCCTTCTATGAAATCTCCTGATAAATTCTATGTAGAACATCCACACAGATTTCGACCCTTCTTGCAAACCTGCAAGCTCCTGTTCCATAATGACCCTCCAACCTTCAATAACAATCAATCGAAGGTTGTTTATGCTTCTTCATTCCTGGCCGGAAAAGCAGCAAGATGGTTTGAACCTTATCTCCTCATTCTCTCTTCGACTGAAACCCACTTACTTATTAATAACTGGGAAAAGTTCAAAGACCAACTCTTCACGTTGTTTGGTGACCCTAATGAAACTGACAACGCAGAAATTGAACTTTATTTTCTTTGCATGAGTGATAATGGGAAAGCCTCTGAATATATCTCGAACTTCAGAGCGCTCCAAACTCGAGTAGGTTGGAATGATGCTGCCCTTAAGTATCATTTCAAAAAAGGACTTCCTTCGAGGATTCTCGATCAGTTAAATCTTCACAGTCAGAAGATGACTACTTTAACAGATTTAATGGATCGAACCCTCGAACTCGACGGCGTTTACCAAGGACGACTTCAACATCGTTGATACGCCAACAAATCTCAAGGCCTAAATTTTAAATCGGGACCTTCGTCACACCCACGAACAACTCAATCCTCCTCGACTCAATCCAAACCTAATAAGGGAAAGGACAAACCTCGACCAAAAAGCTCAACCCCAGGCAATATCAGTGAAGTACTGGATCCTAAAGGGGAACTTAAAGAAGCTGAGAGGAAGAGGCGAGCAGATAATGGGTTATGTATGTATTGTGGGGGTAAGCACAAGCTGGAAGATTGTGTAAAATTGAAGGAAAGAGAAGGTACTAGTTCGAAGTCAAAAAACTAGTAGATAGTTTACTTGTGTGCAAAGAAAACTATCTTATCTCTCCCAGTGCACAGAACCTCCATGTCTTAAGGACTTGAGTTGCCTTAAATTGCTTGAGATTCATTCTTTTTAAGGAGGATATTCCCTTCAGTTGTCTTATAGACTCTGGAGCTTCAATTTCTTTTTTCAGTTTATCTTTTGCCGAGAAGTTACAGCTGACATTTACAGATATCTATTGAACTCCAATTTACTTGGTCAAATCAGAGGAACCCAAATATTGGGTCAGTAAGAAAGTTTTATGGTTTTTCAACTTTCCGAATTTTCCCCCCTTCGAGTGGGAACTATCAGTCTTGGAAGCCCCAAGGATGGACGATACCATTCTTGGCCATGACTTTTTAACGCATTGGAATCCTGAAATTGATTGGACACGGGGATTGATCACCCCACGGACTAAGTATATTTCTGATTCTTCAATGCATGTCAATAGGTAATTAAACAACCTGCCTGACAATGTCCTGCTAGAGGAAAAATCTCTGCCAGATGACTTGCAAGCATCTGATCTTTCTTTAAATGAGCAATTGGCTAACCCTTCTAGCTCGATGACTTCACTCAAAGAGGATTTAAATTGCCTCGAAGTTATTGAATTATGCTCTCTCAATTCTGGTCTTCCCTCAACAGATTCTCTTGAAGTAGACTCTACCAGAAATCTATCATGATTTCCTCGATGTTTTTTCAATCCGCAAGGCCAATAAGTTACCACCTCATCAACCCTACGACCATCAGATAGAGTTGATAGGTCCAGCACCTCAGGCAGGTCTTGTCTATTCCTTGTCAAAGGAAGAATCTCAAGTTCTTCGAGACTACATTGCAGAGAATGTAGCCAAAGGTTTCATAAGAGCCAGTAAATCTCCAACCAGCTCCCCTGTCCTCTTTGTAAAAAAGAAGGATGGCAGTCTTAGGTTGTGTGTTGACTATAGAAAGCTCAACACAGTCACTAAGAAGAATGCATATCCTGTTCCTCCTATGTCATTGCTTCTTACCCTTTTTAATGGTGCTAATTTCTTTTCTAAAATTGATCTTAGAGGCGCTTACAATCTTATTCGCATTGTGGAAGGTCATGAACCACTGACTGCAATGCGCACTAGATTTGGCAGTTTTGAATATTGAGTTATGCCTTTTGGATTGTGTAATGCACCATCTACTTTTCAAACTTTTGTCAATGACATCTTTCAAGATGTTGTCGAACAATTTGTTGTCGTCTATTTAGATGATATTTTAATTTTCTCGAAGCCACTAGATGAACACATTCATCATGTTCAACAGGTTCAAAATCGACTTCGAGATCACGGACTCTATGCCAAGCATAATAAATTCCAATTCCATCTTAAATCTATTGATTTTTTGGGTTTTACATTATCCACTGATGGTTTAGTCATGGACGACAAATAAGTTCAAAAGGTCCTGGAATGGCCTGAGCCCAAATCCATTAAATCCCTCCAGGGATTTTTGGGTTTTGAAAATTTCTATAGAAGATTTATTAAAGATTACTCTAAAACTATTTCCAATCTAACTTCTCTTCTTAGAAAAGATATTCCATTTGTTTTTACTTCTACAGCACAAAAGGAATTCGATGCATTGAAGACGGCGTTCACCACAGCTCCAATTCTTCGACACTTTGATCCTACTGCTTCGACAATAGTCGAGACGGATGCGAGCGATTATGCTATCGCAAGGGTCATTTCTCAATTGAATCCAGAAACAAAACTGTTTCATCCTGTTGCTTTTGAGTCACACAAACTCATTGCAGCAGAATTAAATTATGAAATTCATGACAAAGAGCTTTTAGCTATTATTCATTGTCTTAAAAAATGGCGCTCTTTTCTTCTCAGCTTAGATAGTCCATTTCAAATTTTAACAGACCATAATGCTTTGAAATACTTTATGTCTTCCAAAGTGTTAACCAGGCGTCAAGCCAGGTGGGCTGAATTTCTGTCTGAATTTCCCTTTTCTATTTCCTATCGCCCAGGTAAGAACTGCATTGTCCCAGATATCTTGTCACGTCGGGACGACGTTTACCCACAGCGGGGGGACAAATTTGCTGACAAAAAACCAGCAAATGTGAAATCAATCTTCAACAAATCAATGTTAACGACTCATCAACTTAATTCGATGACAATTCAATCGTTTCAAAATCCACTATCCAACATCCTCAAAGCTCAGTCAAAGGACGATTATTGTTTAGGGTTAAAAAACAAAATACTTTCGAAGCAAGGGGCCAAAAGATTTAGTATTGAATCAGGTCTATTAGTCTTTGAAGGTAGAGTAGTCATAACCGACAACAATGAGATAAAATTATGGATTTTCAATAGTCGACATGATTCTCCATTAGCTGGTCATTTTGGGGTTGATAAAACCTACCAGTTAATAGCGAGGGATTTTTTCTGGCCGGGTATGACCAGGGAAATCAAGGCCTATATAAAAGCTTGTTACAAATGTAATAGGAATAAGACTCCCCATCACCGGAAGTATGGGTTGTTTCAACCACTTCCTATTCCCTCTAAACCTTGGGAATCTTTATCAATGGATTTTATTTCTCAACTTCCTCTTTCTAATAATTTTGATGCTATATTAGTAATATTAGATAGACTTTCAAAAATGTCTATTTTCATTAAAACCACTACTACTGCTACTGCAGAAGATTTGTCAAAATTGTTTCTAGAATATATATTTTCCAAAAACGGCTTACCTAATGATATTATTTCAGATAGAGGCTCATTGTTTGTATCCAAATTCTGGACTCAACTGTGTCGACAACTCAATATTACAAGGAACCTCTCCACAGCCTATCATCCCAAAACCAATGGGCAAACAGAAAGGGTCAACCAAATCCTCGAACAATACCTTCAAATGTATGTCAGTTACCAACAAGACAATTGGACCACATGGTTACCATTGGCCAAATTTGCTTATAATAACTTGACTCATTCTTTGACACAACCATCTCCTTTCAAAACTGTTTATGGAAGACATCCTCGATTCAATTCAATCCATGTAGGAACTAATCATCCTGCGGAACATTATCTTCAAACCATATCATGACTCCAAGAGGAACTTAAATCAAATTTTGAATTAACGGTTCAAAGGTACAAGGAACAGGCTGACAAACATCGACAAACTTCTCCTTCTTTTAAACTGGGCAAAAAGGTATGGCTCGATGCACGGAACATTCGAACGACTCGACCATCAAAGAAACTGGCTGAAAAACGCTTGGGGCCATTCGAAATCGACTCTGAAGTCTCTAAAACTGCATTTCAACTCAAGCTACCTCCTAAATGGCAGGCTATTCACCCTGTTTTTCACGTATCTCTCCTGGAACTAGCTCGAGAAACATACCCAGGCAAGAACCAACCTCCTCCGGAACCGGTCAAAGTAAAAGACCATCTAGAGTGGGAAGTAAGCCGAATCCTTGATTTAAGAATGCGCAAGGGGAAACTTCAATACCTCATGGAATGGGAAGGCTTCCTCAATGACTCAGAAAAAACATCCTGGGAACCAGCCATCAATGTTTCTAATGCCCCTGAACTCCTAAAATCTTTTCATCTTAAATATCCTTTAAAACCAAAACCTTAAAACTCTCTTTTACTTTTTACTTTTTCTTTTTCTTCTTTCTTTTTCTCTTTTCTTTTTTCCTTTTAAAATCTAAAACATCCTTACCTCTAAAAAATTCTTTTAAATTTTCTTTCTTCTCTGTTCTTTTTTTCTTTTAAAATCTAAAACATCTTCACTTCTAAAAAAAAAAAAATTCTTTTGTTTTCTTCTTTATTCTTTTTCTTTTCAAAATTTTTCAATTTTAAAAAAAATAAAAAATTAAAATTAAAATAATAAAAAAAATAAATAAATAAAAAATTAAAATAAAATAAAATAAGATAAAATAAAAGTAAAATAAACTACAATAAAATAAAAATAAAACCAAATTAAAATAAAATAAAATAAAACAAATAAAAATAATTTTTTTTTTCTCAATTTTCTATATACATTCTTTCTTTAAAATTTTCTTTTCCTCGAACTATCAAAATTCTTCACGAACATTACACGACCATCTTTCACGAACTTCACTTTAACTTCTAAGTCACTCTTTAAAATTCTTCGAAACAAATTACTTCTTTCTTTCAAAAATCCTCATAAAATTTATTATTTCTTCTTTTCCTTTTCTTTCTTTCCTTTTTTCAAATAACTAAAATCCCTCAAATCTTCAATTAACAAACTTAAATAACAAATTTTTTTCTTTTCATTAAATTTTCTTTACAACAAATTTTTCAATCAACTATTTTTTTTTCTTTTCTTCTTCTTTCTTCTCTCATTCAAATCTTATAAAAAAAAATATTAAAATTCTAAATAAAATAACTAAATACAAATTGTTTCTATATTCCTTTTTTTTCTTCTTTTCACTTTTATCTTCTCCCGAACAAATCCCTTCATCTTCTCCAAAATTTCCCTTATCTCCTTTCTTGATTTTTCAAAATTCTCTCCCTCTCCTACCAGAATCAATTCCCCAAGTTCCAGTAGCTCCTCGGCTACATCGAAGGAAGAGGCATCAACAATTTTATCGATCTCGCTGCTCAAGTCTTCAATAAATTTTGCTCGTTGAATCTGACGAGGCTTCTTGGACCATACTTGATCAAGGATTTCTTTGTTTTCCTCCCTCGAGGTAACAGTCCGTAACCTATCCTCCACCAACACTGCCACTTCCACAGAAGTGGGTTCCACAAGGGTCACTTCCACATTTGAAGCTCCCGTCTTAGGGACTTTGATGATGACGTCTGAATTCTAAAACAGGATCATCAGTAATTAAATTTATGAATTATAAAAAAGTGAAGTTACTTCGAAGATTGGCTCAACCTCCAAAAATAATTTAGGAGTGACCTTCTCTGCCACCTCCCTCTCCTCTTCGTCATCTTCGATGACCACCCGTCGTTTTTTCAGAGTTTTCCTCGAGATGGGAATTTCTTCTTCCTCCTCGACCAATTTGTCGACTTCCTATTCAAAGACACGCCTTTTGTTTGCAGCCCTAGTCACCCAGGTGTTCACATCATCCTCAACATCCTCCTCATTTTCCCCCACCGATTGATTGTCCCCAATGGACACATCCCAAATGACCTCGACTACTTCCTTTGTTTTGGGGATCACCCAATACTTCGTCTTAGTAAAACAACTTTCAATTTCGGCATTCATTGCTAAGGCGTCACACGCCACCCTTCTCCATCGGCAAAAATCGCACTTCTGGCAAGGCCCTCGTGTCTCCGTGCTCTCCACGCAAAAATACTCCATCGACTTGCAGGCCGTGCAAGTCTTCGAAAATTGTCGTGTAAAAACACCTTCATCCGCTTTAGGGTGTGGAGGCGTGGAAGTCGGTGTAGGGAAATCCGTCATAGTGAGTTAAAAAATAATAATCATAATAATTAAATAAAGAGGAAGGAAAATTAGTGTGGGAAATTTGTCTTACGCTCAACAGAGCTTGCGTTCTTATACCCGGGCATCTGTTACGCGCCACGTGACACTCGAGGCAAAAGCAGCTCATTAAATCAATATTAAGGGGCTCAAATCCATACTCGAAGCGGAGAAAGAAATTTTTCATAGCAACTGCGACTTTCCTTTGTGTACTTGCTATTCAACCGCGCTAGTCTAAACTCTAAATCTAAATTAGTCAATTTCTCAATAGTGTGTCTTAGTCTTTTTCTCAATAAGCGACGCACAGCACAATAATCAATATAATAGTACATTAAAAGGTTTATGAAATTTCTGTGGGTTATGAAGGGGTAGTGAGCATGGACAGAATGGTTAGTGAAGGATTAAGGGGTTAACGGATGGTAGTGAGGAGGGTCCAGGTGTAACGGATATATTTTAAATGGTTTGTGGTGTGCGGAATAGTGGATGGGTATGAGGTCAATGCGAGGAGGAGTAAAGGATATAAAAAGGGTTGGGTTTTTGGTTTGATGTTCCTTAGAATTAAATTATAAAATGTATTTATAGTTAATAGTGATAAAACTCTAAAGTGAAAATCATTATTATTGTATCTTTCCTTATTTTCTCAATAATCATTTCTAAATCCTAAATATTTGATTGTTGAGTTTCCAACCCTTCGTGAGATCTTAAGAATTTTAATATTACCTTTCAATTATATTAGAATCCTTCTCGAACATAACTCGAAGCAGTAATTCTTCCTTAGAGTCATCTTCGAATTACTTCCTCGAACCATCCCTCTGTGCTTTGAAGAAGTATCTAAACCTTTCATCTCACTTGCAGGAACATCCTCGACCTTGTGCGTAGGCTGTCCGGTGACAGCAGCTTTGAACTTATGTTCTGAAAAACAAAAAAGTTAAAAAATATATAGTTATACTAATGAAAAAGCCAAAAATAAAAATAGTATTATAAATTAATGAAATAAAACTACATAATTTTTATTCTGCTCTCATGATGCAAGGGTACTATGTACAAATTTTCACATGTTAAAGATAAACCTGCTTTAATTCTAGCTAACAGGTAGAGCTATAAAGTTTCCTTAAATTTTAAAAATAACTTATGCATTTTACTAATTATTTTTTTCTTGTTTTCTTTCCAAAGTTATTAGAGTTGCTTAATTAATACTGCTATCTTGATTGTAAGATATATATTTTTTTTAAATACATGATTTATTGTTTCAAAAATTATATTATAAATTTAAATCATTTATTTCATTTTCTAAAGCTTCATTTTCAAAGACACTACTTCATTTTCTATTACTTAACAAATATATAAAATGTGATAGCAAAATTTTTAGAATTTTCTTTTTGAGAGGGTCAAACTATATTGTGAAGAATTTTATCTAGAAATTCTTGTACTCTAAAACAAAATAAGTTTCTGCCTTAAGTAAGCCTTTTCAAAAATATGAAAATATAAACAAGAATATTAACTTATTTTTTTTTATTTTCTGTAATGAAATTTTTAGTTCAATCCCTTTTTTTATATGAAATTAGTATAAAACCATGGTTAAATTCTACTATATAATTAATTTTAATTATATATATATATATATATATATATATATATATATGAAATATTTAGAATTTCATCCTTCTTTATTTACTTGAATAAAGGCTCAATTACAATGTGTGACACTTATTAATGTTTCCAAAACTCAATAAAAAATTTCTCAAATGAAATATTAGCTTCTAATATAAGCAGTTTATCTATAGCTGATATTAAACATGAGATTTTTTTTTTAGATTCAGCTAAAATTAAACAAAAAGAGAAATCATGAATATGTGTATAAATTGTAACCATATGTTACTTAGAGGATTGTGAAATTCACTCATCATAATTGTTTAAGTATTAAAATAAAATGAGGTCATTGTTTTCTTGTATTTGAAAATAATTAGGAAATTATTCTAAAAATATATTTTAATGTGTATCATGCTTAAAAAGTTGGAAATATGATTTTTGAAAATTGTGAGTTTCTTATATGAGATACCAAGCTTTAGTTTACATTGTTTCAAGTAGAATAGATTTTTAGTATTAGAAATTGAAAGCAATGTACCATTATCTGATTGTAATTGTGTTCTACTTATAGAATGATTACATAACATTAAACATTATTTAAATTAAAAAGGTTTAAAAGACATTTAGAATTTTACAAAACTTCAACATTTATTAATCTTTGATTTGAAAACCAACTATGATGTACACTCACTTGAAATAAGCAATCCCAATTTTAACATAATTTTTCAATCCAAAAATAATGAGTCAATTAACATAAAAGTATATATTATTTCAAAGCAAAATCTCTATATTTAAAATATGATGTTTTAATGTAAAATTGATACAAAACTTTAATGCAATGAACTCTCTTAAAAATTTAAAAACTAGAATATCAAAACAAGTGATTTCTGAAAAAAAAACTACAAACTATTGTAGATAAAGCATAAAAATAAGTCATATTTTTTAAAAAAATTATCTAACAATATTTATTTTTGTTAAAAAAATCAAAAACATTGTTAAGCTTGTTTGTTATAATAATGTTAAAATCCAATAAACATTATCTAAAGGTGGCAAAATATGTCAAAAATATGTTGAATTTTGTGAGCCAAAAATCAACAATTTTGTATCATTTCCTGTTGTTCTATGACTTTATTCCACCCTTTTTATCTGATTGTTCCAGTATTACTTTGCTATCATCACTAGTTATGAAGTTAAAATTTACAAATGTTCATTATATTTGATAATATGAAAAATAACTCAAACTTTTATAACTAAAAAATAAGATTTTTAAACTCCTTCTTTCAATAAAATATTGAAGAAATTTTCAGTTTATTTAAGTAATGATTTTAAGAATAACAAAAAATTTACAATTCACAGGGACTTATTTCCAGGGTCTATAATTATTTACTTGTGTAATTCATGAGCTACTTATCAATGATGTAAAACATCAGAAAAGTAATTTATAGTTATAAATCTACAGATTATACTGTGTCTGGTATATATATCTTCAATAAATCTTTTAAACTTATCTACACCTACATACCACACAATAGAAAATCATTATATTAAAAATGGAAAAAATTCTATGATAATATCATAAAGAATAATAGCCATGGATTGATATTCCATAAAAATGGCTAATAAAATTTTAAGAGAACTTAAATCAGTATTCTTTCATCAAAATATATCCTTTTTGTCTTTGTAATTTATTCCAAAAAATTTTTTTGAAAGTTGAATCTATATATCTAATGCCAAAACCACTATTAAGTTCCCTCATAGGCTTTTTAAGCAATTATATATATATATATTATTTATCAAAAATTGAAAAAAAAAATAAAAAAAATTTTTTTTTACCTTTAATTATTTAAATATAGAGTATTTTCAAAATGCATTGTGGTTACTTGTGAAGGTTAGAAGATTTGAAGTTGGATTTGTGAGTTTTTAGAAGGGAAAATATTGTAAAATTCTTTCATAAATATTTATTTCATAGTTTCAAATGTTGGAATCTACAAACTAATGGGATTTAAAGTTATATTGAGATTTAAAATATGTTTTCTACTCAAGTAAAATAAAATAAAATGATGATATCAAAATTGAAATTAATTTTAAACTTTTGATATGCTCTATCTTCAATTTTATTGATAGTGTATCAAAAATATAATAATATTTTTTTCCTACATCACTTTTTACATAAAAGATAGTTTTATCATTTTATGCATTAAATATTGCTTGTATAAAATTAACATCTATGACAACTGTTTATGACTATTAATCTATATAATAAATTTTTTTAGAAGAAAAAATAACATCAGTAAATACTTAATTTAAAATTATTTAATTTAAAATAGTTTACAGGTTGATAATGAAGGGTGATTTCATTTTTGAATAAGAACTATAGTAGTCTTATTTTGCCAATTTTAATTCTTTTTGAGCTCAAATGTATCCACTACAACTTATGTAAGAATAATAAGTATTTTTATTGAAATTTACATGAAAAATTATGCCTATTATTCAAAATTAAACTTGCTCCAATGGTGTTTTTAATCATTATTTATGTTCATATCAATAAAAAACATTTCAATTTTCTGATGTTCTAGTTTTTGATATCCCCAAGGTTTATATCTCAGGTGTACTATTCACGAAATTATTAAAAATATAATTTTTGAAATAGATGATAAACTTGAAAGAGAGGGGGCATAAAATTTTTAAAAATAAATTCTAAATTCAGGATGGATAGTATTTTTTCCATTTTTACAAATGAACAATTTTTTGTTTCAATAAATCCAGATAAAATTTTTGTTGTAATCATACTATATTAGATTTATTTTATTTTACATACTATATTTTCAAGATTTGTGTTTAATATTTCCAGTGAAACTTAGTGTTAATGTGAATTTTAAGTAAGCTTGAAGAAATTTAATCAATAGGCATGTTGGATATGTAAAATAATATTTTGCTCCAATCTTGAATCAACCCGAGCTAAAAAATATCTTGAATAAGGTTTTTGTGGGTCAATTTTGATTTAAGTAGGATTAAGTGAGGTTTAATAAAGTACAGATAAAGGGCTAACTTCATTACTAGTGAATTTTATCTCAAAATAGTTATAAAATATGTATCATTCTGGAATCAAGCTTCAATAAAGTTAACTTCAAACAGAGATAATTTCTAGCATCACAACACCATATTTACAAAGGTGTACAATACCTCAAATATTTCTCATAATATAGCAAGGCAAGGAATATACAAAACTCACATTTGAAATGAGAATTTATATTTTGAATTTGAAATTGAGAAATGGAATATTGTTTTCCAATTTAAATATATATTAGTCATTTTACCAAAAGTTTTCAGTAATCAGACTGAATTTTGATGGCATTTTATTGTAGATTAATCATGTTGAGGAGCCATTTACTCAAAATTACTGGTTTTGGTTCTGATATTCCATTTGAAATTCATTACGAATCTTTTTGAAAGTGAATAGTTGACAAATTGGATATGCAAAAGCCTATGTTAGATCAAAGTGAGCTCAAAGGGAGTTCAACTCATGATCAAATTAGGATTTTGCAAGATCAAAACGTGATCAATGTAGGTTTATCTTCAGCTCATTTTGTGACAAATCTCTGACTAAATGTAAGGCCAAACAATTTCCTGTGTGGTGATGATGTGTGCATAATTCAGGCATAGATTTGTGGCTCAACAGAGTTTAAGCAAGGGGTATTGCTGGCAATACCCCCCAATTTTTCTGTGGTGTATAGTAGCTTAAACAGCTTATCCATAGCATAACAATACTTATTAAAGTTTCAATGGAGTCATAATATACTTATCTTAAGTGATATTAAGTAATTATAGACATACATAAGCTTATATGTATACTTCAGTGAAATATGTAGTTATATTATGTATATTTAGGTCTATAAGTGGGTTTTAAACTCTTAATAGCATATAAGCTTCAAGTTTTTTGCTTATTTTAGGTCATATGAACATATTCAGTGTACTCAAAATGCCTACAAAAGCATATACACCAATTTCAGGCGCATATATCCAGTTTGGACAACTTAGTCTGCTTCCTTGGATGGATTTTCACAGATTTATGGGTTGGTATATGATTATTGGGTTAATATGGATGCTTGGGGATGTTATTGGGGGCTCGGAAAGCTAATATGATTCCTTTATATGCTTTATGTTTCATTATATACTCTTTGGATAAGTTATTTTACCTGTTTCTTTATGGTATCCGCTTGATCTGTATATTCTATTTATGGTATGGGTCTGAGGTATCATTAATTATGATGGAGGGTCCTTACTAGAGTTCTGGGTGTTGAAACTGCTTGAAGTGGAAGCCATGGGGAGGTGATTGGCCCTCAAAGTGCTGTGATTTCCGGGGATAGCAGTGACATCATCTGGATTGAAGGTCTGTGCACTCCAGTGGATTTTGACGGTTTATTGGACATCACTTACTTACTACACATTAAAAAAACACTAAAACACAATTATTATCATATAGAAATATATTATAAATCATTAATAAATTGATATTATTTTTATATAAGATATTACTATATTTTATTATTCTATATTGCACCACTAGCACGCATAAAATCCAATTATTGTGAGTTTAAATTGAGAATAACTATTTTATTATTCTTCCCCTGAGGTTTAATCACTAAATCATTTATTAATAAGTAGTTGGAACATTAATATTTACTAATAAATTACACTTATATACTAGCATAAACTGACAATTTGGGGTCATTCCTTAGTTGTTACTTATTATTTAGTATAGCCTTAGGACGTGATTTTTACTCTAGTATATCTCAAACAAACCAAATACTCGTGTCTGCAGAACATTAGTGGGTCATCATAACTCATTGATTGCAGAAAATAACCCTTTAGTAATTTTACTAACTTTTAATAATAAAAATTAGGTAATTACAGTAGTAACTGTACCCAATATAAACCTACTTTCACCTGGTATTTGGTCACCAATATAAAACCCAATTAAATTAGTATTTGGTTAAAGCTTGGTAAGATAATTATTCACCCTTATGAAGGTCTAGTTAAACTTATTATTTTATTTTTAATGGATTTTTTTGAATTTTTCTTATATTTTATTTAAATAAATAAATATATAAATTCAGGGTAAGCTCCTGTGCTTTTATTAGTAATTGTATTGCTAATATTTTCTGTCTACTAATTACCATATAGGATTTCCCCTTTGTAGACGTGTAAAATTGTTAATTATATACACAATGAGTGCTTCACAGGACAATGTAAGTGAAAAACCTGCTTATAACACCAGGTCTAAAGCTAAAAACATTGCTCCAGGACATCACCATGGAGGGTCAATCCTACCCACAACCAGAGTCAATGAGCATAGAGGAAAAGGAGGCCATCTTAAAAAAGATAACAATCAAAACAACTTAACCTCCTCTTCAGAATCAACTTCCCAACTGACCACACAGGTTCTGAAACTGGAGGAATCAAAGTCTACCACACTAAAGGAGGTAGAGCAGTTGCAAAACAACTGCAAGGTGGGTTTCGAACAGATGAATCAAACCTTTGCAGAGTTAAAGGTAGGGCAGACAAGCCAAAAACCCCCTACCCAAGGCGGGTCACATCATTCCCATGGAAAAATCCTGGTAGAGAAATGGAAGTGGGATTGGTTCCACCAGAAATTTTCCAGTCACAATTGCAACAGGTATCCTCCCCCTCATCAGACTTCCTCAGATCACCACTAAAAAGGAAAGCAGAAGCGCCAAAAATCAGGGCTTACAAAAATCTTGTGGTAAGTAGATTACCCTCTCAGATTGAACACAATATTGATGATTAAAATATAGGTAATATTATTGATGTAAAATCTGTAAAAAAAATTGAGGAGGACTTAAGAAAATTAGTTTTTGATGTAGATACACCTGATTTATCTTTTGTTAATAACAACAGTACTATTTATATTAATAATACAGTTACCCCTCAGTTTCCACCACTTACTAGTCAGATGAGAAGTTCACAAAACAGTGAAAAAATTGAGAAGGAAGACATGGAGTATTTTAATAATAAACCTACTTTCCATAGAATTGTATCATCATTATGGAATAGAATGACTGATTGTGAGGAACAGACAGTTAAGTTCACAAGTGATACAATTTTGTCCTTGATATTGAACATTTCTTAACTGGCAACATGAAATAAAGAATTAGAGAATGAACACTTGGCTCTAACTCTTAAATATGATTCTTTAAGTAATAAATATAGTGAACTTTCAAACAAATTCTGTGAGTTAAAAAGTTTTATGAAGCACATTTATTAAAAACTGAATCAAGAACAGAGTTTTCTTTTGCCAAGACAAATCACAGTGTCTCTGATCTGCTACAAAGAATGACTAAAGTTGAGATTGAAACTTCCAATCTACTAATGAATCAGGATAATCATAAGTATACTCAGTATAATAGTAATCCTTTTATTGGCAAAAATTAATCTCAATAATTCCCCATACCACCACAAGTAAAACAATCTGGTGGTAGTGTCAATTGTGAAAATACAAATGTAAGTCAAAAATCCGTGCAAGAGGTAATACAAGACCATTTATCCAAACTTAACTAGTTATTGAATTTACCTAGGATTAGTGAAACAAAATCCAATCAGAAGAACTGGCCTAAGATAGATCAGTACCCAACTTATGATGGGGAAGCCAGATCAGATTGGAAACATTTTATCCAAAGAATTGACAACTTGAAATTCTCATATAAGTTACCAGATTAAGAAATGACATCAAAAAAATTCTTTATTTAATGATGTTACCTTATTATGGTTTGAAGCTGTTTTGAGTGAGGGTAAAGATTACTCTTGGGCTGAATGGAAAAAAATAATTGAAAAACAATTTGGAGGTTCTAAATTCAGGCTCACTCAGTAAAGACTGTATGAGAAAACTAGGTATAATCTGTTGAATGGTGAAAAACCTATGGTATTTTTAATTAATTAAAAAAATATTAAAATCCATTGAGCCAAACATGGATTTTAATTTATGGAAAGATAAGATAATATATGAATTACCTATATCTGCCAGAGACATTTTTGTAGCTAGAACAATAACGGCTAATGAATATTCTGAATTTATTAATATTTGTAATAAAATATTATTAAACCATAAGTATGAAGCAAGGTACACGACTTATAAACAAAATAATGAACCTGTGAAAAATCAGAATTTAAAAACACTTCAGGAGAAGCAGAAAAAACCTACTGCACCTGTAATACCTAAAAAGTATGAAACAAATACTTGTTATAAGTGTAATAAACCTTGGGTTAAAGGTCATAAATGTGAGAAGAATATAAATATTGTTGAAATCATCATGAATCTGAAAATAAAGCAGAAGAAAGTAAAGATTCAAGTGATTATGACAGTAATATCTCATATAGTAATGAGAATGAAAGCTTTATGTTGGAAGATGAATTGTCCATCTTTAAAACTCCAATATTAAATATGGACTCAAATGAATCTTTAATGAATTTTGAGGATTCTGAAATCATTAAGGATATACAAGCTGATAACTTGAAAATGACACCTATCATGGTTCCAACTATCATTTCTGGAGAAAATTTAAATATATTATTGGACACAGGAGCTTCTGGCTCTGTTGTTTCTACAAATACATTACAGAAAATTGATAGTGAGTATAAGTCAAAGCTTGAGCCCCTTCAAAGTAAAAATTAGAGAGTTTTTGGATCATTACTACACCCCATTGGTAGATACAAAGCTTCTGTTTTCTTTAAACATCAACATGGTTATGTTAGAGTAGCTTGTGACTTTTTAGTAACAGTCAATACTAATTGTAGTGACTGTTTCATCATTGGAAATGACATTCTGACTAAGTTTGGTGCGAAATTAGACCCTTCTAATAATAATTTTACAATTGGCATGAATGGTAAAAGGAAATTTAAAATTAATTCTTATAACATGGTCTTAAACATTGAGTCAGTAATAAATATTCCTTGCAAAGGAAGAGAATCCAAAGAGATGGAAATTCTAGAAACAGAAATTTCAAAAGCATCATTTGGCACTCAGATAAGTAAATCTGAGAAAACAAATATTTTTCACTTAATTGGATCATTTTCAATGGCTTTTTGCATATGGGACCAATTCACTTGGTCTTGTAAAAAATCATGAGATGAGAATCAGTTTAACCTGTGATATGGATAATATTCCTGCTAGTCTTAAAAAGAAACAATATCCTGCTCCACCAATGAAGAGGAAAGACATAGATGATAATATTAAGATGTTATTAAAAATGAACATTCTTGAAAAGGGTGAAACTACACCAAAATGTTGTGTTATACCACAAGTGCTAATTTCTTATGAACAAGATAAAGCAAGACTGTGCGGTGATTATAGAACATTAAATACATTCATAGTGGATGATATTTATTCCTTTCCAAGGATTTCCTCTATTCATGCTACCCTTAAAGGTGCTAAATATATAAGCTGCCTAGATGAAAATAAAGGGTACAATCTGATTCCTGTAGAAAAGAATTTACAGAAATTTTTGCAGATAACATCACACATGGGAATTTATAAATATGTCAGGATGCCATTTGGACCAAAAAATGCTCCTTCATTATTTCAGAAGTTAATGGATATAACATTCCATAATGAAATTATTGAAGGATGGTTAATGGTACACATTGATGACATCATAGTGTTCTCTAAGACATATGATGAACACTTAATTCATTTAAAAAAGGTATTTCAAAAGATGGATGAAATAAAAATGACCCTTGCATTGAAAAAATTTAAATTTGAGTTTGAGTCTTTAATAGTGCTTGGTCATATTGTATCTGGCTTACAAATATGTGTAGACCAAAATAAGGTGGCTGCAATCAAGAATATTGGAATTTCTCAAAATGTAAAGGATGTAAAATCTTTTCTTGGTATGTGTGGCTATTATAGACAATATATAAAGAAATACCAATCAATTTCTGCACCATTGACAACACTGATAAAGAAATCAGATGCTTTCATTTGGAATAATGAAAGACAACAGGCTTTTGATAAGTTAAAAGAATGTTTCATGACAGCCCCAATCTTGGGATTACCAGATTTACAATTACCATTTGTATTGTATACAAATGCAAGTTTTATTTGTCTGGGTGCTGCTTTGCATCAAAAACAACTTATTGAAGGAAAAATGTCAGAAGTAGCAATTTGCTATATTTCACGTACTCTAAGAAGTAGTGAATTGAAATATGGCGTTACTCAACTTGAATTTTTGGCAGTATTATGGGCTCTTGAGAAGCTACATTATTACCTGGAAGACCAAAAATTTGACTCAATAACTGACTGTAGTACAGTTAAGTCACTCTTAAACATGAAAACTCCTATTAGACATATGTTTAGATGGCAATTAGCTGTACAAGAATACAGAGGAAGGATAAATATTACACATAGAGAAGGAACCTAACACTATAATGTAGAACTGTTAACTAGAGTACCTCAACCCAATAATGATTATAATCCTGCTTATGTTCCTGAAACAGAGATTATTAAAATTAATGGCATTTATATTGTAGATGTTGAGGATGAATTTATGCAATCAATTCTTGATAATTATGCTTCAGATCCTGACTTGAGTAAACCTACTACAATATTAAATGATCCATCAAATGCTTCAATGAGTGTTTTAATAAAAACATTACCACAAAAGTATAAAGAAGCATCAGAAAAAGAAAATTTTCCATTGAGGATGGTTTTATATATAACAGAGAGAAATTAAGCAATGTAATTGTAATTCCCCCTTCAATGAAGGATTTAATGTTGAGTATATGTCATGATAATATATTAGCAGGTCATTTTGACTTTCATAAAACATTAACCAGAGTAAAAAATACAGCTTAGTGGATTAACATGTCTGATGATGTTCAAAAATATGTTGAGACATGTGATTCTTGTCAAAACACTAAAAGATTAACAGGCAAAAGATATAGTTTATTACAACAACTTGATCATCCAAAAGCTCCATGGGAAATAGTTAACATGTAATTTGTAACAGGATTTCCAATAGTAGGGAATAAGAGTTATAACTCCTGCTGGGTAATTGTAGATAGATTTACAAAAATGTGTAAATTTATTCCTACCCACAACGAGGTTTCTGCAAAGGACTTAGCTTTTTTATGGTGGAAAAAAATGGTAAATATAGCAGGTTTCCCCAAAGCAATAGTCTCAGACAGAGATCCTAAATTTACTTCTGAGTTCTGGACATCACTTATGGATGTTTCATGGTGTCAATTAAAACTTTCTACAGCACACCATTCAAAAAATGATGGGCTGGCAGAAAGAATGATACAAACTTTAGAATATATGATAAGAAGATATTGTGCTTTTGGTCTTGAATTTAAAGACAATGACAAATTCACACATGTTTGGGTAACCCTTATCCCATGTTTAGAATTGTCATACAATAGTACAGTACATTCTGTCACTGGCAAAAAGCCATTTGAGTTATGGTTGGGTTATGTATCTAATACACCTTCTAAAAATCTTAATAGATTACCTAGATTGGATATCCATCCAGGTACAAATTCTTTTCTTCAGATGCAAGAGTTATGCAGAAAGCATGCTCAAGAATGTATAAATAAGGCATTTGAGTATGAGAAGAAAAGATGGGATAAAGCTCATGAAGAACAAATGTTCAAAGAGGGTGATGAAGTCCTTATTTCTACACAGCATTAAAATTTAAATGGTAATGTTAAATTGAAGGATCCATTCATTGGACAATTTGTAGTAAAAAAGATGGTTGGTAACAATTCTGTTGAAGTTATTCTATATGCACCATATGATAGAAAACATCCAGTATTTCCTATTTCTCTTATAAAACCATACCATTCTAATGATACTGTTCTACTTTTAAGAAGATCAGGAACGCATAAACAGAAACCTGAAGAAATAGTTGAAAAGGCAGAAATTGAAAAGATACTTAAAAAGAGACACCTTACTAAAGAAAAGAAAGTTGAGTATCTATTAAGATTTAAAAATAAATCAAGTGAATATGACCAGTGGATTCCAGAAAATGAAATATCTGATCTTAAAAGTCTCTTGAAAAAATTTAAATCCAAATAATACTGTTTAATTCAGTATATGTATCATAGAAATTTTAAAATTATTTTTCTATTCACTCCTTACTTATTAATTAAAAGGTCTTAACATTTTTTTTTGTTTTCTTAGGGTGAGGGAGTGTCAGCCTAGGTATCTCCAGGACTGAGTAATTCTTATGTTTAAAATAAGATAACCTTATTAACATTAAGCTTATTACTTAAAAATAAGGTTAAAATACTTATATATATGGTTATAATACATATATATACAATTATTACACTATTATATGACTTATAGTAGTTTAAATAGCTTATCCATAGCATAATGATACTTATTAAGGTGTTAATGGAGTCATAATACACTTATCTTAAGTTATATTTAGTAATTATAGTTATACCTAAGCTTATATGTATACATAAACCTCATATTTAGTAAAATATGTAGTTATATTATGTATATATTGGTCTATAAGTGAGTTTTAACCTCTTAATAGCCTATAAACTTTATTTTCTGCTTATTTTATGTCATATGGACGTATTCAGTAGACTCAAAATGCCTAAAAAAGCATATACACCTATTTCAGGTGCATATATCCAGTTTGGACAACTTGATCTGCTTCCTTGGATGGAATTTCACTGATTTATGGGTTGGGATATAATTACTGGGGTAATATGGATGCTTGGGGATTATATTGGGGGCTTTAAAAGTTAATTAGATTCCTGTATATGCTTTGGGTTTCATTATATACTCTTTGGATGAGTTATTTTACCTGTTTCTTTATGGTATCTGCTTTGATCTGTTTATTCTATTTATGGCACAGGTCTGAGGTATCATTAATTGTGATGGAAGGTCCTTACTGGAGGTCTGGGTTTTTAAAATGCTTGAAGTGGAAGCCATGGGGAGGTGATTGTCCCTCACAGTGCTGTAAGTGCTGGGGATAGCAGTGACATCATCTGGATTGAAGGTCTGTGCACTCCAGTGGATTTTGGTATAAGTAAGGGAGGATTTTGACAGGTTATTGGACATCACTTACTTACTACACATCAAACAAACACTACAACACAATTATTATCATATAGAAATATACTATAAATCATTTATAAATTGAAAATATCTTTATATAAGCTATAACTATATTTTATTATTCTATTTTCCACCACTAGCACCCATATAATCCAAGTATTGTGAGTTTAAATTGAGAATAACTATTTTATTAGTCTTCCCATGAGGTTTAATAACTAAATAACTTATTATTAAGTAGTTGGACCATTAATGAGTACTATTAAATCATACTTATATACTAGCATAAACTGACAGACTGTGTCAATCTAAAGATTTAAAAGCAGGCTTTGAATCAATTTTTCTTCAAGAAGGGAAGAATAGGGACTCTTAATGTTGTGATAAGAAGTGGAATTTAGGAAATTAAAAAGTTCTTGTTTAAGATCTGGGATAGTTGATCTATTAACTGCTGAAATATTTATTCTCTTAAAACTAATCTAGGGAAGACTGGGAGATCTGGGTCTCTTTGAAGTTGAAAATTAAGAAGGACAATTGGGGCTGCTAAATTTAGGATGAGAAGGAATAGGCTCTGTTATAGGAGGAGAAGAGAAAGTATAAGGTGAAGGTGAAACATCCACAACTGATTCAGAAGGATTCAACATCATTTTTGGGGAAGTAGGAGCTCTAGGGATGACTGAAGAGAGTCTTTATTGGAGAGATGAAGCAGCTTGAAGAATAGATGGAAGTGGACCCAGAGACTATGAGTCAAAAGGAATATTCAAAAAGGCTAATGGTGTAAAAGGAGTAGAAATTTTAGAGGTGGATGATTATGAAGATGGAGTAGAAGGTTTTCAATGGGAGGGAAAGCTTGTGGCAGGAATAGGGATTAAGTCATATTTAATTCCAGAACATTTTTTCTCCTTTTCAAAGTAGTTATAACAGGATCTGTTAAAGGTGTATCTTTTTTGCTTATAAGTGTAGATGCAGTCCTGATGTGTAAAAGAACAGTAATAACAGGCTTGGTCATTAGAGGCAGTGAAGTTGGAAGGATTCATCTTGAAAAATTTATAATCAGGATGGAAGGGATAACCTGGATAGGTAAATAGAGAATGGAGAAAGAGGATAGTGGAAAAGATGGGCCCAAGAACACTATTATGTGGTTGGAATCAATGGAATGTTTGGGTCCACCATGAAATAAAACTGGAATGAAATATAGGGATTTTGGTCCACTATGACCCTAAACTGGAAACAAACAGAATAATGTCAATCTTTGGGTTTACAATGACCTTTTACTGGTAAATTACTTTCTCTTTGGCCACCACGACAATATACTGAATATTGATTAAAAGACTGGTTTTTTAAGGATATTAGAAGGGAATTTTAATCTACCTGGATATTACATAAATTTATTTTTAATTTATCACTGGTTTATCAGTACTCATACTGGTACTCACTCATTTGAACAACTCAGTAGTTGTTGTAAAGAGTGCAACTATTTTTAGGGAATGAAGATGTCATTAAATGGATTTCTTTTAAATTTAAAGAAAAATGGAGATTTTTAAAGTTTTTGGTGGAGATTGTTAAAAGATGAAAACAAATATTCTAAGAAAGACTGGCAAAAATAAGAAATCTTATAAAATTTATGAGTGATTTAAAAAGTGTTGGAAATTTATTTGAATGTTGTCATTCTGAATAAGAGAAGAAGGTTAGGTTTTGGATTAGTGGGTCTCTTTGGTAGAATATTTTAGGTGAAGCTTGGAAGTCCCTATCACCACAGGAAATCTAGGGGTGAATTTCTAGCAATCCCCTCTCTAGAAATTTAGAGTGTCCCTTAATTATGCCAGATTTATGAAGACTTTTTAAACATAAGTAAACTAGAGTTAGATTTACATTTATTCTCAGATTGATTATAGACAGAATATCAACTGATTCAAAATTATGCACAAGTTGATCCTCCAGAACATGATTTTGGTTCTCTGTTGAGCACAAATTAAGCACAAATTGATCTAACCTAAGCTTATGCATATATAATAATTCAGGATACTTGCTTAGATTAAATTTGATAATAAAATAAAATATTGATGATGTTATAAAAAAAATTATTATGTAAGATATTAAATTATAAATTTAGGAATAATAGGAGGGCACTTAATAGAACTTAATTATACTATGTGGCACCTTAATACTGTATCACGCAGTTTGAAACATTTAAAACAAAATGTGTGATGATGGGCAATGAAATTGCTTGGACAGACACTTTCAAAATTAATACTGACCATAATACACAAGTATGAAGCCTTGGCATCTATCCAATAAAAGATTTTCCTTCTGATAAATGGATTTTTCTCAGTTACTCCCTGCTAAAAAGTTGTCACCGGACGACCTACACACAAGGTCGAGGATGTTCCTGAAAATGAGATGAGAGATTTAGAAACTTCTTCGAAGCACAGAGGAATGATTCGAGGAAGTGATTCAAAGGTCACTCGAAGTAAGAGCTACAGGTTCGAGGTTTGTTTGAGAAGAATTATAAAATAGTTTCAAAGGTAATAGGAATTCTTAAGATCTCACGAAGGGTTGGAAAACTTAATAATCAAAGATTTAGGATTTAGAAATGAAAATTGAGAAAATAAAAGAAAGATACAATAACAATGATTTAACTTTAAAGATTTACCACTATTAATGTAAATACAATTTATAATTTAGTTCTAAGGAATATTGAACCAAATACCCAACCCTTTTATATCCTTTGTTCCTCCTCGCATTGACCTCCCTTCCATCGCACCATTCCCATACCATTGACCATTACTAACATACACTTAGACCCTCTTCGCTAAATATCCGTCCATGCTCAATTTACCCCTTTTTAATTAATTAACAAAACTTTAATGAAAAACTACTACTGTACTATTTCGTTGAACCTAGCGCTGTGTGTCGCTTATTGAAAAGGAGATTGACTAATTTAGATTTAGAGTTTAGGCTAGCACAGTTAAATAGTAAGTACACAAAGGGGAATCGCAGTTGCTATGGAGAATTGCTTTCTGCGCTTCGAGTATAGATTTTGGACTCGATATTATTGATTTAATGAGTTGCTTTCACCTCGAGTGTCACGTGGCGCGTGACAGATGCCCGGGTATAAGAATCGCGAACTCCGTTGAGCTTGAGCCATCTTCTCACACTAGTTTCCCTTCCTCTATAGTTTTTTCCTCACTTATTAATTTCCCTTTTATAATGAACTGCCCTACTCCCACACCTACGCCTCCACACCCTAAAGCGGATGGGGGAATGATTACGCGACAATTTTCACAAACTTGCATGGCTTGTGAAAGCATGGAATACTTTTGCGTCGAAAGTACGGCGACTCAAGGCCCTAGCCAGAAATGCGAGTTTTGCTGTTGGCGACGAGTGGCGTGCGATGCGTTGACGAAGAACGCAGAGATTGAACAACGGTTTACCAAGACCAAGTTTTGGGTAATCCCTAAAACAAAAGAGGTGGTCGAAGACATTTGGGATGTCTCGGTTGAAGATGAACAATCGGTGGGGGAGAATGATAAGGAGCTCAATAACGAGATCACAACCTGGGTAACCCAGGCCACGAGTTCGAAGCGGGGTGTCGAGGAAGAGGTCGACGAGTTGGTGGACGAAGATGAAGATGAAGTCCCTGTTCCAGGGCGGGCACCCAAGAAACGACAGGTGGTCATCGAAGACGACGAGGAGGAAAGAGAAGCAGAGGTAGAGGTGGCGCCAAGGTTATTCTTAGAGCCTGACCCCATCTTCGAGGTAAGTTTTCAATTGTTATTTTTTAAGGATGAGGTTACTGATGAGTTTTTTTTAGACATCGAATACCCTTGAAGACCTGATTGGGGAGCCTGCGCCGCTTTTACCAACTGAGGCAAACCCTCCGGTCATGGGTGGAATCGAAGAACCTGAGGAAACGCTGGACCAGGTGTGGTCGAAGAAGCCTTGTCAGGGTCAACAAGTTAGGTTCGCAGAAGAGTTGTGTGGGGAGGTTGATACAATTATCAATGCTGCTTCCTTCGACGTGGCAGAGGAACTGTTGGAGATTGGAGAGGTGGTTCCGGTAGGAGAGGAGGAGGTACTTGAGAAATTAAGGAAGGAGATAAGGGTAATTTTAGAGAAGATGAAAGGATTTGCTTGAGAAAAATTAAAAGAGAAAAATTTGAAATGAAAGGGAGAGATGTAAAGAAGTAGAAAAGTAGAATTGTCTTTAGTTTTTTTTTTTTTGTATTATTTTATTGTATATAAGGTGAATATTATTTTTTATAAGATTTGGGAGAGAGAGAAAAAAAAGTTTTACATAAAATTTTGCTTTAGAATTTTAAAGAAGAAATTTAAATAAAGAAAGAAAAAGAAAGAAGTTATTAATTGAAGGAAGTTTAAGTTTAAAAGAAAAGTTTATGTAAGAGAAGAGAGAAAGAAGAAAAAAAAATGGTTGGTGATTGAGGTGAGTTTGTTGAAATGAGAATTTAATGAAAGAAGAATTTGTTATTTGCGAAAAGTTGTTTATTGATGTTTTAGGAATTTTAGATAGTTGAAAAGAGAGAAAAAACAGAATTAGAATTTAAAGAGAATTTGAAAAAGAAGAATCATTTGTTCAAAGAATTTTATAAAGAGATTTTGAGGTTGAATTTAAGTTCGAGGAAATGGTCGTGTTGTTTTTCGTACAAGATTTTGATGGTTCGAAGGAAAGAAAGTTTAAAGAGAGTATTAATTTTAGAAAAGAAAATTTTAAAGAGAATTTTAAATTTAAGAAAAGAATGTATTTAGAGAATTGAAAAAGAGAAGAGAAAAAAAAACATTTAGAGAGATTTAAAAGTTTTTTATTTTTATTTTATTATTTATGTTTATTCTATTTATTTATTTATTTATTTTTTTAAATTTTATTTTATTTTTAATTTTAATTTTGATTTTAATTTTAGTTGGTTTTGGGGAAAACTTTATAGAAGGAGAAGAAAGAAAAAGAAAACAAGGATAAGAAATTTAAGAGGTGTTTTAGATTTTAAGAGAAAGAGAAAAAAGAAAGAAAAGAAAAAAAAGAAAAGAAATTTAAAATAAAAGAAATTTTAAGGTTTTGGTTTTAAAGGATATTTCAAATGAAAAGATTTTAGAAGTTCAGGGGCGTTAGAAACATTGATGGCTGGTTCCCAGGATGTTTTGTCTGAGTCATCGAGGAAGACTTCCCATTCCACAAGGTATTGAAGTTTCCCCTTGCGCATTCTTGAATCAAGGATACGACTTACTTCCCACTCTAGATGATCTTCTACTTAGACCGGTTCCGGAGGGGGTTGGTTCTTGCATGGGTATATTTCTCGAGTCAGTTCCAGGAGAGATAAATGGAAAACAGGGTGAATAGCCTGCCATTTAGGAGGTAACTTGAGTCGAAATGCAGTTTTAGAGACTTCAGAGTCGATTTTGAATGGTCGCAAGCGCTTTTCAGCCAGTTTCTTTGATGGTCATGTTGTTCGAATTTTTCGTGCGTCGAGCCATACTTTGTCGCCTGGTTTAAAGGAAGGAGCAGATTGTCGATGTTTGTCAGCCTGTTCCTTGTATCTTCGAATTGCTAATTCCAAATTTGTTTTAAGTTCTTCTTGGAGTTGTGATATAGTTTGAAGATAATGTTCCGCAGGATGATTAGTTCCTACATGAATTGAGTTGAATCGAGGATGTTGTCCATAAATGGTTTCGAAGGGAGATTGTTGTGTTGAAGAATGAGTCAAGTTATTATAAGCAAATTCGGCCAGTGGTAACCATGTGGTCCAATTGTCTTGTTGGTAACTGACATACATTCAAAGATATTGTTCGAGGATTTGGTTAACTCTTTCTGTTTGACCTTCGGTTTCAGAGTGATAGGCCGTGGAAGGGCTCCTTGTGATATTGTGTTGTCGACACAATTGGGTCCAGAATGTGGATACAAACAATGAGCCTCTATCTGAAATAATATCATTTGGTAAGCCGTGTTTGGAAAATACATATTCTAGAAACAATTTTGACAAATCTTCTGCTGTAGCAGTAGTAGTGGTTTTAATGAAAATAGACATTTTTGAAAATCTATCTACTATTACTAATATAGCATCAAAATTATTAGAAAGAGGAAGTTGAGAAATAAAATCCATTGATAAAGATTCCCAAGGTTTAGAGGGAATAGGAAGTGGTTGAAGCAACCCATGCTTCCGGTGACGGGGAGCCTTATTCCTATTACATTCGTAACAATCTTTTATATAGGCCTTGATTTCCCTGGTCATACCTGGCCAGAATAAATCCCTCACTATTAACTGGTAGGTTTTATCAACCCCAAAATGACCAGCTAATGGAGAATCATGTCGACTGTTGAAAATCCATAATTTTATCTCATTGTTGTCGGGTATGACTACTCTACCTTCGAAGACTAATAGACCTGATTCAATACTAAATCTTTTGGCCCCTTGCTTCGAGAGCATTGTGTCTTTTAACCCTAAACAATATTCGTCCTTTGACTGAGCTTCGAGGATGTTGGATAGTGGATTTCAAAAAGATTGAATTGTCATCAAATTAAGTTGATGAGTCGTTAACATTGATTCTTTGAAGATTGATTGCACATTTGCTGGGTTCTTGTCAGCAAATGCGTCCCCCGCTGTGGGTAAACGTCGTCCCGACGTGACAAGATATCTGGGACAATGCAGTTTTTTACCTGGGCAATAGGAAATAGAGAAGGAAAATTCAGACAAAAATTCAGCCCCCCTGGCTTGATGCCTGGTTAACACTTTAGAAGACATGAAGTATTTCAAAGCATTATGATCTGTTAAAATTTGAAAAGGACAATCTAGGCTGAGAAGAAAAGAACACCATTTTTTAAGACAATGGATAATAGCTAAAAGCTTGTTGTCATGAATTTCATAATTTAATTCTGCGGCTATGAGTTATGAGTTTGCGTGACTCAAAAGCAACAGGATGAAACAAATTTGTTTCAGGATTTAATTGGGAGATGACCCCTGCAATAGCATAATCGCTCGCATCTGTCTCAACTATTGTCGAAGCAGAAGGATCAAAATGTCGAAGAATTGGGGCTGTGGTGAACGCCGTTTTTAGTGCTTTGAATTCCTTTCATGCTGTAGAAGTAAAAACAAAAGGAATGTCTTTTCTAAGAAGAGAAGTAAGATTGGAAATAGTTTTAGAGTAATATTTAATAAATCTTCTATAGAAGTTTGCAAAACCAAAAAATCCTTGGAGTAATTTAATGTTTTTGGGCTCAGGCCATTCCAGGATTTTCTGGACTTTTTTGTCATCCATGACTAAACCGTCAGTGGACAACGTAAAACCCAAAAAATCAATTGATTTGAGGTGGAATTTGCATTAATTATGCTTGGCGTAGAGACCATGATCTCAAAGACGATTTAGCACCTGTCGAACATGATGAATATGTTCATCTAGTGTTTTGGAGAATATTAAAATATCATCTAAATAGACGACTACAAATTGTTTAACAACATCTTGAAAGATATCATTAATAAAAGTTTGAAAAGTAAAAGGTGCGTTACATTATCCAAAAGGCATAACTAAATATTCAAAACTACCAAATCTAGTGTGCATTGCAGTCAGTGGTTCATGACCTTCTGCAATGTGAATCAGATTGTAAGCGCCTCTAAGATCAATTTTAGAAAAGAAATTAGCACCATTGAAAAGGGTAAGAAGTAATGACATAGGAGGGACAGGATATGCATTCTTCTTAGTGACTGTGTTGAGCTTTCTATAGTCAACACACAACCTAAGACTACCGTCCTTCTTTTTTACAAAGAGGACAGGGGAGCCGGTTGGAGATTTACTGGCTCTGATAAAACCTTTGGCTACATTCTCTGCAATGTAGTCTTGAAGAATTTGAGATTCGTCTTTCGATAAAGAATAGACAGGACCTGCCGGATGTACTCGGCCTATTAAATCTATTTGATGGTCGTAGGGTCAATGAAGTCGTAACATATTGGCCTTGCGGATTGAGAAAACATCGAGGAAATCGTGGTAGATTTCCGGTAGAGTTGATTTAATGGCTTCAATGTTGATTTGGTCATCCTCTTCATCTTTGAGAGAATCTGTCAAGGGGATACCTGTATTGAGAGAGCAGAATTCGATTACTTCGAGGCAATTTAAATCCTATTTGAGTGAAGTCATCGAGCTAGAAGGGTTAGCCAATTGCTCATTTAGAGAAGGATCAGATGCTTGCAAGTCATCTGGCAGAGACTTGTCCTCTAGCAGGACATTGTCAGGTGGGTTGTTTAACTCCCTATTGACCTGAATTGAAGAATCAGAAATATACTTAGAGTGTGGGGTGATCAATCCCTTAGTCCAATCAATTTCGGGATTCCAATGCGTTAAAAAGTCATGGCCAAGAATGGTATCGTCCATCCTTGGGGCGTCCAAGACTCATAATTCCCACTTGAAGGGGGGGAAGTTCGGAAAGTTGAAAACCCATAAAACTTTCTTACTTACCCAATATTTGGGTTCCTCTGATTCGAACAAATAGATGGGAGTTCAATCGATATCTGTAAATGTTAGTTGAAGCTTCTCGGCAAAAGATAAACTAACAAAAGAAATTGAAGCTCCAGAGTCTATAAGACAACTGAAGGGGATATCCTCCTTAAAAAGAATGAATCTCAAGCAATTTAAGGCAACTCCAGTCCTTAAGACATGGAGGTTCTGTTCACTGGGAGAGATAAGATAGTTTGCTTTGCACACAAGTAAAATATCTACTAGTTTTTTGACTTCGAACTAGTACCTTCTCTTTCCTTCAACTTTACACAGTCTTTCAACTTGTGCTTACCCCCACAATACATACATAACCCATTATCTGCTTGCCTCTTCCTCTCAGCTTCTTTAAGTTCCCCTTTAGGATCTAGTACTTTGCTGATATCGCCTGGGGTCGAGCCTTTTGGTCGAGGTTTATCCTTTCCCTTATTGGGTTTGGATTGAGTCAAGGAGGATTGATTTGGTTGTGGGTGTGAAGAAGGTCCCGATTTAAAATTTAGGCCTTGAGATTTGTTGGCATATGGACGATGTTGAAGTCGTCCTTGATAAATGCCGTCAAGTTTGAGGGTTCAATCCATTAAATCCGTTAAAGTAGTCATCTTCTGACTGTGAAGATTTAATTGATCCAGAATCCTCAAAGGAAGTCCTTTCTTGAAATGATACTTAAGGGCAGCATCATTCCAACCTACTCGAGTTTGAAGTGCTCTGAAGTTTGAGATATATTCAGAGGCTTTACCATTATCACTCATGCGAAGAAAATCAAGTTCAATTTCTGCGTTTTCCGTTTCATTAGGGTTCCCAAACAACGTAAAAAGTTGGTCTTCAAACTTTTCCCAATTATTGATAAGTATGTGGGTTTCTGTCAAAGAAAGCATGAGCAGATAAGGTTCGAACCATCTTGCTGCTTTCCCGGCTAGGAATAAAGAAGCGTAAACAACCTTTTATTGGTCGCTGTTAAAGGTTTGAGGGTCATTATGGAACAGTAGCTTGCAGTTTTTCAAGAAGGGTCGCAATCTGTTGGGGTGATCTCCGTTGAATTTGTCAGGAGATTTCATAGAAGGAGTTTTGAACTTAGATCCCTCTGAAGACGTTGGATTTGAAAGGGTTTTCATGAAAAGTCTCATGAAATCTTCCAGAGAGTTAGATGGTCCAGGTTCTGAGGATTGACCAGAAGGGTGATTGGCTGGGGCGGATGGTGCTTTGTGCATTGTATCCTCTCCTTCCTTTTCATCGCTAGAATCCTCAAAATCTTGTGGGATGTCTTCTACAGATTGAACTGAATGTTGCCGTTCCCTAAGGTTGAGTGGTTCCAAAGAGTGAGTGCGGGAAACAGACATTGTGGCTGTTGGCCTGCCCCTAGCGCGAGCTCTAGTAGTAGCGCCCGGAGGAGGAGTGCGTTGAACAGGTGCCATTTTTAAAACTTTAAAAACACCTAAAAAGACGTAGTAGTGCAAATAATGAGAACTACGGAGAATTAAATTATACTGTTACCGGACGACCTACGCACAAGGTTGAGGATGTTCCTGAAAATGAGATGAGAGATTTAAAAACTTCTTCAAAGCACAGAGGAATGATTCGAGGAAGTGATTCGAAGGTCACTCAAAGTAAGAGCTACAGGTTCGAGGTTCGTTTGAGAAGAATTATAAAATAGTTTCAAAGGTAATAGGAATTCTTAAGATCTCACGAAGGGTTGGAAAACTCAATAATCAAATATTTAGGATTTAGAAATGAATATTGAGAAAATAAAAGAAAGATACAATAACAATGATTTAACTTTAAAGATTTACCACTATTAATTTAAATACAATTTATAATTTAATTCTAAGGAATATCAAACCAAATACCCAACCCTTTTATATCCTTTGTTCCTCCTCGCATTGACCTCCCTTCCATCGCACCATTCCCACACCATTGACCATTACTAACATACACTTAAACCCTCTTTGCTAAATATCCGTCCATGCTCAATTTACCCCTTTTTAATTAATTAACAAAACTTTAATGAAAAACTACTACTGTACTATTTCGTTGAACCTAGCGCTGTGCGTCGCTTATTGAAAAGGAGATTGACTAATTTAGATTTAGAGTTTAGGCTAGCACAGTTAAATAGTAAGTACACAAAGGGGAATCGCAGTTGCTATGGAGAATTGCTTTCTGCGCTTCGAGTATAGATTTAGGACTTGATATTATTGATTTAATGAGTTGCTTTTGCCTCGAGTGTCACGTGGCGCGTGACAAAAGTGTCCTTGTGAGGTTTGTCTGACTTTCAGGGGGGTAATTTGGCCACATCAAACTACTTCTATTTCCATGATTGACCAAATCATCATCCTCATTTCCATCTAAAGAGTTGATCTCATCTGACTGTGGCTGATCAAAGGGGTCCACCACAAGTTTAGCCAAAATTTTGGTGAACACTTTTTTGGTGGATAGTGACTAACTGGTGCTTTCCGAAATTGTCCACCTGAAGTTAGGCTAAACTTCAGGAGGATAAATTTATTATGAATACCAAATTAACTGAAGAATACTTTTGCCCTAGCTACTCTGCATCATAAAAGTGTCCAACTGAGGTTTAGCCATAATTCAGGTAGACACTTTTGGAAAGGCACAGTCTGATGGGTTTAATATCTATATATGGCAATAAGTATCAGTTTTTTATCAACATGGAACTAGAATTAATTTAATATGGCCAAAGTTTCCACCTGAAGTTTGGCCAAAATACAGGTGGAAAATTTTATGAGATTACTTGATGAAATGAAGAAGACTTGCAATTACTTTCAATCATAAAATTTTCAAACTTAAGTTTATCAAAAATTGTGGTGACACTTTTTCAAGATCCAGTCATATGGGATCAACTCTCTATATGGCAATGAGAATAAATTTTTAGTCAATCATGGCATTAGAAGTAATTTGATATGGACAAACTTTCCACCTGATTTTTGGCCAAAAATAAGTTGGAAATGTTTATGAGGAATACTAGATTAACTAAAGAAGACTTGCACCCTACTACTGTCCATCATAAAAGTGTCCACCAGAAGAATTCTCAAACTTGTGGCACCACGTGCAAGCAGCCAACAAAATCACCGCTACGTCGCGCCAAAGTTGGGGAAGGGTGAAATTGGGTGGGCACCACATCAGCTAAGATTTTTCTCTCACTGTAACCAAGGCAAGTACATAAGTGAGGTAAAAGTGAAACACACTACTCAAATGACTCAATTATGTTTTTTATGTGCTACTATATGCTTTCCTATAATTCATTTTGGTGAGCAGTAAGGACACAGGGTAATTATTAGTATTTTGGTTTGGGCACAGACTTGGGCCCCATTATCAGTTCAACTTTTTTTTCCGGACTGAAACCACTGTACTACCTCCCAAATTCCCATCAAAGTCGGGTAACTAAGTGATCAACTTTGGAGCAGAGCTTCAAATCTGCTAATTCAAATGACAATGCCCTTTTCTTTCTTTACACAGGCTGATGAGCAAAGATGATTATGTAGGGAGACTTTAAAGCGACCACCTTTTTGGCAGTTTTAGAGACTGTCTTTCTTTTTTTAGTCTCATCCGGCCATTTCATCTTAACTAGCTATCAGAGAGATAACTCTAACCTCTAAGGAATGAGATAGTGAAAGAAATCTAACACTAACTGAAGCTCCTCTGCGAAATTGACCACTTGGTTACCCGACTTTGATGGGAATTCGGGAGGTAGTACAGTGGTTGCAGTCTGGAAAAAAAAGTTGAATTGATAGTGGCGCCCAAGTCTGTGCCCGAACCAAAATACTAATAATTACCCTGTGTCCGTACTGCTCACCAAAATAAATTATAGGAAAGCATATAGTAGCACGTAAAAAACACAAGTGAGTCATTTGAGTAGTGTGTTTCACTTGTGCCTCACTTATGTACTTGCCTTGGTTAAGGTGAGTGAAAAGTCTTAGCCGATGTGGCGCCCACCTAATTTCACCCTTCCCCAACGTTGGCGCGATGTAGCGGTGATTTTGTTGGCTGCTTGCACGTGGTGTGGTTGACACCTTTGGCCTGGTCCAGCCATATGGGATCAATTCTGCATATGGAAATGAGGATTTAATTTGGTCAATCATGGTACTAGAAGTAATTTGATATTGACAAAGTGTCCAACTAAATATTGGAAAAAAATCAGTTGAAAACTTCATCTAGTTTTTCAAAAAATAAAATTAAGTACAATTTTAATCCTGATGATGCCCATTTTATCCAACACCTCTTCTGAGCTTTGAAAGTAGGCATTTAGCTTGAATTTTTAATTTCCTATAAAATCCCTTTTATTCAACCTATTTCTTTTTATCCCTTTTTTTCTTTTAGATATCAATTAATTTTATGTAAAACAAATCATTTTCATAATTTTTTACCTGTATTTAAAAAAATTATTAAAGGTTTAACATCACCCTGTAAGCATTTGGCACATGTTTTTTTGCTATACTAATAAAAATAATAATATGCTGGTGACAAAAAATTGATCAAATGATAAAATATTAATAAAACAGAAGGATCAAATACCAGTGGATATGTTTTAAAAAATTCCAGTTGCACTGAAGAAGTGCTGCACCCTAGATACTCACCATCAAAAAAGTGTCCAGCACAAGTTTGGCCAAACTTGTGCTGGACACTTTTGGTCAGGTGCAGTCATATGAGATCAATTCTCGCTATGGCAATGAAAAAAATTATTTGATAAAAAACTTCACTAGAAGTAGTTTTACATGGCCAAATTTTCCACCTAGAGTTCATCCAAACCACAGGTGCACAATTTTTTATCTTTAAAAAAAAGTCAATTTAGTACAATTTATCCCTGATGGCTCTCATTTGCTTCAACACTTCTACTGGCCTTTGATAGTAGGAATATTACTTGGATTTCTTTTTTCATATTTGATCCCTTTAACTTTATTTTTTATTCCTAATATTGCTTTTGGATATCAATTAATAATTTTTAAAATAAACTATTTTCAATTTTTTTATACATTTATTTAATAATATTATAAATGGCATAACATCATCTGGTATGCATTTGGCACATGAGTTTTTTCTATACTTATAAAATTAATAATATAATGGTGACCAAAAATTAATCAAATGATATTTATGAGTGGGGAACAAAGATAAAATACCAGTAGACATGTTTGTAAGAAATACTAGATGAACTGAAGAAAAATTCTACCCTAGCTACTCTCCATCATAAAAGTGTCCAGCACAAGTTTGGCAGAACTTGTGCTGGACACTTATGGTCAGGTGCAGTCAGATGGGAGCAATTATCTCAATGGAAATGAAGATAAATTTTTGATAAAAAATTACACTAGAAGTAGTTTGATATGGCAAAATTTTCATGCTGTAGTTTTGGTATTGCTCAAGTGGATTTTTTATTTATTTTTAAAAATAAGAAAATTTAGTGCAAGTTTAGCCCTGATTTTGCTAATTTGATTCAACATCTCTTTTTTCTGTTTATGGCAGGAATTTAACTTGGATTTTAGTTTTCATCTTTGATTTCTTTTATTTTACTTTATTCCTCTCATATTGCTTTTAGATAGAGGTTTATTTTTTGTAAAATAAATCATTTTCATATTTTTTTATCTTTATTTAATAATATTATAAAAGGTGTAACATCACCCAGTATTCATTTGGCACACAAGTTTTTGCTATTCTGATAATATTAATAATATAATGATGAAAAAAAATTAATCAATTGATAAATATGAGTGAGTCACAAAGATTTAATAACAGTGGACATGTTAATAAGAAATTCCAGATGATTTAAAATGACTTGACCCTAGCTACTCTCCATGATAAAAGTGTCCAGCACAAGTTTGGCCAAACTTGTGCCAGACACTTTTGGTTGCATTCCATCAGATGCAATCAACTCTTTTTATGGAAATGAGACTGAATGATCACTCCATCATTGCACTGAAAGTAGTTTTATATGGACAAATTGTCCCCCGGAAGTTTGTCCAAACCTAAGGTAGACAATTTTTTACTTTGGTAAAAAGTAAATTTGATCCATGTTAATCTATGATGGTGCCCATTTTTTCTGAAGCCTCTACTGGCTCATGATAGCAGAAATTATACTTAATATCTTTATTTCATGTTTGATCTCTTTAATTTTAATTTTACCCTTTTATTTATCCTTTAACTTTAAATATTAATTTTATTTTGGTAAAACTGATAACTTTCACATTTTTTTACATTTATTAAATAATATTATTAAAGTTGTAAAATCACACAGTGTACATTCAGTACACATGTTTTTTCTATACTAAAAACATTAATAATATCATGGTTACAAAAAAATAATCAAATAATAAATATGGATGACACAGAAAGATCAAATACCCATAGAAATTTTTAAAATGAATATAAGATTAACTGAAGAAGACATGCACCCTAGCTACTCTCCATCATAAAAGTGTCCAGCACAAGTTCAGCTGAGCTTGTGCTGGACACTTTTTGTTGCATGCAGTCAGATGGGATAAATTTACTCAATGGAAGTTAAAATGAATTTTTGCTCAATCATTGCACAAGAAGTAGTTTTATACTTCTATAGCATCCTCCTGCTTTTTTTGAAAACCTCAGGTGGACACTTTTATTAATATAAAAAAATGAAAATATATTCCAAATCTAGAACTGGTGGTGCAATTTTGGTCTGAAAACTCAAATTTACTTTGATGGCAGAAATTTTATTTGAATGTTTAATTTCATATTTAATCACTTTTATTTTACTTTTTTATTCCTCTTTTTGCTTTCAAATATCAATTTATTTATTGTAAAACTAATACTTTTCATATTTTTTTTTACTTTTATTTAATAAGATTATTAAAGATGTAGAATCTCCCAGTATACATTTGGCTTATAATTTTTTTCAATACTAATAACATTAATAGTATAATGGTGAAAAACAATGAATCAAATGATAAATATGAATGACACAGAAAGATCATATACAAGTGGATTTGTTTATAAGGAATACCTGATGAACTAAAGAAGACCTGCACCCTAGATACTCACCATCATAAAAGTGTCCAGCATAAGATTGGCCAAACTTGTGCTCTAAACTTTTGGTTGCATGCAGTCAGATGGGATAAATTTACTCTATGGAAATGAAAATGACATTTTGCTCAATCATTGCACAATAAGTAGTTTGATATTGCCAAAATGTCCTCCTGATGATTTTTCAAAACTCATCAGGACACTTTCTTTGGTTTAACAAAAAAGAAAATATATTCCAAGTTTGGCCCTGGTGGTGCACACTTTATCTAACACCTCTACTTGTTATTGATAGTGGAAATTTTCCTAAGATTTTTTTTTCTTATTTTATCCCTTTTATTTTACTTTTTTATTGCTCATATTGCTTTGGATATCAATTTTTAATTTTTAAAATAAATAACTTTCATACTCTTATACCTTTATTTAATAATATATGATTAAAGGTGGAACACCACCTGGTATGCATTTTTCACACAAGTTATTACTATAGTAATAACATTAATAATATAATGATGACAAAAAATTAATCAAATGGTAAATTTAAATGACACAGAAAGATCAAATACCAGTGGAAATGTTTTTAAGAAATCCCTTTTTAGTTTAATAAGATTTGCTGTATTCCTACTCTCAATTATAAAAGTGTCCAGCACAAGTTCCGCCGAACTTGTGCTGGACACTTTTGGTTGCATGAAGTCATATGAGATAAATTCTCTCTATGGCAATGAAAATGATATTTCACTCAATTATTGAAGTAAAGAATGTTTAATATTGTAAAATTGTCCCCTGGAAGTCTGTCCAAACCTCAGCTCAAAATTTTTTTGCTATACATAAAAGTAAGTTTAGACCAAGTCTTGACCTAGGGGTCCCCAACTGTCCCAACACCACTTCTGGCTCTTGATAGTAAAATTTTACTTGTATTTTTTATTTTGTATTTGATCCCATTTATTTTCATTTTACTTTTCTACTACTCTTTTTAATTTTAAATATAAATTTATTTTTTTTAAACTAAACATATTCATATTTTTTTAACTTTATATAATAATATTATTAAAGGTGTAACATCACCAATTTTGCATTTGGCATGCAGGTTTTTGCTATACTAGAAAAATTAATAATATATATGGTGACAAAAAATTAATTATAAGATAAATATGAATGATAAAAAAAGTTTAAAAACCAAAACTGATGTAATGAGAAACACTTCCAACCTAGCAACTCTCCATCATAAAAGTGTCGAGCACAAGTTCGGCCGAACTTGTGCTGGACACTTTTGTTCAGGTGCAGTCAGATGGGATCAATTCTCTCTGTGGAAATTAAATTTAAAAAAATGCTAAATAATTACATTAGAAGTAGTTTGGTATGTCTGAATTATCCACCTTGAGTTTTTCCAAACCTCAGGTGAAAAATTTTTTATCTTTAAAATAAATTAAATTTTATCAAATTTAGCCCTGATGGCACCCATTTTTTTCAACACCTCTACTGGCTCTTGAAGGCAGGAATTTTCCTTGAATTTTTCTTTTTCATATTTGATCTCTTTTACTTTACTTTTTTATCACTCATGTTACATTTGGATATTAATTTATAATTTTGGAAAAAAAATCATTTTCATATTTTTTTAAAATTTTTTAATAATATTATAAAAGGTGTAATATAACATGGAATGCATTTGGCGCACAAGTTGTTTCTATACTAATAACATTAATAATATTCTTATGACAAAAAATTAATCAGATAATAAAATATGAATAACACAGAAAGATTAAATACCAGTTAACATGTTTTAAAAAAATAACAGTTGCACTGAAGAAGACATGCATCCTAGCTACTCTCCATCATAAAAGTGTCCAGCACAAGTTCGGCCAAACTTGTGCTGGACACTTTTGGTCACGTGCAGTCAGATGGGATCGATTCTCTCTATGGCAACAAAAAAAACATTATTTATTAAACTTCACTACAAGTAGTTTTGTTTAGCTGAATCATCCACCTGTCGTTCTTCCCAACCTCAGGTGTATAATTTTTTATCTTTATAAAAAAAGGTCACTTATTAAAATTTAGCCCTGATGGCTCCCATTTGTTTCAACACTTATACTGGCTCTTGAGAGCAAGAATTTTACTAGTATTTTGTTTTTCATAATTGATCTCTTCGAGATTAATTTTACTTTTTTATTTCTCTTATTTTTTTAATATCTATTTAAATTTTTGTAAAGCTAATCATTTTCATATTTTTTTACTTTTATTTCATAATATTATAAAAGGTGTAACATCACCTGGTATGCATTTGGCACATGAGTTTTTTCTATACTTATAATATTAATAATATAATGGTGACGATAAATTAATCAAATGATATATATGAGTGAGGCACAAAGATCAAGTACCAATGGACATGTTTATAAGAAATACCAGATTAACTGAAGAAAAATTCTACCCTAGCTACTCTCCGTCATAAATTTGTCCAGCACAAGTTCAGCCAAACTTGTGCTGGACACTTTTGGTCACATGCAGTCTGATGTGATCGATTCTCTCTCAATCATTGCACTGGAAGTTGTTTGATATGGCTAAATGGTTCTGCTGAGTTTTGTTAAACCTCAGATTGGCACGTTTTTGTTTTTCAAAAAAGCAATTATAGTCCAAGTTTAGTGCCACTGGTGAGTGTTCACCCCAACATGTCTACTTGCTCTTGATGGCAGTAATTTTAATTTAATTTTTTATTTCATACTTGCTTCCTTTAATTTTACCTTTTTATCCCTCATATTGCTTTTGGATATCAATTTATTTTTTGTAAAACAAATCATTTTCATATTTTTTTACCTTTATTTAATAATATTATAAAAGGTGTAACATCACCTGGTATGCATTGGGCCCATGACTTTTTGCTATACTTATAATAATAATAACATAATGGTGACAAAAAATCAATCAAATGATAAATATGAGTGAGGCACAAAGGTCAAATACCAATTAATCAATAGTTCTTTTTAATATTATAAATTTTTTGATTAAATAAAATGGTAAAAATGAATTATATTTTTCATCCAAAATTCCACTCTAATGATTGCCACTGCACAAAAAGGGTTCACTCAGTCCTTTCTTTACTGCTTGTGCATATATTTTATTGCCCACAGTACTACAATTTTTTGTAGTGATTATCCCACATCTGATTCAGGAATATTTTTGATCAATATAAGTTTTTTTTACAAAAGAGCTCATCATATCCAATATCCCACAAAAAATACAACCTGTTTTTGTATTAAAACCCATTAATTATTAAGAAATTGTTAAAATAATTAGATTAGACCCTGGCACAGCTAGATCCATACCAACCGACCTAAAGTCTTTTCAATATTGAAAACAATTAAATAAAATTATGATATCATACTAAATTATGGGCACCAACCATAATTCAGCACTTCTCATTTGCTCTGCTACAAAATGAGTGCATGTAGCATTTTTCTAATGTCGGACTGTTTTTCTTCCTTCCCTCACACCTTTAGTCCAGAATGAAAATTTAGTATGAGTTTTGGTCAAGTTGGTTTGCCAGTGTTATTTGTATGCAATATGAATTCATATTGCATATTTCTATTTATGCATGAAATACACTCGTTAAGCATCATTTTTTTGCATTTTTCAATCATTATGCATATTTATGGATATGCATATGCATATTCATTATACAGATTTATATGCATATTAATATATTTTATTCATATACATATATGCACCTTTTTTTGCATATTCAATATGCATATTTTTAATGCATATTCAATATGCATATTTTTAATGCATATTCAATATGCATATTTTTAATGCATATTCAATATGCATATTTTTTATGCATAATCACTATGCATATTTTTATGCATATTTTTATGCATATTTTTTATGCATATTTATTCTTCATAGTCATTATGCATACACTTTAGATAGGCATATCACATCAATTTTTAACATGCAATAAGTATCCACCATGCAATTTCAAATGCATATGCATCTATATCATACACGCAACATATATTCAAGTTTAATATTTGAATATTAAGGTATGCTAAGTGATGTTGTTCAACCTTTTGCCAAACCTGAGATTAGCTGATGTTCAATGTGGTTCCTAAGCTCTGCTCAAGGAGGGATTGTTCTGGATTCAATCTGTGACAGTTTATTTTTTCAATGTTTTTTCATCAGATTTAAAAACATATTTCTGACAGTTTCAGGATGGTTTCCCAACAGTTTCCTGACAAATTCCTGATAGTTTCAAATAGAGGGAACTGCTAGCAGTTCACCGCCAGATTTCCTGTGGTGTATGGGGAGAATTTAATCAGATTATTTGGCTCAGGAAGAAACCTAATAGAAATGGAATTAAAATTATTCAAATCTTTAGGGAGACCCACTCTCTCATGCTGTGAAAATGGGTAGAGGCTGTTAGAGGAGAGTCTGAAGAGATTCAAACCTTCCTGTCATTAGTTGAATTATCCCAAGCAAAATACCAATTATTAAATGTTTATTCTAAGATGATAATTAAAAACTTGATTTAAAGACATAAAGCTACCAGACAATAACAGTATATCAGCATTAAAAAGAAATTAAGTATTTAATTTAAAAAGGAAGAGAATACAATGAAAATAAATAATCTCTTTGGAATCTTTCAAAAATTTTATCAAAACTTTGCATTAAGATTCTTGTTTTCATTAAGTCTTCAGTATTATTAGCAGGGTTTTCCTGAAAATAAGTTAAAAATTTAAAATTCATTTTATCCCAAAAATCAAGAAAGAGATATCTATGAAGCATAGGATAATGATTAATGTAATCATTCTGCACCTAGCCAAATTCATCTGTTTTTTTGATTTCAATAGCTTAGGAGAAAATAAGGATTTTGAAGAGATGGTAGTTGGATTTGGAATCAGTAAGATGATAATTAATTTTAAGCTTCAAAGACTAAATTTAAGAGCCAGGGAATAATGTTTTAGAAAAATTGAATGGAGATACTAGCATGATAGGATTAGGATCTTTAGATAATGTAGAAAGCACAGGATTACAATTTTTAGAAGAATAAGCTTCTTCGGCCTTTATTTTTTAAAGAAGGTGGGAGTTTTGGATAGTCTCTTTTTGGGTATTGTTGGATCATGAAGGTTGGCTGGTCCAGTATAGTGTTCAGTTCTGGAAATCATAATTGTATGATTAAACTTGATTTTTTTTAGACTACAAAGATCACAGGCAGTTCTTCCAGGAAAAACAGGATTAGAAATCAGAAAAGGTACCTGGTATTTGGTGCAAAGTTCATATGGGACCGCAAGATCTTTTGATGACATATTGATGATGATACTGTTTATAAATGAAGTGGATATTTTTCAATAGTATTTGAAGTAGTTGGTTAAAGAGAATTAAGAGAGAATGAATATTTTTTTATTAATTATTCAAATTTAAAAGAATTGGCATATTCTTCATTGGAGGGAGGACGTAAAAGTCTAAATATTAGCACAGAACTAAGGATTATTAAAAGGAGGATTTATGGAGTTGATTATTGAGATTGGAAATGCCAATCTAATCACAATGCGATATGGAAGGAAAACTTGCTAGCAACTCTGAAACATGGACTTAAACTCACCACAGATTGAACACACATTGAGCTATTGAAAAAGGAAACATACAATAAGGGATGAACACCACTCAGAGGAACATTTTTAGGTGGGTTTTCAAGTAGAGTTTATGTCACCGGATGACCTACGCACAAGGTCGAGGATGTTCCTGAAAGTGAGATGAGAGATTTAGAAACTTCTTCGAAGCACAGAGGAATGATTCGAGGAAGTGATTTGAAGGTCACTCGAAGTAAGAGCTACAGGTTTGAGGTATGTTCGAGAAGAATTATAAGATAGTTTCAAAGGTAATAGGAATTCTTAAGATCTCACGAAGGGTTGGAAACTCAATAATCAAAGATTTAGGATTTAGAAATGAATATTGAGAAAATAAAAGAAAGATACAATAACAATGATTTAACTTAAAGATTTTACCACTATTAAATGTAAATACGTTTTAGAATTTAATTCTAAGGAATATCGAACCAAATACCCAACCATTTTGTATACTTTATTCCTCCTTGCATTTACCTCTCTCTCATCGCAACATTCCCATACCATTGACCATTACTAACATACACTTAGACCCTCTTTGCTAAATATCCGTCCATGCTCAATTTACCCCTTTTAATTAACTAACAAAAATTTTAATGAAAACTACTACTGTACTATTACGTTGATCCTAGCGCTGTGCGTCGCATATTGAAAATGAGACTAAAGCACCCTATTGGGAGATTGACTAATTTAGATTTAGAGTTTAGGCTAGCGCAGTTAAATAGTAAGTACACAAAGGGGAATCGCAGTTGCTATGGAGAATTGCTTTCTGCGCTTCGAGTATAGATTTAGGACTCAATATTATTGATTTAATGAGCTGCTTTTGCCTCAAGTGTCACGTGGCGCGTGACAGTTTAGTATGGGTTCAGTCTGAGTTCAGTCTGAGTTCCATCTGATTTCAGGTTGGAAACTTTCTAGCAAGTCCACCCCCTATATTGCATATTGAATTTCATAATGGAATGTATTTTAAAATAATGAGTATTAAAATGTGTTAGAAGGGTTTTATTTTATAATTCAAGATGAAATGATTAATTAATGGTTAAAAAATGTAATTATAAGTCTAAAATTGTATGGAAGTTAAATCCAGGAGACTCAAGAATCTTTAGAAATTTTCAAGGAAAATTTACTATCTTTCTTCTATTTGTAATAATTTTATAAAGTATTTTTGATTATTATTGATTTTTCATAATTAGCTTTACTTTGATAATTGTTTCTTTGAAATATAGGGCTTCACAGCCTACAAAAATTAGATGGAATTACAAAGGAGAAGTAGCTCTATCATTCTTAAATTTTCTAGATTTTTATTAGTTTTTTAAGGTTTTAATTGAGACCAGAAGTCTGGAAGAGCTTTATAATTCTATGTACAAGCTCCAGAAATCTCCAGACAAGCTTCAGGATTCTCAGGCTGAAAAAAGGAAGCATGTGACATACTATGTATATGAAGACTGTATATTTGAAATTAGAATATAAACTAACATATTGAATCTTGCCCATTAATAAAAATAATCATAAAGATCTTAACAATGAGCAAAAACAACAAATATCAACATTTAAAAATTGTAATACCCTTATAAAATAGCAATTTTCATAACTTATCATAAATTTTACACAAAAAATCATTAATATACACATATAGGGTATCATTATAAAGGTCCATCATCAGGGACTTTATTTTAACAACTAAATGTGATAAAAATAAATGCTTCATAAAAACACATTATTTGTCAGGGTGTGGACTAGAGGTATAGTAATTTTACGGTAACCCTGAACGAGATATTAGTTAATATAAAGGTGATATAACTAATCAATAGAAAATTTAGAGTGTAATAGTTATTTGAGAGGTAGTGACTTCTAAAATAATGGAGATTTTAAATTAGAAGATTTTATTTTATTTGTTGAAACCCTTACAACACGGTAATTAAATATTTGAACTTAAGCCCTTTTAAATTATAACTAATGATAGGATGTAAATGTAACATCTTATAAAGTAATAACAAAAGATGGAAACGTTGGTAAATGGATAAATGTGTGTAAAAAGGAATGCTATTTCCACCAAATCTTCCCCCCCTTATATAGACCCAAGAAAGACTAGATACATAAAATAATTCCCATCAGGGGCAAAAGAGAAAGAACAAAGACGTGGAAATAAAGAGACTAAAAATGACAAGAGAAACAAATATAATGTTTCCAGAGAAAAAAGAAATAAAAAGATAGAAAAGAAAAGAACAATACATCTCATGTGATGTATTTTCCCAGGGAAAAACCCACGTCAGGTGAGAAAGAAATATATACTAATTTTAATGATTAGAATTTATTCCCACTCCAGGATTTTCCCACTTTGGAGGGTAATTGGGACATTGGTTCATGCCCTCTTTTGGGCATTGTCACTACTGAACAATCCTCTGTAAGTTACTGATGTCCTTTACTTAGTTTTTATTATCATATTTACTAATACTTTCAAATCAGCTGGCTGACACTCCCTCACCTAAAAAAAAACAATAAAAAAAATGCTGTTTCATTTTTTCTTTTTGAATTTTTTGAAAAGAGTTGCCAAATTGCTTATCTCCTTTCCAGGTATCCATCTGTCATGTTCAGTGGACTTGCCTTTATATCTCAATAAATACTCAACACCCTTCTCTTTTGTAAGGGTTCTTTCATTCAGGATTTTCCCTATTTCAGCAGTATTTTCTATTTCCAAAGGAGTTTTCTTAGGTCTCCCTCTTCTCTTTGGAAATAAGTCATCATTTGACTTGTAAGGTTTTATCAATGATATAGGAAAAACAGGATGTTTCCTATCATATGGTGCATACAGTATCACTTCTACTGCATTTGTCCCTATCATTCTTTTAACAATAAATGGCTCAATGAATGGATCCTTCAATTTATTATTACCTTGTAAGTTAAAATTTACTGTTGAAATCAAAATTTCATCCCCCTCATTAAAAGTGCAATCTTTATGGGATTTATCCCATCTTTTCTTCTCATATTCAAAAGCTTTCTCCACACAATTATTAGCATGTTTTCTACATAATTGTTGCATTTGGAGGAAAGATTTAGCACCAGGGTGAATGTCAATTTTTGGTAAGTTATTATTGAGTAAATGAGCAGGAGTATTTGGTACATATCCCAGCCATAGTTCAAAAGGCTTTCTTTCAGTAACTGAGTGGACAGTACTATTGTAGGCAAATTCCAAGCCAGGCAATAAAGTGACCCAGTCATGTGTAAACCTTTCATTATCCTTATATTCAAGACCAAAAGCACAATATCTTCTAATCATGTCTTCTAATGTTTGAATCATTCTCTCAGCCAATCCATCAGTTTGAGGATGGTGAGCAGTGGACAATTTCAATTCACACCCACAAATATCCATCAAGGACATCCAGAATTCAGAAGTGAATTTTGGATCCCTATCAGAAATAATAGCTTTGGGAAAACCTGCAGTGTTGAACATATGTAACCACCACAGGAAAGCTAATTCTTTTGTGGAAACCTCTTTATGAGTAGGGATGAATTTATACATTTTGGTAAATCTATCCACAATCACCCAACAAGAATTGAAACTTTCTTTTCCTGCTGGTGGAAGGCCAGTGACAAAATCCATGTTAACAATCTGCCAAGGTTTTCCTGTCTTCTCAATATGTTGCATCAAACCTACTCTCTTACCTGTCATTCTCTTAGATTTTTGGCAGGCATCACAGGTTTCAACATATGTCTTTGCATCTTCAGACATATTCATCCACCAGGCTGTATTCTTCAGTCTGATTAGTGTCTTTTCATAGTCAAAGTGACCTGCTAATATGTCATCATGGCAAAGTTTTAAAATTGTCTCTTTCATTGAAGGGGCTATTACAATTACATTGCTGAGCTTCCTCCTGTAATATAAATACCCATCTTCAATGGAGAATTTTCTTTGTTAAGAGCATTCTGGTATTTCAGTGGCAATGTCTTAATTAAGGGCTGAATAGAGGCATTTTTTGGATCATTTAAGATAGTACAGAGTTTTTGTAACTCAGCATTTTCCTCATATGAAGCCAAAATTAATTGCATCAATTCCTCTTCCATATCCACAATATATACCCCAAATATGTGTGTCACCTCATCTTCTGGGACATATGCAGGATTGGAATCATTGTTTGGTAAGGGTAATCTTGATAGCATATCCACATTGGAATGCATATTTCCAGATCTATGGATAATTGTCATCCTCCCTCTGTATTCTTGTACTGCCAGCTTCCATCTAAACATGTGTCTGTTAGGAGTCTTCATGTTCAACAATGACTTCACTGCACTACAATCAGTGACCAGCTCAAATTTCTGGTCCTCCAAATAGTAATGTAATTTATCCAGGGCCCACACAACTGCCAAACATTCCAGTTGTGTGGCTCCATATTTAAATTCACTGTTTCTCAAGGTTCTTGAAATATAACAGATTACTACTTCAGAGATTTTCTCATTGATGACTTGTTTTTGGTGGAGAGCAGCTCCTAGTCCAACAAAACTAGCATCAGTGTATAAAACAAATGGCTGGTTAAAATCTGGTAGGCCCAAGATTGGAGCAGAAACCAAACATTGTTTTAAGGAATCAAAGGCTCTTTGTCTCTCATTTGTCCAGACAAAAGCCACTTCTTTTCTGATCAATTGTGTCAGAGGGGCTGCTATTACCTGATAATTTTTTATATATTGCCTGTAATAACCACACATCCCCAAAAAACTCTGCACTTCTTTTACAGTGGTAGGTGCATTGACATGCTGTATGGCTGCCACCTTATTTTGGTCAACACATATTTGCAAACCTGATACAACATGCCCCAAAATCTTTAAGGAGTGGAATCCAAATTTACATTTCGTTAAAGCTAAGGTCATATTGATGGCATCCATTTTCTGGAACACTTTACTCAGGTGAAACAAATGATCTTCAAAGGTTTTTGAAAAAATAATGATGTCATCAATGTACACCATCATACATCCCTCCATAATTTCTTGATGAAAAGTATTGTCCATCACTTTTTGAAACACTGAAGGGGCATTCTTAGGGCCAAAAGGCATCCTAATGTATTTGTAAATACCCAAGTGAGTTGCAATCATCAAATAATTTTGTGAGTCCTTCTCAACAGGTATTTGGTGGTATCCCTTATTCCCATCCAAGCAACTGATATACTTGGCTCCTTCTTAGGTAGCATGTATTGAGTTTATTCTTGGTAGAGGATAAATATCATCAATTGTGTGGGTATTAAGGGCTCTATAATCACCACACAACCTAGCCTTGTCTTTTTCATAAGAAATTAAGACTGGTGAGATTACACAATATTTAGGTGTTACACCCACTTTCTCTATAATTTTCATATTTAACAAGGTGGTAATATTATCCACAATATCCTTTCTCTTAGAAGGGGATGCAGGATAAGGTTTTTTCTTTAGACTGGGTGGTATATCATCTAATTTACATGATAATGAGACTTTCATTTCATGGTCCACAACCAGTCCCAACTCATGTTTTCCATGTGTAAAGGCCATAGGGAATGATGTGATTAATTTAATTACCTCATCCTTTTCTGCAGTACTGAGCTGTTCACCAAATGAAGCTTTTAGGATTTCATCAGACAAAGCTTCATGTTCTGCAGAAGGTCTGCCTTTGTATTGATCAAGGGAAAAACATGTTTTTACCATGGGAGCTGAACATTTTCTGGAGGAAGTAATTTTAAATTTTTTCTTCCCATTCATCCCCATAGTGAAGCATTGATTAGCAGGGTCCAATTTGATACCAAACTTTGTAATAATATCATTCCCCATGATAAACCAATTGCTCAAGTTGTCAACATCCATTACAACAAAATCACATTCAGCTCTTACATACCCATGGCTATACTTAAAAAATACATTTGTCTTATATTTTCCTTTAGGGCATAAAACAGACCCATATCCTTTCCAATATGTATTTGCCATAGGTAATAGCTTCTTTTCATAGTAATTATCAATGGCAGCCAAGGCTACTGAGGATACCACACTGCCTCCAGCACCAGTATCCAAGATAATGTCCAATTTCTTCCCATTTATTATAACAGGAGCTTTGATTGGAGTAATGACTATAGAATCCTTCTCAATATCCCTTATTATGTCAGCATCTTCAACCCCAATTAAATCCACATTTTATATGTCAGCATTCTGTTCAAGTAAATGTACATCATTTTCCAACATATAAACTTCATTGGAGTTGTTGTCACCATAAGAAATATTACTGTCACAATCACTAGAGGAGTCTTCTTCCTCATGATGACTGTCTTCTGGCTCATCTTGTTCAATAAGATTTATTCTTTTCTCACAAACATGACCCTTCTGCCATGCTTTTCCACACTTTACACAAGTATTACTTGGGTATTTCCTTGGGGCAACTGGTGCAGAAGGTTTTCCAGGCTTCTCAACAGGTGGCTTCCATCCTGTAGGTTTTGGGGATTCCACCCCTTTTTGAGGGTAGTGCTTAGGCTGAAATTTATTGTTGAGTAATATCTCATTACATCTTGAAATAAAAGATGAATGTTCCCTCACATTCTCAGTCCTTGCCACCACTAAATCCCTCAAGGAACTTGGTAATTTATAAAGGATCCTTTCCCTCCATAAATCATAGTCCATTTTTGGATCAATTGCTCTCAATATTTTTGACAGTTTCATTAAGAAAGCAATCGGTTTTTCTGCATAGGAATATTTACACTCCTCATACAGTCGTTGCTGAGCCAATCTAAATGTGGATCCCCCAAACTGGGCAGCAATGAGTGCTTTCCATTCTTCCCAAGTATGATTAATCCCATCTAATAATACAGACTCATACCACATTAAAGCAACATCTTCAAATAAAGAAATCAATTTTGAAGTAATTTCCTCATCAGGGAGTTTATAACTATTCTTTAGGTTATCAATTCTCTGAATAAAATGTTGCCAATCTGAATTTGTTTCTCCATCAAAGGTTGGATATCTCTCAATCTTTGGCCAATGTTTCTGGTTGGAGGAAATCTCATTTTTGGGACATAATTTCTCCATTTTCAACATGTCCTGTAGTTTTAATAAATGATCAGATAATTCATGATGGAAAGAAGAGGAGCCAGAATTACTCAATTTTTCGACTGGGCTGACAGCTCTTTGTTTTTCTTTCATAAATATCATCTCAGAGTGATTCACCTGGGTGCCCTGTTTTTTACACAAAGAGGGGCCAGGTACCACTTGTTCCGAAGGTAAGGTCCGGTTTACTTGTAGCTGGAGTAACTCATTCTCCAAGTGAGACACTTGCAATCTCAGATATCTTACTGTTTAAAGTGGACAAAGATAACTTATTTCTAGACTCACAAGTAATTAATTTATTTGATAAACCTTTCACTTCAGATTTTAATGAAACAAGTTCATCATTCAAAGATTCCATATTTTTAAGAAAAGTGTCACTAATCCGTGGTTGAATTTCTGTCACTAAAGCTGTCAAATTGGCAGACTTATCTCTTAATGATTGGTCTTCTTGTTTCAACTCAATAGTTGTATTCATTAATTCAATAACTTTGTCTTTTAATTCCAAATGAGCTGAATCTTGAGCTCTTACAGCTACACTAGTATTCAACTGTAGGTTATTGAATCGATTGAAAACATCTTTAATTACTACTGTTAACTCAGGATTATTTAAGTGATCAAGTTTTACAGGATTTTTCAAGATTCTTGAGGCTAATTTTTCAAGCACTGAATATAACTCAAAACTCACATCATACTCTTTTAAATCAATAACATAAGGATTAATTTCCGAAACAGAAGTTAGACTAATATTATCATTTAAAGAAACTTGATGTAATATATTCTCAGGATCAAATACTAATTTCACCGGACTCTGTACTAATGGTTTTTCAGTCATATCACTGGCATCACCTATATTACACACATTAGTAGGAGTAGAAAAAATAATATGATCATTGCCACTCATCAAGGCCTCTGGGCTACTTGCTTCCCTTTCTTCTTCTTGTGGTAAGGATGAGGGTGAAGATTGTGCTGTTGCAGAGGTGGTCTTGAAGGACCTTCTTGGCTTTGTTGGTAATTTGTTTGGTACCATTCCCACTGCCATCTCAGTACCACCATGTTTTCTGGAGCAGGTGGTGGTGGAGGTGGAGGTGGGGGCAACTGTTGTTTTGGAGGCAAGGTTCTTTGAGGAGGAGGCTGCTTTACTGGTAGATTTGGCAGGGGCTTTCTGAGTCGTCTTTGAAATGCATCCTGGCACATCTTTTCTACTTTTACGACTCTCTCTTGTAATTTGATTACCTTGTTTAACTCCCCCTGAATTGTCTTTAACTGATGAGATAAATTTTGAACTTGTACCTCTAAGGGGAGCTTTTTTATCTTGAAGCCTTTGGGAAGGTCTTCTTGGGGAAAAAGGGGCTTTGGAGGCTCTGCTGTGGGCGGAGGTTCTACTTGGGGCTCTACTTTCACCTTCTCCTGCTCTCCTGTCCACTCCAGAAGGTCCACATTCTCCTCCATAAGAATGTCCTATAAAATGTTTATCAGAAAACCCATCATTATCAAGGCTTGATTTGGGACTTACTGAACCCTCATCATAATCAATTTCAATGTCAGGACTGCCAGCATCAGCCATGTTAATACTAGAATAAATTGTTTTAAATTGTTAAAAAATATATATATATATATATTTTTAATACTTGTATTTTTTATCAAGGCAATGAAAAACACCTTACTGTTGTAATGTATTGTTCACGATTAAAAATTATATAACTTTTTTTTTCAAGTCTTAGTATCCCTAGTATCTCCTTAAAGTTATCACCAGGTAGTACTATATTATTCTCTATTGAAATCACAGTAATTTATTTTACTATGTAAAGCAAAATAAAATATAACACTGCGTCAGTAAGAGCACACTTTTAGTATAAAACAAGGAGATATCGTACTTTTTAGTTGATTTCCCCTGAACAGCTTACCACTTTATACTGTTTCTACTTTTCTGCAACAGGCTAGCCAAGATAGAGTGTGTATTACCGTAATTAGCAACGGCGTGGTTTAGAAGAAAGGAAGGGACTTACGAATAGATGGCTTATTTTTAAAAAACCTCCACTTCGATGTCCAAACCCAGGGATCACTTGTAAGTAATTACCTCTGCTGGTTACTCCCAACAGGTTTCACTCAGCTGACGACCCAGTACAGGTGTCAAAAAAGAAACAATCAGCTACTCCCGAAAAAGGTTTCGCACAAATGGCTCTTACAACCTCAAGGTTCGTAAGGAGACTTGGATACGTTGTGGTAGCCTAAAGTTTAGTACGGCACCTAAGTACGTAAATGGAGTTATTACGGCGTGCAAGATTGGCGTTATTATTTTTTATATATAAAAGGGTTTTATTTAATTTATTTGAGTTTTAAATATGAAGAAATTGGTCACAAGCAAATGCCTACACAAAAACAATTTATTTTACGGAGAAAACTTATTTTTACGGTCTGAAAAATTTATAAGTATCAAGTCAAGTCACTCAAGAACCTTGGGAAATTTTCCCAGAATTTTTACTATTTTTCTTATATTTTTAAATGAATTTTAAAGTTTTATAGAAATATTTACGTTTTCAGAAATTACTTAACTTCGATGAATTTTCATGGGGTAATTAGAGCTGCGCAGACTACGAAAATTAGTTTGGTATGTAAAGGGGAAGTAGCTCTATTATGTGTAATTTTTCTAGATTTTTTATTATAGTTTTAAGGTTCTAATTGAGTCTGGAGGTCCGGACAGACTCCGTTTCGACTCCGTACGGACTCCGTATGGACTCCACTTTGACTCCGTACGGACTCCGTACGGGATCCGGATTGACTCTGGAAGAGCTCTGGAGGGGAAAACTTAGGCACGTGACTAGGAATACTTAAGCGCTTCTCAAACTCGAAATTGAGAGGGGGGGGACACATCATACAGCTTAATCATTAACCACCACAGTCTCATTTTTTTATTACTCAACAAATTAAATAAATTTGTAATACCCTTATAACTTTATATTTTTTATATTTAACATTTTAGAAATACTATTCAACAATTTAAATCACACTTCATACAGGGTATCTTTAGAAAGGTCTTCGTTGCTGGGACTTGATTATTGCTGTCTCATAAAAATTCAAATTATTATAAAAACATAAAAGTCAATCTTTACAGATCTTTCACTGGTACACCTTAATTGTTGTTATCAGTATTTCTTTATCAACAGCCACTTTCTTTAAATCTCAATAAGCGTTAATTATTTTAGAGTTTCATTATTTTTATCAATCAGATCCAAGTAGATTGGTTAGCTTAGTGATTTAGAATTCCCATTTTGTTATTTTTATTGGAAGGACGGGGTTTTCAGCTATATCCACATATCTCCTCCGGATTCTGCTTACAGCAAGGCGACTGTAAGAGTTTACCTTACCATAGTTGGCGCCCAACGTGGGGTTCAATTTCTCTAGCTTTCTTTAAAAGACTTACTTGGATCAAGAACGTTCTTAGCCTGCAAGAGGCTTATTTTCTGGAACTCTAATTGGATTTTTGTTATTGGCCTGCAAGAGGCTTGTTATTTTATCGATTGTTAACGCTATTCATTACTTATTGGGATGTCTTCTTCTGCTGTTGCTTCTGGATCTTCTAACCCTCTTACTCCCTCAGTTAGAATTGTTTCTTGGGATGGCCCAAAGTTTGATGGGGAGAAGGTTAAATGGTTCATTAGCAGGTATGAAGCTGCTGCTGCTGTTGATGGTGCTTCTCATGTGGATATGCTGAAGCAAGTTAGGTTTTTTATTGCTGATAGGGAGGTGGAAAAAGAGGTTATTGCTATGCAGGCATTCAAGGACAAGGATTGGGTTAAGCATTCTAAAACTATGATTGATAGATGGGGTGTTAGGTTTACTATGATGGACCTCAATAAAATTGTTGGAGACTGGCAAGCAAAAGGTGGAGTTTCTTCTATGGCTGACTTCAAAAAGCTCTGTGTTCAGTTTGATGAAGTGGTGGAATATCTCATACTGGTGGACAAGTTAGTGCATGAGAACCAAGCAAAAGATTTGTTTTGTACAGCATGCAGCAGGGATATTTGAATGGACGTCTTGAAGGATCTTTCAAGAAAAGATTTGATGAAGGAACTGCCTAATGGTGAGCAGAAACTGCCGGCTCTGGAGGTTATCAAAGAGAACATTCAGGCCCATGTCAAGTTATTGGCGTTGGACAAATATCAAGAGTCATGCACTCAATATGTTAGCAAGGTTAGCGAAGTTTTGGCCGAAAACAACGATATTATGGTCAAAGCCCAGGAGGCCAAGAAGGCTCAAATGGGATTACCTGCTGCTAAACTTGAGGGTAATGTAGATAATAAGATGGTCGATCACTTGGCCGATTTAACGAAACAATTAAAAATATTTGTTCAAGAAACTCAGAAGGCCAATAAGGCCCCAATCGCTTCTTCATCGACATTGACTTCTTATCAGTCTAGAGGGTATGAACGTCGAAATTATAATGGCAATAATAATGGTAACCGCTTCCCAGGAAATGGGAGAAACGGTGGGAATGGTGGTAGTAGTTATAGAGGTGGCTACGATGAGCCAAAGGTGTGCTCCTATTGTAATAGGAGGGGGCACAGAGCAACAGTTTGTTTTTCTCTTGATAAGGATATGGATGCTGGGCGAGTTTTATTTGATGGTAAAGTTTATAAATTTCCTGATGGTTCGTTCATCAAGCCCAGTGATGGACAGTCTCCTTCTGATTTGGTCAGAAGAAGTTTAACGGCTGAAAGGAGAGCCAGATTTGAAGAGGTGACGGATGAAGATGTTAATGCCAAGGGTGGCAAAAATGGTAATGGAAATGGTGGTAAAGCTGACAAGGGCAAGGAGAAGGAGGTCAGTAAAGCCACATTTTCTACTTCTTTTGGTGGTTTAGAGCTGGCGACGGTTGCCCAGGTGGAGGGTAGCTGTATGGCTGGCAAATACGATGTTAATGCTGCTAGAAGAGCAGCCGCTACTAAGGCGAAAAGTAGCATTCAGAGCCAATTGAGGGCTAATCCTGGCAAGGCCAATAACAAAGTGAACCCTTACTCTAAGGACAAGAATTCTAGTGCTCAAACTGCCGCCAACAAATTGAACCCTTACTCTAAGGACGAATTATATAGAATGCAGAAGGGGATTGCTGATATGGGGCCCCCTAGTTATGGCAAGTTTGATTTAAATGGTGAGCCTATGCCAGAGGATGATTCGGATTCTGAGGAGGACGTACCTTTGGCGTCTCTACCCAGACCAAGTTTTAGCGGTCCCATCCCAATGGAGGGAGTAAGAAGGACTAGTGATGGATGAGGATTAGTGCAAGAAGCTGGTGATGAAGTTAGGGTTATAGAAAGTGAAGATGTTATAATGGGGGGTGAAGATGGCTCGATTGGACCTCAAGAGGTACCCAGGGCCAAGGTTGTTAAATCAAAGGTCCAGTATGAGCGGCCAGTAGTTTCTGGTCAAGCTAATGCGATGGACGCAGTTTTGAATAGGGTGAATCAACTTCAGATTCCCTTATCTTTGGGGGAGTTATTTACGATTAGTCCGGCGCTTGCTGAAAAGCAAAAGAAGCATTTGACGAGGCGTCGGGTTTCCACTGGAGAGGTGGAATATATTTGTGAAAATGCTGAAAAGTTTGGGGAAGATGTAGATACGCATTTTTCCGCTCCCCTGGGTTACCTGGTGGTAACTCTTAACGGTAAAGAAGTAAAGGCCTTGGTCGATTCAGGGTCTCAAATTAATTTAATTTCATTGGAGCAAGCAACGAGTATAGGCTTGCCAATTAAAAGTGGAACTGGGGGAAACCTCAGAGGTATTGGAGGGCATGCAACAGAGCTGATGGGTACAGCTGAGCATGTCAGGTTAGGCATTGGTGGATCTGTTGGTAAGGTTCACTTTTATGTGGCCAGAGGAGCAGTCAAAACTGTTCTTGGTGGTCCTTTTTTGATGGATTTTGAGGCCAGGATAGGGTATCAAGCTGGCATGGGGATTAGTTTGGAGATCACTGGTGAAGATATGCGGAGGTTACATATGCGGTTAGCGCCTCCTGGAGATGAAGGTTGGGAAACACGGCCAGGGATTACTACTCTGTGCCAGTGTTGTGTTTGCACCAAGAAGCGGCATATTAAACGGACGGCTTCTGGTGAATTATGTTTGTTGGAAAGGGATGAATGCCCTCATTTTTTGGGGTAGCAGGGGCTGATCACTCTAATGTTGTAATCTCTCCTCAGGATGAGATCCCGGATTGAAATAGGTCAGCTCACTTGGAGATAATTCAAGTGGATTCTCAATTATTTTCTGTTAATATTACTTTAGAGTGCAAATACGTTTTGGACTTTTCTATATGTTTATTGGATTTACCTGGTTTTTCTATTAAATTTAAAAACGGTGAAAAAGGCAAAATGGGCCAAATTAGGTTGGATAAAAATTGGAAGGGTATGTTTTGTGACCTCCAGCAAGAGGTTAAACTGCAATTATCTCCTTCTATTACGGACCTCCAGCAAGAGGGTAAACTGCAAATATCACATCAAAATCCGATAAAAAATCTCAGTATAATTAAAACACAAAAAAATAATTTTTGTGAAAATTCAATTCCGGTCCTCCAGCAAGAGGTTAAACTGCCAACTTTCTTTACGGGTGATTTACTGTTGGATAAGGGAAGCAAAGGTGTTGGAAAATCTGTTTATAAATTAGACAAGGGAAAGGAGAAAAGGGTAAAATTTAAAAATGAAATAAAATATTTTTCTAATTTTTCTTATTCTGATTCTGGCAATGAAGAAGATTCATTTGATGAAAGTTTTAATGGCGATACAAAAGTAAATGATTTACCTCAAGCTTATTTAGATGTTGACGCAGCCAAATATAAGAAAGTAGCAAATAAAGTTCGAACTATTAATGAACCACTACCTGCTGAATTAAATCCACCTTTGAGAAGACCAAGGTTATCAAGAGATCCTTATGAAAGTCCCTTGGTAAAGAATCCGCCTGAATTTTCTGAGACTTCAAGAATCACTTTTGAGAGACTGGGTGTTGTTAATTTTGGACCTGATGGTTGGTTGTCTGGAGAAGAGAAGAAGTTGTTGTTGGATGTGATGGTCAAGCGAGAGAAGGCCATTGCTTTTGTAGAAGAGGAGGGGGGTGTGTTGAAGCATTCTTATGGGGAGCCTTACAAGATTCCTGTGGTATGTCATGAACTGTGGCAGCAGAAACCGATTCCTATTCCGGCTGCATTAAAAGAAGCCTATATTGAAGTTGTCAGAGAACGGATACGCACTGGACTGTATGAGCAATCAACGTCAAGTTATTCAAGTCTGGTATTTTGTATCAAGAAACCAAATGGCAAGCTTAGAGTTGGTCATGATCTTAGGGAATTAAATAGGGTTACAATAAAGGATTCTGGAATACCACATAGTGCTGAGGAGTTTGTTGAAGCGTTTGCAGGGAGAGTGTGTTATGGTTTGGGAGATATTATGGGTGGATATGATGAGAGAGAGTTACATCCGGACTCAAGGCCTCTCACTACATTCGATGGGCCACTAGGACGTTTACAGTTAACAAGATTACCTCAAGGAGCAACAAATTCGGTTGCAGTTTATCAAGCCCAGATGGCTTGGATCCTTCAAGACGAAATTCCACAATATGCTGGAATCTTTATAGATGATGGAGGAATTAAGGGACCAACAACCGACTATGATAACCAGGTGTTGGAAGAGAATCCCGGGATACGCAAATTCATTTGGGAGTTTGCAATTACTTTAGAAAGAATCTTGTTTTGAATTGAAGAGGCTGGTTTAACTATTTCAGGTTCAAAATTTTCCTGTTGTGTGCCAGCCTTAGAAATATTAGGCCATGTGGTATGTAGAGAGGGTAGGATTATGTCCAAGAAGAAAGTTAACAAAATTCAGTCCTGGCCAAGACCCAAGAATACGACCGAAGTTAGAGGGTTTTTAGGCGTTTGTGTATATGTTAGAATGTTTATTAAGGACTTTTCTTCATTGGCAGCTCCATTGAGGCGGTTAACGAGAAAGGATGCAGACTGGGAGTGGGATGAAGAGTGTGAGAAGGCGTTTCTGAAGTTGAAGGAAGTTGTAGGGAAGGATTTAGTCCTGCACAAGTTGGATTATGGAAAAGATGCTGGCAGAATTTATTTAGCAGTTGATTCAAGTCAGGTTGCAGCTGGGGCGGTTTTGTCTCAGATGGATAAAGCTGGTTACATCAGGCCAGTTAGGTATGAATCTGTAGTATTTACTGAGGTCGAATCAAGATATTCTCAACCAAAATTGGAATTATGTGGTGTGGCGAAAATACTGAAGAAACTTCAGCATATTTTGTGGGGGAAACATTTTGAGTTGCAAGTGGATGCGAAATCGTTAATCCAGATGATTAATTCCCCAAGTTTACCGAACGCACCCATGACGAGATGGGTAGCTTTTATTCAACATTTTTCGTTTGATTTAGTTCATAAGCCTGGCAAAACTTTTACTATTCCAGATGGTTTATCAAGGAGACCACCCACTGAAGAAGATTCAGACTCAGAAGAGTTCAATGAAGATATACCTATTATCAAAGCCAGCACTAAAGGAGCTGAAGACTTTCCATACCTCCCCCATGAGGTTAAACTGGCAGGACTATTGTGTTTAGATTATGATGATGATGACCTCCACCAAGAGGATAAACTGGAAAATAGTTTTTATGTTAATAAAGGTGTTGGAAAAGGTGTAGATAGATTCGGTAGAAAGGAGGTAGAAGAAGAAGTGGTGTATGTAGAGGAAGATGGATTGGTAGTGTGGGATAGTAGTAAATTAAGGAATGGTGTATATGTTGGAGAATTAGAGAATTTAAATAAAAGGGTGGATAAAGAGAAAGAGGTATTTTCGAATACGGTTTACAAAGGATCCAAAGGTTCAGAAGAAAAACGTCAACATAGCTCGATTAAAGATTTATTTAGGGGTCAAAGATTATTGGCTCATTCATGTGCAGGTGATATTGGTGATAGAGAAGTCCCTATTGATGTTATATTAATAGATTTTCAAGATGAAGTCTGGGGTCAGACTGGTTTTTATTTTTTGTTAGTCAAATATTTGTTGACTTTAGAGAGGCCAGAAGATTGTGAAGACGATGAATGGGTGGCTATCAAGAGGAAGTCATCTACGTTTTACCTATCTGGTCGACGTTTAATGAGGAGGAGATATCCAAATCCTCAAGTAGTTATAACTCAACAGAAGGGGCAAGAATTAGTTTTGAAATCACTGCATGAAGATCTCGGGCATAGAGGCGTTGGAGAAACGTTTAGAAGAATTTCTGATCGATTTTGGTGGTCTGGCATGAAGATGGCTGTTAAACAGTGGGTTCAGTCATGCGAAGAATGTCAAAAACGAAGTTATTTAAGGCCGAAAGAACCTGGACGCGCGACCAGTGAATATACGCTCTTTGGGAGAGTTAGTTTAGATGCCGTTCATATAAAAGAGGGACGGTATAAATATTTAATTGTGGCCAGAGATGATTTATCTGGTTGGGTAGAGGCAGCGCCTCTTATTAATTTAACTGCCAAAAATGTGGCAGAATTTTTTTTGAATAATTGGGTATATAGGTATGGGGTGATGAAGTTGGTAATGGTAGATGGAGGTCCTGAATTTGGGACATAGTTTAAAGAGGCTGTATTGAAAGTTGGATCAAAGGTTAGGGTAGCAACCCCATATTATCCTGAAGCTGAATGCATGGTTGAAAGAGGGAATCAAGTTATTAAGGATGCTTTAGTTAAAATGTGTGGGACAAGTGCTGAAAAGTGGAGGCACTATTTACCTTTAGTTTTATTTGCTGATCGAATCACTGCCAAAAGGACGACCGGATTTTCACCTTATGAACTTTTTTTTGGACAGAAAGCAGTTTTACCGGTTGATTTAGAAGCTGAATCATATCTTGGAGTTGACTGGGACACAGTCAAAACTACTGAAGAATTATTGTGTGCAAGAATGATGCAGCTAGAAAAGAAAGAAGAATATTTAGAAAAGGCATATTCGCGGATGATGAAGATCCGAAATCAATCAGTCAGATATTGGGATGAGTGGTTGGCACATCGATTAAGGAAACCTTTGAACCCAGGAGATATGGTCCTGGTGTATAATAGGAGTTTGGAAAGTCAGTGGTGAAAGATGTTTGCAGATAGGTGGAATGGACCGTATAAAATCAAGGAGCAAGTTTCCGGCGGTTCATATGTGCTAGAAGAGTTGGATGGAGTATTATTGAAGAAGAGGGTAGCGGCCGATCAAGTGAAACGGTTCTATCCTAGAGGCACCAGGAGTGCCGAAGTCTTCCTCCGCAATGAGGATAAACTATGATATCTACGAAATTTTATGGATAACTCCGAAATGAGGATAAACTACAATTTTAATGAAATTTATTAAATTTATACCTCCGCAATGAGAATAAACTATGATATCAACAAAATTTTATGAATACCTCCGCAACGAGGATAAACTATCTTTTTTTTATCAAATAATTTACTATCGTTACACTGCATATGGGCAACGAAACTGTGATGAAACATAACGAAATACGAGAAAACCTTCATTGAAAATTTTCAAAATTTAAAATTCTTAAAATATGGGTGAAGATAGTGTTGGAAAAATTTTAAAATTTATTGGAAGAAGTGTTCACAGGGGAACCTTCTTAATTAAATATTGGCAAGTGTGGGGGTAATTGATGGGCTGGCTGCTCTATACACAATTACCCCATAATGTTCGTTTCCAAAATTTTCCCTTTTTCTAGTTGAATCCTGGCTTTGTCTTTTAATTTTAGGAAGTCCACTAAGACTATAAACTGGAACGAATCAAGAGACACCGCTCTCAACGCCGGATTCAAGATTCTTTTTATTTTATTTTGTTTTTGATTTTTTATATGTTAGATTGTGATTTCTTTTTTTTAATATATATTATGAATTATTGTAAAGGTGATGCTCACTTGTGGTCTCTAATCATTTTTATAAATTGGAGGGAGCCCACCCAGTGATCATCATTATAAAAATTATCTTCTAAAAAAACTTTCATTTATTTTCTTTTCTTTTCAATTTCTCAAAATTGTGTAACCACATCAAGTTGCACTTGGATGTGGGTATGATGTCGAGGGTACGGCTCATCAAATGGCCGGGGGGCATCTTTTAAAATTTTACTTTTTAAATTTTTTATTATTATTACTTTTTTTTTATCTTTCTTTTCACATTTGTTTATCTTTCTTTAAAAATTAAATTTTAACTTTTATTTCAAAAACTATCTTTTCTAAAATCTTTTATTTTAAATTAAAAACAAAATTAAAATTAAAATTAAATAAAAATAAAATAATAAAAAAATAAAAAAATAAAAATAAAATAAATAAATAAAAATAAAATAATAATAATAAAAAAAAAATTAATTAATTAATTAAATCAAAAATATTATTATATTTCTTAGTTTTATTTTTCAGTCTTCATTCTATTTTTTTTAGTTTTATTCATTTAGTTTAGACAGGAAACAGGGTCTAGGGGAACTCAATACCTATGGGATTTTACTTCAAGATATCTGTTAGTCCTCCAAGACTTTAAACTGGCTACTGTTCAAGACGTTCTTTAAGGTTTTTTATACATATTTTGCGTCTGTTAGTCCTCCAAGACTTTAAACTGGCTACTGTTCAAGACTTTCCTTAAGGTTTTATACGAATTTTGGAGCTGTTAGTCCTCCAAGACTTTAAACTGGCTAATTTTCAAGACTGTAATTAAAAATTTTATATTGGAGCTGTTAGTCCTTCAAGACTTTAAACTGAATTTCAAGGATGTTCAAGATTTTATGGATATTTTTGGAGACGGATTTTTTTATATATAAATCAAATGTTAGGTCCACCAAGACCTTAAACTGGAGTGTTATCAAATGTTAGGTCCACCAAGACCTTAAACTGGACTGTTATCAAGCTGTTGGGTCCACCATGACCTTAAACTGGATTTCTTATCGATTAAATGTTTGGTCCACCATGACTTAAAACTGGTAGTTCATTCATTGTTTAGTCCACTATGACTTTAAACTGGAAAATTAATATCTGCAGGATAATTCAACATTCATTGGACCACTATGGCCTTATACTGGATTACTTGTTGATCAAATGTTTGGTCCACTATGACATTAAACTGGATTATCAAATTTATTCAATCTTTGGTCAAGCCTAGGCCTTACTTAGGAATATATCAAGATATTTATGCACTTAAACGATCTTTGGTCCACCAAGACCATAAACTGGCTATCGATTATATGTTTGGTCTACCAAGACTTTAAATTGGAATGTCAATCTTGTTTGGATAACTCAATTCAATCTTTTAATTTATCACTGTCCACTAAGACTCTAAACTGGTTATTCAATTATTTCTGGAATTGGGTGCTGATATCTTTAGGAGGTTAAAATTTTAGGTGGTGATGATGCTAAGGAAAACATAATGGTTAATTAGGTAAAATTTGTGGCGTTTAACATGGTCTAAAGTTAATATTATTATTGGAAGCCTGGCAAAAGTATTTTATGGGTTTGCTGTATAGCAAAGTTTGAAAATTGTGATGAAGGAATCAGAAGTTAGGATGGTAGTTGGATTTTAGGGAATGATTTTTTTTAGTGCCTCATAGTTAGGCCATTTTATTTTTGGTGTGAAGCTTGGAGGACCTTATGGCGAGATTGGAATCATAGAATTCGGCTCAGTGGGGGGCCCTATGAGGTTGGAATCAGGATTATTCGGCTCATAGGAAGATCCACTCTCTCAATGCTGTGACAAGAAGGAAGACTGGTATATGGGAGTCTGAAGGGATTCAAACCTTGCTCTCAGTAGTGGAATCATCACAAGATTTATATTATTTTATTTTATTTTATATCAAGCCAGAGAAGAAAGAAAACATCATTTATGTTGAAAGTTTAAGAAGACCAAGCAAAAACAAAATTTTATCAAGTTATACTGTTAGAAAAGATAATTTCTTTGAAATTGTTCAACATCATTATCAAAGCTTTGCATTAAAATTCTTCTTTTCATGAGGTCTTCATGGTTATTAGCTGGAGTTTCTTGAAAATAGGCCAGCATTTTTCGTTTCAACTCATTAGTAAAGTCAAGAAAAAGATAGCGATGAAAATTTGGGTAATGATTGATATAGTCCGTCTTCACTCTACCAACATCATCAGTGTTGGTTATTTCGACAGCTAGAAGTCCAAATATGTTATTAAGTCATAGGTTTAGTCAATTTTGATTAAAAGTTTTTTTCAGTAAGATAAATAGGGTCTTACATTTAGAGCCAGGAAACATAGTCTCAGCAAAGTTAGTTGGGGGTACTGGCGTTATAGGATTAGGATCTTGTGAAGGCAAAATTAGGCCAGGATCCGTTGATGAAGATTGAACTTTTGAAGCTGTTTTTGATCTTATTTGTTTTAAGAAGACAAGAATTTTGGATCGCTTTTTAGAAGTTGAGGGATCAGGGAGAGCTGCTGGTCCTAAATATACGTTTGTTTTAGAAGGAACTATTGGCCGGTTGCATTTGACTTTTTTCACACGGCATAAGTCGCAAGCTGTTCTGCCAGGAAGATTAGGGTTGGACATTAAACAAGGTACCTGGTATCAAGCGCAGAGTTCACATGGAGCGACAAGTTCTTTGGAAGACATATTGATGAAGATGAATTTTATAGTTGATTAAAGAAGATGGTGGTTGAAGGTTAAAGATGAATATTGTGTTTGACCACTTATGTAAAGTTTTAAGAATGGGGACATTCTCGATTGGAGGGAGGATGTGGTAGCCTAAAGTTTAGTACGGCACCTAAGTACGTAAATGGAGTTATTACGGCGTGCAAGATTGGCGTTATTATTTTTTATATATAAAAGGGTTTTATTTAATTTATTTGAGTTTTAAATATGAAGAAATTGCTCACGAGCAAATGCCTACACAAAAACAATTTATTTTACGGAGAAAACTTATTTTTACGGTCTGAAAAATTTTTAAGTATCAAGTCAAGTCACTCAAGAACCTTGGGAAATTTTCCCAGAATTTTTACTATTTTTCTTATATTTTTAAATGAATTTTAAAGTTTTATAGAAATATTTACGTTGTCAGAAATTACTTAACTTCGATGAATTTTCATGGGGTAATTAGAGCTGCGCAGACTACGAAAATTAGTTTGGTATGTAAAGGGGAAGTAGCTCTATTATGTGTAATTTTTCTAGACTTTTTATTATAGCTTTTAGGTTCTAATTGAGTCCGGAAGTCCGGACGGACTCCGTTTCGACTCCGTACGGACTCCGTACGGGCTCCGGATTGACTCTGGCAGAGCTCTGGAGGGGAAAACTTAGGCACGTGACTAGGAATACTTAAGCGCTTCTCAAACTCGAAATTGAGAGGGGGGGACACATCATACAGCTTAATCATTAAGCACCACAGTCTCATTTTTTTATTACTCAACAAATTAAATAAATTTGTAATACCCTTATAACTTTATATTTTTTATATTTAACATTTTAGAAATACTATTCAACAATTTAAATCACACTTCATACAGGGTATCTTTAGAAAGGTCTTTGTCGCTGGGACTTGATTATTTCTGTCTCATAAAAATTCAAATTATTATAAAAACATAAAAGTCAATCTTTACAGATCTTTCACTGGTACACCTTAATTGTTGTTATCAGTATTTCTTTATCAACAGCCACTTTCTTTAAATCTCAATAAGCGTTAATTATTTTAGAGTTTCATTATTTTTATCAATCAGATCGAAGTAGATTGGTTAGCTTAGTGATTTAGAATTCCCATTTTGTTATTTTTATTGGAAGGACGGGGTTTTCAGCTAAATCCACATATCTCCTCCGGATTCTGCTTACAGCAAGGCAACTGTAAGAGTTTACCTTACCATAATGTGGTTCAACAGGGTAAGAAAATCCTTTCCCCGTTAAAGCACCCTCCTAACCAAAAAAATAAAATATTAACTCACATTTCTTTTCTTGTATCTTGTCTTTATTTTTTTATTTTATTATTATTTTTTCCTTTTCTTGTCTCCTATCCAGGTACAATCGTCAAGAACCCTCGGGGAAGCTCCAACACTTGCAAGTGAGCACCTCCCACGTCACAACAATGACGGTTTTTCAAAGGATCTAGGCCTTTGACCAAACAACTTCAGGCGACTTTCGGTGTCGAGGATAATGGCTTTATAGTTCAGGATCCTCCAGCATTGAAGAAATGGAGCGCAAAATCCACTGGAATCCACCGGCGATGAAGGAAGAGAACAAGTATCAACGATTTAGGAAAAGACCCCCAATTGTCAGGGTGTGGACTAGAGGTATAGTAACTTTACGGTAACACTGAACAAGATATTAGTTAATATAAAGGTGATATAACTAATCAATAGAAAATTTAGAGTGTAATAGTTATTTGAGAGGTAGTGACTTCTAAAATAATGGAGATTTTAAATTAGAAGATTTTATTTTATTTGTTGAAACCCTTACAACACGGTAATTAAATATTTGAACTTAAGCCCTTTTAAATTATAACTAATGATAGGATGTAAATGTAACATCTTATAAAGTAATAACAAAAGATGGAAACGTTGGTAAATGGATAAATGTGTGTAAAAAGGAATGCTATTTCCACCAAATCTTCCCCCCCTTATATAGACCCAAGAAAGACTAGATACATAAAATAATTCCCATCAGGGGCAAAAGAGAAAGAACAAAGACGTGGAAATAAAGAGACTAAAAATGACAAGAGAAACAAATATAATGTTTCCAGAGAAAAAAGAAATAAAAAGATAGAAAAGAAAAGAAAAATACATCTCATGTGATGTATTTTCCCAGGGAAAATCCCACGTCAGGTGAGAAAGAAATATATAATAATTTTAATGATTATAATTTATTCCCACTCCAGGATTTTCCCACTTTGGAGGGTAATTGGGACATTGGTTCACGCCCTCTTTTGGGCATTGTCACTACTGAACAATCCTCTGTAAGTTACTGATGTCCTTTACTTAGTTTTTATTATCATATTTACTAATACTTTCAAATCAGCTGGCTGACATTATTCAATCATTTAAATAACTTTTATGAATACAGCTTCAATATTGTATTTCTTTCCTTAATTATTAGAATACAAAATCTTCATCACAAACTTGTTAATATTAAAAAGTTTATTAATAATTTTATATCAAGTAGAGTTTTTACCTTAGTTAATTGTGAGTTCTTTAGTTACTAAAAGGGACAGGGGATTCTTTGTCATATTCAACTACCTTAGATTCTGTTTACGGAAAGGTGACTGTAAGAGTTTCTCTAATCTGACAACTAATGGTAGAGAAAAGAAGTTGAAACAATTCTTGGAATTTCTCATTAGAATTATAATTATTTTTTCTTCATTTACTATACATAAAAATTAACTTGAGAAACTGAGCAATATTCTCAAAAAATATGAATTCCTTCTCATAAAAAATTTTCCAAATATAAATATGAAGCCAAATGTGCATTTGGCACAGTATTATCTAATGTTAATTTCTCTTTTATGTCTACCATCATCTATTGTATCTTGGGCTCAAGAGAGAATGAATGTATTATTAGGTCCCTTTCCAAATAACAAAAATAATTTGTGAGCATTATATTTCTAAATATTCAGTTTAATAATTTTCTAAACTTAAAATATGAAAAGTATACAGCTAAAATGGATCAAAAAATGTTGTTAAAGTTTGGTGAAATAAGCTGCAATAAATCATTTATGGATAGGGTAAGTTTTGGTAGCTAAGAAAGTATCAAGAATCTATTTTCAAAAAAAGAAAAATCTGAAAAAAACATTTTTAAAAAAAACCCTTGAAAGAACATATATTTTAAAAGTGGAAATCATATGTTAGAAATGATGCAGTAAGTTCAATTCAATTTCTCATTATATTTTGATGCTTAAATAAATGATTCTCATTTACTGAGAAATAAACTTAAAGTCATAAAAAGCTGTTCCATCATGAAGAGAAATTGTATTTCTAACAATTATCATCATGGAAACTCATTTATTGATTTCAATCATTTACAGAAAACTTAAATAGGGACAATACTAAAAATCTGTTATATTGATGGCCTTCCAGATGATATATATTTTATAACTGGAATTTTTGAAGATAAAGAAGATAGAAATTTCGAAAAAATTTATTTCACTTATCTAGGTGCTATTTCTGCTACAATATATGGGAGGAAAAGATATTTCTTTCAAAAAAATGTAAAAGGGCATATTTTACAATTAGTTCACCCATCAAATTTTTGTGGATTTACCAAGGAAACTGTCAGCCAGGCTATACGAGGAGCCCAGTAAATTGTATGTTAATCTATTGAAGCTTAATGAAAGCAAAAAATTATGCATTTCATGTATACAAATTATATTATATTGAATAATAAAATTATATAACAATTGTATTATAACATAACTAAAATAAGGGTTATATTAAATTTATGATTAAATAAATTATAGATACAATTAAAACTTATAAAAAACTTTATATTCTATAGAATGTTGGAGCATTTTTCATGTATTTAATACTTATAAATTATTAATTAATTTATTAAATATATTATAGTTAAAAAATCAAAATATTAACTTATAATATAATTAAATAAATAAATAAAGTTAAAGTATTAAATAAAACTTTTATATCATATGAATTATGAATATTGAGCACTTTTTTGACTCATATCAATGTCATTAAGGTATTAAATTAGTCAAAATATTTTATTTAATTAATTACTAATGTTTTATTCTAAAATTATGTAATAGTAATGAATTAATAAATTGTTTTAACTTAATTTAATTCTTACACTAATAAAATGGGATATATTAATTAATATCTTACGTTTCAGACTTAATTAATTAATTACACTAATTATTATATTAAAATAGTTTAATTTTTATGTTTCACTTAAAAATGGCTATTATCAAACATGTTATAAATTGAATTAGTTAATATTTCAAGTGTTTCAATCTTATTTAATTACTCACTTATTTTAAAGATTTGTTTGGGGTTAAATTGGTGGATTTTTTGGGCTCCTACTTATTTTTTAATTAATTGTTTTATATTTTTCCCCTTACAGCTTTGGTACACTTAATTTTAATTATTAATTATTTCTTATTTTATTTTTTATAGAATATAATTTTTTGATGCGCTTCAGAGGGCCCCTTGCCTATATAAGGGCCTTGGGGAACCCCCTGTAGCTCTATCACTTACTTCACACTCAACTTAATTTCATTTTATTACGTTTATTATATTTTTTATTTAGAATTAGTAATCTAATTTAAAAAGTAAATAAATAATGCAAGGTTGCCTTAAGTCTATCAATAATAACAAGTGTCTTCCACACATTTCAAATAACTACTTATTAAATACTTATATTAAAATTTATTAAACCTCACTGTTGTATAAAGTCCCTAAAGTCTACTCGTTGCCTCTCCTTTAAAATAATTATACTATTTTATTATTTTATTTAATTCCCTTTTATATTACCTTCTTCTTCCTCTCCTTCTTCGCCTTCTTCTCTTCTTTTTCCTTCCTTCTTCTAGACAACCGGCCAATAATTGGGCGCCTTTCCAAACAATGACAACAACAACAATACTTGCAACAAATGACATAGCGCATGGACCACCCAACCAATAAGAAAGTTTTTTGTTATGACCATGTTTCAAACTTGGGTTCGATCATTTAGGTTTATATTAAATTAAATCATATATTATTTTGAAGTGATTTTACGATCACTATAGTAAGTTAACCTTTGCACCTCTCACTCATATTATTATATTTTTACTGCAATAACAGTGTTTGTGGCTTAATTGCTGATTCACTTAGTGTAAGTGATCATTATTTTTTAATTTTTTTTTCCTATTTGACCATAATAGAGTAAAACTCTTAGTCCTAGAAGACAATTAATTTTTAATAAATTATTAAATTAATTTTATTTTTATTTTTTTTATTGGTTGACCATAATAGTACTCAGTACTTAGTCCCAATATTGCCAATATATTATTTTTGGTATTAATTATTTTAATTGACTTATAAAGCTTTGTTGGTTGGTCCCATTTTAATTATTTTTATTTCTTAATAAAAATAATGGTAATTAAATTATTTGTATTACCTTTTTTGGTTAATTAATTGATTCTTGATAAAAATTTAAAATTTTTGTTTTGTTAAAAATTCAATAATTTATATTTTTTTTTGAAAATAACAATTTGAATTATTAAAATAATTTTGATCCTTTTTTAAAGTTTAAATGTCCAGTAGCTTGGCTAACAGCATCGGTAACTTACATGTGGATGAGATTGAAGTGGATGTTGACATTGAATCTGTAGGCTCTTCTAAATTAACTTACAAAAATTATTCAGCTTACAACGAACCTTCAGCACATGGAAATGGCAGGAGAAGTGGAAAACCCCCCTCACCAAACACCTCTGAAAGAAGTAAAACCTCTAATGAATCAGGAAAGTCAACTCAAAGTTATAAAAATAAAAAAGATACCACTGACTCAACAAGTAAACAACCTTTCCAGTCACATCAAAGAGCTGAAGGCAGAAAGTATGAAGTACAAGGCAAGAGTAGACACACTCTGGCAACAGATGCAGGAGTTATTAAATCCCAAAAAGGCTCAACCTCCTCATTTCCCAGCCTCCCAGCCTCAGCCTCAATCTCAGACCAATCAGGCACCCAGCTCCTTCACTAAAAATCAAAGCAATCTGCAGGTGGAGCAGTCGAAATGGGATTACTTGATGAACCATTACCAACAGAATGTTCAGCAACCAACAGCTCATCACCCTGGCCCATCCAGGACACCAACCTATCATACATCTCCTCAGCCCCATCCTTATCAGGGAGGAAGAAGAAAGAAGGCACAGGGGAGTTTCCTCCCTTGCCATGGTGAGTAATTTGTTTGATAAACATGTTGGTATGAATAATAACAAATCTTCTTCAGGTAATATTGTGGATCCTGGTGAAAGAACAGTTAAAACCTTAAAAAGACAACTTCCTTTAATGAGTAGCCCCAATGATCTAATTAGCAAATTATCATTTGATGAACCTTTACATTTGACTTCTACTTCTTTAATTAATCCTTCTCTTTCAATTAAGAATGATTCTGTTTCCCCTGAAGTCTATACTTTAATTGAGAAAACTTCTGAAGAAATATTGAAAGATACCCTTGATTTTAATGTTGTGAAAGACAAACATTTAAGAGATGTTTTAATACAAGAGAGTGATAGATTATATAATTTGCACTTGCATTGTAAAGTAAGTTCTTCTGTACAAGATACAGCTTATTTTAAAATCAAAGAAACCTTGAATATTGTTCTTAGCCAACAAAAACAAATAAGGAGTGACCATAGATCTATCTCAGATAAGAATATTAATCTGCATAAAACCTTGAGTGAATTGAAACCCCTTATTGAGGAAAATTATTCATTAAAAGGTGAAATTAAATCTCTACAAAATGAGTTGAAAAAGCTAGAAAATGATTTCCATGCACTAAGTTCCAAACACACAGTTTCTGAGGACAGAAATGTTTTATCCCTTGCAAAAGTAAATGACCAGATGTCTGAAATTCCAAGGATATGAAAATATGTGTCTGACCTGCAGGAAAAATTTTCAACCTTAACCATCAATAATTATGTTTTAAATGAGAATGCTGCCCATAAGCTGCATAGAAAAAAGGGAAAGGAACCTGAACAGAGCTCCTCTTTTCTTCCCCATATTTCAGCCATTAAACAAACTGACAATGAGTCTGTAAAATCCTTTGCCACTAGCAAAAAATCTTGTGATGTTCATGTACCAGCTGTTTCTGTAAATAATGAAATTTCTGAACACCTAGCTAAACTTTAAAAATTATTAATGATAAATAATTCAAACCAAAGGATGGACCATCTCAGTAGTCAGAAAAATTGGCCTAAATTGGACAAATATCCTACCTTTGATGGTGATTCTTCATCTGATTGGCAACACTTTATCCAAAGAATTTATAATCTAAAGAGATCTTATAAACTACCTGATGATGAAATTGTTTCTAAGCTAATTTCTTTATTTTCCAATTTAGCCTTGATGTGGTATGAATCTGTTCTTTTAGATAACAATCATTATACATAGAATGATTGGGAATCCTTGATTGAGAATCAGTTTGGTGGTTCAAAATTCAGATTGGCTCAGCAAAGACTGTATGAGAATACTAGATATGTATCCTTCTCTTTTGAAAAACCCATTGTTTTTTGTATAAAAGTAACAAAAATATTGAGAGAAATTGATCCAAAGATGGATTATGATATTTGGAGAGATAAAATCTTGTATAAATTACCAAATTCTGTTAGACATTTAATTGTAGCTAGAACTGAGCATGTGAGGGAACATTCTTCTTTCATTAATATCTGTAATGAGGTACTGCTCAACCATAGATATGAACCAAAGAATTACCTTGGAAAATCTTATCATGATCAAAATAAACCCTCTACAAAGCCCCCAGAAAAATCTGGTAAACCCTCTGCCCCAGTTGCACCTAAAAAATATGCAATAAATACTTGTTATAAATGTAACAAATAATGTAAAAAGGGTCATGCTTGTGACAAGAAAATTCATCTTGTTGAACAAAATGATGACACTGATGAGGCTGAAATTGATATCAATAATTCTTCTAGTGACTGTGAAAGTAATATCTCCTATGACAATGAATCTGTTAAAAATGTTTTAATGTTGGAACAGGATGTCCATTATTTAGATAATATATCTGAAGAATGTGTATTGGATTTATCTTCAGTATAAAATTCTGAAATAATTAATGATATTACTAACAATTCTATATCCATAACTCCTTTGAAGGCACCTGTTATCATTAATGGTAAAAATGTTAATGTAGTTCTTGACTCTGGTGCTACAGGAAGTCTAGTGTCTGATAGAGCCTTAGCTTCAGTAGATAAGGACTGTTTGAGTAAATTTTTACCTATGACTTCTAAAAAATGGAGAGGGTATGGTTCTACCTTGTGTCCTATTGGTAAATACAAAACCTCTATATTCTTCAAAGATAATGGTGGATTTGTCAGAGCTATTTGTGAATTTTTTGTCATGAAAAATGATAATTTATGAGATTGGTTTATTATGGTTAATTATATTTTAACCATGTTTGGTGTGAAATTGGACCCAGCAAATAATTGCTTCACCTTGGGATTGAATGGCAAAAGAAAATTCAAAATTTCCTCCCCTAGAAAACCTTTTGGACATCTGTTAAAGTCTTGTAACTTACTGATTCAGTGTAAAGGCAGACCAACAATTGAAATGGATAATTTATTAAATGAAATAGATACTGCTTTTTTTGGTGATCAGTTAACTAGTGAACAAATAGATTCTATAGTTGCCTCAATTAGCTCATTCTCTATGGCTTTTTCTCATGGTTCTCATGTCATAGGAAGTGTTCAGGAAGAAATGAAAATTACGTTATCCTGTAACTTGTTGATATTCCTCCTAGTCTTAAAAAAATTTATATCCTGCTTCTCCAACAAAAAGAAAAGATATTGAAGATAATATTGCCACATTATTAAAAATGAAAATCATTGAGAAAGTGGATGTCACCCCCAAATATTGTGTCATCTCCCCAGTCTTGATTTCTTATGAAAAGGATAAGGCTAGATTATGTGTAGATTAAAGAGCATTAAACACTTATACTGTTGATGATATTTATCTATACCTAGAATTAATTCAATACATGCTACCTTGCAAGGTGCAAAATTTATTAGTTGTCTAGATGGTAATAAAGGGTATCATCAAGTTCCAGTTGAGAAAAATTCTCAAAATTTTTTGTTTATTGCTACTCATATGGGAATATATAAGTAAGTTAAAATACCATTTGGCCCTTAAAATGCATCTTCAGTTTTCCAAAAAGTCATGGATAACACTTTCCATGAGGAAATAATTGAAGGATGGCATATGGTGTATATTGATGATATCATGGTTTTTTCTAAAATTTTAGATGAAAATATGATTCTTTTAAATAGATTTTTTAAAAGAATGGATGAAATCAAGATGAACTTGTCCTTAAAAAAGTGTAAATTTGGCTTTCAATCTTTAGAAGTCCTTGGCCATGTTGTGTCAGGCCTACAAATTTGTGTAGACCACAACAAAGTTGCTGCAATTCAAAATGTAAAGGCACCAACTTCTGTAAGTGAAATCCAAGGTTTTTTGGTAAGTGTGGCTATTATAGACAATATTTTAAGAATTATCAGGTCATAGCTTTGCCTCTTACCAAACTAACTAGGGAAGAAGTTGCATTCCTCTGGAATATTGACTGTCAATAAGCTTTTGATGCATTAAAATGTTATTTAATGACAGCCCCTATCTTAGCTCTTCCAGATTTCAAAAAACCATTTGTTCTGTATACAGATTCTTTCTTTGTTGCTCTGGGTGCTGCCCTTCACCAGAAACAAATTATTAATGATAAATCCTAAGAGGTTTTAATTTGTTATATTTCAAGAACCTTGAGAAATAGTGAATTGAAATATGGTGCCACTCAATTAGAGTTCTTAGAAGTTGTTTGGGCTCTTGAGAAGCTTCATTACTACCTAGATGACCAAATTTTTGAATCGGTAACTGAATGTAGTGCTGTGAAGTCCCTCTTAATCCTGAAAACACCTAATAGACATATGTTCAGGTGTCAACTTGCTGTTCAAGAATACAGAGGAAGAATGACAATTATCCATAGGGCTGGAAATTTTCACTCCAATGTTGATATGCTGTCAAGATTTCCTCTGCCAAATAATGACTCCACTCCTGCTTATATACCTGAAGATGATACTGTTCATATCCATGGTATATTTATAGTTGATATGGAAAAAGAGTTATTAAAATTAATTCTGGATTCATATAGTAAAGATTCTGATTTAAATAAATTAGTTACTATATTAAATGATCCTAAGAATGCTTCAATTCAAGAATTGATTAAAACTCTTCCTGAAAAGTATCAAGATGCTTTGATTAAAGAAAGTTTTCTATTGAAGATGTTTATCTATATTATAGAAGAAAGATTACCAATGTAATTATAATTCCTCCTTCTATAAAAGAAACTATGCTCAAAGTTTGTCATGATGACTTATTAGCTGGTCATTTTAATCTTAAATAGACATTAATTAGAATCAAAAACACTACTTGGTTGGCTAACATGTCTTTAGATACAAAATTATATGTTGAATCTTGTGATTCCTGCCAGAAATCTAAAAGTTTGACAGGTAAAAGAGCAGGGTTATTACAACATTTTAAAGCACCTGATGCTCCTTGGTAAATAATTAACATCGATTTTGTCACTGGTCTTCCTGTAGCAGGTAAAGACAGTTATAACTCTTGTTGGGTAATGGTGGATAGATTGACAAAAATGTGCAAGTTTATTCCTACCCACAAAGATTTATCCACAAAGGAATTAGATTTCTTATGGTGGACTTACATGTTTAAATTTATTGGATTTCCATATACCATTATCTCTGATAGAGATTCAAAATTTACTTATGAGTTTTGGAACTCTTTGATGGATATTTTTGGCTGTGAGTTAAAGTTGTCTACAGCTCATAATCCTCAGACTGATGGTCTAGCTGAAATAATGATTCAAAATCTGGAAGATATAATTAGAAAGTATTGTGCCTTTGGATTAGAATATAAAGACAATGACAGATTTACTCATGACTGGGTCACTCTATTGCCTGGTCTTGAATTCGCATATAATAGCACTGTTCATTCTGTCACTAAGAAAAAGCCTATTGAGCTTTGTTTAGGTTATGTCCCAAACACTCCTGCTAAATATCTCAATAATAAGTTACCTAAGTCGGAATTACACCCTGGTGTAAAATCTTTTATGCAAATGCAACGGCTATGCAGAAAAAATGCTCAAAGCTGTATTAATAAAGCATTTTAATATGAAAAGACAAGATGGGATAAATCCCATAGAGAATGCACATTTAACAAGGGTGATGAAGTGTTGATTTCTACTGTCCATTTCAATCTACAAGGTAACAAAAAATTAAAAGATCCTTTTGTAGGACCATTTTTTGTTTAAAGAATGGTTGGAGATAATGCAGTAGAAGTTGCATTGTATTCTCCATATGATAGGAAACATCCTGTTTTTCCCATTTCTTTGCTTAAGCCTTATACTTTCAACAGTGACTTATTTCCCAAAAGAAGGGGAAGTACTAAGAAAAACCCTCAGGAAGTCACAGAAACTGCAGAAATTGATAAAATTCTCAATGATAGAATTATCACTTCTGAAAGAGGTACTGAATATTTATTGAGATATAAGAACAAATCATCTGAACATGATGCATGGATACCTAGCAAGGAGATTTCAAATCTTTCTACTCTGTTAAAGAAGTACAAAAAGAAAAAATCTTAGCATTTTTTTATTGTTTTTTTTAGAGTGAGGAAGTGTAAGCCAGGCTATACCAGGAGCCCAGTAAATTGTATGTTAATCTTTTGGAGCTTAATGAGGGTAAAAAATTATGCATTTTATGTATACAAATTAATATTATATTGCATAATTAAATTATATAACAATTGTATTATAACATAACTAAAATAAGGGTTATATTAAATTTATTATTAAATAAATTATAGATACAATTAAAACTTATAAAAAACTTTATATTCTATAAAATATTGGCGCATTTTTCATTTATTTAAAACTTATAAATTATTAATTAATTTATTAAATATATTATAGTTAAAAAATCAAAATATTAACTTATAATATAATTAAATAAATAAATAAAGTTAAAGTATTAAATAAAACTTTTATATCATATGAATTATGAATATTGAGCGCTTTTTTGACTCATATCAATGTCATTAAGGTATTAAATTATTTAAAAGATTTTATTTAATTAATTACTAATGTTTTATTCTAAAATTTAGTAATAATAATGAATTAATAAATTGTTTTAACTTAATATAATTCTTACACTAATAAAATGGGTTATATTAATTAATATCTTATGTTTCAGACTTAATTAATTACACTAATTATTATATTAAAATAGTTTAATTTTTATGTTTCACTTAAAAATGGCTATTATCAAACATGTTATAAATTGAATGAGTTAATATTTCAAGTGTTTCAATCTTATTTAATTACTCACTTTTTTTACAGATTTGTTTGGGGTTAAATTGGTGGATTTTTTAGGCTCTTACTTATTTTTTAGTTAATTGTTTTATATTTTTCCCCTTACAGATTTGGTACACTTAATTTTAATTATTAATTATTTCTTATATTATTTTTTATAGAATATAATTTTTTGTGGCGCTTCAGAGGGCCCCTTGCCTATATAAGGGACTTGGGGAACACCCTGTATCTCTATCACATACATTACACTCAACTAAATTTCATTTTATCACATTTATTATATTTTTTTTTAGAATTAGTAATCTAATTTAAAAATTAAATAAATAATGCAAGGTTGCCTTAAGTCTATCAATAATAACAAGTATCTTACGTGCATTGAAAATAAATATTTATTTAATACTTATATTAAAATTTATTAAACCTCACTGTTGTATAAAGTCCCTAAAGTCTACTCGTTGCCTCTCCTTTAAAATAATTATACTATTTTATTATTTTATTTATTTCCCTTTTATATTTCCTTCTTCTCTTCTTTTACTTCCTTCTTCTAGACAACCAGCCAATAGACACTGTGACACTCATATACTTATCTAGCTTAAATTAGAGTTATGGTTAGGCTTCAGAAATCATTTATTATAGAAAATTTTAATTAGTTCATTAAAAAGGAAATATAACTTTTTCACCATTAACCAAAATTTTTTGAAACATTATCCCTTCAATATTTCATCAAAGAAGGATGAATTTTGTTTGATTTTCTTATTTTTCCTTAAGAAAGGATTATTCAGCAAAAAAAACTTGATTCTGCTCATTTTTTCTTTCTTACCATCTTTAAAATCAAGTTATTACTCAACAAAAATATTAATTTGAAAATATGCCTCTAATTTTCTACCCATGATGAGAAATTCTAAAATATGATTTTAGGTGTTTGAAAGTGAATATAAATAATAATTTAACTTAAAATGAAGCAAACCAAATTGAAAAAAAATAATAAAAAATTGCCTTCCATGTCTTGCAAGAGGCTGCTGTGGCTGAAAATTAGTATGCATATTTCTCTGGAAAAGAGTGCTACATTATGACAATAGTTTTCTTTATATATTATCATGAATCATTTTTCTTCCTTTTTAACTTATTAATTATATTTTTTATTTTTTATTCAGAAATATTATACTAATAGATTTTTTTTCCTATTATTGAATTATTCTCTTGTCTCTCAATATAAAGTGAACTCTGCTTGATATACCAATAAAAGTTATAAAGAGTTTTTGAGAGACATAACAGTGGAAAATCTCAATAAATAAAAATTCTAACCCTATTTTAATCAAAAAAAGAATATATTATTAAATTTTATCCTTATAAAGTTAAAGGGGAGGAGCAAAAAGGAAAATGGAAGGTGATCATAGTGAGTTATAGTGGAAGAGGAGAAGGGGAGGATAAAAAAGGAAAGTGGAGGATGTAAAAAAAGGGAAAGATTAAGAGTAGGGTAAAGATAACAAGGGAAAGTTGAAGAGAATAAGAAGAGAAAGCTAAAGAGGAGGGGAAGGAGAACAAGAAAAAGTGAAGAAGAAGGATAACAAGGGAAGATAATGAGGTAAAGTGGAAGGGGAGGATAACAAGGTAGAATTGAAGGGGAGGATAACAAGGTAAAATGGAGGGGGAGGATAAAAATTTAAAGTGGAAGTGTAGGGTAAAAATGTAGAATAAAGGAGGAAGATAACATGGTGAAGTTGAAGGGGAGGATAACAAGGTAAAGTGGCGTGGGAGGATAACAAGGTAAAGTGGAAGTGGAGGATAACAAGCTAAAATGGAGGAAGAGGATAAAGAGGTGAATTTGAAAGGGAGGATAACAAGGTAAAGTGGAAGGAGTGTATGCCAAGGTAAAATAGAAGGGGAGGATAATGAGTTAAAGAGGAAGGAGAGGATAATAAGTTAAAGTTGAAGAGGAGTTTAATGAGTAAACTGAGAAAGCGATGTTAACCATGGAAAGGATAAATATTACAAATGGGGAGGAGAAGAAAAATAAGGAGAGAATAGATTACAAGAAGGGAGGAGATGCATGCAGAGGAGAAAGATATAATAGTCAAGGGAGCTGAGAGATAAGAGAATTTCAGGGGAGGGAGTATGTCAGCCTAGCCATTCTCAGGACTGCGTATTTATTGTTTCAAGAAAAATATAACCTTAATTTTCTTAAGCCTATAAGTAAAATTTTTAGTTATAATACTTATATATATATTTATTACACATTTAATGATAACATATGTTTAAATGGCTTATACATAGCCGCATAATACTTTTTAAGGTGCTAATAGAGTAATAATAAACTTATCATAAGTGATATAAAGGAATTATAGACCTACATAAGCTTATATGTATGCCTAAACCTCATATTCTCTGAAATAATTAGTTATATTGTGTATATATAGGTCTATAAGAAGCTTTAAACCTCTAAATAGCCTATAAGGTTTATTTTCCTGCTTATTTTAGGTAATATGGATGTATTCAATGGACTCAGTAAGCCTACAAAAGCAAATTCACCTTTTTCAGGCTCATATATTCTGTTTGAACAACTTAATTATCTTACTTTGGTTGATTTTTATGGATTTATGGGTTGGGATATGATTATTAGGGGGTATCAATGTTGACCGATCTGCAATTAAATTAATTGCGGAAAATAATCTGCATACCCCAATTATCTTCCGCAATTATTTTTGCTAATAATTGGGTTATTAGACACTTTACGTGTCAATGTTCACCTCTTATCCGACATTTTTTTACTCAATTTTTCATAACCACATCTTGGACAACTTTCTGTCATAACCACATCTTGACCTACTTTCTGCCATAACCACATCTTGGACTACTCTCTGTATATGGCTTCTACCTTGCTGCACACTCACATTCTCGTCCCATCCTGTCCATTCTATCCACTTAGAACCCCTCACCATCTTATCTGCTTGTTTCTGCTCCTTTTCATCTTCATTTATATTTTAACATGCCTCATTGTCCTAGATCTTCTCAAAGGCAGCCATCACCGAGTTGTTCTTCAAATCCCACTACTCCCTCTTTCCCCCGCTCAGCCGAGAAATCTAAGACCATTCAATTAAAAAAAGATGATCATCTCATTCTTATCAACTGTCTGAAAACCAAATCTAACTATGATTCTTGATTTGGTACTGAGTATTCAACTAAAGTAGGATGGCCCCCAGCATCAAAAGCTAATGGCTATCTTTTAATGGCAAATGAATTACGGAATAAGACCAAGGGAAGTATTGATCTTTTGCCTAAACAGATGTCTGAACGCTTCAAGCATTACTGATCCAAATACAAGAAGGCAAAGGCTCTTTCATCTTCAACTAGTTTTGGGGTTACTGACATTGATATAACTAAGGGTATCAAATCCATAGAGGATAAACTTGATTCTTTATGTCCTTACTTTAAAGAGATGGATGCAATTTTTGGAGAGCGAGCCAATGTTAATCCTGTAAAAATTTTGGATGGAGAAGATTCTATCTCCAAACATGATGTTGAAGCAAATCTTTTCCCATCCTCTTCCTCCACTCAAGCCTCCCCTCATTTGAATGAGACATATCTAGATAGTTTTTCTGTAGATCGTATAGGTGATTTAACCCAACCAAATCTAACTCAGGTCTGTTTCTTTTTTCTTTTATCTTATCATTTCAATTTTTATTTACTTATCTTTTTCTTATTTCTTAAAAGGCTGATGAACAAACCCAGGATCCTCAATCAACTGAGTCTGAAGGTAGTGACAATGATGAGGAGGAAAATATGACCTTGAATAAGAAGCGTAGGGCTTCAAGTAGTCTAAATTTCCACTCACAAAGAAGACAAAAAAGTGATACTTCATCACAAACCCCTTTTGATCTATGGAACAATTTTTAGAGAAATGTGATGCTGGTAAGTGATACCATACCTCTTATTACTTTAATCTACTTTTTTTCCACTTTATATTAATTTTTATTATCACTCTAGAACAAGTAGAAATTTCTAAAGAGACTCTAATCTTTGAAAAGAAGAAATATGAGCTCTCTTTAAGGAGGGATGATAGGCTACAAGATTTGGAAGAGAGGAAGTACGAGCTCTCTTTACAGAAGGATGATCGGGCCCAAGATTTGGAGGAGAGGAAGTATGAGCTCTCTTTACAGAAGGATGGTCGGGCCCAAGATTTGGAGGAGAAGAAGTTTGAGTTAACTCTAAGTATTGAAAAAATCAAAAAAAGAGGAGAAAACACTCGAACATCAAAACCTATTAGAGCAGATGAAATATAAGTTTGATCATGAAGAAAATTCCAAAAAGAAAGATTTCTTGATAGAATGTGTTAAAGCTAATAAATCTTTTGAGGAAATTGAACGTTTAAAGAAATTTTTGGATGACTAGTTTGTTTTATTTCTCTCACACTTCAACTGTTCATATTTATTTGTACGTAAAATTTACAATAATTTCCTGTATTTCATTACTCTATCAATCATTACTTGAATTTTTGTATTTTAATGTTAAATATTCTTTTTTTAAATAAAATTTTCATGTCTCCTTTGAAAATTTGAGGATCCCCTACCCCTTTATTTTTTCGAAGTAAGGGGTGGGTATCACCAAAATTCTTTCATGTCATGAATCTTGAAAGTCTTATATGAAACTTTGGCTTTACTACCCTCTGCATTTTACTGGTATCCACAAAATTCTTACATGTCAAGAATTTCACAAGTCTTATAAATTTTTTTGGAAAAACCCCCCATGGATTTTATTGAAGTAAGGGACGGGTATCATTAAAAAATTTTCACCAAAATATTTACAAGTCAAAAAATTTCTATATCTGTTTTAAAAAATTGGCAATACTCTCCCATGAATTTTATTTAAGCAAGGAGTGGGTATCACCAAAATTTTTCTAAGTCATCAATTTCACATGTCAGATTTAAAAATTTGGCAATACCCCCCCCCTGCTTTATATTGAAGTAAGGGGTGGAAGTCATCTAAATTTAATATAATTACATAAATTATTAAATAAATATCTAATATATATCAATTTCCCTAGTTTAAAGTAATGACAATTCCTCAAGCCAAAATTCAGATCAAGTCTAGAAACTAAGTTTGAGACTTTCCACAGGTATAGGCTAGAGGAACCCCATGAAACAAATAAATTTTATCATTATTACCTGTTATACAACCAAAGTTCGTTGGCTCATCACATTACTTGAGCAAATCGATATATAAAAAATATTTATTAAAAATTTATGAAAAAATATAAAATTTTTGAAGACAACTCTAATCCCCATACTTTTTGGATCTAGATAAAGTTTTTTTAAATCGATTAACTTTACCTTCTTTCTTTACCTTGTTGATTCTTTGAATCAACTTATGACTGATTTGAAATGAGCAACCAAAATGTGTGAAATCTTGACAGGATTACAAAACAGGAGGAGCTTTGGTCATTTGATGATTATCCTTAGAAGAATTCCAAATAGTTTCAATGATACCATTTCCCAAACCAAAATCAATGATTCACCTGTGGTCTGGAAAATATAAACCATGTCCTTTGATTTTAGCTGGAGATGGTATTGGTTGGCCAGTTATCGGATTGATATATGAGAATAAACCAAAAGTAAGAAAATTGGCGTCATTCCTATCAATATAAATCCTATTGTGAAATCCAGAATGAGTGATAATAACATCAGAAAATAAAAGATATTCATGGGTGATATCTTCCCATTTGGAGTCACACCAATTCAGTATTCCAACTCTGGTTGCAAGTTCATGATTTTTTTCAAATGCTTTATTACAGTGCTTTTTGAGTCAAAGAGCAAGAAAAGAGTTAAAGGAAGGTAGAGTGTCCTATAAGCAAAATCTTCATCTTTTTGAGCTTTAGTGATATTCTTGAGCAATGAATATATGCCTATATAATTGAAATGCCTAAATAAAAATCATATAAGAGTTTCAGAATCCTTATCCTCTAAGTATGCAATATAAAAATGTGAAATAAGACAAGTGAAATTTGGAAAAAAGGCTCAACTTCAAAGGTCAAATCTCAGCAACCACTGAACCTAATTCAAACCTGTTTGTGGGAAATGAAATATATGCTTTAGTAGAATCTTCAGTTAAAGGAAATTTGATTTAAATAAACCCAACCCTAATTTGTTACATAAAAAAATGAAATAAAAATTTAAATTGGGAAAAAAAAGGCTCAACTTTAATGGTCAATATCTCAGCAACTACTGAATCAAATTCAAATCTGTTTGTAGGAAATGAAAGGTAGCCTTCAGGATAATCTTTAGTGAAAAGAACATTAGATTTGAATAAATCTAACCCTAATTCCGAGCCTGATTTTCAAAATTTTACAAAAACTTGAAAAGTGGTAATAAAGATGAGATCAAAAGGAGTTTTATAAGTTCACTGTTATCCAGGTAAGAGTCATACATATATTTAAGTATGAAGTTTTCATAAAAGGAATGAGATATCATATAGCCATGAAAGAAAGGAGATGAAACTTACCTTGATTGAAAAGTAGGAAAAATAAAGTGAGAAAGATTGATGTTGGAATTGTGGGGAAATTGAATATGGAGTAAGTGAGATGCATAAAGAATGTGCAATGTATGTGTTTCAATGAAATGGAGCCAAAAAAAGTGAAATAAGGGAAAGGGGGGGTAATGACCATGCCAAGGAGGGATGAAAAGTAGGGTGATGGAGCTAAAAAAGAAAGTAAAGAGGGAGAGAAAAAAAATGTTAATTATACCATTGAAATACAAAATAACCACTTACAAAAAAAATTTAGATAAAAAAAATAAAATAAACAGAAAAAAACAAAAATAATTGTAATTAGTAATCAAAAAATCAAAAAAAAGAATAAAATGACTTACCTGGAGAGATGAGATGACAAAATGAATGAAACCAAATTGTTTGAGGGATGTTGGAGGAAAATAGGAAAATGATATGAGGGATGAATGAAAAAAAAAATCACTGACACAATATGCGATTTCATGTTGAGCTGGTGAAAGAAAACCAATGAGCCATCCAAAAAAAAGATCTTCACCATAAATTCCAAAAAAAAAATGAATATGCAACAAACCAAAATACCAAACCAAGTGAATGAAGTACACAAAGAGGACATTTGGAGAGTAAAAAAGAATAATTTAAAAGGGTGGTGAAGAGAAATTTTGGAGAGTAATAGGCATAATGATAGAGGGTATGCCGGTTGGATGAATGTTTTGTAATTCAAGGGAAGAAAGAGCCGGTGCTGGTTCAGGATCCTTTTCTTCATAAAGATCATTCAACTCATCCTTTAAATCAGCTAGGATATTGTGAAGTATAATGCAAGACATGATCCAATGATTTGCAGTTTTGATCTCCAATTTTTTTTTGAAATTGGATTCTGAGCTCCCGAAGACTAGAAAATCATCCCTTTAAAATACCTATAGCATGTTCAATTTGTACTCTGGATTGGGCAAGGTGATAATTAAATTTAGTTTTGGGGTCATTTTCTAAGGTTGCACCACGGAAAGCAGGTATAATGTACTTCCCACTTGCATATGCTGAGTCTGAAAGGAGGTACTGAGATACGTCAAAGTATGAGTCAGGGGTTTGAGAAATCCCCTTTTTTTGAAAGACGGAAGAGTCATGACATGAGCCAGGGCAGCCACTATGAAAAGCAATAAATTTTTTATTGACATCACATAAAAGTTGAATGGCAATAGAGTATCTAGAAAGAGGATAAAAGTTGTTTTATGAAGGATGAGAAATCGGAGAAGATTTTGAAGAAACCTTTTTTTGCGATCAAAATAATGGCTGCCATCATGAGCAGGCTTTTGACTCAAAGGTATAGTTGTGCCATCAACAAATCCTACACAGCCAGGGAAACCTTCAGCTTGCATTACTTGAGAGGATTCAAGTCGCTGTTCTGGAGTTGGCCAAGCAAGTGTTTGAAACTTGAGGGAAAGGATAGCAATCATACAGCGCTTGGTGTATAATATCACGGTACCATATCCTATGTTAAAGAGATTATCCAAACGTCTTACAGCAGCACCGTTTCGATTTGAGCCAAAGCGACATAGTGCAACAGCAAGTTGGATGGCAGGATTAAACTGTTTGTTATGGGAATTGTTATGAAAGATAGGATTATTGGAGATGAGTTGATAAAGTTTGAGGAAAGAATCGGGAGAAGTTCTAAAAAGTTGGGTGAAGTTTAAATGAGGAATGTTGAGAATGGACGCCAGATCATATTGGGGATCATGATAAAGATTTGGCCCCCTGGTGATGATGTAACACTTTTTGAAAAGAAAACACATATAAGCTAAAGCATCTTCCAAATCAGAGTCATATTTATAGTAAAGAACTAAAAGAAAAGTAATAGCATTCATTGTTGAGTGAAGTAGCTTCCTAGTAGAGATGTGTTTCATTGTTGCCGGTGGAAGGGTTATGTGATGAGGGAAGTGGGAATTAACCGGCAAATGTGCAGTTGGGGTGTGTAGATAGAAAAAAAACTTAAGTTTTCTCCAGCAAAATTAAGTAGCATAGAGTGAGGAAAAACATAAGGATGGCATCAGCAATTGTCAGTCATGTGACTTTCTTGCAAATCCATCATGGATGAGATGAGTTTGGGATCAGGAATTAGGAATGAAAATTGGGTTATAAGCAGGGGGATAATGCATTATTGTGGATTCCTTATCCACTAGCCGCGGGGCTAGTGGATAAGAATCTTCCCCAATTAATAATGTCTGATCCCAGAAAAAAAAATTCCTGATCCCTAATTGCAGATTCCTGAACATTGATACCCCCTATTGGGTAAATATGGATGCTTGATGATGTTATTTGGGGCTTGGGTAGTTGATTTGATTCTTTATATGCTTTGGTTTATATTCTATACTCTTTTGACGAGTTATTTTACTTTTTTCTTTATTGTATCTACTTTTATCTGTTTTCTCTATTTATGGTATGGGTTTATGATATAATTAATTGTGATAGAGAGTCCTTACTTGAGGTCTGAGTGTTTAAGCTTCTTAAAGTGGATGCCATGGGAGGTAATGAGCCCTCAAAGTACTTTAATTTCTGGAGAGAGCTGTGACATCATCTTGATTGAAGGTCTGTGCACTCCAGTGGATTTTGGTATAAGGGAAGATTTGATAATTTATTCTCTTACTTTCCAAAACTCAAATAAACATTATTAAACAATAATTATCATATAAAAATATATTTTAAAGCCTTTACAAATTGATATTATATTTATATTAGCTATAAATATATTTTATTAGCCTATTTTCTACCACTAGTCGACACAAATCCAAATATTGTGAGTTAATATTAAGTATAACTATTTTATTAGTCTTTCCCTGAGGTTTAATCACTGAAATATTTATAAATAAATAGTAGGACCATCAATATTTACTATTTTTTCATACTTAAATACTAGCATAAACTGAAAATTGTGAGTTATTATTTAATTATTACTGATTATTTAGTATAAGCCTTACAACATAATTTTTACTCTAGTATAGCCCATATAAACAAAATCTTTGGGTCTGAAGCACATTAGTGAGTCATCATGGCTCAGAAATTTCAGAAAAAAATCCTTATAATAGTTTTACTAATTTTTTTTATAAAAATTAGGTATTTACAGTAGTAAGTGTACCCAATATAAACACAATTTCACTTGGTATTCGGTCACCAATATAACACCAAATTAAACTTTTATTTGGTTAAATCTTGGTAAGCTAATCATTCACCCTTATTTATGTCTGTTTAAACTAATCATAATATTTTAAAAAGATTTTTTTAGAATTTTTATTATATTTTATTTGTATAAATAAAAATATAAACTCAGGGTAAGCTCCAGGGCTTTTATTAGTATTTATATTACTAATATTTCTTTCTACTGATTAATATACAGGTTTTCCCTTTTTCAGGCTTAAAAATAGTTATTTTAGATGTTATGAGTGCTTTATAGGACAATGTAAGTGATAAAGCTGCTTTAAATACCAGGTCTTAAGCTAAAAACATTGTACCAGGACATCCCTATGGAAGGACAGTCTTACTGTCAGGGTCTCTTTCAAGTCTAGAAGGTTTTATGAAGAGGTCCAATGGGGATAACAATGATTTTTAGGGTTTTCAAACTCAGGTACGTATTTTCTATCTTAAAGATTTATTACTCAAATGTTAAGAGGTAAAATTTTTAATTATTATTATAATTAATGAAATACAATTACGTTGTTGTTAATACTAAAACAATAATAAAAAGTAATAAATATTTGAATGGTAGTAATTTATTTAAAAAAATAAGTAAGTAATGGAATGAATTTCAAAAGCACAAAAAGAGAGGGCCTTTTATTGGAAAAAATGGGAGAAATAAAAACATGGAGTTAACACCACTTGATACAAGGGTATGGGAAAAAGAAACTAAATAAAGAGTGTATGTGAAATAAAAAAATATACTAAATGGTGTGTCAATAAAATATATCACTTTATTTGAAATAAAACTTTAAATCCATTGGTCCGTCACATTTAGTACAAAAACATTTGATTTAAAATGTCTATTTAACAAAATTTTAATAAAGGAATTTGAAAATTTTCTTTCTTTTTATATTTTTATATTTTTAATACTATTTTTATTCCCTCTCATCTGTATTATTGAGCACAGTGTTAGAAAAAAAATATTTGTGACAGTTACTTATTTTTATTAATTATTTACATTACTTATTGTACTTAGTGAGTTAGTTGTAAGTAATACATAAGTAGTTTGTAAATAATCAATTATTAATAAGGATTAGAAGGCGTGGCTTCATCTCAGTAAGATAATTAATTATCTTACTGGATAAGTCTAGTAGCCTGGCTGACACTCTCTCACTCTAAAAAAAACATTAAAAAAATGGTATGATTTTTTCTTTTTATATTTCTTTAGCAGAGTAGAAAGATTAGATATTTCTTTCCCAGGTATCAAAGAATCATATTCAGAAGATTTATTCTTGAATCTCAATAAGTATTCTGTACCTTTTTCAGCAGTAATTATTCTATCATTTAGAATTTTATAAATTTCTGCTGTCTCAGTGATTTCATTAGGGCACTTTTTCGGTCTTCCCCTCCTTTTGGGAAACAAATCACTATTGGATGTATAAGGTTTTAAAAGAGATATTGGAAAAACAGGATGATTTCTGTCATATGGAGAATGAAAAATAACTTCAACTGCATTATCACCAACCATTCTTCTTACACCAAATGGACCAACAAATGGGTCTTTCAATTTTTTATTACATTGTAAATTAAAGTGGACTTTAGAAATCAACACCTCATCACCCTTCTTAAAAGTGTATTCTTTATGTGATTTGTCCCATCTCTTCCTCTCATATTCAAATGATTTTTCAATACATTTTTGAGCATGATTTCTGTAAAGTTGTTACATTTGAAGAAAAGATTTTACACCAGGATGTAGATCCAATTTAGGTATTTTATTATTGAGAATTTGTGCAGGAGTATTTGGAACATATCCAAGCCAGAGTCCAAAAGGCTTTCTTTGAGTAACAGAATGAACAGTGCTATTATAAACAAATTCCAGCCCAGGAAGTAAGGTAACCCCATCATGAGTGAATCTGTCATTGTCTTTATACTCAAGGCCAAAGGCACAGTACCTTCTTATCATGTCCTCTAGTGTCTGAATCATTCTTTCAGCTAGTCTATTAGTCTGAGGGTGATGGGAAGTAGATATTTTCAGATCACAACCACAAACATCCATCAGAGACATCCAAAATTCAGAAGTAAATTTAGGGTCTCTGTCAGAGATTATGGCTTTAGGAAAACCTGCAGTATTGAGCATATGAGACCACCATAAGAAAGCTAATTCTTTAGTGGAAACATCCTTGTGAGTAGGGATAAATTTACACATTTTGGTGAATCTGCCCACAATAACCCAACAAGATTTATAACTGTCTATTCCAGAAATAGGTAATCCTGTTACAAAATCCATGTTTATTATCTGCCATGGTGCATCAGGAGGTTCAATATGTTTCATTAATCCAGCTTTCTTACCAGTTAATCTTTTTGATTTTTGGTAAGAATCACAAGATTCAACATTAAATTTGGTGTCCTCAGACATATTAACCCACCAAGCAGTGTTTTTAATTCTGATCATTGTTTTTTCAAGATCAAAATGTCTAGCTAATATTTCATAATGACAAATTTTCAAGATGATTTCTTTCATGGAAGAAGGAATAACAATGACATTACGCAACTCTCTTCTATAATATAGATATCCTTCATCAATTGAAAATTTACCTTTCTCCAAAGCCTTCTGGTACTTTTTTGGAAGGGTTTTAATTAATGCTTGTATTGAAGCATTTTTTGGATCATTAAATATGGTGCATGACTTTTTTAAGTCAGCGTCCTTATCATATGAGTCCAGAATAAGCTGCAATAGCTCTTCCTCCATATCAACCACATATATTTCATGAATATGAATAATTTCATCCTCAGGATCATAAGAAGGATTAGAGTCATTATTTGGTAAAGGTAACCTTGATAACATATCCACATTTGAGTGAAGAATACCAGCTCTATGAATAATTGTCATTCTCCTTCTGTACTCTTGAACAGCTAACTGCCACCTGAACATATGTCTGTTAGGTCTTTTCAAGTTTAAAAGGGATTTAACTGCACTGCAGTCAGTGACAAGTTCAAATTTCTGGTCATCTAGGTAATAATGTAGCTTTTCTAGAGCCCACACTACAGCTAAACATTTCAATTGAGTAGCACCATATTTCAATTTACTATTTCTCAAGGTTGTTGAAATATAACAAATTACTACCTCTGATACTTTATCATTCATCACTTGTTTTTGATGGAGGGCAGCACCCAGACCAATAAAACTGGCATCAGTATATAAAACAAATGGCTGATTATAGTCAGGTAAAGCAAGAATAGGTGCTGACATCAGACAGTGTTTCATAGTGTCAAAGGCTCTCTGTCTTTCACTATTCCAGACAAAAGCAATATCCTTTCTAGTTAATTGGGTAAGGGGTAAAGCTATGACTTGGTAATTTTTAATATACTGTCTATAGTATCCACACATTCACAAAAAACTCTGTAGCTCTCTAACTGTATTAGGAGCCTTAACCTGTTGTATGGCTGCCACTTTGTTCTGGTCAACACATATCTGTAAGCCTGAAACAACATGACAAAGAACTTTCAAAGAATGGAAACCAAATTTACATTTTTTCAAAGAAAGTTTCATATTTATCTCATCCATTTTTTGGAACACTTTACACAGGTGGTGGAGATGGTCCTCAAATGTTTTCAAGAATATAATGATATCATCAATATAAACCATCAGCCATCCTTAAATTATCTCCTAATGGAATGTGTTATCCATGACTTTTTGAAAAACTGAAGGGGCATTTTTAGAGCCAAATGGCATCCTAACATACTTATAAATACCCATATGAGCAGCAATCATCAGAAAATTCTGAGAATTTTTGTTGGCCGGTCGTCTAGAAGAAGGTGAAAAAAAAGAAGGTAGAAGAAGAAATAAAAAGGAAATGAAATAAAGAAGTATATAATTTTAATTATAAAAATTTAAAAGACTTTTAATAAAAATGGACGAGGATCAATGTGGTTAATAAAGTAAGTACTGTTTATTCTCTCTGTTCAATTATCAACTATTAATACTAAAATATTCTTATCACAACCTTTAATATTTTATTTTATTACTTAAATAGGCAGATGCGCAGTTTAAATAGTTGTAAATAAAATGAATTTTATAGTGTAATTAAAAAATATGTTGAGTAGTAAGTGATGAGCAAAAATGAAATAACACAAGGCCTTTTATAGGCAAAGGGACCAATGTGGCGCTACCACTGAGTATATAAAAAATAATAATAGAATGAAACAAAAAGATAAAAGAAAATAATTGAAACATAAAAATGGAGAGAAAAAGATGAAACAAGTAATTAAAATCCCAATTAAGAAAACAATTTTCACGCAACCATTTCCCAAATCATTTAAGTAATATAGTGAGTAATTAAAAAATCTCTGAGACATGAGAACCATGTGAAAAAGTAATCAATTCAAGTATAACAATATTTTTTATAGATTTTTTTTAAGTGAAGCAAATGGAATGTTTAGACGCAACAAAATATTGTAATCAATTTTTGTGTTAGTCTGTAGAAAATTAATAAATTGTTTTGACTATGTAATAACTAGTTGAATCAAGGAATTAATTTTTCTACTGAACCAAATTAAGATATTTAAATTTATTATAATTATTATAATGCATTTAATATTCATCACATATAAGGGTCAAAAAAACAACGTCAATAATTATGGATAATTTTGAATATGAAAAGGGTTCAATTAAATATTTAATTTTAAAAATTAATTTAATAACAATTTAAGATAATTTAATAAGATATAATTATATTATCAACATGTAATTAATTAATTATTCATTAAATACACATAACACCTCTTTATATGGAATATAATAATTATTTTAATGTATACTTAATTTATATGATAATAAAATTAGTATAAAATTTATTTTAATTATAAAATAATATTTTAATATAGTTTATTATGTAATATAAATTTAATATATATACATAAGCTGCAATTATTATGTCATTTATTAACTCCAATAAAATTGTATGTTTATTACTTGGCTCCTGGGACAGCCTGGCTGACACTCCCTCATTCAAAAAAAACAATAAAAAAAATGCTATGATTTTTTCTTTTTATACTTTTTTAATAGAGTAGGAAGGTTTGAAACTTCTTTTCCAAGTATCCATGAATCTTTTTCAGATGACTTATTTTTAAATCTCAATAAATACTCAGTACCTCTTTCAGAAGTGATAATTCTATCATTGAGAATTTTATCAATTTCTGCAGTTTCCCTGACTTCCTGAGGGTTTTTCTTAAGTCTACCCCTTCTTTTTGGAAATAAGTCACTGTTGGAAGTATAAGGTTTTAGCAGGGAAATGGGGAAAACAGGATGTTTTCTATCATATGGAGAGTATAACACAACTTCAACTGCATTATCTCCAATCATTTTTTTCACAACAAAAGGGCCCACAAAAGGATCTTTTAATTTGTTGTTACCCTGCAAACTGAAGTGGACAGTAGATATCAACACTTCATCACCTTCTTTAAATGGGTGTTCTCTATGGGATTTTTCCCATCTTTTCTTCTCATATTCAAATGCTTTATCAATACAAGTTTGAGCATGCTTTCTGCATAATTGTTGCATTTGAAGGAAAGAATTGACACCAGGGTGTAATTCCAATTTAGGCAATTTACTATTGAGTATTTGAGCAGGAGTATGAGCAACATAACCTAGCCAAAGCTTAAAAGGTTTCTTTTGAGTAACAGAGTGAACAGTGCTATTATAAGCAAATTCAAGACTAGGCAATAAGGTGACCCAGTCATGAGTAAATCTGTCATTGTCTTTATATTCCAATCTAAAGGCACAATACCTTCTAATCATATCCTCTAGAGTTTGAATCATTCTTTCAGCTAGACCATCAGTTTGGGGATGGTGAGCAGTAGATAATTTTAATTCACAACCACATATATCCATTAGAGACATCCAGAATTCAGATGTAAATTTTGGATCTCTGTCAGATATAATGGCTCTAGGGAATCCAACTATATTGAACATATTACACCACCATAAGAAAGCCAAGTCTTTGGTGGAGACATCCTTATGGGTGGGAACAAATTTGCACATTTTAGTAAATCTATCCACTATTACCCAACAAGAATTATAATTTTCTTTACCTGAAATAGGAAGACCAGTGACAAAATCCATATTAATGATTTTCCAGGGAGCAACAGGTGCTTCAATTTGCTGTAATAACCCTGCTCTCTTACCAGTCAATCTTTTGGATTTCTGGCATGAATCACAAGCTTCAACATATAATTTTGCATCTTCAGACATATTAGCCCACCAAGCAGTGTTTTTGAGTCTAATCAATGTCTTCTCAAGATCAAAATGACCAGCTAATATGTCATCATGACAAAGTTTGAGGATAATTTCTTTCATAGAAGGAGAAATTACAATTACATTAGTAAGTTTTCTTCTATAATAAATATATCCATCTTCAATAGAAAACTTTCCCTTAATTAAAGCATTTTGATATTTAGTAGAAAGAGTTTTAATCAATGCCTGAATAGAAGTATTTTTAGGATCATTTAAGATAGTAACTAATTTATTTAATTCAGAATCCTTATCATATGAATCTAGAATTAATTGTAATAACTCCTCTTCCATATCAACTATAAATATATCATGGATATGAACAGTATCATCTTCAGGTACATAAGCAGGATTTGAGTCATTATTTTGCAGAGGCAATCTGAAGAGCATATCAACATTGGAGTGAACATTTCCTGCCCTATGGATAATTGTAATCCGTCCTCTGTATTCTTGAACAGCAAGTTGCCACCTGAACATATGTCTGTCAGGTGTCTTCAGGTTTAAGAAGGACTTCACAGCACTACAGTCAGTTACCAATTCAAAATTTTTGTCATCTAGATAGTAATGAAGCTTCTCAAGAGCCCAAAGAACTGCTAAGCACTCTAATTGAGTGGCACCATATTTCAATTCACTATTTCTCAAGGTTATTGAAATATAACAAATTACAACATCTGAGGATTTATCATTTATAATTTGTTTCTGGTGAAGGGCAGCACCCAGACCAACAAAGCTAGCATCTGTGTTTAGGACAAAAGGTTTGTTGAAATCTGGAAGAGACAATATAGGGGCTGTAATTAAGCAACTTTTTAATGTATCAAAAGCTTTTTGACAGTCATTATTCCAGAGAAAGGCAACATCTTTTCTGGTCAGTTTTGTAAGAGGAAAGGCTGTGACCTGATAATTTTAAATATATTGTCTATAATAGCCACACATACACAAAAAAATTTGGATTTCTCTTACAGAAGTTGGTGCTTTCACATTTTGAATGGCAGCAACTTTGTTTTGGTCTACACAAATTTGTAAGCCTGACACAACATGGCCAAGGACTTTCAAGGATTGAAAACCAAATTTACACTTATTTAAGGACAGGGTCATATTGATTTCATCCATTTTTTTGAAAACTCTATTTAAGTGAATTATATGTTCCTCAAAAGTTTTAGAAAAAATTATAATGTAATCAATATAAACCATAAGCCATCCTTCAATTATTTCTTGATGGAAAGTGTTATCCATGACTTTCTGGAAAACTGAAGGAGCATTTTTAGGGCCAAATGGCATCCTAACATACTTATATATTCCCATATAAGTAGCAATAAGCAAAAAATTTTGAGAATTTTTCTCAACTGGAACTTGATGATATCCTTTATTACCATCTAGACAACTAATAAATTTTGCACCTTGCAAGGTAGCATGTATTGAATTAATTATGGGTAAAGGATAAATATCATCAACAGTATAAGTGTTCAATGCTCTGTAATCACCACATAATCTAGACTTATCTTTTTCATAAGAAATCAAGACTGGGGAGATGACACAATATTTGGGGGTGACATCTACTTTCTCAATGATATTCATTTTTAATAATGTGGCAATATTATCTTCAATATCCTTTCTTTTTGTTGGAGAAGCAGAATATGGTTTTTTCTTAAGACTAGGAGGGACACACTCAAGTTATAGGATAAGGTAATTTTCATTTCTTCCTGAACAATTCCTAAGACATGAGAACCATGAGCAAAAGCAATAGGGAAAGAGGAAATTGAGGTAATAATAGAATCCTTTTGTTCACTAGTTAACTGATCACCAAAAGAAGCAGTATTTATTTCATTTAGTAAATCATCCATTTCAATTGTTGTTCTGCCTTTACACTAGATTAGTGAGTTACAAGACTTTAACAGATGCCCAGAAGGTTTTCTAGAGGAGGATATTTTGAATTTCCTTTTGCCATTCAATCCCAAGGTGAAGCAATTATTTTCTGGGTCCAATTTCACACCAAACATGGTTAAAATATCATTACCCATAATAAACCAATTGCTTAAATTATCATTTTGCATGACAAAAAATTCACAAATAGCTCTGAAAAAACCACCATTATATTTGAAGAATACAGAGTTTTTGTATTTGCCAATAGGAATTAAGGTAGAACCATACCCTCTCCATTTTTCAGAAGTTATAGGTAATAATTAACTCAAATAATCCTTATCTACTGAAGCTAAAGCTTTTTCAGAGACTACACTTCCTCCAGCACCAGAGTCAAGAACTACATCAACATTTTTACCATTAATGATAACAGGTGCTTTCAAGGGGGATATGGCTATAGAATTGTTAGTAATATCTTTAATTATTTCAGCATTTTCCACTGAAGATAAATCCAATACACATTCTTCAGATATATTATCTAAATAATGGACATCCTGTTCTAACATTATAACATCTTTAACAGAGTCATTGCCATAGGAGATATTACTTTCACAATCACTAGAAGAATTATTGACATAAATTTCAGCTTCATCAGTGTCTTCATTTTGTTCAACAAGATGAATTTTCATGTCAGAAATATGACCCTTTTGCCATGGTTTGTTACATTTATAACAAGTATTTGTTGCATATTTTTTAGGTGCAACTGGGGCAGAAGGTTTACCAGATTTTTCTGGGAGCTTTGTAGAAGGTTTTTTCTGATCATTATAAGATTTACCAAGGTAATTTTTTGGTTCATATCTATGGTTGAGTAGTACCTCAGTACAGATATTAATGAAAGAAGAATTTTCCCTTACATGCTCAGTTCTAGCCACAATCAAATCTCTAAGAGAATTTGGTAATTTATACAAGATTTTGTCTCTCCAAATATCATAATCCATCTTTGGATCAATTTCTCTTAGGATTTTTGTTACTTTCATAAGAAAAACAATGGGCTTTTCAACAGAGGAGGATACATATCTAGTATTCTCATACAGTCTTCACTGAGCTAACCTGAATTTTGAACCACCAAACTGATTCTCAATCAAGGATTTCCAATCATTTCATGTATAATGATTGTTATCTAAAAGGACAGATTCATACCACATCAAGGCTACATTGGAAAATAATGAAATTAGCTTAGAAACAATTTCCTCATCAGGTAGTTTATAAGATCTCTTTAAATTATCAATTCTTTGGATAAAGTGTTGCCAATCAGAAGAAGAATCACCATCAAAGGTAGGATATTGGTCCAACTTAGGCCAATTTTTCTGACTACTGGGATGGTTTATTTTTTGGTTTGAATTATTCATCATTAATAATTCCTGAAGTTTAGCCAGGTGTTCAGAAATTTTATTATTTACAGAAACATCTGGTGCATGACCATCACAAGATTTTTTTCTAGTAGCAAAAGATTTTACAGACTCATTGTCAGTTTTTTTAATGGTTGAAATATGAGGAAGAAAGGAGGAACTCTGCTCAGGTTCTTTTTCTTTATTTTTATGCAGCTTATGGACAGCATTCTCATTAATACAATTATTTATGGTAAAGGTTGAGAATATTTCCTGCAGGTCAGACACATAGTTTCTTATCCTTGGAATTTCAGACATCTGGTCATTTACTTTTGCAAGAGATAAAACATTTATGTCCTCAGAAACTGTGTATTTGCCACTTAGTGCATGGAAATCATTCTTTAGCTTTTTAAACTCATTTTGTAGAGATTTTATTTCACTTTTTAGTGAATAATTTTCTTCAATAAGGAGTTTCAATTCACTCAAGGTTTTATGTAGATTGATATTTTTATCTGAGATAGCTCTATGGTCACTCCTTATTTGTTTTTGTTGGCTAAGAACAATATTCAAGGTTTCTTTGATTTTAAAATAAGCTGTATCCTGTACAGAAGAAATTACTTTACATTACAAGTGCAAATTATTTAATCTATAATTCTCATGGATTAACACATCTCTCAAATGTTTTTCTTTCACAACATTAAAATCAAGGTTATCTATTAATATTTCTTCAGAAGTTTTCTCAATTAAGGTTTAGACTTTAGGGGAAACAGAATCACTCTTAATTGCAAGAGAAGGATTAATTAAAGAAGTAGAAGTCAAATGTAAAGGTTCATCAAAGGATAATTTGCTAATTACATAAATAGGGCTACTAGTTACAGGAAGCTGTCTTTTAACAGGTTTAAATGTTCTTTCACCATTCTCAATAATATTACCTGCAGAAGAAGACTTATTAGAAAACATTCCCAAGTGACTATCAACCAAATTACTTGCCATGGCAGAGGAGGAGACTTCCCCTGAGATTGAGTTTGGGATTGGGCTTGGGCCTACTTTCTCCTGCCTTGTTGGTAAGGATGAGGAGGAGGATGGAAATTGGGTGTTCTGGATGGGCCAGGCTGATGATGAGGAGGATGTTGCACATTCTGCTGGTAGTGACTCATTAGATAATCCCATTTCCATTGCTCTACTTCCATAGTACTTTGATTTTGTGTGAAGGAGCTGGGGGGCTGCAAAGGTTGAGCCTGAAACTGAGGCTAATTGGGAGGCAACTGAGGAGGGGCCTGGGCCTGATTTTGGTTCCTGAGTTCCTGAACTTGATCCCACAAGGTGTCTACTTTTGCCTTGTATTTCATGTTTTCTGTCTTCAATTCTTTGATATGACTGGACAGATTGCTGAGTTGCTGGGGCAGAGGAAGTTTTTTTTATCTGGAATCCTTTTGGAAGACCTTCTTGAGGTACTGGAGGCTTTACTTCCTTCTGTTGTGCTGGGGGAAGGGGGTTTGATTTGTATACTTCTCCTGTCATTTCCACATCCTGAATTATGTGAATTTTTCTTGTTAGCATAAGATTTTTTATGTTCAACTTTAGAAGAACTCACAGTGTCAGCATCATAATCAATTTCAATTTCATCCACTTGCATGTTATCCATACACTCAGCCAATTTGTTGGACATAATAGTGGGAAGATTAATTAATTTCTTAAAAAAAAATTAATAAAATTCAGTTAATAATTTGCTTAAAATATTCTAATAAAAATATTTTATTAATTAAATTATAAAAAAAAAATTTTTTTTAATATAAAGTAATATTTGTAAAAAATAATTAATAATATGGACCGCAAAGGAAAATTGGGAATAAACAATTAAGTTATTTTCAACCAATTAATTAAATTACCAAACTTAAATATGGCAATATATGGGACTAATTACAAAGTACTATTTAAGTCAACCAAAATTAAACAAAAATTAAGAATAATAAAAAAATTAATTTAATAATTCAATTTTTATTAATAATAATGTTAATTTCTTCTAGGACTAAGAGGAATTAAACACTCTATAATGGTCAACTAGGAAAAAATGTTATATATAATAAATGAACACTTACACTCAGTGACTCAGCACAAGGCCACAATCACTGTTATTGCAATAAAAAATCTAGAATTAGAGTTGATAGGAGCAAAGGTTGACTTAAAGTAGTGATCGTTAAATCACCCACAAAAATATATAACTTTTAAGATTATATAAACCTAAAATTTAGATCCCCGGTGTGGTCTTCCAACATTGGCAGGGGCCTTTTTTGTGTGATTTGGTGCTGTTTTTGCATGTCTTAATTGACATCTGTTAAGGAATTGGGTATTTATCTGGTTTTATTCCGTGGATATCAGGTCTGCGAGCATGTAGGTACTATCATTGTATAGCCCTGGTTTTTCTCTATATTTTATGTCTTGTAGACATTTTTCATATTCTGAGTTTTAAGGGGTCATTTCCTCATTTTTTATATATAAAAGATTTCTGTTTAATTTTGTTTTTTCTGTTTTACGGGCTAACCTTAAGTCTTAAGGTTAAGTGCTTAGTACCATTGGATAGAGCTAATTTTTCTCTATATTTTATGTCACAATGTTTTTATAGTGAAATTCCGTGTTTTAAAGGTTTTAGTAGTTGTTTCTAATTTTTCTAAGTAGATTAGTTGTTTTTATTGGTTTTCTGGCTTCAGGGAGGTTGGGCCGCTTCAGGCGGAATCTCCGACGTCGGGCCACCCGCCCGCCTCTGTTTTAGGAGGTTGGGGAGCGCTTCAGGAGGGTTTTTTATGCAATTTGGCGGGTACAGGCGCCAGATTGGTGGGTGCGCATGGGCTCTTAGTTAGTGGTCTGTGTGTAAATAGTGAATAAGACAGTTTGGGGCAACCTTAATCATCATACAACCATCCGGAGGTGATATCATTGTTCCTCACTCAGTTTTCATTGTTTTCTGGCCACAATTGGCTGTGTTTGTTTCAAGTGAGTTCTTCATTTAACTTAACTTTGACAACTGTTTCTCTGTTATAGTCTTGAAAGCTATAGCAAGTATTATTGCTGTCTCTGGTGTGGATTTTCAGCCTACATCAAGTATCTTTCCTGTCTCTGGTGTGGACATTGATCTACATTTCAGTTCTTTGGTCTGGTAGTCTATCTGGTGACTACTTTCTTGGCTCATCAAGCAGTCAAGTGTGTTAAAAAGGAGCTTTAGCAAAACAGGAACCAACTTACTTTAGCAAGTAAATCTCACTCTATTTTTCTAAAGGGACAGGGGATTTTCTCTCTGGTTTTTCTTTAACTCCCTTGGTCAAGGCCTATAGCTAGTACTATAGGATTGTCTACATTTCTGGCGCCCAACGTGGGGTTGAACATGTTAGTTCTTTGGAATCTCTGTTTTCTTTGGTTGGCTATTTTTGGTGTTTTTGACTGGAAGAATGGCTTCTGGTTCTGCTATTCCTGTGGTGACTGTCAGTGGGGGGGATGGTCCTCCTTCTGTGATGGTTAGGGAGTGTGTGAGGATTAAAACTTGGGATGGTACCAAGTTTAAGGGGGAGGATGTCAAGTGGTTTCTAAAGAAGTTTGAAACTGCTTCTGGAGTGGATGGTGCTTCATACCTGGACATGGTGAACCAGATAATCTTCTTCATTGGTGATAGGTCAGTGGAGAAGGAGATTGTGGCCATGTCTGGCTACAAGAAGAGGGATTGGAAATTTCTGTGTAGGGAGATGGTGGATAGATGGGGTGTCAGATTCACTATGGTGGATCTGAACAAGGTTGTCAGTGAATGGAAATCTTATGGTGGTGTTGGTAACTTGCATAGTTACAGGAAGTTTCTGCTACAGTTTGATACTGTTGTGGAATATTTGGTGGAAGTGGAGGAGCTGGCACATGAAAATGCTGCCAATGATGTTTTTTGGTCTGCCCTGGCTAGATATGTCAGGATGGATGTGTTGAAGGAGTTGTCAAGAAAGGAATTGATGAAGAATCTTTCTAATGGGGACCAGAAGTTGCCTGCCTTGGATAAGGTGAAGGAGGCTGTTGAAGTCCATTTGAAGTTATTGGCTGTGGACACCTATCATGAGGGGTGTGCCAAGTATGTCAGTAAAGTAAGTGAGGCTTTGGCTGAAGAGGAAGTTAGGGAGAAGGAGGAGGAGAAGAACTTGGTGCAGGTTCCCAAACAGGAGAGGGACCCAATGGTGGAGTAGTTGGCTAATCTTACAAAGCAGCTGCATATTTTTGTTCAGGAGGCTAAGAAAGTCAATAAGGCACCTTCTCAGCCTAGAGATTTTTATAGGAGGGCTGGTATGAGTGATTCTTGGGTCTGCTCTTATTGCAGCAGGAGGGGGCACAGGTCCAATGATTGTTTGGCATTAAACAGAGATATGTCTGAAGGAAAGGTGGAATTTGATGGCAGTGTTTTCAAGTTCCCTGATGGTTATTTTGTTAAGCCCAGTGAGGGGCAGGCTCCTTTTGATTTGGTCAGGAGGAGGGGGGGTCTCAATCAAAGGAGGCTAAGGTTTGAGGAGATTCCTGATCAAGGGAAGTCTTCTGGTAAGAAGAATGAGGATGGCAAGGGAAAGGGGAAGGAGGTCAATAAGTTCTCTTTTTCTACTTCCTTTGGTGGTTTGGAGTTGTATTCTTGTGGTGGACAGTCAAGTGGTGAATGCTTGGCTGGTGTTTATGATGTGGAAGCAGGAAAGGTGGGAAGGCCTAAGAGCAGTTCTCAAGCCCAACCAAAGCCAAATGCTTCAAAGGTTGAACCTAAGCTGAGTGCAGCTAGGAAGAGGTACAGCAAAGAGGAGCTGTACAAGATGCAGAAGGGTATGGCTGACATGGGCCCCCCTAGTTTTGGCGCATCGGACATGAATGGTGAGCCAATGCCAATGGAGGTAGATACTGACTCTGAGGAGGATGTCCCTTTGGCTTCATTGCCAAAGCCTGCTGGAGTTAGAGGTTCTGGTGAGGGATCTGGTTTGGTTCCTGTTGGTGGTACTGGTCCTCAAGAATCTTCTAGGACCAAGGTGGTGAAGCAAAGAGCTCACTTTTAGAGGCCAGTAGTGTCTGGTCAAGTTAATGTTATGGACTCTGTCCTGGAAAGGATGAATCAGGGTCAGGTTTCCCTATCTTATGAGGAATTGTATGCTATCAGTCCAGGGTTGGCTGATAGACAAAAAAATTTGTGGACCAGGAGAAGAGTTTCTTCTGGTGAAGTAGAATACATTTGTGATTCTGCCGAAAAGTTTGGTGAGGGGTTGGAAACTCATTTTTCTGCTCCTCTGGGATATGTAAATGTCACTCTGAATGGCAGGGAGGCAAGGGCATTGGTGGATTCAGGTTCTCAGATAAACCTGATTTCTTTGTTTGAGGCAACTCATATGGACCTCCCCATCAAAACTGGTATTGGTGGGAATTTGAGAGGGATTGGTGGCCATGTCACTGAATTGGTTGGAACTTCAGAGTTTGTGAAGTTAGATGTTGGCGGAGCCTCAGGGAAGGTTCATTTTTACATTGCTAAAGGTAATGTAAAAGCAGTTTTGGGTGGGCCATTCTTGATGGATTTTCAGGCAAGAATTGGTTATCAATTTGATTTGGGAATCAGTTTGGAGTTGACTGGTGAAGATTAAAGGAGACTTCACATGAGGTTGTCATCCCCTGGAGAGGATGGTTGGGGGACCAGGCCTGGTTTATCTTCAATGTACCAGTGCATGGACTGTTGCAGGAGAAGGAAGGAAGTGGGTGCTGCCTCTGGCTTTTTGGAGTGTGGCTCAGGCTCTATTGAGAGTCTGTCTTTTTTAGAGTAATGAGGGCTGATCACCCTAGTGCTACAACCTCTCCCCAAGATGAAGAAATCCTAGGTTGTATTAGGTCAGCTCCCTTGGAGATATACCAAGTGGATTTTCAACTTTCTCTTTTTAATGTTTCTCTTCTCTGCAAGTATTCATCAAGTCTTTTATCAAGTCTCTGTTCTCTCTCAAGATTTTTAATTTTTTTTAATTCAAGTTCAAGGAAGAAGATTGGTTATATATCTTTATTAAAAGATATGCGCAAAAGTTTTGAGGTAGTGAGATTGGGGTCTAAAAGTAAGTCCTCCCCATTGTGCACCGCTAGGGTTTCTTCTAAACCTTTCAAAAACATTACCTGGGCCACACCTGTGAGCATTGGGGAAAAGCCTGGTTATTTTTGTAGTTCAGAAGAAAACTCAAGAAAAGAAGATAAAAATTTCAAGATAATTCATGAAAATCAAGAAAAAAATCTGAAGATAATGAAGAAAGAAGATGCAAAATATTTTTGTGAAGATCGTCAAGATCTATTTTTGGGCCTCCAGAACGAGGTTAAACTGCAGAAACTTATGAAGAAAGAAGATCATCAAGATCAATCTTTGGGCCTCCAGCACGAGGTTAAACTGCAGAAAATTATGAAGAAAGAGGATCATTAAGATCAATCTTTGGGCCTCCTGCATAAGGATAAACTGCACAATTTTAGAAGATGTGATTCAGAAGATGAATCAAGATTTGAAGATTTAGAAGTTGGATGTGAGGATGAAGATGTGGAATTGTGGAAAAGTTTTGGAGTGGTGAGATTGGGGTGTAAAAGTAAGTCCTCCCAATTGTGCACCACTAGGGTTTCTTCTACATCTTTCAAAAACATTACCTTAGCCACACATGTGAGCAATCGGGAAACCCTTGGTTTTTGTTCCAGGTCTGGTGATGAAGAATTCCTGAAGATCCCTCAAGTTGAAAGTGGAGCGGCAAAGTATATGAAGGTAGCGCAGAAGATTAGGCCTGTCATTGAGCCTATGCCTGTGGGCTTGAATCCGCCCTTGAAGAGACCTCCTTTGTCACGAGATCCTTACTGTACTCCTTTGGTGAAGAATCCTCCAGAATTTGTAGAGAAGGCTAGGGTGACCTTGGAAAGGTCGAAAGTTGTTAATTTTGGTCCTGATGGGTGGTTGTCTGAAGAAGAAAAGAAGTTGTTATTGCATGTTATTGTGCTAAGGGAAAAAGTTGTGGCATTTGTTGAGGAGGAAAGGGGTGTATTGAAGCACTCTTATGGGGAAACTTACTTGATTCCTGTGGTTTGTCATGAACCTTGGCAAATCAAACCTATTCCGATTCCAGCAACTATAAGAGAGGATTTTGTGGAGATTTATAGGGAAAGAGTCAGCACTGGGTTATATGAACAATCAACTTCCAGCTACTCAATTCTGGTTTTCTGTGTAAAAAAGAAGAATGTAAAGTTGAGGGTAGTTCATGATCTTAGAGCATTGAATAGAGTCACTATCAAGGACGCTGGGATGCCACCAAGTGCAGAGGATTTTGCTGAAGATTTTGCTGGAAGGGTGTGTTATGGTTTGGGTGATATTATGGGTGGTTATGATGAGAGGGAACTACATACGGATTCAAGGCCTCTCACAACATTTTAGACTCCTTTGGTAAGATTTCAGCTCACTAGGTTGCCTCAAGGAGCAACTAATTCAGTGGCAGTTTATCAGGCACAGATGGGTTGAATTTTACAGGATGAGGTTCTTACTCATGCTAGTATTTTTATTGATGATGGTGGAATTAAATGACCATCCACTGATTATGGCAATGAGGTTTTAGCAAAGAACCCTGGCATAAGGAGGTTTGTGTGGGAATATTCAATAACTCTAGAGAGAGTGTTGTTTAGGATTGAAGAGGCTGGTTTGACCATTTCAGGGTCAAAATTCTGTGTTGTGCTCCTTCTTTGGAAATTCTGGGTCATGTGGTATGTAAAGAGGGAAGGATTATGGAGAAGAAGAAGATTAATAAAATTAAGTCATGCCCAAGGCCTAAAAATACTACTGAAGTCAGGGGATTTTTGGGTGTATGTGTATATGTCAGGATTTTTATTAAGGATTTTTCTTTGTTGGCTTCACCTTTAAGGAGGTTGACCAGAAAAGATGCAGATTGGGAATGGACTGAAGAGTGTGAAGAAGCTTTTCAGAAGTTAAAAAAGGTGGTTGGTGAAGATATTGTTCTTCACAAGTTGGATTATGGTGTTGGTACTGGAAAAATTTATCTGGCAGTGGACTCAAGTTATATTGCTGCTGGTGCTGTTTTGTCTCAGGAGGATAAGACTGGGAGGGTCAGGCCAGTAAGATATGATTCTGTGGTGTTTAATGAGGTGGAATAAAGGTATGCTCAACCTAAGTTGGAATTTTGTGGTGTAGCTAAAATTTTAAAGAAGCTGCAGACGGTTTTGTGGGGGCAGCATTTTGAGCTGCAGGTGGATGCAAAGTCTTTGTTTCAGATAATCAATACGCCTAGTCTTCAAAATGCTGCAATGACTAGGTGGGTGTCATTTATTCAACATTATTCTTTTGAACTGGTACACAAACCAGGCAAAACTTTTACTATGCCTGATATTTTATCAAGGAGGCCACCTACAGATGAAGATTCTGAGGCTGAAGATTTTGATGAAGATGCTCCAGTGGTTAGGGACAGCACAAAGGGTGCTGAAGATTTTTCTGACCTCCCCCAAGAGGCTAAACTGGCTGGATCTGATCTTTATTCTGGTGATCAGGATGTTTTTGTTGATGAAGATAGAGTTGTTGTTTGGGACAGCTCAAAATTGGAAAAGGGTGTTTTTGTTAGTGAACTGGATTCTCACAAGGTTCAGTGGAAAGAGAAGGACATGCCAAAAATTAAGGATTGGTGTCCTGGTTGGGCTGCCCAATTGGCTCATGTTCATACTGGTGATTTTGATGACAGAATTGTACCCTTGGATGTGGTGTTGTTGGATTTTGAAGATGAGACATGTGGTCAGTCTGGGTTTTATTTTATTTTGGTGGAATATCTTTTGACCTTGGAGAGGCCAGATAGTTGTGATGATGATACTTGGTTGGCAATCAAGAGGAAGAGTCCTGGATTTTATGTTTCAGGAAGGCGGTTGATGAGGAGGAGAAATCCAAATCCTCAAGTGGTGGTGACTCAGAAGAAGGGTCAAGAATTGGTTTTGAAGTCTTTGCATGAAGACCTTGGTCATAGAGGCTTTGGGGAGACTTATAGAAAAGTAGCAGACAGATTTTGGTGGCCAGGTATGAAGTTGGCTGTGCAGCGTTGGGTTCAATATTGTGAAGAATGTCAAAGACAAAGTCACTTGAAAGCTAAAGAGGTAGGCCGTGCTAGTGGCGAATCAACTGTTTTTGGAAGGGTCAGTCTGGATGCTGTCCATATTAAAGAGGGAAGGTATAAATACTTGATTGTTGCTGAGGATTATTTGTCTGATTGGGTTGAGGCAGTGGCTCTGTTTAATTTGACTGCCAAGAATTTGGCAGAGTTTTTGAAGAAGGAGTGAATTTATAGGTATGGGTTGATGAAGTTGGTCACTGTTGATGGCGGGCCAGAGTTTGGTGCCAAATTTAAAGAAGCTGTGGCTAGTGTTGGTTCTAGGGTTAGAGTGGCTACACCGTATTATCCTGAAGCTGAAGGCATGGTTGAAAGAGGCCATCAAGTTATCAAGAATGCTTTGGTGAAGATGTGTGGAGATAGTGCTGAAAATTGGAGGCATTATTTACCCTTGGTGTTATTTGCTAATAGGGTCACTGTGAAGAGGACAACTGGCTATTCTCCTTATGAATTAATGTTTGGTCAGAAAGCCGTTCTACCGGTGGACTTGGAAGCTGTCTCTTATCTTGGAATTGATTGGGAGGACGTGCACTCAACAGAATATTTGCTCTGTGCCAGGATGCAACAGTTGGAATGTAGAGAGGAATGTCAGGAGAAGGCATACTCTAGAATGATGAAGATTAGGAATCAATTAGTCAGGTACTGGGACAAGAAGCTGGCTCATAGACTCAGGAATCCCTTGAGACCTGGTTGTTTGGTTTTGGTTTATAATAGAAGTTTGGAGAGTCAGTGGGGGAAAATGTTTGCTGACAGATGGAATGGACCTTAAAGAGTCAGATCTCAGGCATATAGAGGTTATTATGTTTTGGAAGACTTGGATGGTGCAGTCTTGAAAAAGAGTGTGGCTGAAGACCAAGTGAAGAGGTTTTAACCCAGAGGCACTGGGCATGAAGAAGATTGACTCCACAATGAGGATAAACTATGGAATGTTCTTTTTTGTTTTGGAATTTTTGGTGTTGCAGAGCAACTTTTGTGTTGGAAACTTTTTGTTAGAAGGTACCCATGGGTGGGGCTTCTAGATTTGATCTTGGCAAGTGTAGGGGTGACTGATGGGCTGGCTGCTCTATCAACAGTTACCCCAGATTGTCTGTTTCGAACCCTTTCTCTTAATTTGGTTGAACCCTAGTATTGGTTTCTTTTCACAGGTTTTAGTCCTCTATGACTTTAAAATGGAATTTCCTCTGGTTTTCATGTGCTGGTCTCTTCACTCTTATTGGTTTTGGTTTTTTTGTGTTGGATGTTGTGTTTTTGTTAGAAGGTACCCAGGGGGGGATTCTAGATTTGATCTTGGCAAGTGTAGGGGTGACTGATGTGCTGGCTGCTCTATCAACAGTTACCCCAGATTGTCTGTTTCCAACCCTTTCTCTTAATTTGGTTGAATCCTAGTATTAGTTTCTTTTCACAGGTTTTAGTCCTCTATGACTTTAAACTGGAATTTCCTCTGGTTTTCATGTGCTGGTCTCTTAACTCTTATTGGTTTTGGTTTTTTTGTGTTGGATGTTGTGTTTTTGTTAGAAGGTACCCAAGGGGGACTTCTAGATTTTATTTTGGCAAGTGTGGGGGTAACTGATGAGCTGGCTGCTCTGTAGAACAGTTACCTCAGAATTTCTGTATCAAGTCTTTTGTTTTTCCTAGTTGAATTCTAGTTCTGTTGTTTATTATTCAGTTTTCAAGTCCACTATGACTTTAAACTGGTTTGGGACTAGCTTCTTTATCTTTGGTTCTTTCAGATTGGTGGTGGATCACTGGTGGTCTCCCATCATTTTTACTTATTGGAGGGAGCCCACCCAGTGATCATTTCTATGGACCAGACTTTCCCTTATTGGACCATCTATGGAGCTGGACTTTCTTTGATTTTGCAGTTATGTTTTTGATAGATAGCAGTTTTAGATTATTTTCTTTTTTCTCTTTTTCTTCTTTTAATTTTTTTATGGCGGTTGTTTAAAATTATAAAATCAAAAATATAGGGTGTTACCACATCAGGGTCACCTGGATGTGGGCAAGCATTGGTGGGGAAAGGCTCATCAATTGGCCGGGCAATGCTATTTTCTTTTTTTTATTTATTATTATTTATTTCATGTGTTTCTGTGTTTCATTATTTTTATTATCTTCAGAATTTCTAAATTTTTTTTGATTTTTGTTTTCTGTTAATCAATTAAAAGATTTAATTGTGTATCTACATCAAGGTGCACTTGGATGTGGGTGAGGTATCAGGGGATCAGCTCATCAATTGGCTGGGGGATACCATTTGTATTATTTTTTATATTTTATTTTATTTCATTTATGTTTTTTCATTTCATTTTATTTATTAATTTTTAATTTTAGTATATTAGTAGACATAAAAAAAAAATAATAATAATAATAAATTCTGAAATTATTTTTATAAATTATTTTATATTATTATTATGTTTCTAATCTTTTTGCAGGAGCTCATTGTCTGGATGATGAAGCTTCTGGAGGCTTTTCCGGATTGTGATGACGTTTTTGTTTTTTGTTGGGATTGTCGGAAGCACTGCGTTCTTTGAAGTGCATCCTGCTGGAAAGATTATAGCGATTGTAATGGTCAGGAATTGGATTAGAGGGAAGTTCAGAGGTGCAAGAAGAAGAGGCAGAAATGGAGTGCTGGAGGGTGTCCTTAATGATCCTAGACATTTTCCAGTGGTCGTCCAACAGGAGCTTTCTCAGGGATTTTTCAAAGTCATTCAAAGGTCCATGGAGGGCAAAGGCTTTTAGCATGTTGGAACACATGGTTCTTAGGTGTTTCTTCATGTCTCCATAATCCAGGGTCAAAGAAGTTTAAAGAGGTTGGCCAACTCCAATAATAGATTCAGTAGGAGGGGTGCCAACTAGACAAGAAGAATTGGATCAGTAATTATTTTTGTTGAAGAAATGGGATAAATAAATTTGGTACTTACAGATTGGAAGCTCATAAAATTTGTAAGCAGCTGGAATTTGGATCTCTGAAGATTTTGTAATGGTCATAGTGGGTGGATAAACTAGGGAAAGATATGGATTCTCATGGTCTTACTCTGAAAGATTTTGAGAAGATGAACTAGGAGGCTGATGTTCCTGGAGCCTAGTTGGAGCAGTGGGATTGTTGTTGTTGTTGTGGTTGTTATTTCTGTTGGATTCAGCTGGAGGAGGTGCTGGTGATGGAGTACCAGGGTTGTTAAAGGATGGAGCAGGAGAGGGGGATTTGGAAGCAGATTTATCTCTTCTGGATGGAGCTTTTGAAGAGATGGAACTGTCAGAAGAATAGTTGGCTGACAGAGGAGAGGTGTAGTTTCTTTGTCTTAGTTGGGGATGAAGTTGTTGCTTGAGTGCAGTGTGGGGTGTTCTGGTTTCTTCTTATGGCTCTCTGGCAGGTCTCCTAGAAGTTTGGAAAAATTTGAAGTTTTTGGACCTTGGAAGAGTTGGCTGCATTGCTCTGGGAGCAGTTGGAGGTGATTGTGTAGAGTTTTTTTTGTTGATTGATGGAATTTGGCTGTTTGCCGGTTGTTTTTAGAGATTCTGAGACGGATTTTCACTGTCCAGTGAGGCGGACGAGCCGCCCGACGTCGGCCGGGCCACCTGGACGTGGTCTAGAAGCCTGGGAGTTGATCTTGAAGCTTTTGGAGCTAATTTGGCGGAGATAAAAGCAGTTTCTTGGGAAGCTAAGGCTGGTCTTTTGGGAAGCGTTCTGGAAGCTGAGCTTCTGGATCTTCTGGAAGGTGCTGAAGATAAAGAGGAAGATGAAGGACCAAGCTCTAGGGATCTGGTAGGGGATATAGAGATGAATTTGTGAGAAGGTGAAGGAGGAGGAATAGGGTAGTTGGCATCTCTGTCACATCTTTTCTTTTTGGAATAGCAAGAATCACAAGCCCTGTTGTAGAATTTGGATTCATGAGTTGGAAGAGTGAATGTGAAAGGTCTGCACATGTGGATGCACTGTTTGCAGGCATAGTTCTTGGGAGCAGTGAAGCAAGGGAGAGTAGAAGGGTTAACATCAGGAGATCCAGCCATGATCTGTGGTGAGAAAAGATGACGGAAAGGGATAGGAGGAGATTTTTTTCAGTGATGGGTAGATGATGAAGTAAAGGTGGAAGTTCAGCAGGTTGGCTGTAGGGGTGGTCTGTATGAAATTGGCTGCTTCAATTTTATGCAAAATTCCGCCAGTCCATCAAGACTTTAAACTGAAATCTGGTTTCTGTTAGTCCTCCAAGACTTTAAACTGGCTGGTTTCAAGATTCTATCAAGACTAGTCCGTCAAGACTTTAAACTGAACACTGTGTTAGTCCCCCAAGACTTTAAACTGAGGGTTGTAAGTCCCCCAAGACTATAAACTGAGGAAGGAGTTTTTGTTGTTGGAGTTGGTTTTGAAAGATTGGTGGAGGGTATCCACAGCGGGAGCCTCCAAATTTAGCAAAGGCAAGTTTGGGGGTAATTGATGAGATGGCAGCTCTATTTACAATTACCCCAGAATGTTAGTTTTTTCTCTGTGTCTTAATGTGGTTGATCTCTGGTTCTGGGTTTATGATTTAAGTTTTTGAGTCCCCCAAGACTTTAAACTGAGGGTTTTTGAGTCCCCCAAGACTATAAAATGAGGATGGTCCCCCAAGACTTAAAACTGAGGGCTGTTTTGTGGTTACATTCTATAGAGGGTGTGGTCAATTTTTCTTTCTGAATCAAACTCAAGTACTAGTGGAATTACAGAGGGAATCAAGAGATGAAATGAAGTGTTCAGAATTAGCCTTGAGCTGGTGAATGAGGTTTCTTCTGTTCTCAATGTCCTGTGGATCTCTAGCAGGAGTGGATTGGAAGTAGTGAAGCAGATGTTGTTTCTGTTGAGATGTGTGTTGTTGGAACTTGGCCTTGATAGTGGGAAAGTGGTTTTGTGTTGGTGGTGCAATGGATCCTGCATTGTTATCATCACTATCAGAAGATGGAGGAACTGAGAAGTCATCAGTTTTAAAGTTGAAGGAAGAAATGAAAGTTCTTTACCATCAGATGGACCAGGGATGGTGGAACTAGTTGTTTTATGGGTTGTGGCACTCTTCTGGGAAGGGTGAAGCTTTTTGATTAATCTGGGTATCAGGATGGATGGCCTAGATCTTTTGGTGCTGGCAGAACATGGACCAGGTTTAGGTGGAGGTGAATCTGTTGCAGAAGATAGTGGACCAGGTCTGTGGCAGGTCTTCTTTCTAGATTGGCAGACATCACAGGACATTCTGTATGGATGGACAGGTGGTGTCATGGTGCAGATTAAATTATTGTCAATGCAGTACTGGCAAGGACCCATTTCAGAGGCAGAATTGTGAGGAAGGTTGAACATGGTGGTTGGATGAAGAAAGAATGTGGACATTCTTAATTGGAGGGAGGTTTTGGTCTTCCAACATTGGCAGGGGCCTTTGTTGTGTGATTTGTGCTGTTTGTGCATGTCTTAATTGACATCTGTTAAGGAATTAGGTATTTATCTGTTTTTACTCCGTGGATATCAGGTCTGCGGGCATGTAGATACTATCATTGGATAGCCCTGGTTTTTCTCTATTTTTTATGTCATGGAGACATTTTTCATATTCTGAGTTTTAAGGGGTCATTTCCTCATTTTTTATATATAAAAGATTGCTGTTTAATTTTGCTTTTCGTGTTTTACGGGATAACCTTAAGTCTTAGGGTTAAGTGCTTAGTACCATTGGATAGAGCTAATTTTTCTCTATATTTTATGTCACAATGTTGTTATAGTAAAATTCCGTGTTTTAAAGGTTTTAGTAGTTGTAGCTAATTTTTCTAAGTAGATTAGTTGTTTTTATTGGTTTTCTGGCTTCAGGGAGGTTGGGCCGCTTCAGGCGGCACCTCCAATGCCGGGTGGCCTGCCCGCCTCTGTTTTAGGAGGTTGGGGAGCGCTTCAGGAGGGTTTTTTATGCAATTTGGCGGGTACAGGCGCCAGATTGGTGGGTGCGCATGGGCTCTGTCAGCCAGGCTATTCCAGAGGTCTAGTAAATGATATGTTAACTTATAAGACCTGAAAGAGGGTGTAAGAATTGTATTTAATGTATATAAATTAATATTTTATTGCATAATAAAATTATATAAGTATCTTATTACATATAAGTGTTATATTAATTTTATTGTTTATATAAATTTTTATACATTTAAATTAAAAATGATATATTTTATATTCTACAAATAATGGCACATTTTTATGTATTTAATAATTATAAATTTATATTTAATTAATTAAAAACATATATTATAATTATAAGTGTAAAATTGACTTATAATATAATTAAATTAATTATTTAAATTTATATATTAAATAACACCTTTCATATAATATTAAAAAATAATTAATGACACTTCTTTTGACCCTTAAGTGTGTCAGGAAAAATAATTAATTAATTTATACTAAATTGATATTAATTACATATTTTGTTGCATAACAATATTCTTTGTTTCACTTAAAAATCCTTAAATCAGACTGTACAATCTGTTTTGAATTATTTTTCTCATAGTCCCTATGTCCCAGGCTTGTTTAGTTATTTACTATTTTTACTTACTGATTTGGGAATTAATTGTGGGAAAATTGAATTCTTAATTGGGATTTTTAATTATTTGTTTCATATTTTTCTCTACATTGTTATGTTTCACTTATTCTTTTATATTCTTGTTTCATTCAATTATAATTCTTGTATTTACAAATATAGTAGCGCTTCAGAGGACCCATTGCCTATAAAAAGGTCTTGGATAATTCCCTGTAGATCATGACTTACTATACACTCAACAATTTAAATATAATTTTATTATGTTTATTATTATTTTTTATTAGTATTACAATCTAATTAAAAACTCTATATAACAATTAAAAAGGTTGCCTTAAGTCTGATAGTAATTAAAGTGTTTGCTGCGCAGAACCCTTACTTGACATAATATTAATATTAATAAAACCAATTTTGTGTCATCTCTCAACTCAATCGTTGTTGCCTCATTTTAAATAAATTATTTTCTTTATTACTTTTCTTTTTGTACATACCTTTAGTACATATTCCCCTTTCCTCTTCTTTTTTGTCTCCCTTTTCTTCCCCTCTTCTAGACAACTGACCGACAACTGAGGGCCTTTCAAAATGACGACAACGATCGAGCCTGGTGAAGAACGACAAACGCACAGACCACCTAGCAAAAAAGAAACTTATGCTGCGACCATGTTTTGAACTTGGGTTCGATTTCTTAGGTTTATATTATTTTGAAGTGATTTTTTGATCACTATAGTAAGTTCTCCTTTGCACCTCTCACTCATATTACTATATTTTTACTGCAATAACAGTGATTGTGGCTTAACTGCTGATTCACTGAGTGTAAGTGTTCAATTATAAATTTTTTTTTCCTAGTTGACCATTATAGAGTGTTAAATCCTCTTAGTCCTAGAAGAATTGACATTATTATTAATACAAATTGAATTATTAAATTAATTTTTTTTATTATTAATTATTGTTAATTTTGGTTGACTTAAAAGTACTTTGTGCTTAGTCTCAAATATATTACCACATTTAATATTGGTAATTAATTGGTTGAATTAACTTGATTTTTTATTCCCAATTTAACATTGCAATCCATTTTATTAATTAATTTTTTATAATTATTACTTTATTTTAAAAAAGTTTTTTATAATTTAATTAATACAAATTTTTTTTATTTTTAGAGCAATTATTAACTAACTTTTATTATTTTTTTAAAAAAAAGTTAATAAATCTTCCCAATATTATGTCCAACAATTTGGCTGAAAAAATGGATAACATGCAAGTGGATGAAATTGAAATTGACTATGATGCTGATACTGTGAGTTCTTCTAAAGTTGGACATAAAAAATCTTATGCTAATACAAAAAATTCACATAATTCAGGATGTGGAAATGACAGGAGATGTAAACAAACCAAACCCCCTTCCCCCAGCACAACAGAAGGAAGTAAAGCCTCTAGTACCTCAAGAAGGTCTTCCAAAAGGATTCAAAATAAAAAAGCTTCCTCTGCCACAACAAATCAGCAACCTGTCCAGTCATATAAAAGAGTTGAAGACAGAAATTATGAGGTACAAAGCAAAAGTAGACACCTTGTGGGATCAGGTTCAAGAACTCAGGAACCAGAATCAGGCCCAGGCCCCTCCTCAGTTGCCTCCCAATCAGCCTCAGTTTCAGGCTCAACCTTCACAGCCACCCAGCTCAACCATCCAAAATCCAAATACTATGGAAGTAGAGCAATGGAAATGGGATTATCTAATGAGTCACTGCCAACAGAATGTGCAAAACCCTCCTCATCATCAGCCTGGCCCATCCAGAACACCCAATTTCCATCCACCTCCTCATCCCTACAAACAAGGCAGGAGAAAGAAGGCCCAAGAACAATCCCAAACCCAGTCTCAGGGGAAGTTTCCTCCTCTGCCATTGTAAGTAATTTGGTTGATAGTCACTTGGGTATGTTTTCTAATAAAACTTCTTCTGCAGGTAATATTATTGAACATGGTGAAAGAACAGTTAAACCTGTTAAAAGACAGCTTCCTGTAACTAGTAGCCCTATTGATGAAATTAGCAAATTGTCATTTGATGAACCTTTACATTTAAATTCTGCTTCTTTAATTAATCCTTCTCTTGCAATTAAAAATGATTCTGTTCCCCCTGAAATCTATACCTTAATTGAAAGAAGTTCTGAGGAAATATTGAAAGATACCCTTGATTTTAATGTTGTGAAAGACAAACATTTGAGAGATGTGTTAATCCATGAAAATGATAGATTAAAAAATTTACACTTGCAATGTAAAGTGAGTTCTTCTATACAAGATACAGCTTATTTAAAAATCAAAGAAACCTTGAATATTATTCTTAGTCAACAAAAACAAATAAGAAGTGACCATAGAGCTATCTCAGATAGAAATATCAGTCTACATAAGACCTTGAGTGAATTGAAACCCCTTATTGAAGAAAATTATTCATTATAAAATGAAATAAAATCTCTGCAAAATGAGTTTAAAAAGCTAAGAAATGATTTCCATGCACTAAGTGCCAAACACTCAGTTTATGAGGACAGAAATGTTCTATCTCTTGCAAAACTAAATGACCAGATGTCTGAAATTCCAAGAATAAGAAACTATGTGTCTGACCTGCAGGAAAAATTGTCAACCTTAACCATCAATAATGAATTGAATGAGAATGCTGTTAATAAGCAGCATAAAAATAAAGAAAAAGAACCTGAGCAGAGTTCCTCCTTTCTTCCTCATATATCCACCATTAAACAAACTGACAATGAGTCTGTAAAATCTTTTGCTACTAGCAGAAAGTCTTGTGATGGTCATGCACCAGCTGTTTCTGTAAATAATGAAATTTCTGAACACCTGGCTAAACTTCAGGAATTATTAATGATGAATAATTCAAACCAAAAAGTGGACCATCCCAGTAGTCAGAAAAATTGGCCTAAGTTAGACCAATATCCTACCTTTGATGGTGATTCTTCCTCTTATTGGAAACACTTTATCCAAAGAATTGATAATTTAAAGAGATCTTATAAACTACCTGATGAGGAAATTGTTTCTAAGCTAATTTCTTTATTTTCCAATGTAGCCTTGATGTGGTATGAATCTGTTCTTTTAGATAACAATCATTATACATGAAATGATTGGAAATCCTTGATTGAGAATCAGTTTGGTGGTTCAAAACTCAGGTTAGATCAGCTAAGACTGTATGAGAATACTAGATATATATCCTCCTCTGTTGAAAAGCCCATTGTTTTTCTGATGAAAATAACAAAAATCCTTAGAGCAATTGATCCAAAGATGGATTATGATATTTGGAGAGATAAAATCTTGTATAAATTACCAAATTCTCTTAGGGATTTGATTGTGGCTAGAACTGAGTATGTAAGGGAAAATTCTTCTTTCATTAATATCTGTAATGAGTTACTTCTCAACCATAGATATGAACCAAAGAATTACCTTGGTAAATCTTATAATGATCAGAATAAACCTTCTACAAAGCTCCCAGAAAAATCTGGTAAACCCTCTGCCCCAGTTGCACCTAAAAAATATGCAACAAATACTTGTTATAAATGTAACAAACCGTGGTAGAAGGGTCATTTTTGTGACAGGAAAATTCATCTTGTTGAGAAAAATGAAGACACTGATGAAGTTGAACTTGATGTCAACAATTCTTATAGTGACTTTGAAAGTAATATCTCCTATGACAATGATTCTGTTAAAGATGTTTTAATGTTGGAACAAGATGTCCATTATTTAAATAATATATCTGAAGAATGTGTATTGGATTTATCTTCAGTAGACAATTCTGAGATAATTAAAGATATTACTGACAATTCTATAACTATATCCCCTTTGAAGGCACCTGTTATCATTAATGGAGAAAAAGTTGATGTAGTTCTTGATTCTGGTGCTGGAGGAAGTGTAGTTTCTGAAAAAGCTTTGGCTTCAGTGGATAAGGAATATTTGAGTAAATTATTACCTATAACTTCTGAAAATTGGAGAGGGTATGGTTCTACCTTATTTCCTATTGGCAAATACAAAACCTCTGTATTCTTCAAATATAATGGTGGTTTTGTCAGAGCTATTTGTTAGTTTGTTGTCATGAAAAATGATAATTTGAGCAATTGGTTTATTATGGGAAATGATATTTTAACCATGTTTGGTGTGAAATTGGACCCAGAAAATACTTGCTTCACCTTGGGATTGAATGGCAAAAGGAAATTCAAAATATCCTCCTCTAGAACTTCTGGGAATTTGTTGAAATCTTGTAACTCACTGATCCAGTGTAAAGGTATAACAACAACTGAAATGGATGATTTATTAAATCAAATAAATACTGCTTCATTTGGTGATCAGTTGACTAGTGAACAAAAAGATTCTATTGTTGCCTCTATTACCTCTTTCCCTATGGCTTTTTCTCATGGTTCTCATGTCTTGGGAATTGTTCAGGAAGAGATGAAAATTACCTTATCCTGTAACTTGAGTGATATTCCTCCTAGTCTTAAGAAAAAACCATATCCTGCTTCTCCAACAAATAGAAAGGATATTGAAGATAATATTGAAACATTATTAAAAATGTATATCATTGAGAAAGTGGATGTCACCCTCAAATATTGTGTCATCTCCCCAGTCTTGATTTCTTATTAAAAAGATAAAGCTAGATTATGTGGAGATTACAGAGCTTTAAACACTTATACTGTTGATGATATTTATCCTTTACCCAGAATTAATTCAATACATGCTACCTTGCAAGGTGCAAAATTTATTAGTTGTCTGAATGGTAATAAAGGTTATCATCAAGTTCCAGTTGAGAAAAATTCTCAAACTTTTTTGCTTATTGCTACTCATATGGGAATATATAAGTATGTTAGGATGCCATTTGGCCCTAAAAATGCTCCTTCAGTTTTCCAGAAAGTCATGGGTAACACTTTCAATCAAGAAATAATTGAAGGATGGCTCATGGTTTATATTGATTACATTATAATTTTTTCTAAAACTTTTGAGGAACATATAATTCACTTAAATAGAGATTTCCAATAGATGGATGAAATCAATATGACCTTATCCTTAAAAAAGTGTAAATTTGGTTTTTAATCTTTGAAAGTCCTTGGCCATGTTGTGTCAGGCTTACAAATTTGTGAAGACCACAACAAAGTTGCTGCCATCCAAAATGTGAAAGCACAAACTTCTGTAAGAGAAATCCAAAGTTTTTTGGGGATGTGTGGCTATTATAGACAATATTTTAAGAATTATCAGGTCATAGCCTTACCTCTTACAAAACTGACCAGAAAAGATATTGCCTTTCTCTGGAATAATGACTGTCAAAAAGCTTTTAATACATTAAAAAGTTGCTTAATGACAGCCCCTATATTGGCTCTTCCAGATTTTAACAAGCCATTTGTCCTATATACAGATGCTAGCTTTATTGATCTGGGTGCTGCCCTTTACCAGAAACAAATTATTAATGATAAATCCTCAGAGGTTGTAATTTGTTATATTTCAAGAACCTTAAGAAATAGTGAATTGAAATATGGTGCCACTCAATTGGAGTGCTTAGCAGTTGTTTGGGCTCTTGAGAAGCTTCATTACTATTTGGATGACCAAAAATTTGAGTTGGTTACTGACTGTAGTGCTGTGAAGTCCTTCTTAAACCTGAAGACACCTGACAGACATATGTTCAGGTGGCAACTTGCTGTTCAAGAATACAGAGGACGGATGACAATTATCCATAGAGCTGGAAATTTTCACTCCAATGTTGATATGCTCTCCAGATTGCCACTGCCAAATAATGACTCAAATCCTGCTTATGTACCTGAAGATGATACTGTTCATATCCATGGTATATTTATAGTTGATATGGAAAAGGAGTTATTACAATTAATACTGGATTCATATGATAAGGATTCTGATTTAAATAAATTGGTTACTATCTTAAATGATCCTAAGAATGCTTCAATTCAAGCATTAATATAAACTCTTCCTGCAAAGTATCAAAATGCTTTGAATAAAGAAAGTTTTCTATTGAAGATGGTTATATATATTATAGAAGAAAGCTTACTAATGTAATTGTAATTCCTCCTTCTATGAAAGAAACTATCCTCAAACTTTGTCATGATGACATATTAGCTGGTCATTTTGATCTTGAAAAAACATTGATTAGAATCAAAAACACTGCATGGTGGGCTAATATGTCTGAAGACACAAAATTATATGTTGAATCTTGTGATTCCTGCCAAAAATCTAAAATGTTAACAGGTAAGAGAGCAGGGTTATTACAACATATTGAAGCACTTAATGCTCCCTGGCAAATAATTAATATGGATTTTGTCACTGGTCTTCCTGTTGCAGGTAAAGACAGCTTTAACTCTTGTTGGGTAATAGTAAATAGATTCACAAAAATGTGCAAATTTATTCCAACCCACAAAGATTTATCCACCAAAGAATTAGCTTTCTTATGGTGGTCTTACATGTTTAATATTATTGGTTTCAAAAGCCATTATCTCTGATAGGGATCCAAAATTCACTTCTGAGTTTTGGACCTCTTTGATGGATATTTGTGGCTGTGAGTTAAAATTGTCTACAGCTCACCATCCTCAGACTGATGGTCTAGCTGAGAGAATGATTCAAACTCTGGAAGATATGATTAGAAGGTATTGTGCCTTTGGTTTAGAATATAAAGACAATGACAGATTTACTCATGATTGGGTCACTCTATTGCCTGGTCTTGAATTTTGCATATAATAGCACTGTTCATTCTGTCACTGAGAAAAAGCCTATTGAGCTTTGGTTAGGTTATGTCCCAAACACTCCTGCTCAGATTCTCAATAATAAATTACTTAAGTTGGAACTACACCCTGGTGTAAAATCTTTCATGCAAATGCAACAGCTATGCAGAAAACATGCTCAGAGCTGTATTGATAAAGCATTTGAATATGAAAAGAAAAGATGGGATAAATCCCATAAAGAATACACATTTAACAAGGGTGATGAAGTGTTGATCTCTACTGTCCATTTCAATTTAAAAGGTTACCACAAATTAAAAGATCCTTTTGTAGGACCATTTGTTGTTAAAAGAATGGTTGGTAATAATGCAGTAGAAGTTGTATTGTATTCTCCATATGATAGGAAACATCCTGTTTTTCCCATTTCTTTGCTTAAGCCTTATACTTCCAACAGTGACTTATTTCCCAATAGAAGGGGAAGACCTAAGAAAAACCCTCAGGAAGTCACAGAAACAGCAGAAATTGATAAAATTCTCAATGATAGAATTATCACCTCTGAGAGAGGTACTGAATATTTATTGAGATATAAGAACAAATCATCTGAACATGATGCATGGATACCTGGCAAGGAGATTTCAAATCTGCCTACTCTGTTGAAAAAGTACAAGAAGAAAAAATCTTAGCATTTTTTTTATTGTTTTTTTTAGAGTGAGGGAGTGTCAGCCAGGCTATTCCAGGAGTCCAGTAAATGATATGTTAACTTATAAGACCTGAAAGAGGGCTTAAGAATTGTATTTAATGTATATAAATTAATATTTTATTGCATAATAAAATTATATAAGTATCTTATTACATATAAGTGTTATATTAATTTTATTGTTTGTATAAATTTTTATACATTTAAATTAAACATGATATATTTTATATTCTACAAATAATGGCGCATTTTTATGTATTTAATAACTATAAATTTATATTTAATTAATTAAAAACATATATTATAATTATAAGTGTAAAATTGACTTGTAATATAATTAAATTAATTATTTAAATTTATATATTAAATAACACCTTTCATATAATATTAAAAAATAATTAATGACGCTTCTTTTGACCCTTAAGTGTGTCAGGAAAAATAATTAATTAATTTATACTAAATTGATATTAATTACATATTTTTTTGCATAACAATATTCTTTGTTTCACTTAAAAATCCTTAAATCAGACTGTACAATCTGTTTTGAATTATTTTTCTCATAGTCCCTATGTCCCAGGCTTGTTTAGTTATTTACTATTTTTACTTACTGATTTGGGAATTTATTGTGGGAAAATTGAACTCTTAATCGGGATTTTTAATTATTTGTTTCATATTTTTCTCTACATTGTTATGTTTCACTTATTCTTTTATATTCTTGTTTCATTCTATTATAATTCTTGTATTTACAAATATAGTAGCGCTTCAGAGGACCCATTGCCTATAAAAAGGTCTTGGATAATCCCCTGTAGATCATCACTTACTATACACTCAACAATTTAAATATAATTTTATTACGTTTATTATTATTTTTTATTAGTATTACAATCTAATTAAAAATTCTATATAACAATTAAAAAGGTTGCCCTAAGTCTGATAGTAATTAAAGTGTTTGCCGCGCAGAACCCTTACTTGAAATAATATTAATATTAATAAAACCAATTTTGTGTCATCTCTCAACTCAATCATCGTTGCCTCATTTTAAATAAATTATTTTCTTTTTTACTTTTATTTTTGTACATACCTTTAGTGCCTATTCCCCTTTCCTCTTCTTTTTTGTCTCCCTTTTCTTCCCCTCTTCTAGACAACTAACCGACAGGCTCTTAGTTAGTGGTCTGTGTTTGCATAGTTAATAAGACAGTTTGTGGCAACCTTAATCATCATAAAACCATCCGGAGGTGATATCATTGTTCCTCACTCAGTTTTCACTGTTTTCTGGCCACAATTGGCTGTGTTTGTTGCAAGTGAGTTCTCCATTTAACTTAACTTTGACAACTGTTTCTCTGTTATAGTCTTGCAAGCTATAGCAAGTATTATTGCTGTCTCTGGTGTGGACATTGTTCTACATTTCATTTCTTTGGTCTGGTATTCTATCTTGGGACTACTTTCTTGGCTTATCAAGCGGTCAAGTGTGTTAAAAAGGAGCTTTAGCAAAACAGGAACCAACTTACTTTAGCAAGTAAATCTCACTCTATTTTTCTAAAAGGACAGGGGATTTTCTCTCTGGTTTTTCTCCAACTCCCTTGGTCAAGGCCTATAGCTAGTACTATAGGATTGTTTACCCCGGTTCGATTCAAGTTCGCGGAAAAAGTTCTACTTTTCGCGCAATGTGGTCCGTGCATTATAACGTTCATCCAAAAAGTTGTAAAAGTTGATCGTCGATTAATTGGAAGGGTCCCCAATTGTCGGCTGGTCGTCTAGAAGAAGGTGAAAAAAAAGAAGGTAGAAGGGGAAATAAAAAGGAAATGAAATAAAGAAGTATATAATTTTAATAATAAAAAGGACGAGGATCAATGTGGTTAATAAAGTAAGTACTTTTTAATCTCTCTGTTCAATTATCAACTAATAATACTAAAATATTCTTATCACAACCTTTAATATTTTATTTTATTACTTAAATAGGCAGACGCACAGTTTATATAGTTGTAAATAAAATGAATTTTATAGTGTAATTAAAAATTATGTTGAGTAGTAAGTGATGAGCAAAAATGAAATAACACAAGGCCTTTTATAGGCAAAGGGACCAATGAGGCGCTACCACTGAGTATATACAAAACAATAATAGGATGAAAAAAAGAGATAAAAGAAAATAATTGAAACATAACAATGGAGAGAAAAAGATGAAACAAGTAATTAAAATCCTAATTAAGAAAACAATTTTCACGCAACCATTTCTCAAATCATTTAAGTAATATAGTGAGTAATTAAACAATCTCTGAGACATTAGAACCATGTGAAAAAGTAAGCAAATCAATTATAACAATATTTTTTATAGATTTTTTTTAAGTGAAGCAAATGGAATGTTTTGACGCAACAAAATATTGTAATCAATTTTTGTGTTAGTCTGTAGAAAATTAATAAATTCTTTTGACTATGTAATAACTAGTTGAAACAAGGAATTAATTTTTCTACTGAACCAAATTTAGAGTTTTAAATTTATTATAATTATTAAAATACATTTAATATTCATCACATATAAGGGTCAAAAAAACAACGTCAATAATTATGGATAATTTTGAATATGAAAAGGGTTCAATTATATATTTAATTTTAAAAATTAATTTAATAACAATTTAAGATAATTTAATAAGATATAATTATATTATCAACATTTAATTTATTAATTATTCATTAAATACACATAACACCTCTTTATATGTAATATAATAATTATTTTAATGTATACTTAATTTATATGATAATAAAATTAGTATAAAATTTATTTTAATTATAAAATAATATTTTAATATAATTTATTATGTAATATAAATTTAATATATATACATAAGCTGCAATTATTATGTCATTTATTAACTCCAATAAAACTGTATGTTTATTACTTGGCTCCCTGGAAAGCATGGCTGACAATTTTTCTCAACAGGTACCTGGTGATATCCTTTATAACCAACCAAACAGCTGATATATTTAGCACCCTATAAGGTATCATGTATAGAGCTAATTCTAGGTAAAGGATAGATATCATCAACAGTATAAGTATTTAGTGCTCTATAATCACCACATAACCTGGCTTTATCTTTCTCATAAGAAATTAGGACAGGTGAGATAACACAATATTTAGGTGTTTCAACTACCTTTTCAATAATATTCATTTTTAAAAGGGCAGAGATATTGTCTTCAATATCTTTTCTCTTTGCGGGAGAAGCAGGATAAGGCTTCTTCTTTAAACTAGGTGTTATATCAGTTAATGGACAAGACAATGAGAGTTTCATTTCTTCTTCAACTAATCCCAGTTCATGTGACCTATGAGCAAAGGCCATAGGAAAAGACTTTATCAAGTTAATGATGGAATCTTTATCCTCACCAGAAAGCTGTTCTCCAAAAGAGGCATTGTCAATTTCAGACATAAGGGCATGCATTTCATTTGTAGATCTTCCTTTATATTAAGCCACAGAGTTACATGTGTTCAATTCTGGTTTTAATAATTTTTTGGGGGAGGAAAACTTAAATTTTCTCTTCCCATTTATCCCCATTGGGAAGCATTGGTTTGATGGATATAATTTTATGCCATATTTGGCTAAAATGTAATTCAATATGATAAACCAACTGCTTAAATTATCATTTTTCATGACAACAAAATCATAAATAGCTCTTACAAAACCATGGTTATATTTAAAAAATACTATGGCCTTGTATTTACCGATGGGGGACAAGACAGAGCCATAACCTCTCCAATTTTCAGAAGTGATAGGCATCAGTTTTGATTTATAGTCTTTATCAACTGAAGCAAGTTATTTTTCAGATAGTACACTTCCTCCAGCTCCAGAATCCAGAAAAACTTCCATGCTGGTTCCGTTGATCAAGACTGGTGCTTTGAGAGGGGCAATTACAATTGAGCTATCCTCAATTTTCCTTATGATCTCAGCATCCTCAACTGTAGATAAATCATTATTATCAATATCAATAGTATTTAAATAATTAATATCTTCTTGCAGAATCAAGATTTCTTGTTGAGATTCATATGAAATATTGCTGGCACAATCACTTGAAGTATCATCCAGTTCTATTGTGTCATCAAACTTCTCCTCAGTTTGTTCAACAAGATTTATCCTCTTTTCACAAACATGGCCTTTCTGCCAAGGCTTTTTGCACTTGAAGTAAGTGTTTGTTGCATACTTTTTTGGTGCAACAGGGGCAGAAGGTTTACCAACCTTTTCCAGAGGTTTCTGTTGGTAAGTGGAGGATTTCTCCAAAGGGGTCCTAGGAATTAATCTTCTGCCATCATACTCGTTTTTTAGAAGGATCTCATTGCAAGTATTAATGAAAGAAGAGGGCTCTCTGGAGAACTTAGTCCTAGCCAATATCAAGTCTCTCAAAGACATTGGTAATTAAGAAAGGATCCTGTCATTCCATAAGTCAAACTCCATATTTGGGACCATTTCCCTCAAGATTTTTACAAATTTAATTAAGAAATCAATAGTTTTATCAGTTGAAGAGCTATATCTAGTTTCCTCATACTGCCTTTGTTGAGCCATCCTAAACTTGGAGCCACCAAATTGTGCTTTAATCAATTTCTTCCAATTTTCCCATGAGTAGTCATTCCTATTCAGGAGAACAGATTCATACCAAATTAGGGCTACATTGGTAAACAAAGAAATTAATTTAGACATAATTTATTCATCTGGGAGTTTGTAAGAATTTTTTGAGTTATCAATTCTGCAAATGAATTTCTGCCAATCAGAAGAAGAATCACCATCAAATTTTGGATACTGGTCAACTTTTGGCCAATTCTTTTTATTTGAAGGAGTCTCCTTAGTGTTAGTTTGTTTCTGTGTAAGAAGCAACTGTAACTTCTCCAATTTTTCAGTAATCTCTTTCTTTAATCCTTCTGTTGAACATCCTGGTGCATCATTAATTTTTGATAGAAACTCAGTGGTATCAACAGGCATTTCTGAATCTAATTTTACTTTAGATGAACTAGAAACAGGTAAACTTGGAGCATCCTGTACCCTATGTTCCTTCAAGGAAGTTTCAGAATATTTTTTATCATTAAACAATGAATTCAATTTTTCTTCAATGGTTGTTAGTCTGGTTTTCACTTTTGGAAAAATAGATAAACTCTCATTGATTGTTGAAAAAGATAACTGGGCTTTATTTTGAAAAGATAAATAATGATCACTTAATCTTTTCAGGTTCATCTTATCTACCTCTAGCTCTAGGCAACAGGTAGATAAAGTATCTTTCAGTTTAGACAAATCATTTTTGATATTTTGCCATAAAGCAACTTTCTTTTCATGGGTTTCTTTGTAATGAAACAAATCATCAGAAACTCTCTGTAACTCACTCCTTAATGCTTGATAAACCTGTTCAGTTAACAAACTATTATATTTCTGAGTCAGTTGCATGTTGTTTATTGTATGATTTTGTTTAGCAATAATATCCCTCAAATATTCATCATTAATGTTGGCTACATCTGGAGTGTTTTTTAATAAGGAAACAGAGTAACTTTCCAGAATCTCATAAAACTCAGGTTCAAGTGTTTCATAAATTATAGCCATATCAGGATTTATCATTGAAGTAGCAATTAGAACTAAAGGATTAGATACATTTAAAATTTGAGCAACTTTTCTACTGTTCTCAGCCTCTACAGGTCTTACAGTCTCATCTCCTCTTCCAGAATTACCTGAGGGAACTGAATTAGTTACAAGAAATGGTACTTGTGAATCAATAGAGGGGCTTACCAAGGTTCTCTGGGTAAGATCATATTGTTTTTTCTTCTTCTTCCTCCGTCCTTAATTCTTTTATGTGTGTTGACAGGTTCTTTACTTGTTGAGGTAGTGGCATCTTTTTTATTTTGAAGCCTTTTGGAAGTTCTTCTGGGGGGTTTATTACAGGTTTCTGTTCCTGAGTTGTTTCTACCAGAATTTCTACTTCCTCCATTTCTACATCCTGATTGGGGAAATGATTGATTAATTTGAGACAATTTACTAGTTAAATGAGAACTCACAGAAGTAGCCTCATCATAATCAATTAAATCCAATTCCTCTTCACCTGCAGCAGAGAAACCTTTATCAGTCATTTCTAATTTTTACTGCAATGAGAGGGGGAGACAATAAGATGAATTAGTTTTTATTTTTACTTTTATTTAAAAGAAAAATAATAAAATAAAGTTTTTCAGGATAAAATCAACTAAAATAATAATCAATTTATTAATTCAAAACAATTTAAAACCAGGATATAATAATCAACTGAAGAATTAGATTTAAATTTCTTATTAACAATTTTATGATAATTATTATCAGGGTTTTGAATCAAATGAGAATTTAATGATTAACAGGAATTAATGTCTACTAAAATATTAAATATGAATTTTTAAAAAAAAAATTATTGTCAGGACAATTTTTCAACTGGAACAAATAAAATTTAAATATATCAGGACAAGAGTCAACTGAAAATCATAATGAATAATAATTTTTTAAAATATATTTTATTACCTCTAGGACTAAGAACACAATTGCTCTATCTTTGTCAACTAGGAAAAATAAAATAAATAATAAAAAATTTAATTTTTATTTTACTAGACACCTCCCCCTGTTAAATGAGAAAGTTAATGCCACTTACAGAGTGCTGAGTAAAAGGAAATACATAGAGTATGAAGAGTGCAAAGTGACCCACAAATAGTAATCAATAATTACCACAAAATATATAACTATTAGTTAGTATATAAGCTTGGGTTTTGGAGCGCAGTTCAATTCCCGTTTTCAGCAAAAAAAATTAGTCACATGATGTATGAAGTTTGTCTTTTTTGTCGTCCACTCATCCTTATATGTAACTCTATGGCGATGGTCCCACGGTCTCCGGTCCCCACAATAACGATGCCGTCGACGATTTGGAAAGGCTCCTAGTTTTCAGGGTCTCTTTCAAGTATAGAAGGTTTTATGAAGAGGTCCAATGGCGATAACAAAGATTTTTAGGGTTTTCAAACTCAGGTACGTATTTTCTATCTTAAAAATTTATTACTCTAATGTTAAGAGGTAAAATTTTTAATTATTATTATAATTAATGAATTAGAATTATGATGTTGTAAGTACTAAAACAATAATAAATAGTAATAAATATTTGAATGGTAGTAATTGATTCAATAAAATAAGTAAGTAATGGAATGAATTTCAAAAGGACAAAAAGAGAGGGCCTTTTATAGGCAAAAATGGGAGAAATAAAAACACGGAGTTAACACCACTTGATACAAGGGTATGGGAAAAAAAAACAAAATAAATAGTGTATTTGAAATAATAAAAAATATACTAAATAGTGCATCAATAAAAGATATTACTTTATTTGAAATAAAACTTTAAATCCCTTGGTCTGTCACATTTAGTACAAAAACATTTGATTTAAAATGTTGATTTAACAAAATTTAAATAAAGGAATTTGAAAAGTTTCCTTCTTTTTATATTTTTATATTTTTAATACTATTTTTATTCCCTCTCATCTGTATTATTGAGCACGGTGTTAGGAAAAAAAATATCTGTGACAGTTACTTATTTTTATTAATTATTTACATTACTTATTGTACTTAGCAAGTTAGTTGTAAGTAAAAAATAAGTAGTTTGTAAATAGTCAATTATTAATAAGAATTAGAAGGTGTGGCTTCATCTCAGTAAGATAATTATTTATCTTACTGGATAAGTCTAGTAGCCTGGCTGACACTTACCCCCAGCCAGGCGAAATGAGCATAGAAGAAAAAGATGACCTCCTAAAAAAGATACCTATAAAGTAGAAATTACCTCCCCTTAAGATCAATTTTTCACTTAACAAAACAGGTTCTGAAGCTGGAGGAGTCAAAATCTTCTATCATAAAAAAGGTGGAAAAAGTGGAAAACAACTGCAGGATAGGATTCCAGAAACTAAAAAAAATTCTGGAAGAGATGAAGGGAGTACAGCTAAACTAGCAACACCCTACCCAAGGAGGATTGGGTAAGTCTCAGGACAAGATCTTGTTAGAGATATGTGAATAGGATTGGTTTTGCCATCAGTGGGCCAGTCACAACTGCAACAGGGATCAAGCCCCTCATCAAACAACTTCAACTCACCCTTACAAGCCAAAGCAAAAAGGCCAAAAACCAGAGCTTACTCCTATTGCTTGTTAAATAGATTGAATTCTCAAATCGCACATAATACTAATTATTAAAATGAAGTTAATTTAATTGATGTGAAATCTGTCCAGAAAATTGAGGAGGACTTGAGACTGTTGGGTTTTGATGTAGATACACCTGATTTATCTTTTGTAAATAATAATAGTACTATTTATAATAATAATACAGTTAAACATCAGTTGCCACCACTAATAAGTGAGTTGAGAGCTTCTCAAAATATTGAAGAATTTTAGAAAGAAGATGTTGAGTATTTTAATAAAAATCCAACTGTCCATAGAATTGTTTCAGAATTTTTGTATAGAATGACTGAGTGTGAGGAACAGGAAATTAAGCTCAAAAGTGAAAAAAATTGTCCTTAAAATTAAATATTTCTCAACTAGAAAAATTAAATAAAAAATTAGAGAAAGAAAACTTGGCTCTAACTCTTAAATATAATTCTTCAAGTAATAAATATAGTGACTTTTCAAAAAAATTATGTTAGTTAGAAAAATTTTATGAAGCACATTCATTAAAATATGAATCAAGAGCAAATTTATCTTTTGCACAAACAAATTAAAATGTCTCTGATTTGTTATAAAGATTAAATAAGGTTGAAATTGAAACTGCCAATTTACTAATGAATCAGGATAAAAATAAGTATACGCAGTATAATAATAATCCTTTCATTTGAAAAAATGAATCTCAATCATTCCCATTGCCACCAAAAATGAAAACAACTGGTGGAAGTGTGAAATCTGAAGGTATAAATGTGAGTCAAAAATCAGTACAAGTGTAAATACAAGACCATTTATCTACGTTAAACAAGTTCTTGAATTTTGCCACAATTATTGAGATTAAATCCAGTCAGAAGAATTCGTTGAAAATTAACCAGTACCCAACTTATGATGGGGAGGCCAGCTCTGATTGGCAACATTTTATTCAAAGAATTGACAATTTACAATTCTCATATAAGTTACCAGATGAAGAAATAACATCAAAACTAGTTTCATTACTTAAGGATTTTGCTTCTTTATGGTTTGAAGCTGTATTAAGTGAGGGTAAAGATTACTCTTGGGCTGAATGGAAACAATTAGCTGAAAAACAAATTTGGAGGCTCTAAATTCAGACTAACTTAACAAATATTATAAGAGTAAACATGGTATAATCTATTTAATGGTGACAAACCTATGGAATTTTAATGAATTTAAATAAATTTCTAAAAGCCATAGAACAAAATATGGATTTAAACTTAAGGAGAAAAATAATATTTAAACTACCTATATCTTTCAGACACATTGTTGTAGCTGGAACAATAATGGTTAATGAATACTCTGAATATATTAATATTTGTAATGATATATTATTAAACCACAGGTATGAAGAAATTCACACAACTTATAATCAAAATAATGAATCTGTGAAAAATAACAATTCAAAACCACTGCAAGAAAAATAGAAAAAACATACTGCCCCTGTAGTACCTAAAAAGTATGAGACAAATACTTGTTATACGTGTAATAAGACTTGGTTTAATGGTCACAAATGTGAGAAAAGTATATATATTGTTGAAAATAAGCAAGAATCTGAAAATGATACAGGAAATAGTAAAGATTCAAGTGATTGTGACGTTAATATCTCATATAGTGATGAAAATGAGGTCTTTATGTTGGAATATGATTTTTACATCTTTAAAAATCAAATATTAAGTATGGACTAAAATTTATCATTAAAAAATTTTGAAGATGCTGAAATCATTAAAGATATACAAGCTGATAGCTTAAGAATCAAACCTATCATGGTTCCAGAAATAATTTCCTGGGAAACTTTAAATATAGTACTGGATACAGGAGCTGCTGGTTCTGTTGTTTCTGCATGTACTGTACAGAAAATTGATGGTGATGATTAGTCAAAGCTTGAACCCCTACAAATTAAAAATTGGAGGATTCATGGATCAGTAATAGACATCATTGTTAAATAAAAATCTGCCTATTTCTTAAAAAATCAACATGGTAAAGTTAGAGTAACTTGTGACTTTGTAGTAATGGATAATACTAATTGTAGTAGCTGTTTTAGCATGGGTAATGACATTCTGAAAAAGTTTGGTGTAAAATTAGAACCTTCTAATAAAAAATTTACAATAGAAATTGATAGTAAAAGGAAATAAATTTAAGTATTTTAACATAGCCTTAAACATTGAGTCAGTAATAGTTATTCTTTGCAAAGGAAGAGAAACCAGTGAGATGGAAATTCTGGAAACAGATATTTCAAAAGCATCATTTAGAACTCAGATAAGTGGAGTTTAGAAGACAAATATTTTGGACTTAATTGGATCATTTCCAATGGATCTTTGCACATGGGACCAATTAACTTTGCCTTGTAAAAGATCATGAGATTAAAATTAGTTTAACCTGTGAAATGGAAAATATTCCTGCTAGTCTTAAAAAGAAACCATACCCTGCTTTAAAAATGAAGAGGAATGACATAGAAAATAATTTTAAGATGTTTTTAAACCTGAATATTATTTAATAGTTTGAAACTACACTAAAATATTGTGTGATATCACCGGTGCTAATATCTTATGAACAAGATAAAGCAAGACTGTGCAGTGATTATAGAGAATCAAATACATTCACTGTCAGCCTAGATATCCCTAGGACTGAGTATTTCTTATACTTAAAATAAGAAAACCTTAAGTACATTAAGCTTATATCTTAAAAATAAGGTTAAAATAATAATATATATGATTATATTACATATATATATAATTATTACTCTATTATATAAATTATAGTAGTTTAAATAGATTATCTATATCCTAAAAATACTTATTAAGGTGTTAATGGAGTCAAAATATACTTATCTTAAGTGATATGAAGTAATTATTGACATATATAAGCTTATATGTGTACATAAATCTCATATTCAGTGAAATATGCAGTATATTATGTATATTTAGGTCTATAAGTGGGTTTTAGCCTCTTAATAGCCTATAAACTTTGTTTTTCTGCTTATTTTAAGTCATATAGACGAAATCAGTGGACTCAAAACGCCTACAGAAGCATAGACATCTATATCAGGCGCATACACTCAGTTTGGACAACTTAATCTGCTTCCTTGGATGGTTATTCACGGATTTATGGGTTGGAAGGTCATTTCTGGGTTAATTTGGATGCTTGGGGATGTTATTTGGGGCTTGGACATTTTATTTGTCTCCTTTATATGCTTTGGGTCTCATTAAATCTCTTTTTGATTGCTTATTTTACCTGTCTCTTTATGGTACCCGCTTTCATCTGGATTTTCTATTTGTGGTATAGATCTGTGTTATCATTAATTGTGATGGAGGGTCCTTACTGGAGGTCTGGGTGTTGAATATGCTTGAAGTGGAAGCCATGGGGAGGTTATGGGCCCTCAAAGTGCTGTAATTGCCGGGGATAGCAGTGACATCATCTGGATTGAAGGTCTGTGCACTCCAGGGGATTTGGGTATAATTAAGGAGGGATTTTGACGGTTATTTATCATCAATTACTTACTACAATTCAATAAAACACTTCAATACAACTATTAACATTTAGAAATATATTATAAAGCCTTTTATAAGTTGATATTATCATTATATAAGCTATAATTATATTCTATTTATCTATTTTCCACCACTAAGCACGCATTTTAATCTAAGTATTGTGAGTTTAAATTGAGTATATCTATTTTATTAGTCTTCTCCTGAGGTTTAATCACTAAATAATTTATTAATAAGTAGTAGGACCATAAATAAATACTATTATATCATACTTATATACTAGACTACACTGACAATCGGGGGTCTTTCCTTATTTTTAACTTATTATTTAGTATAAGCCTTGTGACGTGATTTTTACTTTAGTATAGCTCAAAACAACCAAATATTTGGGTCTTCTGCATATTAGTGGGTCATCATAACTCAGTGATTGCGGTAAAGATCACTTATAATAATTTTACTAATTTTTTATAATAAAAATTAGGTATTTACAGTAGTAACTGTACCCAATATAAACCAAATTTCACTTGGTATTTGGTCACAAATATAACACCCAATTAAATTGGTATTTGGTTAAAGATTGGTAAGCTAATAATTCAACCTTATAAAGGTGTAATTAAACTTATTTTTTATTTTTAACAGATTTTTTCGAATTTTTCTTATATTTTATTTAAATAAATAAAGATATAAATTCAGGGTAAGCTCCAGTTCTTTTTTATTGATAATAAAATTGCTAATAACTTTTGTCTACTAATTCCATAGAGTTTTTCCTTTCTGTAGACGTGATATATTGTCATTTTTAACAATGTGAGTGCTCCTCAGGACAGTGTAAGTGAAAAGCCTGCTTATAATACCAGGTCTAAAGCTAACAAAAACTATCCAGGACATAACCATGGGGGGTCAGAAATACCCCCAGGCAGACAACATGAGCAAAAAGACGCCCTTTTAAAAAAGATAACCATAAAAAAGACGTTGTAGACAATTCTATAGTACTAGCTATAGGCCTTGACCAAGGGAGTTGGAGAAAAACCAGAAATAATAACCCCTGTCCCTTTAGAAAAATAGAGTGAGATTTACTTGCTAAAGTAAGTTGGTTCCTGTTTTGCTAAAGCCCCTTTTCAACACACTTGACTGCTTTATGAGCCAAGAAAGTAGTTGCCAGACAGTCTACCAGACCAAAGAACTGAAATGTAGAACAATGTCCTCACCATAGACAGCAAAGATACTTGATCTAGGCTGCAAATCCACACCAGAGACAGCAATAATACTTGCTATAGCTTGAAAGACTATAACAGAGAAAAAAGTTGCCAAAGTTAAGTTAAATGAAGAACTCACTTGCAACAAACACAGCCAAATTGTGGCCAGAAAACAATGAAAACTGAGTGAGGAACAAGGATATCACATCCAGATGGTTGTATGATAATTAAGGTTGTCCCAAACTGTCTTATTCACTATGTACACACAGACCACTATCTAAGAGCCCATGCGCACCCACCAATCTGGCTCCTGTACCCACCAAATTGAATAAAAAACCCTCCCAAAGCGCTCCCCAACCTTCTAAAACAGAGGCGGGCAGGCCACCCGACGTCGGAGGTGCCGCCTGAAGCGGCCCGGCCTCCCTGAAGCCAGAAAACCAATAAATACAACTAATCAACTTAAAAAAATTAGCTACAACTACTAAAACCTTTAAAACATGGAATTTCACTATAACAACATTGGGACATGAAATATAGAGAAAAATTAGCTCTATTCAATGGTACTAAACACGTAACTCTAAGACTTAAGGTTAGCCCGTAAAACACAAAAAACAATTAAACAGCTATCTTTTATAAATGAAAAATTAGGAAATGACCCCTTAGAACTTAGAATATGAAAAATGTCTTCAAGACATAAAATATAGAGAAAACCAGGGCTATCCAATTATAGTACCCACATACCCGCAGACCCAATATCCATGGAATAAAACCAGAAAAATACTTAATTCCTCAACAGATATCAATTAAGACATGCACAAACAGCGCCAAATCACACAACAAAGGCCCCTTCCAATGTTGGAAGACCACATCCTCCCTCAAATTAAGAATGTCCACATTCTTTCTTCATCAAACCACCATGTTCAACCTTCTTCCCAAATCTGCCTCTGAAATGGGTCCTTGCCAATACTGCATTGAAAATAATCTAATCTGCACCATCACACCTCCTGTCCATCCATACAGAACGTCCTGTGATGTCTGCCAATCCAGAAATAAGACCTGCTACAGACCTGGTCCATTATCTTCTGCAACAGATTCACCTCCCCCTCAACCTGGTCCATCTTCTGCCAGCACCAAAAGATCTAGGCCATCCATCCTGATACCCAGATTAATCAAAAAGCATAACCCTTCCCAGAAGAGTGCCACAACCCATAAAACAACTAGTTCCACCATCCCTGGTCTATCTGATGGTAAAGAACTTTCATTTCTTCCTTCAACTTTAAAACTGATGACTTCTCAGATTCTCCATCTTCTGATAGTGATGATAACAATGTAGGATCCATTGCACCACCAACACCAAACCACTTGCTCACTATCAAGGCCAATTTACAACAACACACATCTCAACAGAAACAACTTCTGCTTCACTACTTCCAATCCACTCCTGCTGGAGATCCACAGGACATTGAGAACAGAAGACACCTCATTCACCAGTTCAAGGCTAATTCTGAACACTTCATTTCATCTCTTGATTCCCTCTGTAATTCCACTAGTACTTGAGTTTGATTCAGAAAGAAAAATTGACCACACCCTCTATAGAATGTAACCACAAAACAGCCCTCAGTTTTAAGTCTTGGGGGACCATCCTCATTTTATAGTCTTGGGGGACTCAAAACCCTCAGTTTAAAGTCTTGGGGGACTCAAAAAACTAAATCATAAACCCAGAACCAGAGATCAACCACATTAAGACACAGAGAAAAAACTAACATTCTTGTGTAATTGTAAATAGAGCTTCCAGCCCATCAATTACCCCCAAACTTGCCTTTGCTAAATTTGGAGGCTCCCCCTGTGGATACCCTCCACCAATCTTTCAAAACCAACTCCAACAACAAAACCCATTCCTCAGTTTATAGTCTTAAGGGACTAAACTAACAACAATCCTCAGTTTAAAGTCTTGGGGGACTAACACAGTGTTCAGTTTAAAGTCTTGACGGACTAGTCTTGATAAAATATTAAACCTAGCCAGTTTAAAGTCTTGGATGACTAACAGAAACCAGACTTCAGTTTAAATTCTTGATGGACTGACGTAATTTTGCATATAATAGATGCAGCCAATTTCATACAGAACACCTCTACAGCCAATCTGCTGAACTTCCACCTTCACTTCATCATCTACCCATCACTGACAAAAAATCTCCTCCTATCCCTTTCCATCATCTTTTCTCACCCACAGATCATGGCTGGATCTCCTGATATTAACCCTTCTACTCTTCCTTGCTTCACTGCTCCCAAAGACTATGCCTGCAAACAGTGAATCCACATGTGTAGACCTTGCACCTTCACTCTTCCAACTCCTGAAGCCAAATTCCACAACAGGGCTTGTGATTCTTGCTACTCCAAAAAGAAAAAATGTGACAGGGATGCCAACTACCCTATTCCTCCTCCTTCACCTTCTCATAAATACATTTCCAGATCCGCTACCAGTCCCCAGAGCTTGTTCCTTCCTCTTCCTCTTTATCTTCAGCACCTTCCAGAAGATCCAGAAGCTCAGCTTCCAGAACTCTTCCCAAAAGACCAGCCTTAGCTTCCCAAGAAAATGTTTTTATCTCTGCTAAATTAGCTCCAAAAGCTTCAAAATCATCTCCCAGGCTTCTAGACCGCGTCCAGGCGGCCCTCCCGCCTCACTAGACAGTGAAAATTAGGCTCAAAACCTCCAAAAACAACCAGAAAACAGCCAAATTAAATCAATCAACAAAAACAACTCTACGCAATCACCTCCCACTTCTCCCAGAGCAATGCAGCCAACCCTTCCAAGGTCCAAAAACTCCAAATTTTTCCAACCTTTTAGGAGACCTGCAAGAGGACCCCAAGAAGAAACCAGAGCACCCAACACTGCACCAAAGCAACAACTTCGTCCCCAGTTAAGACAACAAAACTAAACCTCTCCTCTGTCAGCCAACTATTCTTCTGACAGTTCCATCCCTTCAATAGCCCCATCCAGAAGAGATCAATCTGCTTCCAAATCCCCCTCTCCTGCTCCATCTTTTAACAACCCTGGTACTCCATCACCAGCACTTCCTCCAGCTGAATTCAACAGAAATAACAACCACAACAACAACAACAATCCAGCTGCTCCAACTAGGCCCCAGGAACATCAGCCTCCTAGTTCAACTTCTCAAAATCTTTCATAGGAAGACCAAGAGAATCCATATCTTTCCCTGGTTGATCCACCCACTATGACCATTCCAAAATCTTCAGAGATCCAAATTCCAGCTGCTTACAAATTTTATGAGCTTCCAATCTGTAAGTACCAAATTAATTCATCCCATTTCTTCAACAAAAGTAATTACTGATCCAATTCTTCTTGTCTAGTTGGAACCCCTCCTCCTGAATCTACTATTGGAGTTGGCCAACCTCTAGAAACTTCTTTGACCCTGGATTATGGAGACATGAAAAAACACCTAAGCACCATGTGTTCCAACATGCTAAAAGCCTTTGCCCTCCATGGACCTTTGAATGACTTTGAAAAATCCCTGAGAAAGCACCTGTTGGACGACCACTGGAAAATTTCTAGGATCATTAAGCACACCCTCCAGCACTCCATTTCTGCCTCTTCTTCTTCCTCCTCTGAACTTACCTCTAATCCAATTCCTGACCATTACAATCCCTATAATCTTTCCAGCAGGATGCACTTCAAAGAACACAGTGCTTCCCACAATCCCAACAAAAAACAAAAATGACATAAAAATCCAGACCAGCCTCCAGAAGCTTCATCATCCAGACAATGAGCTCCTGCAAAAAGATTAAAAAAATAATAATAATAATAAATGTATAATAAAAAACCAATAACTATAAATTCTAATAATAATAATTTTTAATTTTTTTTTTATGATTTACTAATATACTAAAATTAAAAATTGATAAATAAAAAGAAATAAAAATAAATGAAATAAGATATGATGAGCTGATCCCCTGATACCTTGCCCACATCCAAGTGAACCTTGATGTGGGTACACCTTAAAACATTTTAAAAAAAATTTGAAATAAGAAATATAAATTAAGGGTAAAAATGAGAATAAATAGAAAAAAAATAAAAAATAATAATAATAATAAAATGAACTTAAAGAAAATAAAAAAATAAAAAAAACTAAAATGATAAAATAGCATTGCCCGGCTAATTGATGAGCCTTTCCCCACCAATGCTTGCCCACATCCAGGTGACCCTGATGTGGTAACACCCTATATTTTTAATTTTATATTTATTAACAACCCCCATAAAAAATTAAAAGAAAAAAAGAGAAAAAAGAAAATAATCTAAAACTACTATCTAGCAAAAACATAACTACAAAATCAATTACAGTCCAGCTCCATAGATGGTCCAATAAGAGAAAGTCTGGTCCATAGAAATGATCACTCGGTGGGCTCCCTCCAATAAGTAAAAATGATGGGAGACCACCAGTGATCCACCACCAATCTGAAAGAACCAAAGATAAAGAAGCCAGTCCCAAACCAGTTTAAAGTCCTAGTGGACTTGAAACCTGAATAATAAACAACAGAACTAGAATTCAACTAGGAAAAAAAAAGACTTGAGACAGAAATTCTGGGGTAACTGTTCTACAGAGCAGCCAGCTCATCAGTTACCCCCACACTTGCCGAAATAAAATCTAGAAGCCCCCCCTTGGATACCTTCTAACAAAAACACAACATCCAGCACAATAAACCCAAACCAATAAGAGTGAAGAGTCCAGCACTTAAAAACCAAAGGAAATTCTAGTTTAAAGTCATAGAGGACTAAAACCTGTGAAAAGAAACAAATACTAGGGTTCAACCAAATTAAGAGAAAGGGTTGGAAACAGACAATCTGGGGTAACTGTTCTACAGAGAAGCCAGCCCATCAGTTACCCCTACACTTGCCAAGATCAAATCTAGAAGCCCCACCCATGGGTAGCTTCTAACAAAAAGTTTCCAACACAAAGTAGCTCTGCAATAACAAAAAGAAATTCCAAACATAAAGAACGTTCCATGGTTTATCTTCATTGCGGAGTCAATCTTCTACATGCCTAGTGCCTCTGGGATAGAACCACTTCACCTGGTCTGCAGCCACTCTCTTTTTCAAGACTGCACCATCCAATTCTTCCAAAACATAAGAACCTCCAGACGCCTGAGATCTGACTCTGTAAGGTCCATTCCATCTGTCAGAAAACATTTTACCCCACTGACTCTCCAGACTTCTATTATACACCAAAACCAAACAACCAGGTTTCAAGGAATTCCTGAGTCTATGAACCAACTTCTTGTCCCAGTACCTGACTGATTGATTCCTAATCTTCATCATTCTAGAGTATGCCTTCTCTTGACATTCCTCTCTACATTCCAACTGTTGCATCCTGGCACAGAGCAAATCTTGTGTTGAGTGCACGTCATCCCAATCAATTCCAAGATAAGAGACAGCTTCCAAGTCCACTGGTAGAACAGCTTTCTGACCAAACATTAACTCATAAGGAGAATAGCCAGTTGTCCTCTTCACAGTGACCTTATTAGCAAATAACACCAAGGGTAAATAATGCCTCCACTTTTCAGCACTATCTCCGCACATCTTCACCAAAGCGTTCTTGATAACTTGATGGCCTCTTTCAATCATGCCTTCAGCTTCAGGATAATACGGTGTAGCCACTCTTACTTTAGAACCAATACTAGCCACAGCTTCTTTAAATTTGGCACCAAACTCTGGTCCGCCATCAACAGTCACCAGCTTCATCAACCCATACCTATAAATCCACTCCTTGTTCAAAAACTCTGCCACATTCTTGGCAGTCAAATTAACCAGAGGCACCGTCTCAACCCAACCAGACAAATCATCCCTAGCAACAATCAAGTATTTATATCGGCCCTCTTTAATATGGACAGCATCCAGACTGACCCTTCCATAAACAGTTGATTCACCAGTAGCACGGCCCACCTCTTTAGGTTTCAAGTGACATCTTCTTTGACATTCTTCACAAGATTGAGCCCAACCCTGCACACCCAACTTCATACCTGGCCACCAAAATCTGTCTGCTACTCTTCTATAAGTCTCCCCAAAGCCTCTATGACCAAGGTCTTCATGAAAAGACTTTAACACAAGTTCTTGACCCTTCTTCCGAGTCACCACCACTTGAGGATTAGGATGCCTTCTCCTCATAAACCTTCTTCCTGACACATAAAATCTAGGACTCTTCTTCTTGATTTCTAACCAAGTATCATCATCACAACTATCTGGCCTCTTCAAGGTCAACAGATATTCCACCAAAATAAAATAAAACCCAGACTGACTTCAGGTCTCATCTTCAAAATCCAACAAAACAACATCCAAGGGTACAATTCTATCATTAAAATCACCAGTGTGAACATGAACCAATTGAGCATCCCAACCAGGACACCAATCCTTAAATTTTGGCATGTCCTTCTCTTTCCACTGAACCTTGTGAGAATCCAGTTCACTAACAAAAACACCCTTTTCGAAATTTGAGCTGTCCCAAACAACAACTCCATCTTCATCAACAAAAACATCTCTATCACCAGAATCAAGATCAGATCCAGCCAGTTTAACCTCTTGGGGGAGGTCAGAAAAATCTTCAGTACCCTTTGTGCTGGCCCTAACCACTGGAACATCTTCATCGAACTCTTCAGCCTCAGAATCTTCATCTGTAGGTGGCCTCCTTCATAATCCATCAGGCATAGTAAAAGTTGTGCCTGGTTTGTGTACCAGGTCAAAAGAAAAATGTTGAATAAATTCCACCCACCTATTCATTGGATCATTTGGAAGACTAGGCGTATTGATCATCTGAACCAAAGATTTTGCATCCACCTGCAGCTCAAAATGCTGCCCCCACAAAACCGTCTTTAGCTTCTTTAAAATTTTTGCTACACCACACAATACCAATTTAGGTTGAGAATAACTAGATTCCACCTCTTTAAACACCACAGACTCATATCTTACTGGCCTGAACCTCCCAGTCTTATCCTCCTGAGACAAAACAGCACCACCAGCAATATAACTTGAGTCCACTGCCAGATAAATTTTTCCAGTACCAACACCATAATCCAACTTGTGAAGAACAATATCTTCACCAACAACCTTTTTCAACTTCTGAAAAGCCTCTTCAACACTCTTCAGTCCATTTCCAATCTGCATCTTTTCTGGTCAACTTCCTTAAAGTTGAAGCCAACAAAGAAAAATCCTTAATAAAAATCCTGACATATACACATACACCCAAAAATCCCCTGACTTCAGTAGTATTTTTAGGCCTTGGCCATGACTGAATTTTATTAATCTTCTTCTTGGCCATAATCCTTCCCTCTTTACATACAACATGACCCAGAATTTCCAATGCAGGAACACAACAACAGAATTTTGACCCTGAAATGGTCAAACCAGCCTCTTCAATCCTAAACAACACTCTCTCTAGAGTAATTGCATATTCCCACACACACCTCCTTATGCCAGGGTTCTCCGCTAACACCTAATTACCATAATCAGTGGATGGTCCTTTAATTCCACAATCATCAATAAAAATACCAGCATGAGTAGGAACCTCATCCTGCAAAATCCAAGCCATCTGTGCTTGATAAACTGCCACTGAATTTGTTGCTCCTTGAGGCAACCTAGTGAGCTGAAAACTTCCCAAAGGAGTCTCAAAAGTTGTGAGAGGCCTTGAATCCGTATGGAGTTTCATCTCATCATAACCACCCATAATATCACCCAAACCATAACACACCCTTCCAGAAAAAGCTTCAAAAAAATCCTCTGCACTTGGAGGCATCCCAGCGTCCTTGATAGTTACTCTATTCAAGGCTCTAAGATCATGAACCACCCTCAACTTTCCATTTTGCTTTTTTACACAGAAAACCGGACTTGAGTAGCTGGAAGTCGATTGTTTGTATAACCCAGTGCTGACTCTTTCCCTTAAAATCTCCACAAAATCCTCTCTGATTGCAGCTGGAATGGGAATAGGTTTAATTTGCCAAGGTTCATGACAAACCACAGGAATCAAGTAAGGTTCCCCATAAGAGTGCTTCAATACACCACTTTCCTCCTCAACAAATGCCACAGCTTTTTCTCTTAGCACAATAACATGCAAAAACAACTTCTTTTCTTCTTCAGACAACCACCCATCTGGACCAAAATTAACAACTTTTGACCTTTCCATGGTCACCCTAGCTGTCTCTACAAATTCTGGAGGATTCTTCACCAAAGGAGTACAGTAAGGATCTCTTGACAAACGAGGTCTCCTCAAGGGCGGATTCAAGCCCACAGGCATAGGCTCATTGACAGGCCTAATCTTCTGCGCTACCTTCTTATACTTTGCTGCTCAACCTTCAACTTGAGGGATCTTCAGGAATTCTTCATCACAAGACCTGGAACAAAAACCCAAGGGTTTCCCCATTGCTCACATGTGTGGCCAAGGTAATGTTTTGAAAAGGTGTAGAAGAAACCCTAGCGGTGCACAATTGGGAGGACTTACTTTTAGACCCCAATCTCACCACTCCAAAACTTTTTGGCAATTCCAAATCTTCATCTTCACTTCCGTCTTCAAAATCTTCAAATCTTGATCCATCTTCAGAATCAACTCTTTTAAAAATTTTGCAGTTTAACCTCATGCTGGAGGCCCAAAGATTGATCTTGATTATCTACTTTCTTCCTCATTTTCTGCAGTTTAACCTCATGCTGGAGGCTCAAAAATTGACCTTGATGATCTTCACAAAAATATTTTGAATCTTCTTTCTTCATTATCTTTAGATTTTTTTCTTGATTTTCTTGAATTATCCTGAAATTTTTATCTTCTTTTCTTGATTTTTCTTCTGACCTACAAAAATAACCAGGGGTTTCCACAATGCTCACAGGTGTGGCCCAGGTAATGTTTTTGAAAGGTGTAGAAGAAACCCTAGCAGTGCACAATTGGGAGGACTTACTTTTAGACCCCAATCTCACCGCCCCAAAACTTTTCCGCATATCTCTCAATAAAGATATATAACAAATCTTCTTCCTTGAACTTGAATTAAAAATAATTAAGAATCTTGAGAGAGAACAGAGACTTGATAAAAACTTGATGAATACTTGCAGAGAAGAGAAACACTAAAAAGAGAAAGTTGAAAATCCACTTGGTATATCTCCAAGGGAGCTGACCTACTACAACCTGGGATTTCCACATCTTGGGGAGAGGTTGTAGCACTAGGGTGATCAGCCCTCATTACTCTAAAAAAGACAGACTCTCAATAGAGCCTGAGCCACACTGCGAAAAACCAGAGGCAGAACCCACTTCCTTCCTTCTCCTGCAGCAGTCCATGCACTGGCACATTGAAGATAAACCAGGCCTGGTCTCCCAACCATCCTCTCCAGGGGATGATAACCTCATGTGAAGCCTCTTTCATCTTCACCAGTCAACTCCAAACAGATTCCCAAACCAAATTGATAACCGATTCTTGCCTGAAAATCCATCAAGAATGGCCCACCCAAAACTGCTTTTACATTACCTTTAGCAATGTAAAAATGAACCTTCCCTGAGGCTCCTCCAACATCTAACTTCACAAACTCTGAAGTTCCAAAAAATTCAGTGAAATGACCACTGATCCTTCTCAAATTCCCACCAATACCAGTTTTGATGGGGAGGCCCAAATGAGTTTCCTCAAACAAAGAAATCAGGTTTATCTGAGAACCTGAATCCACCAATGCCCTTGCCTCCCTGCCATTCAGAGTGACATTGACATATCCCAGAGGAGCAGAAAAATGAGTTTCCAACCCCTCACCAAATTTTTCAGCAGAATCACAAATTTATTCTACCTCCCCAGACAAAACTCTTCTCCTGGTCAACAACTTTTTCTGTCTATCAGCCAACCCTGGACTGATAGCATACAATTCCCCATAAGATAGGGAAACCTGACCCTGATTCATCCTTTCCAGGACAGAGTCCATAACATTAACTTGACCAGAAGCTACTGGCCTCTCAAAGTGAGCTCTTTGCTTCACTACCTTGGTCTTAGAAGCTTCTTGAGGACAAGCACCACCAGCAGGTTTACCATTAACAGGAACCAAACCAGATCCCTCACCAGAGCCTCTAACTCCAGCAGGCTTTGGCAATGAAGCCAAAGGTACATCCTCCTCAGAGTCAGAATCCACCTCCATTGGAATTGGCTCACCATTCATGTCTAATGGGCCAAAACTCGGGGGGCCCATGTCAGCCATACCCTTCTGCATCTTGTACAGCTCCTCTTTGCTGTACCTCTTCCTAGCTGCACTCAGCTTAAGATCCACCTTTGAAGCATTTGGCTTTGGTTGGTCCTAAGAACTGCTCTTAGGCCTTCCCACCTTTCCTGCTTCCACATCATAAACACCAGCCAAGCATTCACCACTTGACTGTCCACCACAAGAATACAGCTCCAAACCACCAAAGGAAGTAGAAAAAAAGACCTCATTGACCTCCTTCCCCTTTCCTTTGCCATCCTCATCCTCCTTACCAGAAGACTTCCCTTGATTAGGAATCTCCTCAAACCTTGGCCTCCTTTGATTGAGACCTCACCTTCTCCTGACCAAATCAACAGGAGCCTGCCCCTCACTGGGCTTAACAAAAGAACCATCAGGGAACTTGAAAACCCTGCCATCAAATTCCACCTTTCCTTCAGACACATCCCTGTTCAATGCCCAACAATCATTGGACCTGTGCCCTCTCCTGCTGCAATAAGAGCAGACCCAATGATCACTCCTACCAGCCCTCCTATCAAAATCTCTAGGCTGAGAAGGTGCCTTATTGACCTTCTTAGCCTCCTGAACAAAAATATGCAGCTGCTTTGTAAGATCAACAAACTGCTCCACCATTGGGTCCCTCTCCTGTTTGGGAACCTGCACCGAATTCTTCTCCTCCTTCTTCTCCCTAACTTCCTCTTCAGCCAAAGCCTTACTGACTTTGCTGACATACTTGACACACCCCTCCTGATAGGTGTCCACAGACAATAACTTCAAATGGGCCTCAACAGCCTCCTTCACCTTATCCAAGGCAGGAAACTTCTGGTCCCCATTAGAAAGAGTCTTCATCAATTCCTTTCTTGACAACTCCTTCAACACATCAATCCTGACATCTCTATCCAGGGCAGACCAAAAATTATTCTTGGAAGCATTTTCATGTGCCTGCTCCTCCACTTCCACCAAATATTCCACCACAGGATCAAACTGTAGCAGAAACATCCTGTAACTATTCAAGTTACCAACACCACCATAAGATTGCGATTCACTGAAAACCTTGTTCAGATCCACCATAGTGAACCTGACACCCCATCTATCGACCATCTCCCTACACAATAACTTCCAATCCCTCTTCTTGTAGCCAGAAATGGCCACAATCTCCTTCTCCACTTCCCTATCACCAATGAAGAAGATTATCTGCTTCACCATGTCCAGGTAGGAAGCACCATCCACTCCAGCAGCAGTTTCATACTTCTCTAGAAACCACTTGACATCCACCCCATTAAACTTGGTACCATCCCAAGTTTTAATCCTTACACACTCCCTAACCATCATAGAAGGAGGACCATCTCCCCCACTGACAGTCACCACAGGAAAAGAGGAACCAGAAGCCATTCCTCCAGACCAAAACACCAAAAAGAGCCAACCAAAGAAAACAGAGATTCCAAAGAACTAGCAAGTTCTACCCCACGTTGGGCACCAGAAATGTAGAAAATCCTATAGTACTAGCTATAGGCCTTGACCAAGGGAGTTGGAGAAAAACCAGAAATAATAACCCCTGTCCCTTTAGAAAAATAGAGTGAGATTTACTTGCTAAAGTAAGTTGGTTCCTGTTTTTCTAAAGCCCCTTTTCAACACACTTGACTGCTTGATGAGCCAAGAAAGTAGTCACCAGAGAGACTGCCAGACCAAAGAACTGAAATGTAGAACAATGTCCACACCAGAGACAGACAAGATACTTGATGTATGCTGCAAATCCACACCAAAGACAGCAATAATACTTGCTATAGCTTGCAAGACTATAACAGAGAAAGCAGTTGCCAAAGTTAAGTTAAATGAAGAACTCACTTGCAACAAACACAGCCAAATTGTGGCCAGAAAACAGTGAAAACTGAGTGAGGAACAAGGATATCACATCCAGATGGTTGTATGATAATTAAGGTTGCCCCAAACTGTCTTATTCACTATGTACACACAGACCACTATCTAAGAGCCCATGCACACCCACCAATCTGGCGCCTGTACCCACCAAATTGAATAAAAAACCCTCCCGAAGCGCTCTCCAACCTTATAAAGCAGAGGCAGGCGGGACGCCTGACGTCGGAGGTGCTGCCTGAAGCTGCTCAGCCTCCCTGAAGCCAGAAAACCAATATAAACAACTAATCTACTTAGAAAAATTAGCTACAACTACTAAAACCTTTAAACATGGAATTTCACTATAACAACATTGAGACATGAAATATACAAAAAAATTAGCTCTATCCAATGGTATCAAGCATGTAACCCTAAGACTTAAGGTTAGCCTGTAAAACACGAAAAACAAAGTTAAACAGCTATCTTTTATAAATGAAAAATGAGGAAATGACCCCTTAAAACTTTGAATATGAAAAATGTCTTCAGGACATAAAATATAGAGGAAAACTGGGGCTAGCCAATGATAGTACCCACATACTCGCAGACCCAATATCTACGGAATAAAACTAGAAAAATACCCAATTCCTTAACAGATGTCAATTAAGACATGCACAAACAGCGCCAAATCACACAACAAATGCCCCTGCCAATGTTGGAAGACCACAACGTCTCCTCCTCTTCAGGATCAGCTATCCCACTTGGCCAAACAGGTTTTGAAGTTGGAAGAATATAAGGCACTCATGTTCAAAGAGGTAGAGCAATTACGGATCAATTGCAAGGTAGGGTTTCAACAAATGAATCAGACACTGGCAGAGCTAAAGGGAGGCCAGGCAAGTCAACCAAGTCAGCAACCCCCTATCCCAGGAGGGTCAACTCACTCCCAGGAGAAAATCCTGGTAGACAAATGGAAATGGGACTGGTTCCATCAACAATGGACCAGCCACAGCCGCAACAGGGATCCACCACCTCATCTGACTTCTTCAGTTCACCCTTACAAAGGAAAAAAGGGCCAAAAATCAGGACTGGCATCTATCCCATGGTAAGTAGATTACCCTCTCAGATTGAACACAATACTGATAATTACAATATAGGTAATCCTATTGATGTTAAATCTTTTCAGAAAATAGAGGAGGATTTAAGAAATTTAGGTTTAAGAGTAGATACACCTGACTTCTCTTTTGTCCACAATAGCAGTACTATTTATAATCATAATACAGTTAATCCTCAGTTGCCACCACCTACTAGTGAGATGAGAAGTTCACAGGAGAGTGAGAGAATTGAAAAGGAAGCCATGGAATATTTTAACAATAATCCAACTGTCCATAGAATTGTTTCAGCATTGTGGAATAGAATGTCTGATTGTGAGGAACAGACAGTTAAGCTCACTAGTGATACAATTTCATCCTTGACATTAAATATTTCTCAACTGGCAACATGTAATATAGAATTAGAGAATGAACATTTGTCACTAACTCTTAAATATGATTCATTGAGTAGTAAATATAGTGAACTTTCAAACAAATTCTGTAAGTTGGAAAAATTGTATGAAGCACACTTGTTGAAAACTGAATCAAGAACTAAGTTATCTTTTGCCCAGACAAATCAAAGTGTCTCTGAGTTGCTACAAAGATTAACTAAAGTTGAGATTGAAACTGCCAATCTACTAATGAACCAGGATAATCATAAGTATAATCAATATAATAATAATCCTTTCATTGGCAAAAGTGAATCTCATTCCTTCCCTATATCACCACAATTTAAACCCTCAGGTGGTAGTGTCAAATCTGAAAATGTAAGTCACAAATCTGTACAAGAGGAGATACAAGACCATTTATTAAGAGTGAATGAGTTGTTGAATTTACCCAAGATTAGTGAAATAAAATCTAATCAGAAGAACTGGCCTAAGATAGATCAGTACCCAACTTATGATGGGGAAGCCAGCTCTGATTGGCAACATTTTATTCAAAGAATTGACAACTTGAAATTCTCATATAAGTTACCAGATGAAGAAATAACATCAAAATTAATTTCTTTATTTAAGGATGTTGCTTTATTATGGTTTGAAGCTGTATTGAGTGAGGGTAAAGACTACTCTTGGGCTGAATAGAAACAACTTATTGAAAAAAAATTTGGAGGTTCTAAATTCAGGCTTACTCAGCAGAGGCTGTATGAGAAGACTAGGTATAATCTGTTGAATGGTGACAAACCTATAGTATTTTTAATGAATTTAAATAAAATATTAAAAGCCATTGAACCTCATATGGATTTTAACTTATGGAAAGATAAGATAATATATAAATTACCTATATCTGTAAGAGACATTTTTGTAGCTAGAACATTAAATGTTACTGAATATTCTGACTTTATTAATATTTGCAATGAAATATTATTAAACCATAAGTATGAATCAAGGTATTCCACTTATAAACAAAATGTTGAACCTGTAAAAATTCAGAATTCAAAAACACTTCAGGAGAAGCAGAAAAAACCTACTGCACCTGTAGTACCTAAAAAGTATGAAACAAATACTTGTTATAAGTGTAACAAACCTTGGGTCAAAGGTCACAAATGTGAGAAAAACATAAATATTGTTGAAAATCAACGTGAATCTGAAACTGACACTGAAAAAAGTAAAGAATCAAGTGATTATGACAGCAATATCTCATATAGTGATGAAAATGAAGTCTGTATGTTGGAAGATGATTTGTCCATCTTTGAAAATCCAATATTAAATATGGACTCAAATAAATCTTTAATGAATTTTGAGGATGCTGAAATCATTAAGGATATACAAGCTGATAACTTTAGAATGACACCTATCATGGTTCCAGCTATCATTTCTGGTGAAAATGTTAGTATAGTACTGGACACAGGAGCTGCTGGTTCTGTTGTCTCCACTAATACATTACAGAAAATTGATAGTGAATATAAGTCTAAGCTTGAACCACTTCAAAGTAAAAATTGGAGAGGTTTTGGATCAGTTCTACACCCCATTGGTAGATACAGAGCTTCTGTTTCCTTAAACATCAACATGGTTATGTAAGAGTAACCTGTGACTTTGTAGTAATGGATAATACTAACTGTAGTAACTGTTTTATCATCGGAAATGATATTCTGACTAAATTTGGTGTGAAATTAGACCCTGCTAATAACAATTTTACAATTGGCATGAATGGTAAAAGGAAATTTAAAATAAATTCTTTTAACACAGTCTTACACATTGAGTCAGTAACAAATTCTCCGTGTAAAGGAAGAGAATCCAATGAGATGGAACTTCTGGAAACAGAAATTTCAAAAGAATCATTTGGCACTCAGAAAAGTAAAGCTGAGAAAAATAATATTTTGGAATTAATTAAAGCATTTTCAATGGCTTTTGCACATGGTACCAATGAACTTGGCCTTGTAAAAGATCATGAAATGAAGATTAATTTAACCTGTGATATGGATAGTATTCCTGCTAGTATTAAAAAGAAACCATACCCTGCTTCACCAATGAAGAGGAAAGACATAGAGGATAATATTAAGATGTTATTGAAAATGAACATTCTTGAGAAGGTTGAAACTACACCAAAATATTGTGTTATATCACCAGTTCTAATTTCTTATGAACAAGATAAAGCAAGACTGTGCGGTGATTATAGAGCATTAAATACATTTACAGTAGATGATATTTATCCCTTGCCAAGGATTGCCTCTATACATGCTACCCTTAAAGGTGCTAAGTATTTAAGTTGCCTAGATGGAAATAAAGGGTACCATCAAATTCCTGTTGAAAAGAACTCACAGAACTTTTTGTTGATAACAACACACATGGGAATTTATAAATATGTCAGAATTCCATTTTGACCAAAAAATTCTCCATCAGTATTTCAGAAGTTAATGGATATAAAATTCCATAATGAAATGATTGCGGTATTGTTGATGGTATACATTGATGACTTCATAGTGTTCTCTAAGACTTATGATGAACACTTAATCCATTTAAAGAAGGTATTTCAGAAAATTAATGAAATAAAAATGACCCTTGCATTGAAAAAATGTAAATTTGGGTTTGAATCTTTAAAAGTGCTTGGTCATATTTTATCTGGCTTACAAATATGTGTAGACCAAACTAAAGTGGCTGCAATAAAGAATATTGGCATTCCTAAAAATGTAAAGGATGTACAATCTTTTCTTGGAATGTGTGGTTATTATAGAAAATATATAAAAAACTACCAATCAATTGCTGCACCATTGACCACACTGATAAAGAAATCAGAAGCTTTCATTTGGAATAATGAAAGACAACAGGCTTTTGATAATTTGAAAGAATGTTTGATGGAAGCTCCTATCTTGGGATTACCAGATTTCCAATTACCTTTTGTATTATATACAGAAGCAAGTTTAATGGTCTGTGTGCTACTTTGCATCAAAAACAACTTATTGAAGGAAAAATGTCAGAAGTAGTAATCTGCTATATTTCATGTACTCTGAGAAGTAGTAAATTGAAATATGGTGCTACTCAACTTGAATGTTTGGCAGTTGTATGGGCTCTTGAGAAGCTACATTATTACCTTGAAAACCGAAAATTTGAGTTAATAACTGACTGTAGTGCAGTTAAGTCACTCTTAAACATGAAAACTCCTAATAGACACATGTTTAGATGGCAATTAGCTGTACAAGAATACAGAGGACAGATGACTATTACACATAGAGCAGGAACCTTGCACTCTAATGTAGATCTGTTATCTAGAGTACCTCTGCCTAATAATGATGATAATACTGCTTATGTTCTGGAGTCAGAGATTATTAACATTTATGGCATTTATATTGTAGATCTTGAGGATGAATTTATGTAATCAATTCTTGATAATTATGATTCAGATCCTGACTTGAGTAAACTCACTACAATATTAAATGATCCATCTAATGCTTCAATGAATGTTGTAATAAAAACATTACCAAATAAGTATAAAGAGGCATTAGAAAAAGGAAAATTTTCAATTGAGGATGGTTTTATATATTACAGGAAAAAATTAAGTAATGTAATTGTGATTCCCCCTTCAATGAAGGAGTTAATGTTGAGGATATGTCATGATGATATATTAGCAGGTCATTTTGACTACCATAAAACATTAACCAGAGTAAAAAACACAGCTTGGTGGATTAACATGTCTTAGGATGTTCAGAAATATGTTGAAACATGTGATTCTTGTCAAAAATCTAAAAGATTAACAGGAAAAAGAGCTGGTTTATTACAACAAATTGAGCAACCAAAAGCTCCATGGGAAATTATTAACATGGACTTTGTAACAGGTTTGCCAATAGCAGGGCATAAGAGTTATAACTCCTGCTGGGTAGTTGTTGATAGATTTACAAAAATGTGTAAATTTATTCATACTCATAAAGAGGTTTCTGCAAAGGACTTAGCTTTTTTATGGTGGACACAAATGTTAAATATAGAAGGTTTCTCCAAAGCAATAGTTTCTGACAGAGATCCTAAATTTACTTCTGAGTTCTGGACATCACTTATGGATGTTTCAGGGTGTCAATTAAAACTTTTACAGCACACCATACACAAACTGATGGGCTAGCAGAAAGAATGATACAAAATTTAGAAGATATGATAAGAAGATATTGTGCTTTTGGTCTTAATTTTAAAGACAATGACAAATTCATGCATGATTGGGTAACCATTATCCCAGGTTTAGAATTTGCATACAATAGTACAGTACATTCTGTCACTGGCAAAAATCCATTTGAGTTATGGTTGGGTTATGTACCTAATACCCCTGCTAAAACTCTTAATAAGTTACCTAAATTGGATATCCATCCAGGTACTAAATCTTTTCTTCAGATGCAAGAATTATGCAGAAAACATGCTCAAGAATGTATAAATAAGGCGTTTGAGTATGAAAAGAAAAGATGGGATAAAGCCCATAAAGAACAAATGTTCAAAGAGGGTGATGAAGTCCTTATTTTAACACTAAATTTCAATTTAAATGGTAATGTTAAATTGAAGGATCCATTCATTGGACCATTTGTTGTTAAAAAGATGGTTGGTAATAATTCTGCTGAGGTTATTCTATATGCACCATATGATAGAAAACATCCAGTATTTCCTATATCTCTTATAAAACCATACCATTCTAATGATACTGCCCTATTTCCAAGAAGATCAGGAAGGCATAAACAGCAACCTGAAGAAATAGTTGAAAAGGCAGAAATTGAAAAGATACTTAAAAAGAGACACCTTACTAAAGAAAAGGGAGTTGAGTATCAATTAAGATTTAAAAATAAATAAAGTGAATATGACCAGTGGATTCCAGAAAATAAAATATCTGATCTTAAAAATCTCTTGAAAAAATTTAAATCAAAATAAAACTGTTTATTCAGTATATGTATTATAAAAATTGTAAAAATTATTTTTCTATTTCACTCCTTACTTTTAATTAAAATGTCTTAACATTTTTTTATTGTTTTTTTTTTTGGGTGAGGGAGTGTCAGCCTAGATATCCCTAGGACTGAGTATTTCTTATACTTAAAATAAGATAACCTTAAGTACATTAAGCTTATATCTTAAAAATAAGGTTAAAATAATAATATATATGATTATATTACATATATATATAATTATTACTCTATTATATAAATTATAGTAGTTTAAATAGCTTATCTATAGCCTAATAATACTTATTAAGTTGTTAATGGAGTCATAATATACTTATCTTAAGTGATATGAAGTAATTATTGACATATATAAGCTTATATGTGTACATAAATCTCATATTCAGTGAAATATGCAGTATATTATGTATATTTAGGTCTATAAGTGGGTTTTAGCCTCTTAATAGCCTATAACTTTTTTTTTCTGCTTATGTTAGGTCATATGGAAGAAATCAGTGGACTCATAATGCCTACAGAAGTATAGACATCAATATCAGGCGCATACACTCAGTTTGGACAACTTAATCTGCTTCCTTGGATGGTTATTCACGGACTTATGGGTTGGAAGGTCATTTCTGGGTTAATGTGGATGCTTAGGGATGTTATTGGGGGCTTGGAAATTTTATTTTTTTCTTTATATGCTTTGGGTTTCATTAAATCTCTTTTTGATTGCTTATTTTACCTGTCTCTATATGGTATCTGCTTTTATCTGGATTATCTATTTGTGGTATAGATCTGTGTTATCATTAATTGTGGTGGAGGGTCCTTACTGGAGGTCTGGGTGTTGAATCTGCTTGAAGTGGAAGCCATGGTGAGGTGATGGGCCCTCACAGTGCTGTAATTGCCGGGGATAGCAGTGACATCATCTGGATTGAAGGTCTGTGCACTCAAGGGGATTTGGGTATAGTTAAGGAGGGATTTTGATGGTTATTTATCATCAATTACTTACTACAATTCAATAAAACACTTCAATACAATTATTAACATTTAGAAATATATTATAAAGCCTTTTATAAGTTGATATTATCATTATATAAGCTATAATTATATTCTATTTATCTATTTTCCACCACTAAGCACACATTTCAATCCAAGTATTGTGAGTTTAAATTGAGTATATCTATTTTATTAGTCTTCCCATGAGGTTTAATCACTAAATCATTTATTAATTAGTAGTAGGACCATAAATAAATACTATCATATCATACTTATATACGAGACTTCACTGACATTCACAGAGGATGATATTTATCCCTTGCCAACAATTCCCTCTATACATGATACCCTTAAAGGTTATAAGTACATAAGCTGCCTAGATGGAAATAAAGGGTACCATCAGATTCCTGTTGTGAAGAACTCACAGAAATTCATATTAGGGGGTATCAAAGTTAGAAATTTGTAATTATTTAAAACATATTTCACAACACAAAAAAAATCCAAAAACTTGTAATTAACTCTAACTAAAAAAATTTTTTGGGGTAAAATATTCCCTATATTGAAAATAATCATGGTCAATTTGGTGGGAAAAAAAGGCTTTTTGACCTGAAATGTTTCTAACTTTGATACCGCCTATTGATAACAAAAAATATGACAATTTATAAGTATGTCAGGATGCCATTTGGACCAAAATATTTTTTTTCATTATTTTAGAATTTAATTGATATTATATTCCATAATAATAGATTTAAGGATGGTTAATGGTATAAATTGATGAAATCATGGTGTTCTCTAAAATATATTATGAACACTTAATACATTTAAATAATGTATTTCAGAAAATTTATGAAATAAAAATGACCCTCTCATTTAAAAAATGTAAATTTGGGTTTGAGTTTTAAAATGGCTTAGTCATATTGTATCTGACTTAAAAATATGTGTTTACCAAAAAAAGGTGGCTGATATCAAGAATATTGAAATTCCTCAAAGTGTAAAGGATGTACCATCTTTTCTTGGTATGTGTGGTTATTATAGACAATATATAAAGAAATATCAATTAATTTCTGAACTATTGACCACACTGATAAAGAAATAAGAAGATTTCATTTGGAACAATGAAAGACAACAGAATTTTGATAAGTTGAAAGAGTGTTTGATGATATCTCTCATCTTGTGATAACCAGATGTCCATTAACCTTTTGTCTTGTATACTGATTCAAGTTTTCTTGGTATGGGTGCTTCTTTACATCAAAAACAACTTTTTGAAGGAAAAAAGTCAGAAGTAGTAATTTTCTATATTTTATGTGCTCTAAGAAGTAGTGAATTAAAATATGGTGCTATTCAACTTAAGTGTTTGGAAGTAGTATAGGCTCTTGAGAAGCTACATTATTACCTTAAAGACCAAAAATTTGACTTAATAACTGAATGTAGTGCAGTTAAGTCACTCTTAAACATGAAAAATCCTAATAGGCATATGTTTAGATGGAAATTAGCTGTACAAGAGTACTGAGGACAGATGACTATTACGCATAGAGAAGGAACTTTTCACTATAATGTAAGTCTGTTATCTAGAGTACCTCTACCTAATAACTTTGATAATCCTACTTATGCTTTTGAAACAGAGATTATTAAAATTTATGGAAATTATATTGTAGATCATGAGGATTAATTGATAAAATCAATTCTTGATAATTATACTTCAGATCCAGACTTGAGTAAACTTACTACAATATTAAATGATCCATGTAATTCTTCAATGAGTTTTTTATTAAAAAAATTGCCATAAAAATATAGAGAAGCAGGAGCAAAAAGTAAATTTTCCATTGAGGATAGTTTTATATATTATAGGAAAAAATAAGTAATGTAATATTAATTCACCTTTCAGTGAAAGAGGTTAATGTTAAGTATATTTCATGATGATATATTATAAAGTCATTTTGACTTTCATAAACAATAAGCCAGAGTAAAAAATAAAGCTTGGTGGATTAACATGTCTGATGATGATCAGAAATTTGTTGAGACATAAGATACTTAACAATAATCTAAAAGATTAACAGGCAAAAGAGCTGGTTTGTTACAATGAATTGAGCAACCAAAAGCTCCATAAGAAATATTTAAAAGGGACTTTTTAAGAGTTTTTCCAATAAAATGGCATAAGATCTACAACCCCTTCTAGCTAATTGTAAATAGATTTACAAAAATTTGTAAATTTATTCCTACCCACAAAGAGGTTTCTGAAAAGGACTTTATGGTGGACACAAATTTTAAATATAGCAGGATTCCCCAAAGTAATAGTTTCAGAAAGAGATCCAAAATCTACTTCAGAGTTCTGGACATCACTTATGGATGTTTCAGGGTGTCAATTAAAACTTTCTACAGCACATCATCCAGAAACTGATGGGCTGGCAGAAAGAATGATACAAACCTTAGAAGATATGATAAGAAGATATTGTGCTTTTGGTCTTGACTTTAAAAAGAATGACAAATTAACTCTTGACAAGGTAACCCTTATCCCAGGTTTAGATTTTACATACAATAGTACAATGCATTCTGTCACTGGAAAAAAGCCATTTGAGTTATGGTTGGGTTTTGTACCTAATACCACTGCTAAATCTCTTAATAAGGGGTATCAATGCTCAGGGATCTTCAATTATGGATCAGGATTTTTTTCCCCTGATCAGACATTATTAATTGTGGAAGATTCTTATCAACTAGCCCCAGGGATAGTGGATAAGGAATACACAATAATACATTACCCCACCTCTTATACCCCAGTTTCTGTTCCTAATTCCTGATCCCAAACTCATCACATCCATGATTGATTTGTAAGCAAGTCACATGAAATAGAATTGCAGATTCCATGCTTGTTTATCTCATCACTTTATGATACTTAATTTTGGTGGTGAACACATAACAATTTTTCTCATCTTTTTGTGTCTCTTCACTCTATGATACTTAATTTTTGTGGCAAACAAATAACATTTTTCTCTATCTACACACCCCATTTGCTCATTTGGTGGCAAATTCCCACTTCCTACTCATCACCTAAACTTTCTACCAACAATATTGAAGCACCTCTCTACTAGGAATAAACTTCACACAGCTATGAATTTCATCACTTTAGTTTTAGCTGCTGACTCTGACTCTGTGTCAGGCTAAGGTCAAGTACAAAGACGTGAACTAGCTTGAATGGTCAGTTTTCTAGAATATTTTAATGGTCCTATATGAATAATGTAGTATAAATCCAACAAATAGTAAAATATAATCAAAAATGACAGTCTCAGTAATAAAATTCTCACTATCTTTATATGTGGCTTACAATATTTGTAGTTGGTAGAAAAATATATTTTAATAATTCAAATACTATTCAAAAGTCTTATAAAAGTACTAATTGATATGTATTGTAATTTATTTGGTTATATTGGTTAAATTGTAATGATAAAGAATGTAGAAACAAGACCCAAAAACCTCCTCCTTTTATACACAATGAGTTCACCAAAGATTCCCTTGATATACCACCCAATACACAGTTAATGATGCATCCAAACAACTAATAGACATGCCCATCAATTTTCCAAGGATCCCATTACATAATTAGAAGAGTAGCAGCCACCAAAATCCTGTATTAATAAGGAAAATCCATCAAAATTAAAGAATAAGATAAAAAGAGAGTATATGCGTATTAAACAATGATATAAAAGACTAAAGAGGAAATTTTTAAGGTTAAAAATAGCTTAATAATAAGGGAGATTCACTGTAGAATTAATGGGGCTAATCCTGACATTATACTATGTGAAATTCCCATTCAAAAATACCCAATATTGACTGAGAAACCACCAAAAAACCCAAAAAGGAGTGCGAGATGTGGGGTAACTATATGCAGTCCTTGGCAGGCGTTTGCATGGGTAAATCCTTGACTAAATTTAGGCTAATTTAAGCGTGTTAGTGAAATAAGGTGCCAAGAGTGAGGTTATTAATGAAATTAGTGCATATAAAGAGGGTCAATGCATTATTAATTGAGCTAGGACACTAAATAAGCGCCTGTCGCCTATTTTAGTGTGTTTCCCCACAGTGGGCATAGAATCTGGGGTAATTATAGTGTGAAAAAACAAACTTTGCTAAAAATGAAGCTATTAACATAGGAAAAAAGCAGGCAGTATGTGACCAGTACACAGAAGCCATTTCTGGAATAAAAGACACCAAATTTGAAAAGTGTTATTTTTATACATTTAAAAAGCCAAATAAATAGTCCTAAATGAGACAAATTGATCTGTCAAAGCGCATTTTTGATATTCTCAAATTTATAGTGCATATAGTCAACTTTTAAGTGAAATAAAGCGCATTTCTTGTTTTTTGCATAAAACAGTGAAAATAACAGCTTTAAGTGTACTTAAAAATTATGTAGCCTTAGACTTAAGATTCTTAAGATTACCCTAACATATTCCAAATTAATATTAAGTACATAAGACTTATAAAAGGTGGATATATGCGTGTATATAAGGTGTTATAATGGCATATTTTGTATATTATCATAATTTTAATTATGTATACTGTTTGTGTACTCTTAATTATTATTCCCATGTATAGTTCATGTGTTTAACATAACTTATAAGTAGTTTTTACTCAGTCCTGGGGATATACAGGCTGACACTCACCCACCCAAAAAAAAAATAAAAAAAAATGGGAAGTTATACATTTTTATTTATTTATTTGTTTAATTTTCAGGTATTCAGATTTATTCTGTAGCATTAAAGATTATACTTTAAAGAAATAAAACATAATAAAATATTATGAATACTGGTATTTTAACCCCTCAGCTGTTTGAACAGAAATTTATTTCTGTTTAAATTTTTTAAGAAGGGTGGATAAATTTAAAATTTCTTTCTCAGGAATTTATTGATCAAATTCATTTGATTTCCCTTTAAATCTTAATAAATACTCAGCTCCTTTTTCTTTAGTAAGGATTCTTTTCTTGAGTATTTTTTCAATATCTGCTTTTTCCACAATTTCTTCAGATTGCTTTTTAGGTCTTCCCCTTCTTTTTGAAAAAAAGTTAGGATCATTTGCATAATAAGGTTTCAATAATGAGATAGGGAAAACTGGATGTTTCCTATCATATGGAGCATATAATATGAATTCCACTGCATTATTACCAACCATTTTGCTTACTACAAAAGGTCCTACAAAGGGATCCTTTAATTTAACATTACTTTGTAAGTTAAAATGTAGTGTTGATATGTGGACTTCATCTCCCTTTTTGAATTCAAATTCTTTATAATATTTATCCCACCTTTTTTTCATATTCAAATGCTTTTTGGATGCATTCTTCTGCATGCTTTCTACACATTTGTTGCATATGAATAAAGGATTTAGTTCCAGGGTGTATATCTAACCTTTGTAATTTATTTAAATGATTTACTGGGGTATTTGGTATGTATCCCAGCCAGAGTTCAAAGGGTTTCTTCTCTGTTACAGAATGAGTTGTGCTGTTATAAGCAAATTCAAGGCCAGGAGTTAATGTTACCCAGTCATGTGTGAATTTCTCATTGTCTTTGTATTCCAATCCAAAGGCACAATATCTTCTGATCATGTCTTCTAGAGTTTGTATCATTCTTTCAGCCAGCCCATCAGTTTGTGGATGGTGTGCTGTAGACAATTTCAACTGAAAACCTGATACTTCCATCAAAGATGTCCAGAACTCTGAAGTGAATTTAGGGTCTCTGTCAGAGATTATGGCTTTAGGGAACCCAGCAGTATTCATCATCTGAGTCCACCATAGTAATGCCAAGTCTTTTGCAGATACCTCTTTATGGGTAGGGATAAATTTACACATTTTTGTTAATCTATCTACTATTACCCAGCAAGAATTGAAACTTTCTTTTCCTGCTAATGGCAAGCCAGTTACAAAATCCATGGTTATAATCTCCCATGGAGCTTTTGGCTTCTCTATTTGTTGTAACAACCCAGCTCTCTTCCCAGTTAATATTTTAGCTTTCTGATAAGAGTCACATGTTTCAATGTACTTTTGTACATCTTCTTTCATGTTTATCCACCAGGCTGTGTTTTTAACTCTATTTGATGTTTTGTTAAAATCAAAATGACCAGCTAAGATGTCATCATGACAAGTACTTAACATTAACTTTTTCATAGAAGGTGGTATTACTATTACATTACTTAGCTTTTTCCTGTAATATATATATACATCTTCAATTGACAGTTTACCTTTTTATAACGCATTTCTATAATTTGGAGACAAGTTTTTAATTAAAGAATTCATAGAGGCATTAGTTGGATCATTTAAAATGTTAGATAATTTAGCCAAATATTTATCATATGAATAATTTTCCGATATAGTTTGCATAAAATCTTCCTCTAAATCCACTATATAAATCCCAAATATATGTATAACCTCATTTTCAGGCACATAAGCTGGGTTGTCAGCATCATTCGGCAAAGGACTTCTGGATAATAAATCCACATTAGAATGCAATGTTCCTTCTCTGTGAGTGATTGTCATTCCTTGTCTGTACTCTTGTACAGCTAGTTGCCATCTAAACATGTGCCTATTAGGGTTTTTCATGTTTAGTAATGATTTTACTGAACTGAAATCTGTTATAAGTTCAAACTTCTGGTCTTCCAGGTAGTAATGATGTTTCTCCAAAGCCCACACCACGGCCAAACATTCTAGCTGTGTGGCACCATACCTAAATTCTGTTTTTCTTAAGGTTCTGGATATATAACAGATGACTACTTCAGATAATTTTCCACTTATTATCTGTTTCTGCTGTAAAGCAGCACCTTACCCTATGAAGCTTGCATCAGTGTACAAGATAAAAGGTAGGGTGAAATCTGGAAGTCGCAATATTGGAGCTGACATTAAACATTACTTTAATTTATTAAAGGCGTGTTGTCTTTCATTTTTCCTGATTAATGTTGTTAAAGGAGCTGCAATGGATTCGTAATTATTTATGTACTGTCTGTAATATCCACACATACCCAAAAAACTTTGAACCTCTTTTACATTTTTAGGTATACCAATGTTTTTTATTGCTGCCACCTTATTCTGGTCAACACAAATTTTTAATTCAGATACAACATGTCCAAGTACTTTCAAGGATTGAAATCCAAACTTTCATTTCTTTAATGCAATTATCATATTAATTTCATCCATCTTTTGAAATACTCTTTCCAGGTGAGTTAAATGTTCATCATATGTTTTTTAAAACACTATGATGTCATCAATATAGACCAAAAGCCATCCTTCAACCATTTCCTGATGGAAGACACTATCCATTAATTTTTGGAAGACTGAAGGCGCATTTTTTGGGCCAAATGGCATTCTCACATACTTAAATATACCCATATGTGTGGTTATTAATTAGTAATTTTGAGAATTTTTTTCCACAGTAATCTGGTGGTAACCCTTGTTTCCATCCAGACAGGAAACATATTTTTCTCCTTTCAAGGTAGCATGGATAGAAGCTATCCTTGGTAGAGGGTAAATATCATCTACAGTGTATGTATTCAGAGCTCTATAATCACCGCATAATCTTGCCTTATCTTTTTCATAAGAGATTAATACTGGTGAAATAACACAATACTTAGGTGTTTTGTCTACGTTTTCAACAATACCCATTTCCGACAACATTTTTATGTTGTCTTCAATATCTTTCCTTTTTGCAGGAGAAGCTGGGTAAGGTGTCTTTTTCAAGCTGGCAGGAATATTATCCAAATCACAACTTAAAGAGATTTTTATCTCATGGTCTTTGACCAATCCTAGTTCTTTTGAATCATGAGCAAATGCCATAGGATATGATTTAATCAATCTCAAAATATTTTCTTCTTCAATTTTTGAGAGTTGAGGACTGAAAGAGGCCTTTTGGATTTCATTATCCAATTCAACCATTTCAGTGGTGGTTCTTCCACCTTGCAGGTGTTCTTCTCTAGGAGAACTGGCATATATTGAGTTTTCAGAAAATATTTTAAATTTTCTTTTACCATTCACTCCTATAGTGAAGCAACTGTTTGCGGGATCTAGTTTAATGCCAAATTTTTTCAATAAATCATTGCCAATAATAAACTAATCACTACAATTATTATTATCCATTACTACAAATTCACATACTGCTCTAACATATCCATTATTATATTTAAAGAATAGAGCAGTTTTGTATTTGCCAATTGGATTTAATACTGAACCAAAACCTCTCCAGTTCTTTGTTTGAACAGGCTCTAGTTTTTCCTGGTACTTCTATCAAGTTTCATTAATGTCTTAATTGAAACTACACTACCTTCAGCCCCAGTGTCATGAATGGCATTCATTTCTTTTAAACATATAATAACAGGTGCTCTGATAGGTGTTGTTTTGTAAGTATCATGAGTTACATCTTTAATTATTTCAGCTTCCTCAATGGAAGTTAAAGATGTGTCTGTATGAGGTATAGCATCATTCAGGAACATAATATCCTGTTCTAATACAATTATCTCATGTTCATCCTCACTGTAAGATATGTTACTTTTGCAATCCTCACTGGATTCCACATTTTCATCTTCATGATTACTTGGTTCAGAATTCTGTTAGGTTTCAATAACATTTATTCTTTTCTTACACGTGTGACCCTTTACCCAAGGTTCATTACATTTGTAACATGTTTTATTCTCCTGTATCTTAGGGACAAGTGGAGCTGAAGGCTTTTTCTTCTCTACTGGTAATTTACTTGTAGTAGGTTTTACCACATAAACACTTTGTCTGTAATTGTTATACTTGGTTTCATACTTGTGGTTTAATAATATCTCATTGCATATATTAATGAATCCAGAGGTATCTCTGATGGTTTCAGTTCTAGCTACAATAATGTCTCTAAATGATATAGGCAACTTGTATATTATCTTTTCTTCCCACTCTTCATAATCCATTTTTGGATACATGGCTTTCATGATTTTTATTAAATTCATTAAAAATACCATAGGTTTATCTCCAGCATTTGGATTATATCTGGCCTTTTCATACAATCTTTGTTGAGTGATTCTAACTTTTGGGCCACCAAATTGCCTTTCAATTAGTGCCTTCCATTCATTCCAGGAGTAATTAATTCACTCACTCAATACAGATTCAAACCATAATAAGGGCACATCTGTAAATAAAGATATTAACTTTGAAGTAATTTCTTCATCAGGTAATTTGTATGAAAATTTTAAGTTATCAATTCTTTGTATGAATTGTTGCCAATCAGATTTTGAATCCCTGTCAAAAGAAGGGTACTGATCTAACTTAGGCCAGTTCTTTTGGTTAGTTTTTGCTTCCTTAACCTAAGGAATATTGAGTAATTCACTTACTTTAGAAAGATGATCATTTATTTCATCTTTTACTGATTTTATATTCTCAGAGCCCATGACACTATGCTCATGTTCAATCATTGGTTTATCATCAGAGTGTTTCATGAAAACAGGTACTCTTGCCACATAAGAAGTGCTATCTTTTATTTTTTCAGTATCTTTCAATATGTTTGCTACTTCTATTTCTACTCTTTGTAACCTATCCTTTATTACAGGTACATGAGTTAGAGTATCATTTACATTTGAAAAAGAGAATTTAACACGTCCCTCAATGGTAGCCATAACAATCTGAGTATGGTCTCATTTATTTTCTAAATTTCTAATCTCAGAAATCAATCTTTTATTCTCATTGATTAATTCATTATTTGAATTTTCAATAATGTTTAATTTATTGGCTGTAGTACTCAATGATTGTGTTAGTTGTAATAATACATTTTCTGTATTATTGTTTGACTCTTTTGAGAACTCTTCCAATTTTTCAATTCTCAATAATAATTTACTTATTATTTTTGATTCCATTGGATTCTCTTTCAAAAAATATTCTATTTTTCTGTGTCCAACTCAGAAGACTCATCATTTGATTCCAATTTTATATTAATAGCATTATCCTGGTGATCAATAAAAGTATTTACATTGTCCTCATGTAAAGACAATTTTAACATATTTTTTTCAAATGAACAATCCTTTAAATAATTATCAATCATATCCAATATTTCCTTATCAATCTCATTACCTATAAGTAACTCATTGTCAGGTTGATATAATTGATTATAAGTAGTTGGGTGACTTACCAAGGTCTTATCCCACTTCCCCTGCCTCTCCTTGCCTTTCCCCTGTAAGGGTGACTGCTGGAGCCCTTCTGTGGAGAATTGTTGTAATTTTGGGCGTACCAATCCCATTTACATTTTCTTACAGTAATTTTTTGATCCTCCTCTTGGGCTGGAGGTGTTGCTACGGAATTGGTGGGTACCACCAATTGTGGTTGAGACTTTATGTCCACTAGAGCTTGGTTTACCTCTATGAAACCTTGAGCTTCTCTTTTCTCCAGGTTGTTTATCTGGTCCACAATATTGTTGACTCTTATTGTCATGGTGTTCAATAGGGTGGATAGGGAGTGAATTTGTTCTTGTAATGTATTTTTTGCTTTCTTTATTGAAACTTGCTTTAAAAGCTTTTCCCTTTCCTCCAGAGACATTGGTGGAGTGTTGTTTATTATGGGAGATTCCTGGCCCTCCATTTGAATGTCCTGTAACAGGTCTTTCAGCTCTAGGTCTTAAGTTATAAGGTTTTGCCTTATTACTTACAATGTCATTGTTGTCACACATTTTTTACGTGGAATTTTTCTAAAGAATTGAAAGTTTATATATGGAAACTTCAACATTAGTTTTATCAGTATTTATCAATACCACTGAAGACAATTTTATTGCTTACTTATTTGTATGAAGTGAATTTCTAAGTGCCAAAAGTCAAATATGCTTTTTAAGTGGTCACTTGATTTAACTGGTCTACAATATGTAGCCGTGTTTTTATATTCAAAAAGAAAAACAACTGTCAGTAAGATTTCTTTTTCAAATATAAATGAATTTAACTAACCAATAGAAAAGGGATTAAGAGTCCGGTAAAAAGAAAACAATTAATCAGTTTAATTGGTTATTATCTGCAAAGATCCCAAATTTAATTGGTCTATTGACAGACTCCCACTAAGAACAACTTTATGTTAAATTAGTGGTAAAAAATTTATCTGCAAATATCTCAAATTTAATTGGTCTATTGACAGACCCACTAATAACAATTATATGTTAAATTAGTGGTAAAATTGTTGATTCAATATCACAATTTTATTATATAACAGGGCTTCTTTTTCTGAAATCACTATATAAGTGACCCCAACCTGTTGTAATTATCCAAATATTTCTATAGGGATTTTATTTATGTGTACCTTCTTAATTGTCAGGCTAAGGTCAAGTACAAAGACGTGAACTAGCTTGAAATTTTTACTTACTGGATTGTAACAGAATTCTTGAGTAAAGGCCCCCAATTGTCAGGATAAGGTCAAGTACAAAGACATGAACTAGCTTGAATGGTAAGTTGTCTAGAAGATTTTAATGGTCCTATATGAACACTGTAGTATAAATCCAACAAATAGTAAAATATAATCAAAAATAACAGTCTCAGTAATAAAATTCTCACTATCTTTATATGTGCCTTACAATATTTGTAGTTGGTAGAAAAAAATATTTTAATAATTCAAATACTATTCAAAAGTCTTAAATAATTACTAATTGATATTTATTGTAATTTATTAGGTTATATTGGTTAAATTGTAATGATAGAGAATGTAGAAACAAGACCCAAAAACCTCCTCCTTTTATACACAATGAGTTAACCAATGATTCCCTTGATATACCACCCAATACACAGTTAATGACGCCTACAAACAACTAATAGACATTCCCATCAACATTCCCAGTATCCCATGACATAATTAGAAGAGTAGCAGCCGCCAAAATCCTGTATTAATAAGGAAAATCCATCAAAATTAAAGAATAAGATAAAAAGAGAGTATATGCGTATTAAACAATGATATAAAAGACTAAAGAGGGAATTTTTAAGGTTAATAATAGCTTAGCAATAAGGGAGATTCACTGTAGAAATAATGGGGCTAATCCTGACATTATACTACGTGAAATTCCGATTCAAAAATACCCAATATTGACTGAGAAACCACCAAAAAACCCAAAAAGGAGCGCGAGATGTGGGGTAACTATATGCAGCCCTTGGAAGGCGCTTGCACGGGTAAATCCTTGACTAAATTTAGGCGAATTTAAGCGTGGTAGTGAAATAAGGTGCCAAGAGTGAGGTTATTAATGAAATTAGTGCATATAAAGAGGGTAATTGCATTATTAATTAAGCTAGGACACTAAATAAGCGCATGTCGCGTATTTAAGTGTGTTTCCCCACAGTGGGTGTAGAATGTGGGGTAATTATAGTGTGAAAAAAATAAATTTGCTAAAAATGAAGCTATTCACACGGGAAAAAAATAGGGAGTATGTGACCAGTACACAGAAGCCATTTCTGGAATAAAAAACACCAAATTTGAAAAGTGTTATTTTTATACATTTAAATAGCCAAATGAATAGTCCTAAATGAGACAAATTGTTCTGTCAAAGCTCATTTTCAATATTCTCAATTTTATAGCGCATATAGTCAAATTTTAAGTGAAATAAAGCACATTTCTTGTTTTTTGCATAAAACAGTGAAAATAACAGCTTTAAGTGTACTTAAAAATTATGTAGCCTTATAGTTAAGACTCTTAAGATTACTCTAACATATTCCAAATTAATATTAAGTACATAAGACTTATAAAAGGTGGATATATGCGTGTATATAAGGTGTTATAATGGCATATTTTGTATATTATCATAATTTTACTTATGTATACTGTTTGTGTACTCTTAATTATTATTCCCATGTATAGTTAATGTGTTTAACATAACTTATAAGTAATTTTTACTCAGTCCTGGGGATATACAGGCTGAAACTCATACTCTGGGCTGGAAGACACTTTAGCTTATATGTATTTTCAATGATCTTTATGAACAAGTGGATCCCAGACCTGCACCAGCTCTCCCCTCCCTTGAATCACAAAACCTTCTTTCCACCAGCATATGCTCTTTTATTATTCCAACCACTCCCCAACAGTTTGAAACACAACCCTTTTATTTTTTTTCATACTCTCCAAATTTTCAACTTCTGTGCTTTATTGACTTGGTTTGGTGTTTTTATTTGGTATATTCATTTTTTTTTAAATTTACACTGAATGTCTCTGTTTTGGATGTCTCATTTGTTTTCATACACCAACTCAACATGAAATCACATATTTTCTGTGATTGCATAATTTTTTAATGTTTCTTTTTTTCATTTATCACTCATATCCTTTTCCTCTTCTCCTGCAACATCCCTTTTTGGTGTCATTCATCTTCTCATCTAATCTCTCCAGGTAAGTCATTTTATTCATTTTTTTGATTTTTTGATTGTTAATTATATATTTTTTCTTTTTTTTGCTATTTTTTGTTTTTTTTTATCTAAATTTTTATTGTAAGTGTTTATTATTAATTTTTATTGTAAAATTTATTTTTTATCTCCCTCTTTTCTTTCTTTTTTAGCTCCATCACCCTACTCATAGTTCCTCTTTGGCATGGTCAATATCTCCCCTTTCCCCTTTTTCACTTTTTTTTGGTTACATGTCATTAAAACACATATATTGAATATTCTTTACGCATTTCACTTACTCCATATTCAACTTCCCCCATACTCCAACATCATTCTTTCTCACTCTATTTTTTCTACTTTTCAATCAAGGTCAGCTTCATCTCCTTTTTATACAAATAAATGATATATTTTTCCTTCTATTAAATTTTCATACTTAAATATATGCATGACTTGTATCTGGATAACAGTGGACTTATTAAACTCTACTTGTTCTCATCACCATTACCACTTTTCAAGTTTTGGTAAAATTTTGAAAATCAGACTCCGAATTAGGGTTGGGTTTATTCAAATATATTGTTCTTTTTACTGAAGATTCTACTGAAGGCTACCTTTCATTTCCAAAAAACAGATTCAAATTTGGTTCAGTGGTTGCTGAGATATTGAACTTTAAATTTGAGCCTTTTTTCGAATTTAATTTTTTTATTTCATATTTTTATGTAATAAATTAGGGTTAGGTTTATTTAAATCATATTTCCTGTAACTGAAGATGCTACTGAAGCCTATCATTCATTTCCCACAAACAGGTTTGAATTTGGTTCAGTGGTTGCTGAGATTTTGACCTTAAAACTTGAGCATTTTTTTCTAAATTTTACTTAATTTATATTATCTTTTTATATTGCATAATTAGAGAAAAAGGCTTCTGAAACTCTTTTCTGATGATTTTTAATGCTTTTATCTCCATCTTGTTGGAATTTTCATCATAAATTTTCAAATTTCTGTGCAATTTTGAAATCAGATTTAAAATTAGGGTTAGGTTTATTCAAATCTTATGATCTATTATCTGAAGATTCTTCTGAAGCCTATCTCTTATTTCCTATAATTAAATTTGAATTTGGTTCAGTGGTTGCTGAGATATTGACCTTTAAAGTTGAGCCTTTTTTCTGAATTTCATTTAATTTATTTCATGTTTATACCAGGATTTGTTAAAGGCTATTCACTTTGTATGTCTGATAATATATTTTTCATTCTTAAAATAATGTCACTCATTTTATCTCCATTGGAATCAATTCTTTACTTAAAAAAAGTCTCTTAAGTTCATCACCAAACAACCAAAGCTCCACATGGCTTGGAATCTTGTCAAGAGTTCACAAATTTTGGATGTTCACTTCAAATCAGTCAAAAATCAATCCACAGAATAAACAAGGTAAAAAAAGAAGGTAAATTTAACAAATATAAAAAAACTTTAAAAATCCAGTGAATATTTTACTCACCTTGGCTGTTCTTTTCAAATAAATAGGGAGCTGTTCAATAGGATTGATAAGGTATGAGAAAAATTTAAGGTATAACAAAAACATTAAATAGAAAGAAAAAGTATGTGGTGTAATATAGGTTGTCAAATTTTATTTTTATTTCACAAATTGAAAATTTAGAAGTGATATATGATACTCTACTTACCAAAATTAATGAGCCATTGGCCCTGTGTCATATAATGGTAATCATGAGGAATTTATTTTTCTCATGGGGTTCATGTATACATTTGTGTTTGATTTCATTGACTTATATCACAGACAATTCTCACTCACATTTTTACTTGAATTTTCATTAATTTAGGTTTGTAAATTATCTTATAAGACTTGTTTAAATGCTAATTTATGAAATGAACATAAATTTTGGCAATCTATGCTCCTACTTCAATAAAACACAGGGGAGGGTATTGCCATTTATTTTGTCATAAATTTTTTTCTGACTTAGAAAAAAAATGGTGATCCCCACTCCCTGTTATGGTGAATAGCAGCGGAGGGTATTGCAAAAAGATTTTTTTGACATAAACATTTTTAATTCATTGGCTTGTGACTGAATTTTGACATTTTTGAATTGAAATTGATTATTTTTGAGTTTTTCATCATTCTCTCTTTGAATTCTAACCTTCTCCCTCTCCAAATCTAAACAATCTTTCTAAATTTCTAAAAATTATTCTTTCTTTGATTTTGAATGAAAACACTTCTTTTCCTCAAAAATTAGTTGACATTCTTCATTTTTTTCATGAGACTCAATCTTCATGATTTCAATTTACGCTTGTTCTTTTTCTGAAGCAAGTTTAGCTTTTAAGAGTAAGGGAAATAAATTAAGAAAAATTCTTTAATCATAAAAAGAAAATGTATCAGTTTTTAAAATTTATGCAAAAAAAATCATCTAGAATCAAGACCTTTAAAAAGTCAGAAAATATGAAATATCAACAAAAAGAAATAAAACAAAATTTATTTAACCAGACAAACAAAGAATCTAAAATGTTGCAATAAAATGTTTCACATCTCAGTGAGGAGTGTGTGCCAAGGATTGATTATTAGCTTTAATGCATTCTATCTAGAGAACTTTCTAAACTTAAATAAAAAAACTAGTTATCAAAAAATTTTGCTAAGAATTCGATTTCCTCAATAGATTTATTAGCTTTAACACATTCTCTCAAGAAATCCTTCTTTTTTGAACCATCTTCAAGTTGATACTTGAGTTTCATTTGATTTAATAGTAAATTGTACTCAAGAGCCTTCTGCTCTTTCTTTATGTTAATTTTCTTCTCCTCCAAGTCATGTGACCTCTCATCCCTCTTTAAAGAAAGCTTGAATTTCTTCTCCTCCAAGTCTTGTATCCTCCCATCCATCTGTAAAGAAAGCTTAACTTTCTTCTCCTCCAAGTCTTGTGCCCTATCATCCCTTTGTAAAAAGAGCTTGTATTGTTTCTTTTGAAATTTGAGAGTATATCTTGCAACTTCAAATATACTTAGTGTGAAAAGGAATATTAACAAAAGAAAAGAAAATCTCATTTAATTATTAAGGGTTATGCTATCACTTATCAGATACACATTTCTCCAGAAAATCATCAATGGAAGAAGAAGGGTTTTGGGAAAAACTATCTCTGTTTCTCTTTCTATGACTGTTGAAATTCAAAATAGTTGATGGTTTTCACTTTTTTTTTGGAGGTAACATTTTCCTCTTCATCATTGATGCTAGCTTCAGACTCACTTTCTTGAGGACCTTGGTTTTTCTCATTAGCCTTTTTAGAAATAAAAAATAAAACAACTAGACAAGAAATAAAAACTTACTGGAGTGGGATCATGTTGGTTTATATCACCATAAGGATCTATTGGAATGCTACCTAGATTTGTTTAATTTGGAACAGGGGAGGCTTGAGTGGAGGAAGAGGATGAGAAAAGATTTATTTTGACATCATTTTTGGAAATAGCATCTTCCCCATCCCACATGCTGGAAGGATTAACATCAGCTTTCTCTCCAAAAATAGCATCCATCTTTTTAAAGTATGGACATAGAGATTCAACTTTATCATCTATGAATTTTATGCCCTTACTGATATCAATGTCAGTAATACAAAAACCAGTATAAAATGAAAGAGTCTTTGCCTTCTTGTATTTGGCTCTATAATTCTTGAAATTCTCAGATATTTGTTTAGGTGAAAGATCAATCCTTCCCTTTGTCTTATTTTGTAATTCATTTTCCATTAGAAGATAGCAATTGACTTTTGATGCAAGGGGCCAAGAGGTGTTAAACCTGTAAATAGCCTATAAGCTTTATTTTTCTGCTTATTTTAGGTCATATGGACATTTTCATTAGACTCACTACTCCTACGCAAGCATATACACCTTTTCAGGCACATATATCCAGTTTGGACAACTTAATCTGATTCATTTGATGGATTTTGATGGATTTATGGGTTGGGATATGATTATTGGGTTAATATGGATGCTTGGGGGTGATATTAGGGGCTTGAAAAGTTGATTTGGTTCCTTTATATGCTTTGGGTTTCATTTTATACTCTTTGGATGAGTTATTTTACATATTTCTTCATGGTATCTGTTTTTATCTGTTTTCTCTATTTATGGTATGGGTTTATGACATCATTGATTGTGATGTAGGGTCCTTACTGGAGGTATGGGTTTTGAAGCTGCTTGAAGTGGATGCCATGGGGAGATGATGAGCCCTCAAAGTGCTTTAATTTCTGGGGAGAGCCATGACATCATCTGAATTGAAGGTCTGTTCACTCTAGTTGATTTTAGTATAAGTAAGTGAGGATTTGATGGACTATTGGACATCACTTACTTACTAAAACTCAAATAAAATTATAAAAAATTATTATCAGATAAAAATATATTTTACAGACTTTATAAATTGATATTACCTTTATATTGGCTATAACTATATTTTATTAACCAATTTTCCACCACTAGCCCGCACCAATCCAGATATTGTCAGTTTATATTGAGCATAACTATTATATTAGTATTCCCCTGAGGTTTAATAACTAAATCATTTATAAATAAGTAGTAGGACCATTAATATTTACTATTAAATCATACTTACATTCAAGCATACACTGACAGAGTATGAAGATGGAATCACAAAAAGAATCCTTCATGCAATCATCCAAGGAAGCAAAGAAAGCACTAGACATCTAGTGCATAATTTTTTCCTGCTGTGTAAGTTAATAATGGTGATAAAAGAAATCAAGTGACCTTAGGAGTCCAACAGCATCTAAAAGCTAACACATTTCATAACACTCAATGAATTTTCAGGGGCTTTACTTTTTTTTTGTTTTATTAATTACTACAAGCCACATGGAAAGAAGTTCTTTAAAAAATAAAATAAGTGTTTTTTTGATGCCTCCTTTATTTGAGGAAGTACTTATTTAAAAAAACTACTGATATTTCTCTGATTTAAAATCTGAAAACCTCTTACCGCTACGATCATTTCCAATTTTCTCCATTCGTTTTTTTCAAGAGGTAAATATGGTAATATATAATAATAGCGGGGTTTATGTAGAATACTATAGAGACCTTGGCTCTGATACCAGACATTGAAACTCACACTTGTATATATATATTTAGAAAAGAAAAATTAACTTCCTACTTGTTTTAGAAGAAGAATAAATTTCCACAAATATATCAAACGTATATATTTTTAAAATAACTAGCAGTCTAAGTAAGACGAATTTTTCTAATTATCTTTAGTAAATTTGAGAATTTTTTTGGGATTGTGGCCTGGCGGTGGTACATACGGTGGAGTGAATTTATAATTTCGAGGAGCGACTTTTAAATTATTCCATGACGCATTACCTTTGATGGGAATAGCTGATATAGAAATGGTTGGAATCGCAATACAAAATAAGAATTTAAGGGTTATTGAAAAGAATAACATCGCTGCTGAAAAAAACATGATAGTCGGAAATGAGATCATGGGTTGGGTTCAGGACCAATTAGCATCAAAATATGATAATATGCATAGATATGTGTTTACTCTTTTTCTGTGATCGCAGTATTCCTTGTCTTTTGATGGAAAATGAGGGAATAAAAAAAAGTTGCTAATTAATGATTTTTCATGCGTTAAGAGAAAAAAGATGAACCCTACTTTAAAACGGAGTTTAGTCTAACAGCAAACTTTCGAGCAAAAATCTTGTGCTGAACGAATTGCGAACTTCAAAGTTTATGTGTCCTGTTCCTGATTAGTGATATAGTGATTTTTCCGCTATTATTTATAATATACAAAAGCTAATTAAGTATAGATATAATATGGGTGACTTTGTATTTAATGTATAGACATACCTAGAAAGATGACAATGTAATATGAAGTCTTAAATGGGTAAGGAGCAGCAAGTTACTACCAAGGTATTTATAGTCAGAAGCGTGGCTCCATCTCTTCAGGTAATTCAGAAAAATAATTGAGATGGCGTACAATAAGTAGAAGAAAACTTGTGAAGCTTCAACCAGTTCAATAAATGCAATTTCACCAAGAATCATTTTTGTTTCGCCATGAGGCGTACTTACGCAACAAATTTCGCAAGCTTTTGTGACTTGGCTATACAAACAATCATCCGTAAAATTAGCAAATTTTAGTACAATCTGTTATGCTGTTATCATACTATATACTTAGCTAGTCTTCCATCAGTATATAGTGTGGCCTCCGAGTGCACCGGAGATTTTTCCCTGGTTCTGGAATGCATCATTCCCAACACAATCTGGTAACGTATATGGGCAAAACTGAACTAAAGTTACCTACACTACGCACCAAGTAAGATATCCCTGATGGGGATATCCAGCGCAAGTTAGGGGTATTTTAGGGAGAGACATAAGGTCAGAAAAATAAATGTTAGAAAAGTAAGTGCAAGAAAAATAAGTGCAGGAAATGTAAGTGTAAAAAAAATCATTTACGACCATGAGAATTTTGTTTCTCAAAAAAAACTTTTTAAAAAACAGAAAAAAATAAAAAATGAAATAAAGGTCATTTTTTTGGAGAAAATTTTTTTTTTTTAAAAATTCCCATGGTTGCAAGATATTTTTCTTACAATTATTTTTCTCACATATTTTTTTTGCACATATTTTCCCTACACATATTTTTCTATCCTTATGTCCCTCCCTGCAATATCCCCAACCCATGCTGGATATCCCCATCAGGGATATCTCACTTGGCGTATAGTGCTAATTCAGCAGGACGATTTTACAGAGTCCTAGAGCAACATAAAAATGTCTGTCACAGAGCACGTGCAGATACCATGAAGAAATAAACCATTTCGAAGCAGCCACAATAATCCCAATTTGAAAAAAAACATTTGTGTTGCCATTTATTTTTTTCTGTACTTTATCTTTCCGCCACGGAAGTCATCAATTGGCGTATGATTGTAAAGACACTTTCATTTAGTTTATCCGGGAAGAACCCAATTTATTACTCTACCAATTTCTTATTCCGAAAAGAACAGGAGAAAGTTTTAACAGCGCTCTACAAGCTTCACATATTCGCAAAGGGTCTAACAGTAACCCCACCACAAGTAAAAAATCATTAACAATATAAATTCAAGACCCATTATCGAAGGAAATTCTTTTGATTTCCTGTAAAAGCTTGATTTCTGGGGAATATTTTATTGCACCGTTACCCTGGGACGGACTGCACACACGTCACAACACATAGCAGTCTTTTTATTTTTAAAAATTTAAATTATGTACTGAAAGCCTGCGGAAGTAAAGTGGTCCTACAAAATCTCCACCTATATTATTTTTCTTGTATACTTTTTAGGCTCCGGAACCTCCGAGTGACTTAAATCACAAAAAAAAAAAAAAAAACTAATTTTAGTTAGAGCAACTAATTAGACAGAAGAAGTAACGCCAAGTGTAGGAGAAAAGAAAAATGTGAAATTCAAAAATCATTCTTGGGAGGAAAGAAGAAAAAAAATACCTATAGCTTAATTTCTAAGTCAGCGATGAGAAAAATGAATAATGCTGAAACGTACCTTATGATTGTTTGAACACTATTCACTTCATATTAATGACGGATCTTTTATCCACTATTCTACTACCCCCCTGTCACCAATGTGCTACGCAAGTGCTTATTGCGCGTAGAACACACACAGGCGGACTCTCAGCCAGCCTATGTGTGTTATGGGATGTTCTTATAGAGACAAGATCAGATACACTACTCCGAGAGGAACCATATGATGCATTACTTACCTATAGAGACAAGATCAGATACACTACTCCGAGAGGAACCGGAGTTAAGTGTACGCGTCTCTACAGGTTTAAATACTAACTCGCTAAGTACATATGATTTAGGTACATAACACCCCCCTCCTTTGCGAGTTAAAAAGACAAATATACCGGTGACATCAGAATAGAAAAGAAAGAAAGAAATAGAACAGAGAAGAAGAAAAGAAAAAGAAAAATTAAAACAGAATGGGAGCATAATAGATCAATAAACACATAAAGTCTTCCTCTTTTCAAGCCATATGTTAGCACCCAGAGATTTAGTAAGCAAGTCAGCTATTTGTAAGGCTGATGATACCCAACTTATTTTAATTTTATTAGCTCTCAGTTGCTCATTAACAAAGTAAAATGCCCGCTCAATGTGTCTGGCACGTTTGTCACTGGGATTGTCGGTAGCTGTTACTATAGCTCCTTTGTTGTCGCAATACATTTGTGTAGGTTCGATGTTGTCGAATAAATCTAGTAGTAAATTTCTCAACCACAAAACTTGTCGTGTTGCATTTGCCAAAGCGATGTATTCAGAATCAAGGGACGCCAAAGCAACCATGGATTGACGTTTGGATTGCCAGAGGACGGGACATCCATTCAAAAATAGAACGTGCCCATTGGTTGAACGCTGTAATTCGCCACCCCATGTTGCGTCGGAGTATGCCTCAGTAAAAAGTGAGTCCTTAGATGGGAAAAGATTCAGTTTCAACTCTTTGGTGAATTCGAGATAGCGGATTAGATGGTTGATTGCACGCCATTCCTCGGTACCAGGTGCAGATGCGTAGCGGGCCAAAAAATTAACTGGAAAAGCTAGGTCAGGTCTGGATCCTGCAACCAAATAACTGAAAGCACCTATGATCGAGAGAAATTTGGTTGAGTCATAACTATTTTTTGTCTTTAAAGAGGAGATAGACATGTTGTTGGGGAGAGGGGACGTTGCTTTTAAACCTCCATAGTTGAAATCCCTTAGAATACGATTTGTGAGTGCAGGCTGAGATAATGAGAATCCTTCATCACATCGTTCGACCTTGAGTCCAACAACAGATTCTAGACCGTCGTTCCACTTTATTTTCATTTTACCATTCAAATCACTTTCCAACTTTTTTAACATATCCACACTACTACCAGTGACCACACCGTCGTCTACATGAACCCAAATGATTCCTATATAGTTCCGATGTTTGAGGACGTAGAAACTCGCATCGTGCTTACTACTTACATACCCTAGGTTGCGGAAAATTGAAGCAAGATGTTTCCACCAGCACCTGGCCGCTTGCTTGGTCCCGTATAAAGCCTTGCGAAGTCTACACACCTGAGATGGGTTGCCATTAGAGAAACCTTCTGGCTGTTTGACATAAATAGTTTCTTCCAAATTGCTGTGTAGATAAGCGGCGGTGATGTCAAACGATTTTACAGGCCAATTGTTCTTGGCAGCCAAAACCAACATTACCCTTAAGGAAACAAAAGTGGCAGTTGGGGCAAAAGTGTCAGTAAAATCAGTACCCTCCAGTTGTTTGAAACCCTGTGCAACATAGCGTGCTTTGTACTTGGAAACACTTCCATCTTGATTTCTTTTCTTAGCAAATACCCACCGTGCACCTAGAACATTTGCACCTTTTGGCAAATCAACAATGTCCCACACTTTCATTGTTGTCAAGTTGTTTAGCTCCTCTTGACAAGCTAAGTTCCACTTCTCAGCTTCTGGACACTTACACGCTTGTGCGTACGTCTTTGGCAATCGTTCGGACAATGATTGGGCATTTGCTTCAATATGATCTACTAATGCATCTTGCGCTTCAATAGTCTCTTCAGCAGAGAAATCACCAAGGACTAGTCGATTTAGAATATACGAAAGAGAACCTTTTTGTGCATTCATAGTAGAGGAGGAGGTCATACCTGATGAAATTTCCCCAGGAAATTCCGCCATAGCAGAAGCAACTACTTTTCCAGTGTCAGGGTGCCAAAAAATCCAACCATTACCCCCATTGGCATAACCAACCACCCGACAGCGCAAGCTCCTATGATTTAATTTGTTTCTTTTTTCTTTTGGAATATGCACATAAGCCCATTCTCCAAAAATTTTGAAATTACCTAATGATGGTTTCTTGTCAAATATTAATTCATAGGGAGTCTTGTCGTTAGTGTTGGTGTTCGGAAGTCGATTGTGGATATACGATGCCCATAGATAAGCAAAACCCCACATGTTCGCTTCCAAGCTACTACCAATTAAAACGGCACGGGCCATGTCACCTATAGTCCTATTGAATCTCTCAGCCATACCATTTTGCTCGTGATGATAGGGCATAGAGTGTTCATGGATGATGCCAGCTGAATTTAAAAAATTGCTGAAACGTTTATTGTAATATTCATTTCCATTATCAGTTCGGAGGAACTTGATTTTTAATCCAGTCAGATTTTCCATTCTGTTCTTGAAAGTGATGAACGCGTCTAGGACTTCTGTTTTTGACTTGATGATGTGAACTTCTCCGTAAGTTGAGAACTGTTCCCGGAAAAGTACGGCAAACACCTCACCAGAGGATGTAATATCTGGAAAGGGACCTACCACGTCAGATACTACAAGTTCCATGAATTTAAATTCTCGGTTTGACAAAACCGCCGTCTGATGACGAGTCCCCTTTGCCACTGCACACACATCACAGAAGAACTTTCCGTTAGGAATTTCATCTGGAATGTCATCACAACACTGCACCTTTAGTATGCGTTTAAGAGTTCGTATGCTCGCGTGACCTAGACGCCGATGCCAAAATAAAAGGGAATTTGGTTCAGCTGGAGGATAAGGTATCTTCGAATGTTCTGGTAGGGGAACGAAAGGTGCCAATGAAACATGAGACGAAGAAGAAACAAAACAGTCTACATTGCTTTTTATAGAAGAAGAAACATTTTTATTCTTTGACGAATTATCTGTATTTTTATCATTTTTATTTACAATTTTTTTAATTTTAATAGACCATTTTCGTTTTTCATGAAAAATGACTGCTATGAATAGAGGAATAGAATCTTTAGAGAAAACGGCATTATTATTTGAATCAAAAAACATCTCATAACCTTTGCTAAAAAGATCATATAAGGAAATTAATGTATGTCGAGCTTTGTCACAATAAAATACATCGTGCAAGACGATTACTTCTCCTTTGACGCCAGATATCAGCATATCGCCATAACCAGTAATGAAAGCCGGGGAACCGTCAGTTGCCACATTAACTTTTATGGGTGATATCTCTCTAAAGTTAATCAAGAGACCTACATTTCCTGTAACATGATGCGTGGCCCCTGAGTCAAGCACACCAACATCTAATTCCAGCAAATGATCCGCCAACCATTCATCTTTGCCCAGGTCGATGCCATCTAATGTAGTCGCCAAAGCTTCTATAGTAGCTGAATCAAGTTCGGTAAAACGTGCAGAGGAAGAAGACGGCATCTTGTTTCTTGATCTTTTACTTTGACGAATTAATTTTTCCATTATGGGCCTGGCTAGTTTCAATTTAGCCTCTCTGAGCGCCCACACTTCGGCGTTAAAAGCAGGACAATCCGGATTGTATGGGCAAGATGAAGAGAAATGTTCCGTACAAGAACAAGTAAAACAGGCGTTTTCCTTAGGTCTCGCATATGGAGGGCGATAAGAATCCATCTTTCCTTTTCGGAAAGCGAGTGCTTGGATGTCGGTGTGCAAAGCAGTGGACATGGGGACATCGTTTGAAACAGTAATCGCCGAAGCAGCATTGTTGAGAGCTTTTACCATAGACTCATTTGAAGGTTGAGATATAACCGACTGCGTCTCGAAATGACGATTCACCGCATGAAAGATTTCATTCGCATTATTGGGCAAAAGGACATGTGCCCAAACTGATTTGGCTGTCTCGTCCGAGAAGGAAAAGTTTGATCGTTTGATTTTCTGAAGAAGGGAGTCGACTTTCGAGAGATGAGAAGACATATCGGTGAAGTTACTCGTGCGAATGGCAATTAGTTCCCGAAATAAAGAAGCACGAGAGGTGTGTGTCGATGCCTCGAACTTGTCAGCTAGAGTTTGGAAAGCTGTGCGGCAGGATGAGTCCTCATCGATTTCCGCCTGAAGCCTTCCAGGTATCGAATTGAAGATGATAGTCCAGGCAAGTTGATCTTCAAATTTGGCAATAACCGTATTCAACGGAACGGTAGTAGTGGCATACCTGGTAGACCCTACCCATTGGCGCATGGTGACCAGAGCAAGTTTCTGCCAATCTTGCCAGTTAGAACCCTCAGCGTCCAGCTTTTCTAACTTCGTGGCTACGTTGAACACTCTACCCATGTAGATGTGGCTCAATTCACCTCGATAGTTATCGGGTGGGGGAAGTTCGGCAGAAGACATTGGATTGCCTGTCGACGAAATTGAAGATTCGGAGTCAGAAGGAGAGTCAGGTGAGAGCGCTCGAGCGGTGTGAGAAGATTCTGGTGAGGAAGTGTTTGCAGTAGAAGGTTCAGGGGTGGGGTCGGGGGTAAAGATCGGGTTAGCTTCTTGTTCAGAATCTAGTGGTAGAGAGGAGGAAGATGGTGTCGGAGGATTCGAGTCAGAAGGAACAGGTGGTTTTGTCTCCCGTTGAAGGAAAGGACGGTCGCGTTGAAGTTTTGGTTTTGGTTTGAAAGGATCAGGAGTGTTGGTACGAGGAGGAGGGGTCATCCGATTAGGATGATTGCGAGAGAGTCGTAGGGTTGGATGATAACGCTATCAGAGCGGGGTTCAGAGAGATGGCTCGGACAAGAAAGATTACAATGCTTTCGTGTGTGACTAGCACAGTACGGCAAGGGATCTGCGTCAATAAGCAGGATAGCCCATAACCTATAGAGACAAGATCAGATACACTACTCCGAGAGGAACCATATGATGCATTACTTACCTATAGAGACAAGATCAGATACACTACTCCGAGAGGAACCGGAGTTAAGTGTACGCGTCTCTACAGGTTTAAATACTAACTCGCTAAGTACATATGATTTAGGTACATAACAGTTCTGCGCTCACAGTTTGCGCAAGATGGTAAAGGGTGCTACTCACCCAGGTTGTACAGTGCCCAGTAAAATGTCCTCGTCACCCTGCATGCATATTTTTGTTTTCACCTGTTTCCCATCTTTCTCTCTTACAACCATCATCACTGCAATACCCTCAAGACTCATGAAAATGGCACTTTTGCTTTCACTCTACAATCTGGAAAATCTCTCTGTGTCATGCACCACACAATATTTGGGGGGGGGGGGACTTGCTAGCAAGCTGTCTTATATTTAAATTTCTTGCTGGTTTAACAGTAATTTATTTCTGTTTAAATTTTTTAAGAAGGGAGAATAGATTTGAAATTTCTTTTTCAGGTATCCATTTATCAAATTCATTTGATTTCCCCTTAAATCTTAATAAATACTCAGTTCCTTTCTCTTTAGTAAGAATTCTTTTCTTGAGTATTTTTTCAATCTCTGCCTTTTCCACAATTTCTCAGGTTGCTTTTTAGGACTTCCTCTTCTTTTTGGAAATAAGTCAGTATCATTTGCATGGTAAGGTTTTAATAATGTGATAGGGAAAACTGGATGTTTCCTATCATATGGGGCATATATTATGACTTACACAGCATTATTACCAACCATTTTGCATACTACAAAAGGTCCTACAAAGGGATCCTTTAATTTAACATTATCTTGTAAGTTAAAATGTAGTGTTGAAATTAGGACTTCATCTCCTTTCTTGAACTCAAATTCTTTATGAGATTTATCCCACCATTTCTTTTCATATTCGAATGCTCTTTAGATGCATTCCTCTGCATGCTTTCTACACATTTGTTGCATATGAATAAAGGATTTAGTACCAGGGTGTATATCTAACCTTGGTAATTTATTTAAATGATTTACTGGGATATTTGGTACATATCCCAGCCAGAGTTCAAATGGTTTTTCTCTGTTACAGAATGAGTTGTGCTATTATAAGCAAATTCAAGGCCAGGAATTAATGTTACCCAGTCATGTGTGAATTTCTCATTGTCTTTGTATTCCAATCCAAAGGCACAATATCTTCTGATCATATCTTCTAGAGTCTGTATAATTCTCTTAGCCAGCCCATCAGTTTGTGGATGGTGTGCTGTAGATAATTTCAATCGACAACCTGATACTTCCATCAAAGATGTCCAGAACTCTGAAGTAAATTTAGGGTCTCTGCCAGAGATTATGGCTTTAGGGAACCCAGAAGTATTAATCATTTGAGTCCACCATAGTAATGCCAAGTCTTTTTCAGATACCTCCTTATCAGTAGGGATAAATTTACATATTTTTGTTAATCTATATACAATTACCAAGAAAGAATTGAAACTTTCTTTTCCTGCTAATGGCAAGACAGTGAAAAAATCAATGTTTATAATTTCCCATGGAGATTTTGGCTTCTCTATTTGTTGTAATAACCAAGCTCTCTACCCAGTTAATCTTTTAGATTTCTGACAAGAGTCACATGTTTCAATGTATTTTTGTACATCTTCTTTCATGTTTATCAACCAGGCTGTATTTTAACTCTGGTTAATGTTTTGTTAAAATAAAAATGACCAGCTAAGATGTCATCATGACAAGTACTCAACATTAACTCTTTCATAGAAGGTGGTATAACTATTACATTACTTAGCTTTTCTCTGTAATATACATATCTATCTTCAATCAACAGTTTACTTTTTTCTTGCACATTTTTATACTTTGGAGGCAAGGTTTTGATTAATGCATTCATAGAGGCATTTGTTGGATCATTTAAAATGGTAGATAATTTAGCCAAATATTTATAAGATGAATTATTTTCCAATATATTTTACATAAACTCTTTCTCTAAATCCACTATATAAATCCCAAATATATGTATAACCTCATTTTCAGGTACATAAGCTGGGTTGTCAGCATCATTTGGAAAAGGGCTTCTGGAAAATAAATCCACATTAGAATGCAATTTTCCTTCTCTATGAGTGATTTTCATTCTTCCTCTGTACTCTTGTACAGCTATTTGCCATCTAAACATGTGCCTATTAGGTGTTTTCATGTTTAGTAATGATTTTACTGCACTAAAATCTGTTATTAATTCAAACTTCTGGTCCTCCAGATAGTAATGAAGTTTCTCCAAGGCCCACACAACAGCTAAACATTCCAGTTGGGTGGCACCATACCTTAATTCTGTCTTTCTTAAGGTTCTGGATATATAACAGATAACTACTTCAGATAATTTCCTATTTATTATCTGTTTTTGCTGTAAGACAGTACCTAACCCTGTGAAGCTCTCATCAGTATACAAAAAAAGGTAGGTTAAAATCTGGAAGTCCCAATATTGGAGCTGACATTAAACACTCCTTCAATTTAACAAAGGCGTTTTGTCTTTCATTATTCCAAATGAAAGCTTCATTTTTCCTGATTATTGTTGTAAAAGGGGCTGCAATTAATTGGTAGTTTTTCATATACTGCCTATAATATCCACACATACCTAAAAAACTTTGAACATCTTTAACATTCTTAGGTATACTAATGTATTTTATTGCTGCCACTTTGTTCTGGTCAACACAAATTTGTAATCCAGATACAACATGTCCAAGTACTTTCAAGGATTGAAACCCAAAATTGAATTTCTTTAATGTAATTTTCATATTAATTTCATCCATCTTTTGAAATACTCTTTTCAGGTGGTTTAACTTTTCATCATATTTTTTGAGAACACTATGATTTCATCAATATAAACTAAAATCCATCCTTCAATCATTTCCTGATGAAAAATACTATCCATCAATTTTTGGAAGACTGAAGGCGCTTTTTTTGGGCCAAAAGGCATTCTCACATATTTATATATCCCCATGTGTGTGGTTATGAGTAAGAAATTCTGAGAAATCTTTTCCACAGGAATCTGGTGGTAACCTTTGTTTCCATCTAGACAGGAAATATATTTTTCTCCTTGTAAGGTAGCATGGATAGATGCTATCTTTGGTAGAGGTAAAATATCATCCAGAGTGAATGTATTAAGAGCTCTTTAATCACCACATAATCTTGCCTTATCTTTTTCATAAGAGATTAAAATTTGTGAAATAACACAATAATTAGGTTATGTGTCTACTTTTTCAACAATACCCATTTCTAACAACATTTTTATGTTGTCTTCAATTTCTTTCCTTTTTACTTGAGAAGCTGGGTAAGGTTTCTTTTTCAAGCTGGCAGGATTATTATCCAGATCACAACTTAAAGGGATTTTCATGTCATGGTCTTTTACAAATCCTAGTTCATTTTAACCATGAGCGAATGCCATAGGATAAGATTTTATCAATCTCAAAAATATTTTTTTCTTCAATTTGTGAGAGTTTAGGACTGAAAGAGGCTTTTTGGATTTCATTTTCCAAATCTACCAATTCAGAGGTGGTTTTTCCACCTTGCAGTTGTTATTCTTTAAGAGAATTGGATAAAACTGAATTTTTAGAGCAAATCTTGAATTTTCTATTCCCATTTACGCCTATAGTGAAGCAACTATTTTCAGGATCTAGTTTAATGACAAATTTTGTCAATAATTCATTGCCAATAATAAACCAATCACTACAAATATTATTATCCATTACCACAAATTCACACACTGCTCTTAAATATCCATTTTGATATTTAAAGAATAAAGCAAATTTGTATTTGCCAATTGGATTTAATACTGAACCAAAACCCCTCCAGTTCTTTGTCTGTACAGGTTCTAGTTTTTCCTTATACTTACTATCTAGTTTCATTAAAGTATTAATAGAAACTACACTACCTGCAGCCCCAGTGTCAAGAACGGTATTCATTTCTTTTCCACATATAATAACAGGCACTCTAATAGGTGAAATTTTGTAAGTATCATGAGATACATCTTTGATAATTTCAGCTTCCTCAATGGAAGTTAAAGATGTATCTGTATGAGGTATTGCATCATTCAGGAACATAATATCCTGTTCTAATACATATATCTCATTTTTATCATCACTGTAAGAAATGTTACTTTTACAATCCTCACTAGATTCCTCCTTTTCATCTTTTTGATTACTTTGTTCAGAATCTTGTGAGTTTTCAATAACATTTATTCTTTTCTTACAATTATGACCTTTAGCCCAAGGTTCATTAAACTTGTAGCAAGTGTTATTTTCTTGTCTTTTAGGGACAAGGGGAGCTGAAGGATTTTTCTTCTCCACTATTAACCTATTTTTAGTAGGTTTTACTATCTCAATACTTTGCTTGTAATTATTATACCTGGTTTCATATTTGTGGTTCAATTATATTTCATTGCATATATTAATAAACCCAAAATTATCTCTGATGGTTTCAGTTCTAGCTACTATAATTTCTCTGACTGATATAGGCAATTAATATATTATTTATTCTTTCCACTCATCATAATCCATTTTTGGATCCATGGCTTTCATGATTTTTATTAAATTAATTAAAAATGCCATGGGTTTGTCTCCAGCTTTAGGATTATATATGGCTTTCTCATACAATCTTTTTTGAGTGATTCTAAAATGGTTTTTGAGTCCCCCAAGACTATAAAATGAGGATGGTCCCCCAACACTTATGACTGAGGGTTGTTTGTGGTTACATCCTATAGAGGGTGTGGTCAATTTTTCTTTTCTGAATCAAAATCAAGTACTAGTGGAATTACAGAGGGAATCAAGAGATTAAATGAAGTGTTCAGAATTAGTCTTGAACTGGTGAATGAGGTGTCTTCTGTTCTCAATGTCCTGTGGATCTCTAGCAGCAGTAGATTGGAAGTATAGAAGCAAAAGTTGTTTCTGTTGAGATGTGTGTTGTTGGAACTTGGCCTTGATAGTGGGCAAGTGGTTTGGTGTTGGTGGTGCATCGGATCCTACATTGTTATCATCACTATCAGAAGATGGAGGAACTGAGAAGTCATCAGTTTTAAAGTTGAAGGAATAAATGAAAGTTCTTTACCATCAGATGGACCATGGATGGTGGAACTTGTTGTTTTATGGGTTGTGGAACTCTTCTGGGAAGGGTGAAACTTTTTGATTAATCTGGGTATAAGGATGGATGGCCTAGATCTTTTGGTGCTGGTAGAAGATGGACCATTTGAGGTGGAGGTGAATCTGTTGCAGAAGATAATGGACCAGGTCTGTAGCAGGTCATCTTTCTGGATTGGAAGACATCACAGGACATTCTGTATGGATGGACAGGAGGTGTGATGGTGCAGATTAGATTATTGTCAATGCAGTATTGGCAAGGACCCATTTCAGAGGCAGATTTGGGAAGAAGGTTAAACATGGTGGTTTGATAAAGAAAGAATGTGGACATTCTCAATTGGAGGGATGATGTGGTCTTCCAACATTGGCAGGGGCCTTTGTTGTGCAAATTGGTGCTGTTTGTGCATGTCTTAATTGACATCTGTTAAGGAATTGGGTATTTTTCTGGTTTTATTCCGTGGATATTGGGTCTGCGGGTATGTGGGTACTATTATTGGATAGCCCCAGTTTCTCTCTATATTTTATGTCTTGAAGACATTTTTCATATTCAAGTTTTAAGGGGTCATTTCCTCATTTTTCATTTATAAAAGATAGCTGTTTAATTTTGTTTTTCGTGTTTTACGGGCTAACCTTAAGTCTTAGGGTTAAGTGCTTAGTACCATTGGATAGAGCTAATTTTTCTCTATATTTCATGTTACAATGTAGTTATAGTGAAATTCTGTGTTTTAAAGGTTTTAGTAGTTGTAGCTAATTTTTCTAAGTAGATTAGTTGTTTTTATTGGTTTTCTGACTTCAGGGAGGCTGGGCTGCTTCAGGTGGCACCTCCAACGTCAGGCGGGCCGCCCGCCTCTGTTTTAGAAGGTTGGGGAGCGCTTCAGGAGGGTTTTTTTATTCAATTTGGTGGGTACAGGCATCAGATTGGTGGGTGTGCATGGGCTCTTAGATAGTGGTCTGTGTGTACATAGTGAATAAAAGGAGTTTGGGGCAACCTTAATTATCATACAACCATCCGGAGGTGATATCATTGTTCCTCACTCATTTTTCACTGTTTTCTGGCCACAATTTGGCTGTGTTTGTTGCAAGTGGGTTCTTCATTTAACTTAACTTTGGCAACTGTTTTCTCTGTTATAGTCTTGAAAGCTATAGCAAGTATTATTGTTGTCTCTGGTGTGGATTTGCAGCCTACATCAAGTATCTTTTCTGTCTCTGGTGTAGACATTGGTCTAAATTTCAGTTTCTTGGTCTAGTAGTCTGTCTGGTGACTACTTTCTTGGCTCATCAAGCAGTCAAGTATGTTGAAAAAGGGCTTTAGAAAAACAGGAACCAACTTACTTTAGCAAGTAAATCTCACTCTATTTTTCTAAAGGGACAGGGGATTTTCTCTCTGGTTTTTCTCCAACTCCCTTTGTCAAGGCCTATAGCTAGTACTATAGGATTTTCTACAATGACTTGCAGTCAGGTGGTTGTTTAGTACCTGTGGTCTAACCTGAGTCAAACCTGTGTTGGAACTTTGGTGGGACAATTTTTCATTATGACACATAGCTCATAGCTGAATCATTAGGACCAATTTGAGTTCTTCATAAAGTGCTGCTTGCATAATTTCAAACAGGCAATAGATCATACTTTGGTGTATAAAATAAATATCTTGAATTCATAATGGATATTACAAAGGTGACTAATATGCACCACCTATATTACTTAATGACATTATACAGACAGTATCTGATAAAACACCACCAAAGCCACTTGGATTGAGAGTTCTTGAATCATGTCCAATAATATCTTTATGAGTAATAATAACATTTTTAGACCATCAATTGTAGCGCCAAAATGTTTTGAATCCTGCTTTTGAGAAAGGATTTTCTATTTTTTTTTTTCAACAGCATCATACAATTCAACTAGAATAAAGATTTGATCTGGTAAAATTCAGTGACTTCCACATTCTCAAAAAAAAACTCCAATCTTGTTGCCTCTTGATATTCCCATAACCTTGTTGTTTTGAGTATAATGAGAAGTATTTACCACCAATGTTTTAGTATTGGATATCAGCAATTTTAGATTGTAGAAATTTTAAAGCACCAAGGATTTTATCTTTTTAAAAAATGTTTAAAAAAGACATTTTTCTATAAATCTTGTTTAAATATTCTGGCCATAAAACATATTCTTCACAGAGCAATATAACAGTTTATTTTGAAGTCTTTCCTTTTTCTATATTGAAAAAATCTTTAATTTGTATTTTAAATCAATTTTCATTCATCTCAAGAAGAGATTGAAGATTTACTATCATGATGAACATTTCCATTAACATTTTGTCCATTTCAAATAAAAACAAGAAAATAATGTAAAAAATTATGGGTAATAAAAAGAATTATGAAAAAATGTGTTTATTAATATTGTGTGGGATAGATCTTAAACTTTGACTCATACTCTCATGATCCCAAGCTTCCTCTGATGATGCTGGGCAAATATTTGCAGAAATTCAGGAAAATTTTGTGCTAAGTGGACATTAGGCTTGATGTGAATTTGTGGCCAAACTTTTCCATATAATTTTTATACTCCTTCAGCTAATCATGAAGAGATATAATTTCATCTTCATTGGTTTAAAAGTAAGTTAAAAGGTTTTTTATTGATACAAAAATTGAAATACAATTAATTAAATTCTTCTCTTTACTTTCAGAACTTTCTATATTCACAACTAGAAACAAAGAAACCACATCATAATTTTTTTTTAGAAAAATTCATTCTTCTGCCTTGAGATTTGTTCCAGTCTTCCCTAAATGGTGTGGAGTACAGTTGAACCATGAGGTAATGAGTGTATGAAAAATAAAACTTTGAACCATCATTAAATCCTTAGTACTAAGATCCAAATAAGAAGTTAAATCATTTGGTGTTGCAACGGATCCCCATTTGATTTAAGGTCTAAAACAGGCAGAAAATTCCTGAAATGTGGACTCTAAGGAAGATATTTATTAGGGAAAATTTTATCTAATGATGATTCAGCTATAATTACTTGAACTATCGACATCAGAACTATATTTTTCATTATATGAGCTGGGTTCAACACCTAGTGGATTAGAACTTCCTGATGGCCCAACAATTTTTAGAGCTTCTTTTGCCTTCTCTCAACAAATTTCATCATAAGATAATTTTTGCTTGAGGTCTTTTCTCAGTGGTGGTATCACTATGCAAACTGTAATCTCTTTTTTCTTCTTTTAATTGAGTCATTAGAGGAATAATTTGAGGGTAAAGATGGTTTTTTTGAAAAAAAATTCCTTTTGTGTGAATTCTGTCTTTGAGTGTGAACCTTTCTCTTTCTCTGTATTGTAGTTTAGTAGTCTTAGTCAACATTGTGTTGCTTTATATTGTTTTATATGGTGTGATTTGTCATATAATCAAGCCTCTTCTTGCTGTTTCAATTTTCCCCATCAAAATTTTTTTCTCTCTATTCTCTTTATCACTTCCATTTCTCCCTCCTGTACACTGCTTCCACCTTGGATGAAACTTACATTCCTTGAATTTTTTGGGAATAATAGAGTCGTTTTTCCAGGTTCTTTCCTTTTACTTTCTGCTTATTCTTTTAATCCTAACCACAGAAACTCATCTTTTTGTACCTTCTTATTTCATCACATGCTTTTTTGTAGTTGTTTTAAGGTGCACAGTTTCTGATTGACCTATTTTTAGGTATGTTTGTTTTTGAAATGATATACAAGTATTTTTACCTCTATTATCTTTATCCCATGCAGTGATCCCTCCATTTAACTTTTTCCCCCTTGGCTGCATCTGACAGTACTTGCTCCATGTGGGCAGAATAGAGTATTCTTTCCATTTTTATCACATGCTTTGTTGTAGTTTCTTTTTGAAAGGTGAAACATTTCTCATTGACATATTTTTCACCTTCCCCTGTGCTAAAAAATCTTCATTGATGTCTTTTATAGAATGATAAGGTCTGATAAGAAAAAAAGAATCAGGGGAGATAGAGGATATTTAATTGTTTTGATTGAATATATCTTTCACAGGACAGCCCAAATTAATCAATGGGTTATAGTCAGGAATAAGATTAATTATGTTAGGGAGTGACTCAAGTCCTTGGGAGATAGTTATTAGGAAATTAGAAAGATAGAAATTCAATATATTAATTAGTAGGGGGAAGTTGGTATCTTTTTGGGGTAATAATGTATCTTCAACTCATGTAGAGGATGAATCCTGCCATAGAAGCTAAACCCCCAACAGGAGAAAATAAAGTTTGTATCCTGAGAGACCAATTATTACATATAGGATGTGGGAATTAGAAGGGCACTGTTTACTAATGTTAATATGAGTTGAATGTGCCCTAGCCCTGATAATATGTAATGTATGAGAGAGATGAAGTGAAAAAGGTTTCTCAATAAAACCTGGGAAGCTTCTGAAATCAGATAAGTGAAAATGAAGTAAGCTTATACAGATGGGAGAGAAATTATACAATGATTCCATCTTGAATATAAATTAATTATGAGAGGAAAGACAATAATTCAGGAAGAAATTACTATTTTTAAAAGACTAAAAAAATTTCTTGGAAAAGTAAGTCACATGATTTGAATGATGAACAGATTTCCAATAATTTTCAGAGATTTTTCAATCACTCTAGGTTGAGATAAACCATCAGGAAATATGTCAGAAGCTAATATTAACTGAATTATAATTTGTACATAGATTGAATTCACAAGAGGTCCCACTTGACCAATGAAAATTTGAAAAATTAATGATTGGTTTTTTCATGTATAATTTGAACTCCACTTGTTTAAAATATGAACTAAGGTTTTCTACCAAATTAAAAGAATAGATTAGGAAAAATTGAAAAGTAAAAAAATACTGAAACTTCAACTTTTACAAAAGAAGAAACCAAATTTTTGACTTGTGAAAAATGCTTATGGACACATAAATACATCCAGTAATTTTCTCATGTTTCTATTATCTAGTATTGAAATAAAAATGCAGGATCTGAAGGGCCTGGAATATGCTCTTACTTTAAAGTCCTGTTTTAAAAAACTGCACAAAAATGAGTTAAAATAAAAGTGGATCTCAGTCAAAGTATATGAAAAATCTATTATTGCACATGCCTTGTAATCTTACTTGATTTCTGTTTAAAATCCATAGCACAGGTTCAACTTCTTATAGTCAAAAAAGTGTTAATAAGCTTATGAGATTAAGTCTATCTAATAAAATAATTTTCTTTTAATAATAAATATTATATTATATTTTTCCTCTGAAATTCTCTTAAAAAAGTTTTCAATAGTAAAACCAGATTTTAATTCACTGAACTCAAGTTCCAGTACAAATAAAGAAATTCATAAAGATACTCAACAATATATATTTACAAAAAACTTCAGCAACTTGAAGTGATCTACAGTCATGCCCTGGGGTTCCCCACCCTGCCCCCTTTTGGCAGCCACAAGGCCTTGCACAAGACTCTCAAAATAACACTTACTTACTTCAATTTTTTCATTCTTACTTAGCATATTTTTATCATATACTCTGAATTTTTTCATAAAATAAAGTTTTAAAATGAATCAGATAAGCTTTTAAACAAAAGTTTAAGGCAACAAGTTGCCTCATGTTTTCAATAACAGCAGCTCAGAAAAAAAAAGAGGCAAAATATGAGGCTCCATGTTGCCCCATATTTCACTCTTTTGTCAAAGGCAGAGGTGACATACACTAGGGTTCATCTGCATAAATATGAGGTGGCATGCTGCCTCATTGTTTGCTTTCTGGTAAATATTGAAAGTGATGGGTAGGTTAGTCGCTTACATGCAGACATGAGGCGACATGTCGCCTCATATATGCATGTGGGAATTTTGCTCTCTCACATTGAAAAAAAAATACAAATAAAACTGAATATTTACTTTGCATACATGAGGCAACATGTCGCCTCATGTATGCAATAACATAATCTCAGAAAAAAAAAGAGGTAAAAGATGAGGCAGAGTGTTGCCTCATCTTTTGCTTGTTTGTCAAAGGCAGATGTGAAATACACTAGGGTGCATATGAATAAAGATGAGGTGGCATTTTCCCTCATCTTTTGCCCTCTGTAAAATAGTGAAGCTAACAGGTAGGGTAGTTACTTACATGCATAGATGAGGTGACATGTCACCTCATGTATGCTTGTGGGAAAATTTCTTTCTCACATTGAAAAAAAATGAAAAAAAACTTAATATTCTAATTGCATACATGAGGCGGCATGTCACCTCATGTATGCAATAACAAAAGCCCAGAAGAAAAAGAGGCAAAAGATGATGCTCCATGTTGCCTCATATTTTGCTTGTTGGTCAAAGGAATATGTGACATACATTAGTGTTCATTTTTATAAAGATGAGGTGGAATGTTACCTCATCTTTTACTTTCTGGTAAATAGTGAAGGTAGTTGGTAGTGTAGTTTCTTACATGCATACATGAGGCAACATGTTGCCTCATGTATGCATGTGGGAAACTTGCTCTCCCACATTAAAAAAAATATACAAATAAAAACTGAATACTTACTTTGCATACATGAGGCGACATGTTGCCTCATGTATGCAATAACAGCAGCTCAGAAAAAAAAACAGGCAAAAGATGAGGCACCATGTTGCCTCATCTTTTGCTTGTTGGTCAAAGGAATTTGCCACATACACTAGGCCATCTTTTCTCAAAAAGATTATGTGAAATGTAGCCTCATCTTTTTTATTCTGGAACATAGTGAAGGTAATGGGTAGGGCAGTTGTTTACATGCATAAATGAGGCAACATGTTGCTTCATTTATGTATGTGGGTAACATGCTTTCTCACATTTAAAAAAATACAAAAAAAAACATAATATTATAATTGCATACATGAGGCGACATGTCGCCTCATGTATGCATGTAAACAACTACCCTACCCATTACCTTCACTGTTTTCCAGAAATCAAAAGATGACACAACATTCCACCTCATCTTTATGCAAATATGGCCTAGTGTATGTGGCATCTTCCTTTGACCAACAAGCAAAAGATGAGGCAAAATGGTGCCTCATCTTTTGCCTGTTTTTTTTTCTGAGCTGCTGTTATTGCATACATGAGGCGACATGTTGCCTCATGTATGCAATTACAATATTTAATTTTATTTTTTATAATTTTTATTCTTACAATGTGAGAAAGCAAGTTTCCCACATCCATACATGAGGCAACATGTTGCCTCAAGTATGAATGTAAGCAACTACACTACCCACTACCTTCACTATTTACCAGAAAGTAAAAGATGATGCAACATGCCACCTCATCTTTATGCAAATTTAACATGTCCTGGTGATATGAATAAATGCGCTGAATCATGTCATGAGGACATGGTAGATATTTTGTATGTACAAAAGTGTGCCAACATATCATTAAGGTACTATGTTGGATTGAAACATATTGGTTAGCATATGTAGGAGAACATGTAGCAGCATGTTGCCTCATGTTTTACATATCTTGTATAGTAAATTATATTGTGATTGGATGGATGAAATGCTATTATGGGAAGGGTTTGGTGAACTTTTCAATTTTAGATGAAAGTATTATAGATGAGGCAGTTTTCAGATCTCTTCAGAGGTGCAGCACATGAGATGCTAATAAATTTTATTATATAGCTAATGATACATAAACCTATTCTTTAAAGATAGAAAAGGTGAATCTGAAAAAATTGAAGTTAAACTTATTAAAAGAAGAGAATTAATAGTATTGTTTATATAGCTCTAAAATAGTTATTATAAATTAACATCACATTTTTTAAGTTGTGTGATAGAATAATCAAAATTTATTCATATTTTTTGGTCCCTGAAATTAATGGATTTTTTAAAGATTTCTGTATTCACTCTGATACTGAGAAAAGACAGGATGGGAGTAGTGTCATAACTCCAATCCTATGGAGGAGTGCTTGTTTTACTTGACGTTTAAATAAACTTAAAAAAGGGTGTATGTCTAAATTTCTTTCAAGTTTTCAATCTCAAACATATAAGTAAGCTATCAGGAAAAGGTTGATAAAAAATTGAAGGTCCCTAAACCCCCAGAAATGGAAGGTGTTCAGCATTTTTCAGGGCCCAGGAGTTTTCCTATGGATGATATTGTTGAACAATATTTTACTGGGAAACTTCCAAAAGTCTTTCTAGAAGAAACACACAATTATAATTTGTCTGTGACAGAGTAGCTCATTTTTTATACTGAGAAATAGGTCATTTTGGAAGATTTATCAACTCTTATAGAACTTTACTATTGTAAAAGTCAAGCTAGTTTGAAAGCAGAACAGCTTGAGTTTTTACAGAAGGATAAATTGTCTCATTTATTTATACTAACTGCAGCTGTACTGTTTTTAACAAAAAAGAATTCTAGTTTTAATCCTTATTTTTCATCATAGCATAGAGCATACATGTAATCTGTTTAAATACTTTAAATTTCCCCTCCCTAAGTTTCTAAAACTACCCTTTAACTAAAATAATTATCAAAAAGTTTAAATAAAATTAGATTGAGTACTATAAGGTGCCTGATTAGCTATTTATGTTTGGTGAATTACACTTTTTTCTCACCTATTTATATTTTTATCTGCTCTTTCATATTTTTTTTCAAATTCTTTTGTTTATCACTATAGGGTAAAACCTCAAATGATCAACTCATCAATTTTTTTTTAGATTATGGTGAAGTATATTCCTGAAACTATGATTCAATTTTAAAAATTATATGTTTCAGATTAATCTGAATGAGTGCATTCTTTTATATATATATATATTTATAAAATTTCAAGTATAAGTCTATTTTTAAATTGAGATTCTAACCCTTATACCATAAAAAATTCATCAAGTAATTTAAAAAATTTCACATTATTTTCTAGAATTCATTTTGAAAATACCATAAAATTAATAATATTATATTATTTCATGTAGTAAAATTTTCAATGATTAAATTAAACCCACACTTCCTTCACAAAAACAGGGTATAGGAATTTTATATGTTCTTTCATTGAATTTTGTCCTGGTAAAGTCTATGTTTCCAGAATGCAGAAAGAAAATTATGAAAAGGTATTGCAAGGCTTGAAATAAATGTTGTAAAGAATCTTAGTATGAAGGACTTCTTGCCTGGAAAATGAAGCTAATATAGAACTAAGGCAAATTTTTTGAAAATTACACAAGTTCAAATCAGATAGACAGCTTCAACAATAAGTATTGAGATATAATTTTTCTAACTTTTTTTTGGTACAGTGACATTCACAGTTTTGGTTTGGCTTTTAACTACTTTAAGCAAAAAATTTCCTTCAAAGGTTACTTCTGATGTTACTTTAAGATACCTGAAAAACCACTTGACTGCAAGTCCTCTAACTTTTGACCTGGTTTTAAGTTGTCCAAACTGGATATATGCATCTGAAATAGGTGTATATGCTTTTGTAGGCATTGTGAGTCGACTAAATACATCCATATGACCTAAAATAAGATGAAAAATAAAGTTTATAGGCTATTAATAGGTTAAAACCCACTTATAGACCTAAATATACATAATATAACTACATATTTCACTGAATATGAGGTTTATGTATACATATAAGCTTATGTATGTCTATAATTACTTAATATCACATAAGATAAGTATATTATGACTCCATTAACACCATAATAACTATTATTAGGCTGAGGATAAGCTATTTAGACTACTATAAGCCATATAATAGTATAATAAATTTATATATATGTATCAAAACCATATATATAAGTATTATAACCATATATATAAGTATTTTAGCCTTATCTTTAAGTAATAATCTTAATGTTATTAAGGTTATCTTATTTTAAGCATTAGAATTACTCAGTCCTGGAGATACCTAGGCTGACACTACCTTATCCAAAAAAACAATAAAAAAATGTTAAGACATTTTAATTAATAAGTAAGGAGTGAATAGATAAATAATTTTAAAATTTCTATCTTTCATATACTGAATTAAACAGTATTATTTTAATTTAAATTTTTTAAGAGATTTTTAAGATCAGAGATTTCATTTTCTGGAATCAACTGGTCATATTCACTTGATTTCTTTTTAAACCTTAATAGATACTCAACTCCCTTTTATTTAGTAAGGTGTCTCTTTTTAAGTATCTTTTCGATTTCTGCCTTTTCAACTATTTCTTCAGGTTGCTGTTTATTCCTTCCTGATCTTCTTGGAAATAGAGCAGTATCATTAGAATGGTATGGTTTTATAAGAGAAATAGGAAAAACTGGATGTTTTATATCATATGGTGGATATAGAATAACTTCAACAGCATTGTTACCAACCATATTTTTTACTAAAAATGGTCCAATGAATGGATCCTTCAATTTAACATTACCATTTAAATTGAAATGTAGTGTAGAAATAAGGAATTCATCACCCTCTTTGAACATTTGTTCTTTATGGGCTTTATCCCATCTTTTCTTCTCATACTCAAATTCCTTATTTATACATTCTTGAGCATGCTTTCTGAATAATTCTTGCATCTGAAGGAAAGATTTTTTACCTGGATGGATATCCAATCTAGGTAATTTATTAAGAGTTTTAGCAGGGGTATTAGGTACATAACCCAACCATAACTCAAATGGCTTTTTGCCAGTGACAGAAGGTACTGAACTATTGTATACAAATTCTAAACCTGGGATAAGGGTTACCCAATCATGTGTGAATTTGTCATTGTCTTCAAAGTCAAGACCAAAAGCACAATATCTTCTTATATAATCTGAATGATTTCAACATCCTCAAAATTCATTAAAGATTCATTTGAGTACATACTTAAAATTGGAGTTTCAAAGATGGACAAATCATCTTCCAACATACAGACTTCCTTTTATTCACTATATGAGATTTTACTGTCATAATCAGTTAAATCTTTACTTTTCTCTGTGTAATATTCAGATTCATGTATTTTTTCAAAAATATATATGTTTTCCTCACATTTGTGACCTTAAACCCAAGGTATATTACACTTATAACAAGTATTAGACTCATACTTTTTAGGTACTACAGGTGCAGTAGGTTTTTCCTGCTTCTCCTGAAGAGGTTTTGAATTCTGATTTATCACAGGTTCATTATTTTGTTTATAAGTGGTATACCTTGTTTCATACTTATGGCTTAATAATATTTCATTACAAATATTAATAAATTCAGAATATTCATTAACCATTATTGTTTTAGCTACAACAATGTCTCTGAAAGATATAGGTAATTTATATATTATCTTATCTTTCCATAAGTTAAAATCCATATTTGGCTCAATGACTTTTAATATTTTATTAATGTTCATTAAAAATACCATAGTTTTGTTACCATTCAACTGATTGTGCTTAGTTTTCTCATACAATCTCTGCTGAATGAGCCTGAATTTAGAACCTCCAAATTGTTTTTCAATTAGTTGTTTCCATTTAGCCCAAGAGTAATCTTTACCCTCACTCAAAACATGTTTAAGCCATAATAAAGCAACATCTTTAAATAAAGAGATCAATTTTGATATTATTTATTCATCTGGAAACTTATATGACAATTTTAAGTTGTCAATTCTTTGAATAAAATGTTGCCAATCAGAGCTGGCTTCCCCATCATAAACTGGGTACTGATCAATCTTTAGCCAGTACTTCTGATTGTATTTTATTCCACTAATCTTAGGTGAATTCAATAACTCATTTACCCTGGATAAATGTTCTTTGATTTCCTCTTGCATAGATTTGTGACTTAAATTTGTATTTTCAGACTTGACACTACCACCAGATGGTTTTACTTGTGGTGGTATGGGAAATGATTAAGATTCATTTTTTCCAATAAAAGGATTATTATTGTACTGTGTATACTTATGATTATCCTGACTCATTAGTAGATTTGCAGCTTCAATCTCAACTTTAGTTAATCTTTGTAACATATCAGAGACACTCTGATTTGTTTGTGCAAAAGATAAATTAGTTCTTGATTCAGATTTTAATAAATGTGCTTCATACAATTTTTCTAACTCACAGAATTTGTTTGAAAGTTCACTATATTTATTACTTAAAGAATCATACTTAAGAGTTAGAGCCAAGTGTTCATTCTCTAATTCTTTATCTCTTGTTTCCAGTTGAGAAATGTTAAATGTCAAGGACTAAATTGTATCACTTGTGAGCTTAATTGTCTTTTCCTCACACTCAGTTATTCTTTTCCATCATGCTGAAACAATTCTATGGACTGTTGGGTTATTATTAAAATACTCCATGTCTTCCTTCTCAATTTTTTCACTGTTATGTGAAATTCTCATCTCACTAATAAGTGGTGAAAACTGAGGGTTAACTTTATTATTATTATAAAAAGTACTGTCACTACGCAATATAGGGGGTGGACTTGCTAGCAAGTCCTCAACCTGAACTGAGATGGAACTCAGATGGAACTCAGACTGAACTCATACTGAACCCAAACTGAACTCTACTTGAACACCCACCTAAAACTGTTCTGCTGAGTGGTGTTCATTCCTGATTGTATGGTTCCTTTATCAATAGCTCAATGTGTGTTCAATCTGTTGTGAGTTTGGGTCCAAGGTTGCGGACTCACTAGCAAGTCCGCCCCCCATATTGTGTGGTGTGTTGTTATTAAAAAAGATAAATCAGGTGTATCTACATCAAAACCTAATTGTCTTAAGTCCTCCTCAATTTTCTGTACAGATTTTACATGAATAACATTACCTATATTTTAATCATCAGTATTGTGTTAAATCTGAGAGGGTAATCTACCTACCACAGGATAGGAGCAAGCTCTGACTTTTGGCACTTTTGCTTTCCTTTGTAGGGGTGAGCTGAGGCACTCTGATGAGGGGGTGGATCCCTGTTGTAATTGTGGCTTGACCACTGCTGGTGGAACCAATCCAACTTCCATTTCTCTACCAAGATTTTTTCCTGGGACTGATTTGACCCTCCTTGGGTAGGGGGTATTTGGCTTGGCTGCCCTACCTTTAACTCTGCCAAGGTTTGATTCATCTGTTGGAACCCCACCTTGCAGTTGATTTGAAACTGCTCTACCTCCTTTAGCATGGTAGACTTTGATTCGTCTAGTTTCAGAACCTGTTTGGCCAGATGGGACAGTTTATCTTGCAAAGGAGATGAAGTTATTTTTATTTTTATCTTTTTTAGAAGGGCATGCTTTTCCTCTATACTCATAGACTCTGGTTGTGGATAGGATTGACCCTCCATGGTGATGTCCTGGAGCAATGTTTTTAGCTTTAGACCTGGTGTTATAAGCAGGTTTTTCACTTACATTGTCCTGTGGAGCACTCATTGTGTCTTAAATAAAAATTCTTTATGTCTAAAAAGGGGAAAACCTATTTGGTAATTAGTAGACAAAAAATTATTAGCAATAAAATTATTAATAAAAACACTGGAGCTTACCCTGAATTTATATCTTTATTTATTTAAATAAAATATAAGAAAAATTTGAAAAAATCTGTGAAAAATAAAATAATAAGCTTAACTAGACCTTTATAAGAATCAAAACTTAGCTTACCAAGCTTTAACCAAATACTAATTCAATTGGGTGTTATATTGGTGACCAAATACCAGGTAAAATTGGGTTTATATTGGGTACAGTTACTACTGTAAATACCTAATTTTTATTATTAAAAACTAGTACAATAATTACAAGGGTTCTTATTCATAATCACTGATTTATGATGACCCACTAATGTGCTGCAGACCTTTTGAGATATAATAGAGTAAAAATCACGTCCTAAGGCTATACTAAATAATAAGTGATAACTAAGGAAAGACCCCCAATTGTCAGTGTGTGCTAGTATCTAAGTATTATTTTATATTAAATATTAATGGTCCTACTACTTATTTTTAAATTATTTAGTGATTACACCTCAGTGGAAGACTAATAAAATAGTTATTCTCAATATAAACTCACAATACTTGGATTTTATGTGTGCTAGTTGTGGAAAATAGAATAATCAAATATAATTATAGCTTATATAAAGATAATATCAATTTATAAATGCTTTATAATATATTTATATATGATGATAATTGTTTTATAATTTTTATTTTGAAGTGTATTAAGTAATTGATGTCCAGTAACCCGTCAAATCCTCCCTTACTTATACCAAAATCCACTAGAGTGCACAGACCTTCAAACCAGATGATGTCACTGCTATCCCTAGAAATTACAGCACTGTTAGGGCCTATCAACTCCCCATTACGTCTAGTTTAATAATTTTTAATACCCAGACCTCTAGTAAGGACCCTTCATCACAATTAATGATACCACAGACCCATATCATGAATAGAATAAAGAGATAAAAGATGATACCATAAAGAAACAAGTAAAGTAACTCATCCAAAGAGCATATAAAGAACCAAATTAACATTCCAAGCTCACAAAAACATCCCCAAGCATCCATATTAACCCAGTAATCATATCTCAACCCAGAAATCCATGAAAATCCATCCAGGGAAGAAGATTAAGTTTTCCAAACTGGATATATGCACCTGAAATAGGTGTATATGCTTGTTTAGGCGTTTTGAGTCCACTGAATACTTCCATATGACCAAAATTAAGCAAAAAAATAAAGGTTATATGCTATTAAGACGTTAAAACCCACTCATAGACCTAAATATACATTATATAACCACATATTTCACTGAATATGAGGTTTATGTATACATATAAGCTTATGTATGTCTATAATTACTTAATATCATTTAAGATAAGTATATTATGACTCCATTAACACCTTAATAAGTATTATTAGGCTATGGATAAGCCATTTAAACTACTATAAGTCATATGATAGTGTAATAATTATATATATATGTATTATAAACATATATATAAGTATTTAAACCTTATCTTTAAGTAATAAGCTTAATGTAATTAATTTTCTCTTATTTTAAATATAAGAATTACTCAGTCCTGGAGATTCCTAGGCTGAAAATCATTGAATAGTCCTGAAGGACTCAACCATCAAACCACCTTCAGTTTATAGTCTTGGAGTTGTCACACGCCAAGTGACACTCGAGGAAAAAGAAGCTCATTAAATCAATAATAAAGAGGTCTAAATCCATATTCCAAACTCAGAAGCAATTCTACATAGCAACTGCAACTTTCCTTTGTGTACTCACTATTCAACCACACTAATCTAAAACTTTAAATCTAAATTAGTTAATCTCTCAATAGTGGGTTTAGTCTTTTCTTCAATAGGAAATGCACAGCGCAACAGCCAATGCAATATTATGCTAAAGGTTTATCATGTGTCTGTGGGTTATTAACAGGGGTAGTGAGCATGGACGGGATGGTTAGTGGAGGGTCAAAGGGTTAAAAAATGTAAGTGAGGAGGGTCTAGGTGTAACTGGTGTTTTTTGGAGGTCTGTGGTGTGCGGAATGATGGATGGGCATGAGGTCAATGCGAGGAGGAGTAGTGGATATAAAAGGGATTGGATTTTGGTTCAACATTCTTTAGAATTAAATTATAAAACTTATATATAGTTAATAGTGGTAAAGCTTCAGTTTAAATCATTATTATTGTACATTTCCTTATTTTCTCAGTAATCATTTCTAAAAACTTAAATATTTGATTATTGAGTTTCCAACCCTTTTTGAGATCCTAAGAATATTAATATTACCTTTAATTTATATTAAGATTCTTATCAAACATATCTTGAAGAAGCAGCTCTTCCTTTGACTCATCTTCGAATCACTTCCTTGAATATTTCCTCTGTACTACAAAGTAGTCTCTAAACTCCTTCCTCAATCTCACTTTCTAGGAACACCGTCAACTTTGTGCTTAGGTCATCCAATGACAGTATAATTTAATTCTCCGTAGTTCTTATTCTTTTGCACTACTACGTCCTTTTTCAGGTGTTTTTAAATTATTTAAAAATGACACCTGTTCAACGCACTCCTCCTACGGGCACTACCACAAGGGCTTGCGCCAGAGGCAGGCCAACAGCCACACGGCCTGTTTCCTGCACTCATTCTCTGGAACCTCTCGACATTAGGGAATGGGAACACTCAGTCCAATCTTTGGAAGACATCCCCTAGGATTTTGATGATTCTAGAGATGAAGAAGAAGGAGAGGATATGATGCATGAGGCACCGTCTGCCCCTGCTTCTCACCCTTCTGGTCAACCTTTGGAACCTGGACCATCTAATTTTCTAGAAGACTTCATGAGACTTTTCATGAAAACTCTTTCAAATCCAACGTCTTTGAAGGGATCAAAATTCAAAACTCGTTCTATGAAATCTCATAACAATTTTGATGTAGAAAACCCAGACAGATTGCGCCCTTTCTTGCAAAGCTGAAAGCTCCTGTTCCATAACAACCAATCAAAGGTTGTTTACCCTTCTTCATTCCTAGCCGGAAAAGCAGCCAGATGGTTCAAACCTTTTCTTCACATGCTCTCTTCGACAGAAACCCACTTACTTATCAAAAAATGGGAAAAGTTCAAAGACCAACTTATTACGTTGTTCAGTGACCCAAATGAAACTGAAAACACGGAAATTGAACTTTATTTCCTCCGCATGAGAGATAAAGGTAAAGCCCCTGAATATATTTTGAACTTCAGAGCACTTCAAACTCAAGTAGGTTGGAATGATGCTGCCCTCAAATATCATTTCAAAAAAGGACTTCATTTGAAGATTTGGGATCAATTAAATCTTCATGGTCAGAAGATGACTACCTTAACGGATTTAATGGATAAAACCCTTGAACTTGATGGCGTTTACCAAGGATGACTACAACATTTTCAATACGTCAACAAATCTCAGGGCCAAAATTTTAAATCGGTACCTTCTTCACACCCACTGCAAACTCAATCCTCCTTGACTCAATCCAAACCCAATAAGGGAAAGGACATACCTTGACCAAAAGGCTTGACCCCAGGCAATATCAGTAAGGTATTGGACACAAAAGGGGAACTTAAAGAAGCTGAGAGGAAGAGACAAGAAGATAATGGGCTATGTATGTATTGTGGGGGTAAGCACAAGCTAGAAGATTGTGTGAAGTTGAAAGAAAGAAAAGTTATTAGTTTAAGGTCAAAAAACTAGTAGATAGTTTACTTGTGTGAAAAGCAAACTATCTTATCTCTCCCAGTGCACAGAACTTCCATGTCTTAAGGACTGTAGTTTCCTTAAACTGCTTAAGATTCATTCTTTTTAAGGAGGATACCCCCTTCAGTTGTTTTATAGACTCTGGAGCTTCAATTTCTTTTGTCAGTTTATCTTTTTTCAAGAAGTTAAAGCTGAAATTCACAGATATCGACCAAAATCCAATTTTTTTGGTTGAATCAGAGGAACCAAAATATTGGGTAAGTAAGAAAGTTTATGGGTTTTCAACTTTCCAAATTTTCCCCCCTTCAAGTGGGAATTAACAGTCTTGGACGCCCCAAGAATGGACAATAAAATTCTTGGCCATGACTTTTTAACGCATTGGAATCCTGAAATTTATTGGTCACAGGGATTGATCACCCCACACGCTAAGTATATTTCTGATTCTTCAATGCAGGTCAATAGGGAGTTAAACAACCTGCCTGTCAATTTCCTGCTACAGGACAAATCTCTGCCAGATGACTTGAAAGCATCTGATATTTCTCTAAATGAGCAATTGGATAACCCTTCTAGCTCAATCACTTCACTCGAAGAGGATTTAAATTGCCTTGAAGTAGTCAAATTTTGCTCTCTGAACTCTGGTCTTCCGTTGAAAGATTCTCTCGAAGAAGATGAGGACAACCAAATCAATGTTGAATCCATTAAATCAGCTCTACCGGAAATCTATCACAATTTTCTTGATGTTTTCTCAATCTGCAAGGCTGATAAGTTACCACCTCATTGTCCCTACAACCATCAAACAGAGTTAATAGGTCCAGTACCTCCGGCAGGTCCTGTCTATTCTTTGTCAAAGGACAAATCTCAAGTTCTTTGAGACTACATTGCAGAGAATGTAGCCAAAGGTTTCATCAGAGCCAGTAAATCTCCAACCAGCTCCCTGTTCTTTTTGTAAAGAAAAAGGATAGTAGCCTTAGGTTGTGTGTTGACTATAGAAAGCTCAACCAGTCACTAAGAAGAATGAGTATCCTGCTCTCCCTATGTCATTTCTTCTTACTATTTTCTGGTGCTAATTTCTTTTCTAAAATTGATCTTAGAGGCACTTATAATATTATTCGCATTGGTGAAGGTCATGAACCACTGACTGCAATGCGCACTAGATTTGGTAGTTTTGAATATTTATTCATGTCTTTTGGATTGTGTAACGCACCTTCTACTTTTAAAACTTTTGTTAATGACATCTTTAAAGATGTTTTCAAAGAATTTGTTGTTGTCTATTTAGACAATATTTTAATTTTCTCAAAGACACTTGATGAACATATTCATCATGTTTGACAGGTTCTAAATCACCTTTGAGATCACAACCTCTATTCCAAGCACATTAAATGCGAATTCCATCTTAAATATATTGATTTTTTGGGGCTTAAGTTGTCCACTTATGGTTTAGTCATGGACAACAAAAAGGTCTAAAAAGTCCTGGAATGGCCTAAGCCCAAAACGGTTAAATCCCTTCAAGGATTTTTTGTTTTTGCCAATTTCTATAGAAGATTTATCAAAGATTACTTTAAAACTATTTCCAATATTACTTCTCTTCTTAGAAAAGATATTCCTTTTGTTTTTACTTCTACAGAATGAAAGGAATTTAAAGCATTGAAGACTGTGTTCACCACAGCTCCAATTCTTCATCATTTTAATCCATCTACTTTGACAATAGTCAAGACAGACGCTAGTGATTATTCTATTTTAGGGGTCATCTCTCAATAAAATCCTGAAACAACATTTTTTCATCCTGTTGTTTTTGATTCATGCAAACTCATTGCGGCAGAATTAAATTATAAAATTTATGACAAAGAGCTTTTAGCTATCATTAATTTTCTTAAAAAATGGTTCTCTTTTCTTTTCAGCCTAGATATTCCTTTTTTGATCTTGACTGACCATAATACTTTGAAATACCTTATGTCTTCCAAAGTGTTAACCAAGCTTCAGGCCAGGTGGTCTGGATTTCTGTCTGAATTTCCTTTTTCTATTTCCTATTTCCCAGGTAAGAACTGTATTGTCCCAGATATCCTGTCACGTTGGGAAAACATTTACCCACAGCGGGGGGACTCATTTGCTGACAAGAACCCAGAAAATTTGAAATCAATATTCAACGAATCAATGTTAACAACTCATCAACTTAATTCGATGAAAATTAAATCCTTTCAAAATGCACTATCCAACATCCTTGAAGCTCAGTCCAAGGAAAATTATTGTTTAGGGTTAAAAGACAAAATTCTCTTGAAGCAAGGGGCCAAAAGATTTAGTATTGAATCAGGTCTATTAGTCTTTGAAGGTAGAGTAGTCATACCTGAAAACAATGAAATTAAATTATGTATTTTCAATAGTCAACTTGATTTTTCATTAGCTGGTAATTTTGGTGTTTATAAAACCTACCATTTAATAGGGAGGGATTTCTTCTGGCCAGGAATGACCAGAGAGATTAAGGCCTATATAAGATCTTGTTACAAATGTAATAGGAATAAGGCTCTCCGTCACTGGAAGCATGGGTTGCTTTAACCACTTCCTATTCCCTCTAAACCTTGGGAATCTTTATCGATGGATTTTATTTCTCAACTTCCTCTTTCTAATAATTTTAATACAATATTAGTAATAGTAGATAGATTTTAAAAATTTCTATTTTCATAAAGACCACTACTACTGCTACAGCCGAAGATTTGTCAAAATTGTTTCTAGAATACATATTTTCCAAACATGGCTTACCTAATGATATTATTTCAGATAGAGTCTCATTTTTTGTATCCACATTCTGGACTTAATTGTGTCAACTCAATATCATGAGGAATCTCTCCATGGCCTATCATACTGAAACCAATGGGCAAACAGAAAGTGTCAATCAAATCCTCAAGCAATACCTCCGAATTTATGTCAGTTATCAACAAGACAATTGGACCACATGGTTACCATTGGCCAAATTCGCTTATAATAACTTGACTCATTCTTTGACACGACAATCTCCTTTTGAAACTGTTCATGGAAGACATCCTCGATTCAACTCAATCTATGTAGGAGCTAATCATCCTGCAGAACATTATCTTCGAACCATATCACGACTTCAAGAAGAAGTTAAATCAAACTTGGAATAAGCAAGTCAAAGTTACAGGGAACAGGCTGACAAACATCTACAATCTTCTCCTTCCTTTAAACCAGGCAACAAAGTATGGCTTGACGCACGAAACATTCAAACGACTTGACCATCAAAGAAACTGGCTGAAAAACGCTTGGGACCATTTGAAATCAACTCCAAAGATTCTAAAACTGAATTTCAACTCAAGTTACCTCCTAAATGGCAGGCTATTCACCCTGTTTTCCACGTATCTCTCCTGGAACTAGCTCAAGAAACATACCCGGGCAGAAACCAACCTCCTCCAGAACTGGTCGAATTAGAAGACCATCTGGAGTGGGAAGTAAGCTGTATCCTTGATTCAAAAATGTGCAAGGGGAAACTTCAATACCTCGTGGAATGGGAAGGCTTCCTCCATGACTCAGACAAAAAATCCTGGGAACCAGCCATCAATGTTTCTAACGCCCCTGAACTCCTAATATCTTTTCATCTTAAATATCCTTTAAAACCAAAACCTTAAAACTCACTTTTATTTTTTATTTTTCTTCTCTTTTTTTTCTTTTTTTTTCTTTTCTTTTCTTAAAATTCTAAAACTTCTTCTCTTCTCAAAATCCTTACTCTGTTTTCTTTTTTCTTCTTCTCTTTCAAAAAAAGTTTTTTCAACCTTCTTTAAAAATTAATAAAACAAAAGAAAATCAAATCAAATAAAATTAAATTTAAATTAAAATTAAAAAACAAAAAAAAAAGAAAAAAATATATAATAACAAAATCAAAGTCTTAAAAAATTCATTAAATAAAAAATCTTAAAAATCAATAATTTCTTTTATTTTTTTTCTTTTTCAAATACAATTTTTATTTCCTAATTTCTTTTTCTTCAAACTATCAAAATTTTTCATGAACTCAATACAACAACCTTTCTCAAACTTTACTTCAGCCTTTAAATCTCTCTTTTAAAATTCTTTGAACAAATTACTCAATTCTTTCAAATTCTTTTTTTCAAAACTATTTTTTTCCCTTTCTCTCCAAATAACCAAAAAATCCTCAAAACATAAAAAAATAACCTCAAATAACTTTTCACAAATAAATTTTTTCCTTTTTTTTCTTTTTTCTCATTAAATTTTCATTTAAAAACATAGAACCAAAATTTTCAATCAATTATTTTTTTAATTCCTCAGTTAATATTTCTTTCTTTTCTTCTTTCAAAATTTAAAACAAAATTTTATTCAAATATTTTTCTTCTTTCTATATTTCTTTCCCTTTCAAAATCTTATAAAACATATAATAAAAACTTCAATTAAAAACAAAAAAATAAATAGAATAAATAAATACACAATTTACATTTGCTTTCTACTTTTTTTTCCTTCTCTCTTTTCTTTTTTCTCTATTCATTTTAAATCTTCTCCAGCATTTTCTCCCAAGCCAATTTCTTCATTTTCTTCAACACCACCCTTATTTCCTTTCTGTAATTTTTAAATACCTACTCCTCTCCTACTGGTACCATCTCTCCAATTTCAAGTACTCTTCTGAAACATTGAAGGAGGCGGCATTGACAATCTTGTTGATCTTGTCACTTAATCTTTCGACGAATTGGTCTTGTAAACCCTTCCAAGGCTTCTTCAACCACACCAGGTCAAGGGTTTCCTCATCCTCCTCCTTCGAATCAACTTCCGGTTTACTGGCCACAACTGGCAGTGATTGAATAGCTTCCACAATGGGAGCTTCTTTGATGACATCTGAATTCTAAAAATTGTAACATATAGTCATCAGTGTAAACTAAAAAACTTGAAACAAGAAAAAGGTAAAACTCACCTCAAAAACAGGATCAGGTTCTAAAAACAGCCTTGGAGTGACCTCAATTGTCACTCCCTTCTCCTCCTCATCATCATCCTCAATGATCATCCATTGTTTTTTAGGAGTACGGTTTGAGATGGGATCCTCATCTTCATCCTCTTCAACTAATTCACCCACCTCTTCTTCCACCCCTTGTTTTTGACCTGAGGCCTGGGCTACCCAAGTCACCATGGTATCTTTGACCTTGTTCACCTCTTCTTCCACCCCTCATTTTTGACCTGTGGCCTGGGCTACCCAAGTCACCACGGTATCTTTAACCTCTTTCTCCTCTTCTTCCACAGATTGATAATCCCTAACCAATACGTCCCAAATATCTTCGACCACCTCATTGGTCTTAGGGATCACCCAGTACTTAGTCCCCATAAAGATTCTCTCAATATCCCTGTATTTTTTAAGGGCATCACAAGTCACCTGTCTCCAGCAACAAAATTCACATTTACGGAGAGGTCCTTGTGTGGCCGTGCTTACGGCGTAGAAATACTCCATCAATGCAAAAGCCGTGCAAGCATGGGTATATTGGCAAGTAAAAATACGGCCATCAGATTTGGGGTGTGGAGGCATGGGAATGGGAGTGGGAAAGTTAGACATAATAAAAATTTTAAAAGAAGGGGTTGAAGAAAATTATAGTGTGGGAAGAATGTGTCTCACGCTCAACGGAGCTCACGTCTTATACCCTGGAATCTGTCATGTGCCACGTGACACTTGAGGAAAAAGAAGCTCACTAAATCAATAATAAAGAGGTCTAATTCTATATTCAAAGTGCAGAAGCAATTCTACATAGCAACTGCAACTTTCCTTTGTGGAATCACTATTTAACCGTGCTAATCTAAAACTTTAAATCTAAATTAGTTAAGTTCTCAATAGTGGGTTCAGTCTTTTCTTCAATAGGAAAAGCACAGTGCAATGGCTAATGCAATATTCCGCTAAAGGTTTATTATGTGTCTGTGGGTTATTAAAAGGGGTAGTGAGCATGGACGGGATGGTTAGTGGAGGGTAAAAGGGTTAAGGGATGTTAGTGAGGAGGGTCCAGGTGTAACGGGTGTTTTTTGGAGGTCTGTAGTGTTCAGAAAGATGGATGGGCATGAGGTCAATGCAAGGAGGAGTAGTGGATATAAAAGGGATTGGATTTTGGTTCAACATTCTTTAGAATTAAATTATAAAACGTATATATAGTTAATAGTGGTAAAGCTTCAGGTTAAATCATTATTATTGTACATTTCCTTATTTTCTCAGTAATCATTTCTAGAAACTTAAATCTTTGATTATTGAGTTTCCAACCCTTTGTGATATCCTAAGAATATTAATATTACCTTTAAACTATATTGAAATTCTTATCGAACATATCTCGAAGAAGCAGCTGTTCCTTTGACTCATCTTTGAATCACTTCCTTGAATATTTCCTCTGTACTTTTAAGAAGTCTCTAAACTCCTTCCTCCATCTCACTTTCTAGTAACACCCTCAACCTTGTGCATATGTTGTCTGGTGATAGGAGGACTATCCCTTTTTCAGTTAAAAAAATTGATGGATGTCCACAGTTTTCAATTTAAAGTCTTTATGGAATTTCCACACTTTGCATAAAAAGAATGACCCAATTCTATGCACAATACTCTGCAACTAACCTTCTGAACTTCCACTTTCTCTTCATCATCTACCCATTACTGATAAAAATATGATTCTTATCTCTTTTCTCTTCATTTTTGTCTCATCACAGATCATGGCTGGATCCCCAGATTTTCACCCATCAGAAATTCATTTCTTCACTGCTCCCAAGTACAATGCTTTAAATTAGTGCATCCACATGTGTAGACCTTTAACTTTCACTCTTTCAACCCCTGAGGCCAAACTCTACAACAGGGCCTGTAATTCTTGCAACTCTAAAAAGAAAAATGTGACAGAGACCCCAATTATCCTATACCACTACCTTCACCTTCCCATAAATACATCTCCATATCCCCTACTAGATCCCTAGCACTTGGTCTTGCTTCTTCCACTTTATTTTCAGCTTCATCCAGAAGATGCCAGCTATCAGTTCCCAGAACACTCTTCAAATGGCCTGCTTTATCCTCCCTTGAAACAGCTTTTATCTCTGCAAATTCAGCTCCAAAAGCTTCAAAATCACCTCCCAGGCTGCTAGACTCTACCCAAGCAGCCCATGCACCTCACTAGGAAAATAAAATTAGGCTCAAAACCTTTAAATTCTGCCAGAAACTGTAAAATTCTACCAAAAAACACCAATAACTACAAACAAAAACCTCCTTCTTCTCCCAGAAAGATGTGATCAAAAATTTCTATGTACAAAAATGCCAAAAATTCCAAAACTTCTAGAAGAACTTCCAGTGGGCCCCAAGAAGACACCAGAGCACCAAACACTGCTCCAACGCGAAAATCTCCCTCTCAATTGAGAAGAAGCAACTACATCTCTCCTTTGCCTGCCAATTATTCATCTGAAAGTTCAATTTCTTCAAGAGCTTCATCCAGAAGAGACAAAACAGCTTCCAGGTCACCTTCTCCTGCTCCATCCTACAACAAACATGTGACTCCTACAACAGCATCCAATAAAACTGAACCAAGCAAAGATGTTAACAATAACAACAAAAGCCCTACGGCTCCAACTATCTTACAGGAACATCCACATCCTAGTTTGTATTCTCAACACCATTTAGAGGATGACCAAGAGAATCTATATCTCCACCTGATTGATCCTCCAACTTCCTCTGTTAAAAACCCTTCAGCAGTCCAAGTTTGGGCCGCTTAAAAATTTGATGAGCTTACAATCTGTAAGTACCAGATTAATTAATCAAATTTCTTCAACAGACAAAAATTGCTGATCCAATTCTTTTGTTTAGTTGGCACCACTCCTCCTGAAGCTACTATTGGGATTGGCCAACCTCTGGAAACCACGATAACACTGGATGATGCAGATATGAAGCAAAACCTAAGTATGATGTGTTCCAATATGCTTAAGGCATTTGCTCATCATGGGCCACTAAATGAATTTGAGAAGAACCTACAAAAAATTTTTTTTGACAACCACTGGAGGATGTCCAGGATAATTAAGCACACCTTCCAACACTCCCTTCCAGCCTCTTCTTCTTCCACCCAAAAATTACCTTCAAATCTATTTCCTGGCCATTACAATCCCTACAATTTCTCAAGAAGACTACACCATAAAAAACACAGTGCATTCTCCAATCCCAACAAAAAAAAACACCAACATAATCTGGACCAACCTCCAGAAGCTTCTTCCAGATATTAATTAAAAAAAGAAATTAATATAAATTCATAAATATAGAAATGATAATAATTAGCAAATATATAAAAAATTATTTATTTTTGTTTTTTATTTTTATTTTTATTTTTGATTATTTTTTTTTTTAACAAATTACTACTTAAAAATACTAACATACTAAAAAAAACTTGAGAAGAAATAGACAAAATTTCCCCAAAATAATATGAGGGCTGAGAAAATAAAATGAAACAAAAATAATACGACAAAATAAATAATATTTTCAAATGGTATCCCCCATCCAATTGATAAGCTGATCCCCTGATAACTTACACACATCCAAGTGCACCTTGATGTGGATACACCTTAAAATAATTTTGAATGATTTGATATAAAAGTAAATTAAAAATAATAATATAAAGATAAAATGAAAATAATTGAAATTAAATCAAATGATTAAAATAAAATATATATTAAAAATAAAATAGCATTGCCTGGCCAATTGATGAGCCTTTTTCCACCAATCCTTACCCACATCCAGGAGACCCTGATGTTGTGACGCTATATAATATTGATTTTTTTGTGATTTTTCCACCTCTTTATATCCTAATAACCCCCATAAAAAATTAAAAGAGAAAAAGAGAAAATAGAAAATAATATAAAGCTTATATCTAACACAACCATAGCCACAAAAATCATAGAAAGAAAAAGAAAAGTCCAGCTCCATAAAAGGTCCAGACCAAGGAAATGTTCACTGCGTGGGCTCCTTCCAAAAATTAAAAATGATGGGAGACTATTAGTGGTCCACCACCAATCCAAATAGACAATAGATAAAGAAGCCATTCCCAAGCTAGTTTAAAGTCATAGTGGACTTGAAACCTTAATAACTAAAACTGGAACTAGGATTAAATAGGACAAAAAAATACTTAAAACAGACATTATAGGGTAACTGTTCTAAAGAGAAGCTAGATCATCAGTTACCCCCACACTTTCCAAAATAAAATCTGGAAGCTCCCCCTAGGTACCCTCTAAATAACCACAACATCCAACACAATAAACCAAAACCAATAATCTTGAAGAGTCCAGCACTTTAAGACCAAAAGAATTTCCAGTTTTAAGTCATAGAGGACTTAAACCTGTGAAGAGAAACCAATACTAGGTTTCAACAAAATTAAGTTAAGGAGTTTAAACAAAAAATCTGGTGTAACTGCTGATAGAGCAGCCAGCCCATCTGTTACCCCTACACTTTCAAGATCAAATCTAGAAGCCCCACCCATGAGTAATGTCAGTGTATCTAGTATTTAAGTATGATTTAATAGTATTTATTAATAATCATACTACTTTTTAATAAATTATTTAGTGTTTAAACCTCAGGGGAAGAGTTATAAAATAGTTATACTCAAATAAAACTCACAATACTTGGATTTAAATGTGTGCTAGTGGTGGAAAATAGTTAAATATAATATAGTTATAGATTATATAAAGATAATATCAATTTATAAAGGCTTTATAATATATTTCTAAATACTAATAATTGTTTTATAATGTTTATTTGAATTGTAATAAGTGAATTATGTCAAATAACCGTCAAAATCCTCCCTTACTCATACCAAAATCCACTTGTGTGCAAAGACATTCAATCCAGACAATGTCACTGCTATCCCCGGCAATTACAGCACTGTGAGGGCCCATCACCTCCCCATGGCGTCAACTTCAAGAATATTCAACACCCAGACCTCCAGTAAGCACCCTCCATCACAATTAATAATAACATAGATCTATACCACAAATAGAAAATCCAGATAAAAGTGTATACCATAAAGAAACAGGTAAAATAACTCATCCAAAGAGAATATAATGAAACCCAAAGCATATAAAGAAACAAATGAAGTTTCAAAGTGCCCAATAACATCCCCAATCATCCACATTAACCCAGAAATGACCTCCCAACCCATAAATCTGTGAATATCCATCCAAGGAAGCAGATTAAGTTGTCCAAACTGAGTGTATGCGCCTGAAAAAGATGTATATGCCTCTGTAGGTATTGTGAGTCAACTGGATACATCCATATGACCTAAAATAAGCAGAAAAACAAAGTTTATAGGCTATTAAGAGGCTAAAACCCACTTATAGACCTAAATATACATAATATACTGCATATTTTACTGAATATGAGATTTATGTATACATATAAGCTTATGTATTTCAATAATTACTTAATATCACTTAAGATAAGTATATTATGACTCCATTAACACCTTATTAAGTATTATTAGGCTATAGATAAGCTATTTAAACTACTTTAATTTATATAATAGAGTAATAATTATATATATATGTAATATAATCATATATATTATTGTTTTAACCTTATTTTTAAGATATAAGCTTAATGTACTTATGGTTATCTAATATTAAGTATAATAAATACTCAGTTCTAGGGATATCTAGTCTGACACTCCCTCACCCACAAAAAACAAAAAAAAAATTTTAAGACATTTCAATTAAAGTAAGGAGTGAATAGAATTTTTTTTTAATTTTCTATAATACATATACTGAATAAAAAGTATTATTTTAATTTAAATTTTTTCAAGAGATTTTTAAGATCAGAAATTTCATTTTTTGGAATCCACTGGTCATATTCACTTGATTTATTTTTAAGTCTTAATAGTTACTCAACTCCCTTTTCTTTAGTAAGGTGTCTCTTTTTAAGTATCTTTTCAATTTCTGCGTTTTCAACTATTTCTTCAGGTTGATGTTTAAGCCTTCATGATCTTATTGGAAATAGAGCTTTATCATTAAATTAGTATGGTTTTATAAGATAAATAAGAAATACTGGATTTTTTCTATCATATGTTGCATATAGAATACCCTCAACAGCATTGTTACCAACCATCTTTTTAACTACAAATGGTCCAATGAATGGATCCTTCAATTTAACATTACCATTTAAATTGAAATGTAGTGTAGAAATAAGGACTTCATCACCCTCTTTGAACATTTTTTCTTTATGGGCTTTATCCCATCTTTTCTTCTCATACTCAAATGCCTAATTTATACATTCTTGAGCATTTTTTCTGCATAATTCTTGCATATGAAGAAAAGATTTAGAGACTGGGTGGATATCCAATCTAGGTAATTTATTAAGAGTTTTAGCAGGGGTATCAGGTTCATAACTCAACCATAACTCAAATGGTGTTTGCCAGTGACAGAATGTACTGTACTATTGTATGCAAATTCTAAACCTGGGATAAGGGTCACCCAATCATGCATGAATTCGTCATTGTCTTTAAAGTTAGAACCAAAAGCACAATATCTTTTTATCATATCTTCCAAAGTTTTTATCATTCTTTCTGCTAGCCCATCAGTTTGTGGATGGTGTGCTGTAGAAAAATTTAATTGACACCCTAAAACATCCATAAGTGATGTCCAGAACTCAGAAGTAAATTTAGGATCTCTGTCAGAAACTATTGCTTTGGGGAAACCTGCTATATTTAATATTTGTGTTTACCATAAAATAGCTAAGTCCTTTTCAGAAACCTCTTTTTGGGTAGGAATAAATTTACATATCTTTGTAAATCTATCTAGAATTACCCATCAGGAATTATAACTCTTATGCCCTGCTATTGGAAAGCCTGTTACAAAGTCCATGTTACTTGTTTCCCATGGAGCTTTGAGTTGCTCAACTTTTTGTAATAAAACAGCACTTTTGCATGTTAATCTTTTAGATTTTTGACAAGAATCACATGTCTCAACATATTTTTGCACATCCTCAGCCATTTTAATCCACCAAGATGTGTTTTTTACTCTGGTTAATGTTTTATGGTAGTCAAAATGACCTGCTGAGATATCATTGTGACATATACTTAACATTAACTCCTTCATTGAAGGGGAAATTACAATTACATTATTTAGTTTTTTCCTCTAATATATAAAAACATCCTCAATTGAAAATTTTTCTTTTTCTAATGCCTCTTTATACTTATTTGGTAATGTCTTTATTAAAACATTCATTGAAGCATTAGAGGAAACATTTAAAATTGTAGTGAGTTTACTCAAGTCAGGATCTGAAGCATACAGATAAAGAATTGATTGCATAAATTCATCATCAAGATCTACAATATAAATGCCATAAATTTTTATAATCTCTGTTTCAGGAACATAAGCAGGATTATCATCATTATTAAGCATAGGTTCTCTAGATAACAAATCTACATTAGAGTGTAAGGTTCCTGCTCTATGTGTAATAGTCATCCGTCCTCTGTATTCTTGTACAGTAATTGCCATCTACACATGTGTATATTAGGAGTTTTCATGTTTAAGAGTGACTTTACTGAACTACAGTAAGTTATTAACTTAAATTTTTGGTCTTCAAGGTAATAATATAGCTTCACAAGAACCCATACTACTGCCAAACATTCAAGTTGAGTAGCACCATATTTCAATTCACTACTTCTTAGAGTACGTGAATTATAGCAAATTACTACTTCTGTCATTTTTCCTTCAATAAGTTGTTTTTGATGCAAAGCAGCACCCAGACCAATAAAATTTTTATCTGAATATAATACAAAAGGAAATTGGAAATCTGGTAGTCCCAAGATTGGAGCTTTCATCAAACATTCTTTCAACTTATCAAAAGCCTGTTGTCTTTCATTATTCCATATGAAAGCTTCTGATTTCTTTATCAGTATGGTCAATGGTGCAGCAATTAATTGGTGGTTTTTTATATATTTTCTATAATAACCACACATACCAAGAAAAGATTGTACATCCTTTACATTTTGAGGAATTCCAATATTCTTTATTGCAGCCACCTTATTTTGGTCTACATATATTTGTAAGCCAGATACAATATGACCAAGCACTTTTCAAGATTCAAACCCAAATTTACATTTTTTCAATGCAAGGGTCATTTTTATTTCATCCATTTTTTGAAATACCTTCTATAAATGGATTGAGTGTTCATCATACGTCTTAGAGAACACTATCATGTCATCAATGTATACCGTTAAACATCCCTCAATCATTCCATTATGGAATGTTATATCCATTAACTTCTGAAATAGTGATGGAGCATTATTTGGTCCAAATGGCATCCTGACATATTTATAAATTCCCACTTGTATTGTTATCAACAAAAAGTTCTGTGAATTCTTTTCAACAGGAATTTGAAAGTACCCTTTATTTCCATCTAAGCAACTTATATAATTAGCACCTTTAAGGGTAGCATGTATAGAGGTAATCCTTGGCAAATGATAAATATCATCTACTGTAAATGTATTTAATGCTCTATAATCACTGCACAGTCTTGCTTTATCTTGTTCATTAGAAATCAGCATTGTGATATTACACAATATTTTGGGGTAGTTTCAGCCTTTTCAAGAATGTTTATTTTTAATAACATCTCAATATTATCCTCTATGTATTTACTCTTCATTGGTGAAGCAGGGTATGGTTTCTTTTTAAGACTAGCAGGAATATTATCCATATCACAGGTTAAACAAATCTTCATTTCATGATCTTTTAAAAGGCCAAGTTCATTTGTACCATGTGCAAAAGCCATTGGGAATGCTTTAATTAAGTCCAAAATATTTTTTTTCTCAGCTTTACTTATCTGAGTGCCAAATGATGCTTTTTAAATTTATGTTTCCAGAAGTTCCATATCATTGGATTCTCTTCCTTTGCACGGAATATTTGTTACTGACTCAATGTGTAAGACTGTGTTAAAATAATTTATTTTAAATTTCCTTTTAAAATTCATGCCAATTGTAAAGTTTTTATTAGCAGGGTCTAATTTTACACCAAAATTTGTCAGAATATCATTTCAAATGATAAAACAGTTACTACAGTTAGTATTATCCATTACTACAAAGTCACAAGTTACTCTTACATAATCATTTTGATGTTTAAAGAAAAAAGCAGCTTTGTATCTACCAATGGGATGTATTACTGATCCAAAACCTTTCAAATTTTTACTTTGAAGGGGTTCAAGGTTAGACTTATATTCACTATCAATTTTCTGCAATGTATTAGTAGAAACAACAGAACCAGCAGCTGCTGTGTCCAATACTATATTAACATTTTCACCAGAAATGATAGCTGGAACCGTGATAGGTGTCATTGTAAAGTTATCAGCTTGTATATCTTTAATGATTTCAGCATCCTCAAAATTCATTAAAGATTCATTTGAGTCCATATTTAATATTGGATTGTCAAAGATGGACAAATCATCTTCCAACACACAGACTTCATTTTCATCACTATATGAGATATTGCTGTCATAATCACTTGAATCTCTACTTTTCTCTGTTTCAATTTAAGATTCTTGTTAATTTTCAACAATATTTATGTTCCTCTTACATTTTTGAACTTTAACCCAAGGTTTGTTACACTTATAACAAGTATTTGTCTCATAATTTTTTGGTACTACAGGTGCAGTAGGTTTTTTCTGCTTCTCCTGAAGTGTTTTTGAATTCTAATTTTTCACAGGTTCAAAATTTTGTTTATAAGTGGAATACCTTGCTTCATACTTATGTTTTAGTAATATTTCATTGCAAATATTAATAAATTCAGAATATTCAGTAACATTAATTGTTCTAGCTAAAACAATTTCTCTGACAGATATAAGTGATTTATATATTATCTCATATTTCCATAAGTTAAAATCCATGTTAGGCTCAATGGCTTTTAATATTTTATTTAAATTCATTAAAAATACCATAGGTTTGTCACCATTCAACGGATTGTGCCTAGTTTTCTCATAAAGTCTCTGCTGATTGAGCCTTGATTTAGAGCCTCCAAATTGTTTTTTAATTAGTTGTTTCCATTCAGCCCAAGAGTAATCTTTACTCTCATTCAAAACAGCTTCAAACCATAATAAAGCAACATCCTTATATAAAGAGATCAATTTTGATGTTATTTCTTCATCTGGTAAATTATATGAGAATTTCAAGTTGTCAATTCTTTGGATAAAATGTTGCCAATCAGAGCTGGCTTCCCCATCATAATTTGGGTACTGTTCTATCTTAGGCCAGCTCTTCTGATTGGATTTTATTTCCCTAATCTTAGGTAAATTCAACAACTCATTTACTCTTGATAAATGGTCTTGTATTTCTTCCTGCACAGATTTGTGATTTACATTTTCAGATTTGACACTACCACCAGATGGTTTTAGTTGTGGTGGTATAGGGAAGGAATGAGATTCACTTTTTCCAATGAAAGGATTATTATTATATTGAGTATACTTATGATTATCCTGGTTCATTAGTATATTGGAAGTTTCAGTCTCAACTTTAGTCAATCTTTGTAGCAGCTCAGAGACACTTTTATTTGTCTGGGCAAAAGATTACTTAGTTCTTGATTCAGTTTTCAATAAATGTGTTTCATACAATTTTTCCAACTCACAGAATTTGTTTGAAAGTTAATTATATTTATTACTCAATGAATCATATTTAAAAGTTAGAGACAAATTTTAATTCTCTAATTCTTTATTACGTTGTGGTCTTCCAACATTGGCAGGGGCCTTTGTTGTGTGATTTGGCGCTGTTTGTGCATGTCTTAATTGACATCTGTTAAGGAATTTGGTATTTTTCTGGTTTTATTCCGTGGATATTGGGTCTGCGGGTATGGGGTTATTATCATTGGATAGCCCTGGTTTTTCTCTATATTTTATGTCTTGAAGACATTTTTTATCTTCTGAGTTTTAAGGGGTCATTTCCTCTTTTTTCATTTATAAAAGATTGATGTTTAATTTTGTTTTTCGTGTTTTACGGGCTAACCTTAAGTCTTAGGGTTAAGTGCTTAGTACCATTTGATAGAGCTAATTTTTCTATATATTTCATGTCTCAATGTTGTTATAGTGAAATTCCGTGTTTTAAAGGTTTTAGTAGTTGTAGCTAATTTTTCTAAGTAGATTAGTGGTTTTTATTGGTTTTCTGGCTTCAGGGAGGCCGGGCCGCTTCAGGCGGCATCTCCGACGTCGGGTGGCCCGCCCGCCTCTGTTTTAGGAGGTTGAGGAGCGCTCCAGGAGGGTTTTTTATGCAATTTGGCAGGTACAGGCGCCAGATTGGTGGGTGCGCATGGGCTCTTAGTTAGTGGTCTGTGTGTACATAGTGAATAAGACAGTTTGGGGCAACCTTAATCATCATACAACCATCCGGGGGTGATCTCATTGTTCCTCACTCAGTTTTCACTGTTTTCTGGCCACAATTGGCTGTGTTTGTTGCAAGTGAGTTCTTCATTTAACTTAACTTTAGCAACTGTTTCTCTGTTATAGTCTTGCAAGCTATAGCAAGTATTATTGCTGTCTCTGGTGTGGATTTGCAGCCTACATCAAGTATCTTTGCTGTCTCTGGTGTGGACTTTGTTCTACATTTTAGTTCTTTGGTCTGGAAGTCTATCTGGTGACTAATTTCTTGGCTCATCAAGCAGTCAAGTGTGTTTAAAATGGGTCTTTAGCAAAACAGGAACCAACTTACTTTAGAAAGTAAATCTCACTCTATTTTTCTAAAGGGACAGGGGATTTTCCCTCTGGTTTTTCTCCAACACCCTTGGTCAAGGCCTATAGCTAGTACTATAGGATTGTCTACATTTCTGGCGCCCAACCTGGGGTAGAACTTGCTAGTTCTTTGGAATCTCTGTTTGCTTTGGTTAGCTCTTTTTGGTGTTTTGGTCAGGAGGAACGGCTTCTGGTTCTGCTATTCCTGTGGTGAATGTCAGTGGGGGGGATGGTCCTCCTTCTGTGATGGTTAGGGAGTGTGTGAGGATTAAAACTTGGGATGGTACCAAGTTTAATGGGAAGGATGTCAAGTGGTTTCTAGAGAAGTATGAAACTTCTACTGGAGTGGATGGTGCTTCCTACCTGGACATGGTGAAGCAGATTATCTTCTTCATTGGTGATAGGTCAGTGGAGAAGGAGATTGTGACCATGTCTGGCTACAAGAAGAGGGATTGGAAATTGTTGTGTAGGGAGATGGTGGATAGATGGGGTGACATGTTCACTATGGTGGATCTGAACAAGGTTTTCAGTGAATGGCAATCTTATGGTGGTGTTGGTAACTTACATAGTTACAGGAAGTTTCTGCTACAGTTTGATCCTGTGGTGGAATACTTGGTGGAAGTGGAGGAGCTGGCACATGAAAATGCTGCCAAAGATGTTTTTTGGTCTTCCCTGGCTAGAGATGTCAGGATGGATGTGTTGAAGGAGTTGTCATGAAAGGAATTGATGAAGACTCTTTCTAATGGGGATCAGAAGTTGCCTGCCTTGGATAAGGTGAAGGAGGCTGTTGTGGCCAATTTGAAGTTATTGGCTGTGGACACCTATCAGGAGGGGTGTGCCAAGTATGTCAGCAAAGTCAGTGAGGCTTTAGCTGAATAGGAAGTTAGGGAGAAGAAGGAGGAGAAAAATTTGGTGCAGGTTCCCAAACAGGAGAGGGACCCAATGGTGGAGCAGTTGGCTGATCTAACAAAGCAGCTGCACATATTTGTTCAGGAGGCCAAGAAGGTTAATAAGGCACCTTCTCAGCCAAGAGAGTTTGAAAGAAGGGCTGGTAGGAGTGATCCTTGGGTTTGCTCTTATTGTAGTAGGAGGGGGCACAGGTCCAATGATTGATGGGCAATGAACAGAGATGTGTCTGAAGGAAAAGTGGAGTTTGATGGAAGGGTTTTTAAGTTCCCTGACGGTTCTTTTGTGAAGCAAAGTGAGGGGCAGGCTCCTGTTGATTTGGTCAGGAGAAGAGGTGGTCTCAATCAAAGGAGGCCAAGGTTTGAGGAGATTCCTGATCAGGGGAAGACTTCTGTTAAGGAGGATGAGAATAGCAAGGGAAAAGGGAAGGAGGTCAATAAGGTCTCTTTTTCTACTTCCTTTGGTGGTTTGGAGTTGTATTCTTGTGGTGGACAGTCAAGTGGTGAATGCTTGGCTGGTGTTTATGATGTGGAAGCAGGAAAGGTGGGAAGGCCTAAGAGCAGTTCTTAGGCCCAACCAAAGCCAAATGCTTTAAAGGTGGATCCTAAGCTGAGTGCAGCTAGCAAGAGGTACAGCAAAGAGGAGCTGTACAAGATGCAGAAGGGTATGGCTGACATGGGCCCCCCTAGTTTTGGTGCATTGGACCTGACTGGTGAGCCAATGCCAATGGAGGTGGATTCTGACTCTGAGGAGGATGTCCCTTTGGCTTCATTGCCAAAGCCTGTTGGAGTCAGAGGTTCTGGTGAGGGATCTGGTTTGGTTCCTGCTAATGGTAAATCTGTTGGTGGTGCTGGTCCTCAAGAATCTTCTAGGACCAAGGTGGTGAAGCAAAGAGCTCACTTTGAGAGGCCAGTAGTTTCTGGTCAAGTTAATGTTATGGACTCTGTCCTGGAAAGGATGAATCAGGGTCAGGTTTCCCTATCTTATGGTGAATTGTATGCTATCAGTACAGGGTTGGCTGATAGACAGAAAAAGTTGTTGACCAGGAGAAGAGTTTCTTCTGGGGAGGTAGAATACATTTGTGATTCTGCCGAAAAGTTTGGTGAGGGGTTGGAAACTCATTTTTCTGCTCCTCTGGGATATGTCAATGTCACTCTTAATGGCAGGGAGGCAAGGGCATTGGTGGATTCAGGTTCTAAGATAAACCTGATTTCTTTGTTTGAGGCAACTCATATGGGCCTTCCCATCAAAACTGGTATTGGTGGGAATTTGAGAGGGATTGGTGGCCATGTCACTGAATTGGTTGGAACTTCAGAGTTTGTGAAGTTAGATGTTGGGGGAGCCTCAGGGAAGGTTCATTTTTACATTGCTAAAGGTAATGTAAAAGCAGTTTTGGGCGGGCCATTCTTGATGGATTTTCAGGCAAGAATTGGTTATCAATTTGAATTGGGAATCAGTTTGGAGTTGACTGGTGAAGACGAAAGGAGGCTTCACATGAGGTTATCATCCCCGGGAGAGGATGGTTGGGAGACTAGGCCTGGTTTATCTTCAATGTGCCAGTGAATGGACTGCTGCAGGAGAAGGAAGGAAGTGGGTGCTGCCTCTGGTTTTTTGGAGTGCGGCTCAGGCTCTATTGAGAGTATGTCTTTTTTAGAGTAATGAGGGCTGATCACCCTAGTGCTACAACCTCTCCCCGAGATGAGGAAATCCCAGGTTGTAGTAGGTCAGCTCCCTTGGAGATATACCAAGTGGATTTTCAACTTTCTCTTTTTAATGTTTCTCTTCTCTGCAAGTATTCATCAAGTTTTTTATCAAGTCTCTGTTCTCTCTCAAGATTCTTAATTATTTTTAATTCAAGTTTAAAGAAGAAGATTGGTTATATATCTTTATTGAAAGATATGCGGAAAAGCTTTGGGGCGGTGAGATTGGGGTCTAAAAGTAAGTCCTCCCAATTTTGCACTGCTAGGGTTTCTTCTACACCTTTCAAAAACATTACCTGGGCCACACCTGTGAGCATTGGGAAAACCCAAGGTTATTTTTGTAGGACAGAAGAAAACTCAAGAAAAGAAGATAAAAATTTCAAGATAATTCAAGAAAATCAAGAAAAAAATCTGAAGATAATGAAGAAAGAAGATGCAAAATATTTTTGTGAAGATTGTCAAGATCTATTTTTGGGCGTCCAGCATGAGTTTAAACTGCAGAAAATTTTGAAGAGAGAAGATCATCAAGATCAATCTTTGTGCCTCCAGCATGAGGTTAAACTGCAGAAATTTTTGAAGAGAGAAGATCATCAAGATCAATCTTTGGACCTCCAGCATGAGGATAAACTGCACAATTTTAGAAGATGTGATTCATAAGATGAATCAAGATTTGAAGATTTGGAAGTTGGAAGTGAGGATGAATATGTGGAATTGCGGAAAAGTTTTGGAGTGGTGGGATTGGGGTCTAAAAGTAAGTCCTCCCAATTGTGCACCGCTAGGGTTTCTTCTACACCTTTCAAAAACATTACCTTGGCCACACATGTGAGCAATGGGGAAAACCTTGGTTTTTGTTCCAGGTCTGGTGGTGAAGATTTCCTGAAGATCCCTCAAGTTGAAGGTCGAGCGGCAAAGTATAAGAAGGTAGCGCAGAAGATTAGGCCTGTCAATGAGCCTATGCCTGTGGTTTTGAATCCGCCTTTGAAGAGACCTCCTTTGTCAAGAGATCAGTACTGTACTCCTTTGGTGAAGAATCCTCCAGAATTTGTAGAGACGGCGAGGGTGACCATAGAAAGATTGAAAGTTGTTAATTTTGGTCCTGATGGTTGGTTGTCTGAGGAAGAAAAGAAGTTGTTGTTGCACGTTATTGTGCTAAGGGAAAAAGTGGTGGAATTTGTTGAGGAGGAAAGGGGTGTTCTGAAGCACTCTTATGGGGAACCTTACTTGATTCCTGTTGTTTGTCATGAACCTTGGCAAATCAAACCTATTCCAATTCCAGCCGCTATCAGAGAGGATTTTGTGGAGATTATTAGGGAAAGAGTCAGGACTGGGTTATATGAACAATCAACATCCAGTTACTCAAGTCCGGTGTTCTGTGTAAAGAAGCAGAATGGAAAGTTGAGGGTGGTTCATGATCTTAGAGCCTTGAATAGAGTCACTATCAAGGATGCTGGTATGCCGCCAAGTGCAGAGGATTTTGTTGAAGATTTTGCTGGAAGGGTGTGTTATGGTTTGGGTGATATTATGGGTGGTTATGATGAGAGGGAACTACATACGGATTCAAGGCCTCTTACAACTTTTGAGACTCCTTTGGGAAGATTTCAGCTCACTAGGTTGCCTCAAGGAGTTACTAATTCGGTGGCAGTTTATCAAGCACAGATGGCTTGCATTTTGCAGGATGAGGTTCCTACTCATGCTGGTATTTTTATTGATGATGGTGGAATTAAAGGACCATCCACTGATTATGGTAATGAGGTGTTATCGGAGAACCCTGGAATAAGGAGGTTTGTGTGGGAATATGCAATAACTCTAGAGAGAGTGTTGTTCAGGATTGAAGAGGCTGGTTTGACCATTTCAGGGTCAAAATTCTGTTGTTGTGTTCCTGCTTTGGAAATTCTGGGTCATGTGGTATGTAAAGAGGGAAGGATTATGGCGAAGAAGAAGATTAATAAAATTCAGGCATGGCCAAGGCCTAAAAATACTACTGAAGTCAGAGGATTTTTGGGTGTATGTGTATATGTCAGGATTTTTATTAAGGATTTTTCTTTTTTGGCTTCACCTTTAAGGAAATTGACCAGAAAAGATGCAGATTGGGAATGGACTGAAGAGTGTGAAGAGCCTTTTCAGAAGTTGAAAAAGGTTGTTGGTGAAGATATAATTCTTCACAAGTTGGATTATGGTGTTGGTGCTGGAAAGATTTATCTGGCAGTGGACTCAAGTTATATTGCTGCTTGTGATGTTTTGTCTCAGGAGGATAAGACTGGGAGGGTCAGGCCAGTAAGGTATGAGTCTGTGGTCTTTAATGAGGTGGAATCTAGGTATTCTCAACCTAAGTTGGAATTTTTTGGCGTAGCTAAAATTTTAAAGAAGCTACAGACGGTTTTGTGGGGGCAGCATTTTGAGCTGCAGGTGGATGCAAAATCTTTGGTTCAGATGATCAATACACCTAGTCTTCCAAATGCTCCAATGACTAGGTGGGTGGCATTTATTCAACATTTTTCTTTTGACCTGGTACACAAACCAGGTAAAACTTTTACTATGCCTGATGGGTTATCAAGGAGGCCACCTACAGATGAGGATTCTGATTCTGAAGAGTTTGGCAAAGATGTTCCAGTGATTAGGGCCAGCACAAAGGGTGCTGAGGATTTTTCCTTCCTTCCCCATGAGGCTAAACTGGATGATTGTTCTGACCTCCCCCAAGAGGCTAAACTGGCTAGATCTGATCTTGATTCTGGTGATCAGGATTTTTTTGTTGATGAAGATGGAGTTGTTGTTTGGGACAGCTCAAAATTGGAAAAGGGTGTTTTTGTTAGTGAACTGGATTCTCACAAAGTTCAGTGGAAAGAGAAGGACGTGCCAAAATTTAAGGATTGGTGTCCTGGTTGGGCTGCTCAATTGGCTCATGTTCAAACTGGTGATTTTGATGACAGTGTGGTACCCTTGGATGTTGTTTTGTTGGATTTTGAAGATGAGACCTGGGGTAAATCTGGGTTTTATTTTATTTTGGTGGAATATCTTTTGACCTTGGAGAGGCCAGATATTTGTGATGATGATACTTGGTTGGAAATCAAGAAGAAGAGTCCTGGATTTTATGTGTCAGGAAGGCTCTTGATGAGAAGGAGACATCCTAATCCTCAAGTGGTGGTGACTCAGAAGAAGGGTAAAGAATTGGTTTTGAAGTCTTTGCATGAAGACCTTGGTCATAGAGGCTTTGGGGAGACTTATAGAAGAGTAGCAGACAGATTTTGGTGGCTGGGTATGAAGTTGGCTGTGCAGGTTTGGGTTCAATCTTGTGAAGAATGTCAAAGAAGAAGTCACTTGAAACCTAAAGAGATGGGCCTTGCTACTGGTGAATCAACTGTTTTTGGAAGGGTCAGTCTGGATGCTGTCCATATTAAAGAGGGCAGGTATAAATACTTGATTGTTGCTAGGGATGATTTGTCTGGTTGGGTTGAGGTAGTGCCTCTGGTTAATTTGACTGCCAAGAATGTGGCAGAGTTTTTGAAGAAGGAGTGGATTTATAGGTATGGGTTGATGGTGGGCCAGAGTTTGGTGCTGAATTTAAAGAAGCTGTGGCTAGTGTTGGTTCTAGGGTTAGAGTGGCTACACCGTATTATCCTGAAGCAGAAGGCATGGTTGAAAGAGGCCATCAAGTTATCAAGAATGCTTTGGTGAAGATGTGTGGAGATAGTGCCGAAAATTGGAGGCATTATTTACCCTTGGTTTTATTTGCTGATAGGGTCACTGTGAAGAGGACAACTGGCTATTCTCCTTATGAGTTAATGTTTGGTCAGAGAGCCGTTCTACAAGTGGACTTGGAAGCTGTCTCTTATCTTGGAATTGATTGGGATGACGTGCACTCAACAGAAGATTTGCTCTGTGCCAGGATGCAACAGCTGGAATGTTGAGAGGAATGTCAAGAGAAGGCGTACTCTAGAATGATGAAGATTAGGAATCAATCAGTCAGGTACTGGGACAAGAAGTTGGCTCGTAGACTCAGGAATCCCTTAAAACCTGGTTGTTTGGTTTTGGTGTATAATAGAAGTTTGGAGAGTCAGTGGGGCAAAATGTTTGCTGAAAGATGGAATGGACCTTACAGAGTCAGATCTCAGGCGTCTGGAGGTTCTTATGTTTTGGAAGAGTTGGATGGTGCAAGCTTGAAAAAGAGGGTGGCTGCAGACCAAGTGAAGAGGTTTTATTCCAGAGGCACTAGGCATGAAGAAGATTGACTCCGCAATGAGGATAAACTACGGACCATTCGTAATTTTGGTTTTTTTTGTGGTGATGCTATGCATCTGTTTGTTGGAATTTTTTTGTTAGAGGGTACCCATGGGTGGGGCTTCTAGATTTGATCTTGGAAAGTGTGGGGGTGACTGATGGGCTGGCTGCTCTATCAACAGTTACCCCAGATTTTCTGTTTCCAACCCTTTCTCTTAATTTGGTTGAACCCTAGTATTGGTTTATTTTCACAGGTTTTAGTCCTCTATGACTTTAAACTTGAATTTCCTTTGGTTTTCAAGTGCCGGTCTCTTCACTCTTATTGGTTTTGGTTTTTCTGTGTTGGACGTTGTGTTTTTGTTAGAAGATACCCAGGGGGAGCCTCTAGATTTTATTTTGGCAAGTGTGGGGGTAACTGATGAGCTGGCCGCTCTATGAACAGTTACCCCAGAATGTCTGTCTCAAGTCTTTTGTTTTTTCCTAGTTGAATTCTAGTTCTGTTGTTTATTATTCAGGTTTTAAGTCCGCTATGACTTTAAACTGGTTTGGGACTGGCTTCTTTATCTTTGGTTCTTTCAGATTGGTGGTGGATCACTGGTGGTCTCCCATCATTTTTACTTATTGGAGGGAGCCCACCCAGTGATCATTTCTATGGACCGGACTTTCCCTTATTTGACCATCTATGGAGCTGGACTTTCTTTGATTTTGCAGTTATGTTTTTGCTAGATAGCATTTTTAGATTATTTTCTTTTTTCTCTTTTTTTCTTTTAATTTTTTTATGGGGGTTGTTAAAATTATAAAATCAAAAATATAGGGTGTTACCACATCAGGGTCACCTTGATGTGGGCAAGCATTGGTGGGGAAAGGCTCATCAATTGGCCGGGCAATGCTATTTTATTTTTATATATTATTTATTTCATGTGTTTCTGTGTTTCATTATTTGTTATCTTCTGAATTTCTAAATTTTTGTTTTTTTTCTGTTAATCATTTGAAATATTTAATTGTGTATCCACATCAAGGTGCACTTGGATGTGGGTAAGGTATCAGGGGATCAGCTCATCAATTGGCTGGGGGATACCATTTGTATTATTTTATATATATATATTTTATTTTATTTCATTTATGTTATTTCATTTCATTTTAATTATTAATTTTTTTATTTTAGTATATCAGTAGACCTTAAAAAAAAAAAAAAAAAATTCTGAAATTATTTTTATTATTTGTTTTATATTATTTTTATGTTTCTAATCTTTTTGCAGGAGCTCATTGTCTGGATGAGGAAGCTTCTGGAGGCTGGTCCAGATTGTGATGACGTTTTTGTTTTTTGTTCGGATTGTGGGAAGCACTGTGTTCTTTGAAGTGCATCCTGCTGGAGAGATTATAGGGATTGTAATGATCATGGATTGGATTAGAGGGAAGTTCAGAGGAGGAAGAAGAAGAGGCAGGAATGGAGTGCTGGAGGGTGTGTTTAATGATCCTAGACATTTTCCAGTGGTTGTCGAGTAGGCACTTTCTCAAGGATTTTTCAAAGTCATTCAAGGGTCCATGGAGGGCAAAGGCTTTTAGCATATTGGAACACATGGCGCTTAGGTGTTTCTTCATGTCTCCACAATCCAGGGTCAAAGATGTTTCAAGAGTTTGGCCAACTCCAATAATAGATTCAGGAGGAGGGGTGCCAACTAGACAAGAAGAATTGGATCAGTAATTATTTTTGTTGAAGAAACGGAATAATTAATTTGGTACTTACAGATTGGAAGCTCATCAAATCTGTAAGCAGCTGGGATTTGGATCTCTGACGATTTTGTTATGGTCATAGTGGGTGGATCAACTAGAGAAAGATATGGATTCTCATGGTCTTCCTCTGAAGGATCCTGAGAAGGTGAACTGGGATGATGAGGTTCCTGGGGCCTAGTTGGAGCTGTGAGATTGTTGTTGTTGTTGTGGTTGTTATTTCTGTTGGATTCAGCTGGAGGAGGTGCTGGTGATGGAGTACCAGGGTTGTTAAAGGATGGAGCAGGAGAGGGGGATTTGGAAGCAAACTGCTATTTTCTGGATGGAGAATTTGAAGAGATGGAACTGTCAGAAGAGTAGTTGGCTGACAGAGGAGAGGTGTAGTTTCTTTTTCTTAGTTGGGGACGAAGTTGTTGTTGTGGAGCAGTGTGTGGTGTTCTGGTTTCTTCTTGGGGTTCTCTGGCAGTTCTCTTAGAAATCTGGGAATTTTTGGTGTTTTTGGATTTTGGAAGGGTGGATTGCATTGCTCTGGGAGCAGTAGGAGGTAGTTGGGTTGAGTTGTTATTGTTATCTGGATGAATTTGGCTATTTTCTGGCCGTTTTTAGAGGTTTTGGCCCTGATTTTCGCTGTTTGGTGAGTTGGGCGGGCCGCCCGACGTCGGCCGGGCCGCGTGGACGCGGTCTAGAAGCCTAGGGGTTGATTTTGAAGCTTTTGGAGCTAATTTAGCAGTGATAAAAGCAGTTTCTTGAGAAGCTAAGGCTGGTCTTTTGGGAAGAGTGCGGGAAGCTGAGCTTCTGGATCTTCTGGAAGGAGCTGAAGATAAAGAGGAAGAGGATGGACCAAGTTCTGGAGACCTGTTAGGGGATCTGGAGATGTACTTGTGAGAAGGAGAAGGGGGAGGAATAGGATAGTGGGCATCTCTGTCACATTTCTTTTTTTTTGGAATAGAAAGAGTCACAAGCCCTGTTGTAGAATTTGGCTTCTGGATTTGGAAGAGTGAATGTGCAAGGTCTGCACATGTGGATGCACTGTTTGCAGGCATAGTCCCTTGGAGCAGTGAAGCAAGGAAGAGTAGAGGAGTCAACAGCAGGGGATCCAGACATGATTTGTGGTGTGTAAGGTGAGGAAAGGGATAAGAGAAGATTTTGTCAGTGATGAGTAGAAGATGAAGTGAAGGTGGATGCTCCGTGGGTCTAGCTGTGTGTGTATTGCATGAAATTGGCTGGGTCAGATTCATGCAAGATTCTGTAAGTCCTCTATGACTCTAAACTGGAAATTTTATCAGTCCATCAAGACTCTAAACTGAAAAAGCTATGGTATCAAGGCAGTCCATCAAGACTTTAAACTGAAATCTGATTTCTGTTAGTCCTCCAAGACTTTAAACTGGCTGGTTTCAAGATTTTATCAAGAAGTAGTCCGTCAAGACTTTAAACTGAACACTGTGTTAGTCCCCCAAGACTTTAAACTGAGGGTTGTAAGTCCCCCAAGACTATAAACTGAGGGAAAAGTTTTTGTTGTTGGAGTTGTTTTAAAAGATTGGTGGAGGGTATCCACAGGGGGAGCCTCTGAATTTAGCAAAGGCAAGTTTGGGGGTAATTGATGGGCTGGCTGCTCTATTTACAATTACCCCAGAATGTTAGTTTTTTCTCTGTGTCTTAATGTGGTTGATCTCTGGTTCTGGGTTTATGATTTAGGTTTTTGAGTCCCCCAAGACTTTAAACTGAGGGTTTTTGAGTCCCCCAAGACTATAAAATGAGGATGGTCCCCCAAGACTTAAAACTGAGGGTTGTTTGTGGTTACATCCTATAGAGGGTGTGGTCAATTTTTCTTTTCTGAATCAAACTCAAGTACTAGTGGAATTACAGAGGGAATCAAGAGATGAAATGAAGTGTTCAGAATTAGCCTTGAACTGGTGAATGAGGTGTCTTCTGTTCTCAATGTCCTGTGGATCTCTAGCAGGAGTGGATTGGAAGTAGTGAAGCAGAAGTTGTTTCTGTTGAGATGTTTGTTGTTGGAACTTGGCCTTGATAGTGGGCAAGTGCATTGGTGTTGGTGGTGCAATGGATCCTACATTGTTATCATCACTATCAGAAGAGGAAGGAACTGAGAAGTTATCAGTTTTAAAGTTGAAGGAAGGAAGGAATGTTCTTTACCATCAAATGGACCAGAGATGGGGGAACTAGTTGTTTAATGGGTTGTGGAACTCTTCTGGTAAGGGTGGAGCTTTTTGATTAATCTGGGTATCAGGATGGATGGCCTAGATCTTTTGGTGCTGGCAGAAGAAGGACCAGGTTGAGGCGGAGGTGAATCTGTTGTAGAAGAAAGTGGACCAGGTCTGTGGCAGGTCTTCTTTCTGGAGTGGCAGACATCGCAGGACGTTCTGTATGGATGAACAGGTGGTGTTATGGCGCAGATTAAATTATTGTTGATGCAGTATTGGCAGGGGCCCATTTCAGAGGCAGATTTGGAAAGGAGGTTAAACATGGTGGTTGGATGAAGAAAGAATGCGGACATTCTCAATTAGAGGGAGGATGTGGTCTTCCAACATTGGCAGGGGCCTTTTTTGTGTGATTTGGCGCTGTTTTTGCATGTCTTAATTGACATCTGTTAAGGAATTTGGTATTTTTCTGGTTTTATTCCATGGATATTGGGTCTGCGGGTATGTGGGTATTAGCATTGGATAGCCCTGGTTTTTCTCTATATTTTATGTCTTGTAGACATTTTTCATATTCTGAGTTTTAAGGAGTCATTTCCTCATTTTTCATTTATAAAAGATTGCTTTTTAATTTTGTTTTTTGTGTTTTACGGGATAACCTTAAGTCTTAGGGTTAAGTGCTTAGTACCATTTGATAGAGCTAATTTTTCTCTATATTTCATGTCCCAATGTTGTTATAGTGAAATTCCGTGTTTTAAAGGTTTTAGTAGTTGTAGCTAATTTTTCTAAGTATATTATTGGTTTTTATTGGTTTTCTGGATTCAGGGAGGCCGGGCCGCTTCAGGCGACATCTCCGACGTCGGGCGGCCCGCCCGCCTCTGTTTTAGGAGGTTGGGGAGTGCTCCAAGAGGGTTTTTTATGCAATTTGGCAGGTACAGGCGCCAGATTGGTGGGTGCGCATGGGCTCTTAGTTAGAGGTCTGTGTGTACATAGTGAATAAGACAGTTTGGGTCAACCTTAATCATCATACAACCATCCGTGGGTGATCTCATTGTTCCTCACTCAGTTTTCACTGTTTTCTGGCCACAATTGGCTGTGTTTGTTGCAAGTGAGTTCTTCATTTAACTTAACTTTAGCAACTGTTTTCTCTGTTATAGTCTTTCAAGCTATAGCAAGTATTATTGCTGTCTCTGGTGTGGATTTGCAGCCTACATCAAGTATCTTTGCTGTCTCTGGTGTGGACTTTGTTCTACATTTCAGTTCTTTGGTCTGGAAGTCTATCTGGTGACTACTTTCTTGGCTCATCAAGCAGTCAAGTGTGTTTAAAAGGGGTCTTTAGCAAAACAGGAACCAACTTACTTTAGCAAGTAAATCTCACTCTATTTTTCTAAAGGGACAGGGGATTTTCCCTCTGGTTTTTCTCCAACTCCCTTGGTCAAGGCCTATAGCTAGTACTATAGGATTGTCTACAACGTGTTTCCAGTTGAGAAATATTTAATGTTAAGGATGAAATTGTATCACTTGTGAGCTTAACTGTCTGTTCCTCAAAATCAGTCATTCTATTCCACAATGCTGAAACAATTCTTTGGACGGTTAGATTATTTTTAAAATAATCCAGTCTCTCTTCTCAATTATTTCACTCTCTTGTGAACTTCTCATCTCACTTGTAAGTGGTGGCAACTGAGGATTAACTGTATTATAAATACTACTGTTGTTATTGACAAAAGACAATTCAGGTGTATCTACATTAAAACCTAATTTTCTTAAGTCCTTCTCTATTTTCTGCACAGATTTGACATCAATAATATTACCTACATTTTAATTATCAGTATTGTGTTCAATCTGAGAGGGTAATCTACTTACCACGAGATTTGTGTGAGCCCTGATTTCTGGCGCCTTTGTTTTCCCTTGTAGGGGTGAACTGAGGAAGTCTGATGAGGAGGAGGATCCTTGTTGCATTTGTGACTGGACCACTGTTGATGGAACCAATCCCACTTCCATTTGTTTACCAGTATTTTTTCCTGGGAGTGATGTGACCCTCCTGGGGTATGGGGTTGCTGACTTGGCTGGCTTCCCTTTAGCTCTGCCAATGATTGGTTCATCTTCTGAAATCCTACCTTGCAATTGTTCTGTAATTCCTCTACCTGCTTGAGCATGAGGGGACTTTGATTCCTCCAACTTCAATACCTGTTTTTCCAGATGGGATAGTTGATCCTGTGGAGGAGGGGACGTCTTTTTTATGGTAATCTTTTTTAAGAGGGCTTGTTTTTCCTCTATGCCAATTTTCTCTGCCTGGGGGTATTACTGAACCTCCATGGTTATGTTGTGGAGCAATGTTTTTGATAGCCTTAGACCTGGTATTATGAGCAGGCTTTTCACTTACATTGTCCTGAGGAGCATTCATATTGATAAAAATAACAATATATCACATCTACAGAAAGGAAAACCTATTGGAATTAGTATATTAAAAGTATGAGAAATGTTATTACTAATAAAAAGCACTGGAGCTTAAACTGAATTTAAATCTTTATTTATTTAAATAAAATGTTATAAAAATTCAAAAAAATCTGTTAAAAAAGAATAAGTTTAACTAGACCTGTATAAGGGTGAATAAATAGCTTACCAAGATTTAACCAAATACCAATTTAATTGGGTGTTATATTGGTGACCAAATACCTAGTGAAATTGGGTTTATATTGGGTACAGTTACTACTGTAAATACCTAATTTTTATTATAAAAAATTAGTGAAATTATTATAACGATTCTTTTCCCCAATCGATGAGATATGATGACCCACTAATATGCAGCATACCCAAATATTTGGCTTGTTTTGAGCTAGAGTAAAGTAAAAATAATGTCCCAAGGCTTATACTAAATAATAAGTAAAAATTAAGGAATGACCCCCAATTGTCAGTGTATCTAGTATTTAAGTATGATTTTATAGTATTTATTAATGGTCCAATTACTTTTTAATAAATGATTTATTGATTAAACCTCAAAGAGGAAGACTAATAAAATAGTTATACTCAAATAAAACTCACAATACTTGGATTTAAATGCATGCTAGTGGTGGAAAATAGATAAATATAATATAGTTATAGCTTATATAAAGATAATATCAATATATAAAGGCTTTATAATATATTTATAAATCCTAATAATTGTGTTATAATGCTTATTTGAATTTTAGTAAGTGAATGATGTCTAATAACCATCAAAATCCTCCCTTACTTATACCAAAATCCACTGGAGTGCACAGACATTCAATCCAGATGATGTCACTGCTATCCATGGCAATTACAGCACTGTGAGGGCCCATCACCTCCCCATGACCTCAACTTCAATTAGATTCAACACCCAGACCTCCAGTAAGGACCCTCCATCACAATTAATAATAACACAGACCCATACCATAAATAGAAAATCCAGATAAAAGTCAATACCATAAAGAAACAGGTAAAATAACTCATCCAAGAGAATACAATGAAACACAAGGCATATAAAGAAAAAAATGAAATTTCCAAGCCCCCAATAACATCCCCAAGCATCCATATTAACCCAGCAATGACCTCCCAACCCATAAATCCGTGAATATCCATCCAAGGAAGCAGATTAAGATGTCCAAACTGAGTGTATGCGCCTGAAAGAGATGTATATGCTTCTGTAGGCATTGTGAGTCCACTGGATACATCCATATGACCCAAAAAAAGCATAAAAACAAAGGTTATAGGCTTTTAAGATGCTAAAACCCACTTATAGACCTAAATATACATAATATACTGCATATTTCACTGAATATGAGATTTATGTATACATATAAGCTTATGTATGTCAATAATTACTTAATATAACTTAAGATAAGTATATTATGACTCCATTAACACGTTAATAAGTATTATTAAACTATGGATAAGCTATTTAAACTACTTTTATTTATATAATAGAGTAATAATTATATATATATGTAATATAATGATATATATTATTGTTTTAACCTTATTTTTAAGATATAAGCTTAATGTAATTTAGGTTATCTTATTTTAAGTATAAGAAATACTCAGTCCTAGGGATATCTAGGCTGAGAAGTACCTTCTAACAAACAAGTTTTCAACAAAACAGATGGACAGCATCACCAAAATCCAAAATTAATGAATGGTCCATAGTTTATCCTCATCGCAAAGTCAATCTTCTTCACTTCTAGTGCCTCTTACTTAAAATATCTTCAGTTGGTCAGAAAAAACTCTCTTCTTTAAAACCTCACCAAATAACTCCTTCAAAACATATGAACCTCCAGACACCTGATATCTGACTCTGTAAGGTTTATTTTATCTGTCAGAAAACATTTTTCCCCACTGAATCTCAAAACTTCCATTATACACCAAAACAAAACAACCAGGTTTCAAATAATTTCTGATTCTATGAGCCAACTTCTTGTCCCAGTATCAGACTAATTGATTTCTTATCTTCATCATTCTGGAGTATTCCTTCTCTTGAAATTCCTCTCCACATTCCAACTGTTGCATCAAGCACAGAGAAAATCATCTGTTGAGCACACATCATCTCAATCAATTTCAAGATAAGTGAAGGCTTCTAAATCCACCGTTAGAAAAGCTTTTTGTAAAAAATTAACTCATAAGGGGAATAGTCAGTTGTCTTTTTCACAGTGACCCTATCAGCAAATAAAACCAAGGTTAAATAATGCCTCCAATTTTCAGCACTATCTCCACACATTTTCACCAAAAATTTCTTAATTACTTGATGGCCTCTTTTAATCATGCCTTCATCTTCAGGATAATAAGGTGTTGCCACTCTATATTTAGAACCAATACTTTTCATAGCTTCTTTGATTTTAGCATCAAACTCTGGCCCACCATAAACAGTCACCAAATTAATCAACCAATAATTAAACACCCATTACTTCTTAAAACACTCTGCCACATTTTTGGAAGTCAAATTAACCAGCGGCACCACTCAACCCAACCAGACAAATCTCCCCTGGAAGCAATCAAGTATTTATACCTTCCCTCTTTAATATGGACAGAATCCAGACTGACTCTTCCAAACACAGCTGATTCACCAGTAGCAGGGCCAACCTCTTTAGGCTTCAAGTGACTTCTTCTTTGACATTCTTCACAAGATTGAACCCAACCCTGCACAGCCAAATTCATACTGGGCCACTATAATCTGTCTTTTTCTCTTCTATAAGTCTCCCCAAAGCCTCTATGACCAAGGCCTTCATGAAAAGACTTCATCACAACCTCTTTAACCTTCTTCTGCGTCACCACTACTTGAAGATTTGGATGTCTTCTCCTCATATAATTCCTTCCTGACACATAGAAGCCAGGACTCTTCTTTTTGATTGCCACCCAAGTATCATAATCACAAGTATATGGTCTCTCCAAGGTTAAAAGATATTCAACCATAGTAAAATAGAACCCAGACTGACCCAAGTTCTCATCTTTGAAATCGAACAAAACAACATCCAAGGGTACAACCCTGTTATCAAAATCACCAGTGTGTACGTGAGCCACTTTACCAGCCCATCCAGGAAACCAATAACTAAATTTTGGTACATCCTTCTCTTTCCACTGATTCATAAGAGAATCCAGTTCACTGACAAAAACACCATCTTCAAATTCTGAGCTTTCCCAAAAAACAACTCCATCTTCATCCATAAAAACATCTTGATCACTAGAAACCAGATCAGATCCAGAAAGTTTAGGCTTATGGGGAGGAGAGAAAAATATTCAGCACTCTTTGTGCTGGCCCTAACCACTGGGACATCTTCATCAAATTCTTCAGAATAAGAATCTTCATCTGTAGGTGGTCTCCTTGAAAATCCATCAGGCATCATAAAAGTTTTTCCAGGTTTGTGTACCAGGTCAAACAAAAAATGTTGAATAAATTCCCCCCACCTAGTCTTTTGATTATTTGGAAGACTAGGTGTGTTTATCATCAGAAACATAGATTTCACATCCACCTTCAGCTCAAAATTCTACCACCACAAAAAAGTTTTCAGCTTTTTTAAAAACCTTTTTACACCACACAATTCCAACTTAGGTTGAGAATATCTAGATACCACCTCATTAAACACCACCAACTCATACCTTACTGGCTTGACCCTCCTAGTTTTATCTTCCTGAGACAAAACAGCACCAGCATCAATATACCTTGAGCCCACTTCTAGATAAATTTTTCCAGAACCAACACCATAATTCAATTTTAAAGAATAATATCTTCATCTAACACCCTTTTCAACCTCTGAAAATTCTCTTCACACTCTTCAGTCCATTCCCACTCTGCATCTTTCCTGGACAGCCTCCTTAAAGTTGAAGCCAATAAAGAAAAATATTTAATAAAAATCCTGATGTATACACACACCCCAAAAATATCCTGACTTTGGTAGTATTTTTAGGCCTTGGCCTTGACTGAATTTTAATGATCTTTTTATCTGCCATAATCCTTCCCTCGTTACATACCACACAACCCAAAATTTCTAGATCAGGAACACAACAACAAAACTTTGACCCTGATATAGCCAAACCAGCCTCTTCAATCCTAAAAAATACTCTCTCTAGAGTAATTGCATATTCCCAAACAAGCCTCCTTATATTTGTGTTCCCCTTCAGCACCCCATTCCCATAATCAGTAGATATTCCTTTGATATCACCATCATCAATAAAAAACCAGCATGAGTAGGAACCTCATCCTGAAAAATACAAGCCATTTATGCTTGATGTAAAACTACTGAATTTGTTTCTCCTTGAGACAAACAAGTGAGCTGAAATATACCCAAAGGAGTCTCAAAAGTAGTGAGATGCCCAAGAGTTTATCTGGATTTTCCTTTCATCATTTCCACCAATTATATCACCCAAACCATAACACACACTTCCAGCAAAAGCTTCAACAAAATCCTGTGCACTTAGCAGCATACCAGCATCCTTGATAGTGACTCTATTCAAGGCTCTAATATCATGAACCACCCTCAGCTTCCCATTCTGCTTCTTTACACAGAAAACCAGACTTGAGTATCTGGATGTTGACTGTTTTTATAACTGATGATTGACTCTTTCCCTAATAATCTCTAAAAATTCATCCCTGATTGCAGCTGTAATTGGAATAGGTTTGTTCTGCTAAGGTTCTTGACAAGCCACAGGAATTAAGTAAAGTTCCCCATAAGAGTGTTTCAACACACCCCTTTCCCCTTCAACATACGCCACAGCCTTCTTCCTCAGCACAATAACGTGCAAAAAAAACATCTTTTCTTCATCAGAAAACCATCTATCAGGACCAAAATTAACAACTTCCAACCTTTCCAGAGTCACCCTGGAAGTCTTTACAAAATCAGAAGGACTATTCAACATAGGAGTACAGTACGGATCTCTTGACAAGGGAGGTCTCTTAAAAGGAGAATTCAACCCTACAGGCATAGGCTTGTTGACAGGCATAATCTTCTGTACTATCTTCTTATACTTTGCTGCTCCACCTTCTACTTGAGGGATCTTTAGGACATCTTCACCCCAAGACCTGGAAAAAAAACCAAGGCACCACGCAATATGGGGGGCGTACTTGCTAGCAAGTCAGCAACCTTGAACCCTAATTCATATCTTTTCGAGCCCACATTGAATTAGTGATGAAACCACAAAGAAAAAATATTGACATTCTGGTGAACTCAATATGAATAAAACTTGAACATTTAATGAAGCATAGGTAAAAATACTTTGAACAAATCTTGAGATATGAAGAATGAGATTTTTTTATAGAAATTTTAATACAGTAAAGACCACACTCAAATTAATCTGAAAAATACATATTTTCAACTATTTAAGCAGTTTCTTTGCAATTTTAAAACAAAAGAACACCAATGTATAGATCCGTCAAGATACCATCTGACATTATTATATAAGTTTCTTTGGCCAGAAATACATGGAGAAACTACAATTTGAAATATGTCAATTTGTTCATGAATGGTTTTTTTGTGCATTTATATTATTTATTGTATTATTTTCAAGAATTGAAAAAATTATTTACTTATTTTATGACTAGATAATATTGAATATTATAAATCATTAAAATATCTAAAGAAGATGAAAAAATCTTAAAATGATGTTACAAACACTTTACTTAGACATATAATTTTCAAATTCAATTGAAATACTAAATTTTACTATTAAAGAAAAAAAAATTCATACTAATATTTATTAAATTTTATTTCCTCTCTCCAAAATTTTCAAAATATTAGAATGTTAATTTTTATTTGATTTAAGTAAATGAAGAGAAAAAAAGTATAGGAGTTGTGGATTTTTAGGATTCAAGTAATTTCTGTGCCCACTCTTTGTAACATATTATATATATTTTATAGTTTTTGTATATTCATTTTGTATTACTATCTTCTTTTATTGTCTTTTTTTTACTCCCTCTCAAGAATACCCCACTCTTTTCCTTTTGAAATATTTCTTTATCCTCACCTCATCTTTCCTTCCAACCTTTTCACTCCCTATTGACATTTGCCTCTTCCTCCCCGAGCCTCTCCACCCCTCTCCACTCCTCTCCTTCTAGTTAGCTTACCTCCCCATTTCTCCCTAACAATTTATTTTATATACAAAAATAGGGACTGAGTTGAAAGGGAGAACATTGGGGTTCAAGGATTGTGGAGGCAAGGTAAAGGGGAGGAATGGGGCTACAAGGGTTGGGGAGGCTGGAGAGAGGGGTGAAGAAGGTTATATGGGGTAGCAAAAAGGTTGGGAAAGAGTTGGAAGGGAAGATTAAGGGTTCCGAGGCATTTTGAATGAGGAAAAGGGTTGGGGAGAGGTCGAGAGGGATGAAGTGGGGATCAAAAGAGGATGACATACAATGGGGCTGGGAGGATAGCAATGGGGGTGAGGATGAAAGACAAGCATGTGTTGATAGAATTAAAAGGGATGGGGATTGGTGCAAACAGTGTGAAAATAGGAGGATGAACTCTGTTCTTTGGGCAAAGAACAGAGTTCACTTCCATAAAATATTAGCTGAAACATAGTTTTCAATTCTGTAAAAACAGCTGTATGTAATAGAAAAAGTCACTGATTTTTTTATATGTAATCTGAAAGTTTTTAATAAAATTATTGTATTTAATAATTGTGATATTGTCAATTGATTTTTATTGATCAACTTAATTTAATAAAGTATTATTTAAATAAGTTTCTTCAAAAAGTACTGTGCATTGAGTAGACTCATGAAATGATTTTTTCTGTCTTCCATTTAGTTATCCTCACACTTTCACTATGTTTTCAATATACATCCATTATTAATTGTGTGATACTTCAAGTAAAAGTTCAGTATAACTTCAGTCTGAGTTCCATCTGATTTTTATCTGACTTCAAGTTGAGGACTTGCTATAAAGTCTCCCCCAAATATTGCATAGTGAGGGTTTCCCCATTTCTCACATGCGTGGCCAAGGTAATGTTTTTGAAAGATGTAGAAGAAACTCTAGCAGTACACAATTGGGAGGACTTACTTTTCTCCCCCAATCTCACCACAACTGATATTCCTCAGTTTAACATCTTCATCTTCACTTCCATCTTATAAATCTTCAAATTTTGATTCAACTGCTGAATGATATCTTCTAAAATTGTGCATTTTATCCTCATGCTGTAGGCCAAAAAATTGATCATCCCAAACTTCTTTCTTCATAATTTTTTGCAGTTTAACCTCATTCTGGAGGCCCAAAAATATGATCTTGATGATCTTCAAAAAAATATTCCTTGTCTTCTTTCTTAATTATGTTCAGATTTTTTTTTGAGTTATCTTGAGTTATCTTGAAATTTTTCTTTTGTTTTCTTGAGTTTTCCTCTGAACTACAAAAATAACCAGACCAAATTTTGAGAAAAATTGATTCTGTAGAGCCAGCCACACAAAGCAAAAGACCATGTAAGTATTTTATCCTCATTTCAGATAAATCAGATTCATGAAAACTTCTGGTTTAAACCAACAAGCTTACCCCTGGGCTACCTAAAGCTAAGCCCCTCTTCCAATTCTGATATCCTATAATAAGATCTCCAAACAAAATCCCCACCCTTCTCCATACACTGACTTTACCATTGATCTCATTCCCAGTGTCCATCCACCCTATATACTTTGAAACAGAGAAATATACAACATCAATAATTTTATCCTCCTTTCTAAAAAAGCCTTCTTCAGTTGAGGGAAGAAGCTGTGAGTCTACTGTCTCTAACTCCAAATCATCAATCACAAAATTATTCTGAAATTTAAATTTTTTTTCAAAACAGGACGCAAAACACTAAAAAAATCATCTTCCCCCAAGCAACCATCTTCTGATCTTGAGGGGAAAAGCTTGGAGTTATATTCCTCCAACAAACATACATCCAAAACATAATCATTCTGAAGATCCCAACTTTTCATAGAGAGATTGTCACCACTTCTTCCATCATCTGAACCTAAAAGCAGAAACTGAGAATCTTTTTCATGAGGCTTCAAATCATTAAGCTCAGAATTACTCTGAAAATCCAAAAGATCCTCCAGAATAGAGTGCATTATGTCAAAATTAAAATCCTCCTCTATGCTTTCATCTTCTGAACTAAAAGGAGCACCCAGAAAATAATCTTCCTCTAAGAAGAATAGATTTAACAAAGACTCTTGCTGACCATCAACAGATCTTAAACAAAAATCTTCATCAAAAAATCCATTATCTAAACATGAAGAAACAATATCATCATGAACATCCAATTTTTCCTTCTCACAGAGCTCATCCACCTTTGAAAAGATACACTGATCATCCAGTGTTAACATATCCAAAACATCAAATGAAGTACATTCATGGGATCCATTGATATCATCTGTTAAAGAAATAAAAATTTCTGAAACATCACTAACATCATCATCTCCCAAAGTGGGTGATTTTAAAATTTACACTGTGGCTGAGATTTCCGCCACTGCTTCCTGAACCTTTCCATTAATTAAATTTTTATTTTTATGTTCCACCACTTCAGAAACAAGTTTTTCAAGATTGCACCAGAATAGCCTTCTCCAAAACACCTATAGCTGAAATCCTACTTTCTCCATTGAGAAGTGTATTCATTGGCCCAGCCTTTAACAGAAATCCCTGGAACTCCTTTTTGACCTGCAGACCCATGGCACTCTAAAAAAACCTCTTGGCCTCCATTTCATGAGAGGACATGCCATTATAATCCAGATAATCAATATCCTCTTCAAATTCCTCTATAAATTTAACATACTGAACCAGATAAGGTAAACCACCATCCATTTCCCATTTCCTAGAAATTCCATAAAGACCATCCATTGAAAACACAGTGGGCCACCTCCTGATCATTTCCATCTTTAACTCTCCTCAATCCTGAATCCTATATCCCTCCATCCTATAGACTTCCTTCACCACCTCTCTATCATAAATGAAGAAGATCACCTGCTTCACCCTATCCAAATCAGAAGCTCCATCCACATCAGCAGCAGCTTTAAAGATCTCCAAAAATAACCTTGATTCATCTCAAAAGTAAATTTTCCCTTCAATGAGTTGATCCTGATCATCCTAACTATTTCCAGTTAAACTTCCACAACTTTCTACCACAGATAACCAGATTCCCCCCAATATCCTTCAGAGGCCTAGGAGGGACCAAATTCAATCAGAGAGAAGACCCCCTAGACCAACCACAGAGAGATACAGCACCGAAAATCCAAAATCCACGAATATTCCACAAAAGAAGAGATTCCAACAGTAACAGAGATTCCAAAATCTAGCAACTTCTCACCACATGTAGGGCACCAGAAATGTAAACAATCCTATAGTACTAGCTGTAGGCCTAGACCAAAGGAGTTGGAGTAAAACTGGAGAGAAAAACCCCTATCCCTCTGAGAAAAACCAGGTGAGATTAATTTTTTACAGAAAATTATAGAACATTACAATTCCTCCTTCCAAAAACTCCTAGACTTCTTTACAAGTCAAGACAGTAGCCCATAGAAGATCAGTAAGAACCAAAGAGCCAGATAACCTGAAATGCAGAGATATCCACACCAGAAACCAAAGACACAGTGCACTTGTTGCACAAACACAGCAAAAATACTTGATGTAGGTTGAAAAGCAACAACAGAGAAATCAGATGCCAAAGTTAAGTTAAATGAAGAACTAACCCTGTAACTAATACAGCCAATTGTGGCCAAAAAACAGTGAAAACTAAGTGAGAAACAATGATATAACTACCAGCACAGGGTGAAACTTAAGAGGACTTGTAGGCAAGTCATTTTTAGTGATCTCATAGTAACCCATGAAGTAATCCTTCAGGAACCTTTTTGAGGGATATATGAGTAGAAATCCATCAAGTAAAGATATTTTGGAAACACTTGTAGATTTATTTGCTACCACCCCCTGCCAAAAGCATGATTCAAGGAAATATGAAATATACTTTATTTAATATTCAATATGCATGCGAAATGCATATTAAATGATCATTCATATTGCATATTGAATATAGATGCAGAATGCATATTCAATATGAAAAATATATGTAAAAAATTTGCAAAAATTTGCATATGCAAAATGCAAAAAATATTTTATTTAATATGGTTAAACATGCATATGCAATATGCATAATATACATGTATTCAATATGAAGTCATATTTGCTGATGAATGTGACTGTCAAACCAAAATCACAATTGCCCTCATGAATTTTTACACCTGACTAGTAGTATGTGGAATACAAGATAAGGTCAAGCAGTAAAAAAAATACTGTGTGCATTCATTTTTGGGCAGTGGAAATCAGAAGTGCATTATTATGTTTGGTGTCCATAATTTAATATGATTCTTTAATATTGAAGAAGTATTTTTAATATTGAAAATGACTTTTGGTCAGTTGGTATTTGATCTAGCTGTGCCATGGTCTTTTCTCAGTATTGTCATTACTCCTTAATATTATTAAATAATTTTCAATATTGACATTACATTTTTGTTGCTTTTGAATTTGGCTCTATTTTAAAACTGTTGAGATAATTTTTTACTTGACTTGCAATAATGCTAGTCAAGTATAAATTAAGTAATTAAAATATTAAACTTGTATTATGAGTACATGTTGGGTGCAGTTATATCAAGATCATCATCACTCAAATAAAATACTTGATTCACCACAGAAAAAATGGGGGGGTATTGCTAGCAATACCCCTTGCTTGAACTCCGTTGAGCCACAAATCTATGCTTGAATTATGCACACATCATCACCATGTAGGAAATTGTTTGGCCTTACATTTAGTCAGAGATTTGTCACAAATTGAGCTCAAGATGAACCTACATTGATCACCGTTTGATCTTGTAAAATCCTAATTTGATCATCAGTTGAACTCCCTTTGATCTCACTTTGATCTAACATAAGCTTTTGCATATCCAATATGTCAAATATTCACTTTCAAAAAGATTCGTAATGAATTTCACATGGAATATTAGAAACAAAACCAGTAATTTTGAGTAAATGGCTCATCAAAATGATTAATCTACAACAAAATACCATCAAAATTCAATCTGATTACTGAAAACTTTTGGTAAAATGACTAATAGATATTTAAATTGGAAAATAATATTCCATTTCTCAATTTCAAATTCAAAATATAAATCCTTGTTTGAAATGTGAATTTTGTAGATTCCTTGCCTTCCTATATTATGAGTAATATTTGAGGTATTTTACACCTTTGTAAATATGGTGTTGTGCTGCTAGAAATTATCTCTGTTTCAATTCAACTTTATTGAAGCTTGATTCCAGAATGATACATATTTTATAACTATTTTGAGAAAAAAGTCACTAGTAATGAATTTAGCCTTTTATCTGTCCTTTATTAAACCTCACTTAATCCTACTTAAATCCAAATTGACCCACAAAAACCTTATTTGGGATATTTTTTAGCCCAGGATGATTCAAGATTGGAGCAAAATATTATTTTAAATATCCAATATGCCTATTGATTAAATTTCTTCAAGCTTACTTTAAATTCACATTAACATTAACTTTCACAGGAAATATTAAACACAAATCTTGAAAATATAGTATTTAAAATCATAATAAATATAATATAATATGCTTACAACAAAATTTTCTTTCTGGATTAATTGAAAAAAAAAATTGTTCATTTGTGAAAATAGAAAAAATACTATCCATCCTGAATTTAGAATTCATTTTTAAAAATTTAATGCCCCCTCACTTTCAAGTTTATCATGTATTTCGAAAATTATATTTTTAATAATTTTGTGAATAGTACACCTGAGATATAAACTTGGGGATATCAAAAACTAAAACATCAGCAAATTGAAATGTCTTTTATTGTTATGAATGGAAATAATGATTGAAAAACACCATTAGAGCAAGTTTGATTTTGAATAATAGGCATACTTTCTCATGTAAATTTCAATAAAAATAATTTTTATTCTTACATAAGTTGCGGTGGATACATTTGAGCTCAAAAAGAAGTAAAATTGACAAAATAAGACTTCTATAATTCATATTCAAAAATGAAATCACCCTTCATTATCTACCTGTAAACTATTTTAAATTGAATAATTTCAAAGTCAGTATATACTGATGTTATTTTTTCTTCTAAAAAATTTATTATATAGATTAATAGTCATAAACAGTTGACATAGATGTTAAATTTATATAAGCAATCTTTAATTCATAAAATGATAAAACTATCTTTTATGTAAAAAGTGATGAAGGAAAAAAATATTATTAAATTTTTGATGCACTATCAATAAAATTGAAGATAGAGCATATCAAAAGTTTAAACTTAATTTCAAATTTGATATCATCATTTTATTTTATTTTACTTGAGTAGAAAACAGATTTTAAATCTCAATATAATTTTAAATCCCATTAGTTTGTAGATTTCAACATTTGAAACTATGAAATAATTATTTATGAAAGAATTTTACAATATTTGCCCTTCTAAAAACTCATAAATCCAACTTCAAATCTTCTAACCTTCACAAGTAACCCCAATGCATTCTAAAAATACTCTATATTTAAATAATTAAAGGTAAATAAAATTATGTTTTTATTCTTTATTTCAATTTTTGATAAATAATATATATATATACATATATATATATATATAATTTCTTAAAAAGTCTAAGAGGGAACTTAATAGTGGTTTTGGCATTAGATATAAAGATTCAACTTTCAAAAAATTTGTTTGGAATAAATTACAAAGACAAAAAGGATATATTTTCATGAAAGAATACTGATTTAGGTTCTCTTAAAATTTTATTAACCATTTTTATGGAATATTAATCCATGGTTATCATTCTTTATGATATTATCATAGAATTTTTTCCTTTTTTAATATAATAATTTTCTATTGTGTGGTATGTAGGCTAAGATAAGTTTAAAAGATTTATTGAAGATATATATACCAGAAACAGTATAATCTGTAGATTTATAACTATAACTTACTTTTCTGATGTTTTACATCATTGATAAGTAGCTCATGCATTACACAAGTAAATAATTATAGTCTCTGGAAATAATTCCTTGTGAATTTCAAATTTTTTGTTATTCTTAAAATCATTACTCAAATAAACTAAAAATTTCTTCAAATATTGATTGAAAGAAGGAGTTACAAAATCTTATTTTGTAGTTATAAAAGTTTGAGTTATTTTTCATATTATCAAGTATAATGAACATTTGTAAATTTTAACTTGAAAACTAGTGATCATAGCAAAGTAATACTAGAAGAATCAGATAAAAAGGGTGGAATAAATTCATAGCACAACAGGAAATGATACAAAATTGTTGATTTTTATCTCACAAAATTCAACATATTTTTAACATATTTTACCACCTTTAGATAATGTTTAGTGGATTTTAACATTATTATAACAAGCAAACTTAACAATGTTTTGATTTTTTTAACAAAATTAATATTGTTAGATCATTTTTTTAAAAAATATGACTTATTTTTATGCTTTATCTACAATAGTTAGTAGTTTTTTTTGCAGAAATTACTTGTTTTGATATTCTATTTTTGAATTTTTTAAGAGACTTCATTGCATTAAAGTTTTGTAATAATTTTTCATTAAAGCATCATATTTTAAATCTAGAGATTTGGTTTTGAAATAATATATATTTTCATGTTAATTGACTCATTATTTTTGGATTGATAAATTATGTTAAAATTGGGATTGCTTATTTCTAGTGAGTGTACATCAGAGTTTGTTTTCAAATCAAAGATTAATAAATGGTGAAATTCGGTAAAATTCTAAATATCTTTTAAACATTTTTGATTTAAATAATGTTTAATGTTATGTAATCATTCTATAAGTAGAACACAGTTAAAATCTGATAATGGTACATTGCTTTCAATTTCTAATACTAAAATTCTATTCTACTTGAAACAATGTAAACTAAAGCTTGGTATCTCATAAGAAACTCACAATTTTCAAAAATCATATTTCCAACTTTTTAAACATGATACACATTAAAATATATTTTTAGAATAATTTCCTAATTAGTTTCAAATACTAGAAAACAATGACCTCAATTTATTTTAATACTTAAACCATTCTGATGAGTGAATTTCACAATCCTCTAAGTAACATATGGTTACCATTTATACACATATGCATGATTTCTCCTTTTCTTTAATTTTAGCTGAATCTAAAAAGTAAAATCACATGTTGAATATCATCTATAGATAAACTTCTTATATTAGAAGCTAATATTTCATATGAGAAATTTGTTATTGAGTTTGGGAAACATTAATAAGTGTTGGGTATTATAATTGAGCCATTTGTTCAAGTAAATAAAAAAGGATGACCTTCTAAATATTTCATATATATATATATATATATATATAATAAAAATAAATTATATAGTAGCATTTAACCATGTTTTTGTACTAATGTCATATAAAAAAAGGGATTGAACTAAAACTTTCAGTAAAGAAAATAAAAATAAGATAAGTTAATATTCTTGTTTATATTCTCATATTTTTGAAATGGATTACTTAAGGGAGAAAATTATTTGGTTTTAGAGTACAAGAATTTCTAGATAAAAATCTTCACAATATAGTTTGACCCTCTCAAAAAGAAAATCCCTCAAATTTTACTATCACATTTTATATATTTGTTAAGTAATAGAAAATGGAGTTGTGTCTTTGACGATGAAGCTTTAGAAAATGAAATAAATGATTTAAATTTATAATATAATTTTTGAAACAATAAATCATGTATTCAAAAAAAATTATATATCTTACAATCAAGATAACAGTATTAATTAAGCAACTCTAACAACTTTGGAAAGAAAACAAGAAAAAAATAATTAGTAAAATGCATAAGTTATTTTTAAAATTTAAGGAAACTTAATAGCTCTACCTGTAAACTAGCCTTAAAGCAGGTTTGGATTTAACATGTGGAAATTCATACATAGTACCCTTCCATCATTAGAGCAGAATAAAATTTATGTAGTTTTACTTTTTTAATTTATAAAAGTATTTTTATTTTTGGCTTTTTCATTAGTATAACTATATATTTTTTAACTTTTTTGTTTTTCATAACATAAGTTCAAAGCTGCACATCACTACTTCAAGATGAAACTCCATATAATGTAATAAATGAATGATATATTATAATGAATTTTACTAGAGACTTTTCAAAAATGGTGATTAAGAATACTTATTATAATTTTTCAAATTTTTATTATTATTCTATCTCTTGAAAGGAGATGGCCATATCTCAATTTAATTAGTTTTTCCTCAGAAAAATTTATTCTTGATCTAAATAAAATTACATCACTATTAACTAGATGTTATTATACAGTTTTAACAATTTTTTTATCTGAACATAGTTGAAAGTATGTATAAATTAAAGTGTTTCCACATAGTCTTACTATTATCCCACCATTATTTTCACATTTAGATTTCATTATAACTGTAAAATAAGTTTTTCAATAATTTTAATAATACCTTAATATTTAATAATTTAGTTACATAGTAGATTTTTTATCCTTTTTTTTATATGAGGCTTATTATATAAACACCACTTTTAGATTTTATCCATTTTGATGTCTGATAATTTAAATTTTCATTTAACTACCCAAATTATATCAAAAAAAATTCAAAAGTATATTTTTTTAATTTACTCTTTTTGATAAACTTATCATTTCTTATAGGTTATTCTTCAACTATTTATTGTAATTAATTACCCACTCATTTATGGTCTGTTATTTTTGTTCATTACATACAGACAAAATAAGTATACTCTCATATTATATTGGAGTTTTAAATTAAAAATTAAATACTAGTGGCTGGTCTTAAATATGAAGTTGTTATAACTAAGTTGAACAATAATTAATGATTAAATGGCATTTTATATTACAAATTTTATTGAATGTATATAAAAATAACACTCAAGAAATATATATAAGATATATATATAACCATTGTATATCAAAAATGAAGTACTTATCAACATGGTCTTTTTAAATGATTTTCAAATTTACTTAAAGAGACATTAATATTACCAATTCAAATTTTATATCAAATATAACAATATTATTATTTCATATTTAAATGGTTATCATCAAAGAGCTGGTGGTTTTGGAAAAATGTTTGGTGGTGGCTTTATTTTAGATAGAAAGAAATCTTTACATATTCGTAAGTATCACTTTTTTTAATTTAAATACTGAATTTTTGAATGCTTTTCCTTGCAGATGAATACACTGATGATATTGTAAAAACGGATGAATATAAAAAACGAATGAAGAGGATTGCAATGTACTTTGAATATTTTTTTAAAAAAATATCACATGTAAAGTAAAATGAGGCAACTAATCTTTGCGCAAAACTTGGTCTTCCTGGATTTTCAAAAGTTTCTAGTGAAGAAGAGGGTGTACCGTTTGCTAGTAATTTAACTTGGACATCTGGAGGGAATGGTAATTGGTTCTCTAATGAGGTTCATCTCGATAAGGATGCAAGTGAGTATACTTTAGGAATATTTTTTCCTAAAGATACAGAAAAAAACACCATTCATATGAAGTATGATAAGACCCAACCACGAAAAATAGGTGGAGAACTTATGTTTCCCGAAATTCGAAGAAAAATCAACTTTGAAGCAACTAATGGAATAACAGTGACATTATGGCCTGCCAATCAACTAAGGCATTTTACCTCAAGATGTCATGAAATTCCTGGCTTCACTAGGATAGGTTCTTCTATTCAAATCAGCACTAGACTTTTTTATGCTATAGAAAAGCTTAATGTTTTTGATATTGATATTTCAGAATACTTAGAAATTAAAAAAGAAAAATTTAGGTTAGAATATTTGATTAGTGCTTTAAGAAATTTTTTTGAAAAGAGATGACTTAATAGAGGAAGAAATAGAATCAGCAAAGTATTATTTATCTAATGTTAAGACAAATCTAAAAAATCTAGATATATAAATATTAAAAATTTATATTATATATACACAACTTAATGCAAATTTAAACATGATAAATACTGGCAGTAGCTGTAACATTTTCAGTTTTGATAATTATAGTATTATCTATTTTTTTTATTTGTGAAATAAAATAATTGTTTTTCATAATATTATAAGAAAATTTGATTTACTTTTGAGGAAATATATAAGTTGTGAAATCTATAAATGTCATTTTTATTAAATTGGTAGCAAAGGTTCTAAAATAAAAAAAACTATAATAAAGAATTTGAAATATATTAGCCATAAAAATAAGCTTTTAATGCTACCAAATTAACTGTATAGTATTTTAGGTCAAACAGGCTTATTAATAAAAAAGTTAATAATAAAGAGTTGAAGAAAGAATTTTGAATCAATAATAGATTAAATTGTATTTTTTTAAGAATGTACTCATTTAATTATTTAAATTGTTCTACTTCTGATTAAAAATGTTACAATCAATGAAAATATTTGTAATAATTAATAGATTATATAATATTAAAGGTAAAGTAACAAAACTAGAGCAGTTATCATATTTTTATATAAACAATAAAATATTTAAGAATTTAATACAAGTATTTGAAATCATATAAGTAGATTTTAAAATCTTTGTTATTTCTGGACTTACAATAATTTTTTTTAATAATTAATCTAGAAAATCATGTCAAAGGTTACTTAATAAATTTCAAAGATGGTCACATTTTTGACGTATTTGAAGGAAAATAACTTGAATTATACAAGATATATCATATAGACAGAACTTTATCTATTTACATGTTGGAATATTAATTTATTGAAAGGCTATGTTTAGCAAAAAAAGGTGATACTGGCTGAATGGAGCTCCAGTGATTAAGAAAATCTGCAGAAATAGCCCTAGCAATTCCCGGAGGACTTGGGGTATCAAATTTTAAAGGAAATGGATTACACTTGCCTATAAAAGGTTTTATTAATGTTAAAATATAGTTATTTAAATTTTTCCAAATTATTTCTTCCATCAAATGATTTTTTTTTCATGTAAATTAAGAAACTTAACTTCTGATATTACCTCCAAGAAATCAGCTGCTGAAGCTAATCTATGATCTTGAGAGCTCAGAAATAAAACACGGACACCATCGATTATATAGAATGTGAAAGATTGATATCGGTGGTGGGAGTATTCAGAATTTATTTTGTTTAGTGCAGCCTTTTGTTTCTCTCTCATTATAGTCAGTTCAGTATTTTTGTTTTTCTCACTTGATTGTTGAGCTTCACTAGTCTTGCCACTTGATATTGTTGCAGCACAATATTTTGATTTAAGAATGATAATTGACATAATTATATCAATGATAATATTGCTGATTTGAAGAAGAGTTGACATTGATATATCACGGGTTTGAAGTGCAGTGGGACCAACTTCTAAGCCATCAGAAATAGGACTCTTCAGATTTGAAAGGTGAGCTAGAAGCTGAAGACCACGTTCAATTGGACAATCTGAGTTAATATTTTGATGTGATGGAAGCTGGCTGAATTCATGTGCGGTCAGATAAAGTGAAGATGATATAAGAGATACCCATGAAGAACGGCAGTGGTCACTTGGGATCATTAATCATATGAGCATTCGGATAAGATTGGATTTAGGGTGATCCGTTTTCTTTGTTGAGGAAAGAATTTCAGTATTTAAACCATCAGGATCACATAAATCTTCCATTTTTTTGAAATCAATATTATTGAGTACCCATAGCTGTGAGCTATCAATCTCTAGAAAAATATTTGCTACAAAAGGAAAAAAAAAATAAGTAAAAGAACAAAAGTCAAGACTAAAAATTATGGTAACTTACATAACTCAGTAAGTTTTGAAAGCCAATCTTCTCCACAAGATTTTTCCCAATGAAAAGTAAACATTCGAATATTTGACATGGGTTCTTGGGAAGAAGTAGAAGAGCGTAATTCAAGGAGAGTAACAATTTCCAACCACGACCTGAGGACCTTTGCCGTGCTGATTCTACCTTTATAAAAATTATGAATTTTACAGAATTCCTCCTGCAAATCAGATTCTTTTAGAACTGAGGGTGAATAAGTTAGAGGTTTTTTCGATATCTTGATTGGAGTTGATTTCATTGGTAGAGAAGCTTTCAAAGTGGTCAAAGTAGGTAATTTAGGAGGTGATGGGTATTGCTTCTTAGAAATGAAGGAATTCAGTGATGAGCTGTTTGAATCATCATCTTTATCAAACATATCAACATGTCTTGAAGAAGATTTTAAACTTTACTTTTTTTGATGAACAAGCATAGCTTCATATTCTGACAGTTGATCATCGCTATTTTCATCGCTCTTTTCATCATCTTCATCAGGGAGAGGGCGTTTATGGATGGAACAATCTACAGCAGGTGAGTTTCTGGTACAAAATATCAAAAGAAAGATAAAAAGTACAATATGTAAGCAATAAAAGAGATATATGATAGAATTTTAAAGATAAAAGAATAACAATAAAAAAAAAGGAAACAAGAATATACTCATTATCAAAACCTTTGCTTTTTTTTTGAGATTTATTATTTGATACATCATAAAATTCATTAGCAGAAGCCGGTTTAATACGTCGAACAAAAGAGGAGCCTTGGGATAATCTCTTTCTCTTGGAGCGGATAACAGGTGTTTCAAGATTTTCCTTAGAAGTTGAAGCATGAGTTAAATCTGATGGTTCATCTGTCTCATCATCATCCCTAATGACAATGATTTCATCAGGAGGAATCATACCCTCCTCATAAGCTACAAATATATATGAAGAAAAAAAATATTAATAATCCTATCTACTAATTTAAAAGGAGACAAAAAAGGTGAAGAACATACATTTTTCAAGGCTTTTCACATATTGGAGTAAGTCATTACAAGGGTTAGATAAATATGAAGGAGAAGGATTATTATAAGGATCTTGACAAGCTCTTCTGTTTTATCTCTAGCCAATTCAAGTAAGTTGCGATACTGAACTCTTGTTATTTCCTGCCTCTCATTGCTAAGTACAGGAGGGTTAGGTGCCATGCCATGTGGCAGAAATGGTGCAAGCTCAAAAGCTTCAAAGCGAGTATCAATCAGAGAGTTGGATGAAACACATTCGGGTGCTGGAAAATCAAATCTTTGAAAAAAAAAGATATAGAACATAAGTGAAATATATAAATTAAGAGAGAGGAACATGATATACATACAAAGTGGAGGTGTAGGATTTTGTATACTAGACATATTGATTAATGAATATTAAAAAAAAGTATTTGATATCAAAAAATTATGATGTAATATGATGAATAATTATAAGAAACTCTATTCTAGAAAATTGAAGTTGATAATTTAATAGGATAAAAAATTGAATAAGATTAAAATTAAAGTGACGATGAAAGAAACAGAAAACATAAAGAGGGGGATTTTATATTATTTGAGCTTTTTTTAACATGTATTATTCATAGTGGGGTAAACTGAGTAACATGCTAAATCACAATCTGTTTTTATTGAAGCGAAATTTGATGTAGCTAACAGAAAATACTAGTAATTCTTTGGGGACTTTTAGTGTGAAAAACAAATAATAACAAATGTATATCCCAAATGAAAATTTCCACGGGTAAATACAAAATTTTTTAAATTAGAATTTACTCCTAAACAATGGAGATACACTTAATTAGTATATTATATGAAAAAAAAGGATAATCCTTTATGAATATTTGTTAAATTTACTTTCAGATGACAATGCAAGATTCACATATATACTGATATTCCTCATCAAACAAGAAATGAATTATAAATATAAAATTGGTAAAATTAGAATTTAAGATAAAAATTTGTTTTTTAAGTGACAGGAGGAGTGTCAGGCTAGGGTGTGGTCACCGTGACCAAACCTTTGATAAACTTGGATACAACTAAGGGAAAAAAATTGAATAGTTTTATTTTGCAATATATCTTAGTCTGCACAAGATATTGCATTGTTGTCCCTAACTATACCAATATTGTTACTTTTCAAAAGTTATAGGACTACTAAGTTGATAAAATATTATTATGAATCACCCAATGAAATACCTTAAGCAACATTCAAAATTATTAAAATATTAATATTCAATTTGAGATTTGGATTAGTTAATTTTTCACAACTTACCACAGTTTTGATTAATATAATAAAACTTGAAAAAAATTGTTGAGATAACCGAGAAATGGGTGCAAGAAAATGATGAAACATATGACTTGAAACTTAACTCATACACTATTGATAAACTTCATGGATCCTGATTAATTTCTATCGAAATCAATTTTGAGACTAGCATATTGAATTTTAGCTATGACCAAGTACTGTAAGTGCCATGGTTTGAATTCAATATATTGGTGTTGAAATTAATTTTGATAGGAATCAACAAGTATCATATGGCACCATGCATGAAACACTGACAGAAACCATCAAATTTATGAGGCAATGAACCTCATAATTTCGATCAAAATTAATATAGACCCCTGCATATTGAATACAAGCCATTTCACATGGACTACACAGACATAGATAAAATTCAACATGCATGGCTTAAAATTAATTTTGATCGAAATTAACCAAGGCATTAAATTATCAATTTTTATATGGTGTACTTGATCAAACCAGTTTATCTAACTTCTTAGCTTACCTATACTTATAGGAATTTTATGCATAGTCCATGTCCATATTAATTTTGATCAAAATTAAAGTTGACTAATACATAATGAATACATGCTATGCCACTTACACTTGCCAGGCATAGCTACCATTAAATATGCCAGTATCAAAAATTAATTTCGATCAAAATTAATGAGCATGATAATCATGAATTTCTGGAGTCAACTGCTTATTTTTATGCATGGTGCCTTGCCAACATTAATTTTGATCGAAATTACTTTTGATACTGGCATATTGCATGTATATACGCCTGGAAAGTGTAAGTGGCATAGTGTGTATTCATTATGTATTGGTCAACATTAATTTTGATCGAATTTAATATTGACATTTGCATATTGAACCCAAGCCAGAAAACAACCCAGAAGATTCTTCATAAAACTTCCCATTAATTTCGATCGAAATTAAGGCTGAACATATACATATTGAATGGTAGTTATATCTGGTCTGAGTAAGCGGAGATTACTTATATTCAATATGTATTGGTCAACATTAATTTTGATCAAAATTAATGAGCATTTTGATCATGAACTTTTTTAGTCAGTTAGTTGTTTCAATGCATAATGGCATGCCAACATTAATTTTGATTAAAATTAATGTTGAAATGATATAATGCTTTTTTTGCATGACATGTAAAGGACAGCAAGTATTTTTAAGTATTGAAATTTACTATACATGTTGAGGGTAAATATAAAATTTACATATCCATATTAATTTCTATAAAAATTATTGTTGACCAATACATAATAAATAGTAAATATGCCTGGCTAGTGTAAGTGGCATAGCTTTTTTTCAATCTGCACTTGGCAACATTAATTTGGATCGAAATTAAGGTTCATGATTATCATCAATTTATTCAGTCAGTTGCTTACTGTTATGCATGGTAACATGTCAACATTAATTTTAATAAAAATTTAATTTGACATGCTGCCAAGCATTTTTCTGTAAGATGAAAAGTAGGGCCCTCTATTCTTAAGTAAACACATTACAATGCATATTGAGCATGTATATATCATTTACACATTAATATTAATTTCAATCAAAATTAATGTTGACCAATAAACATTGAACACAAGCTTTACAACTTACACACACCAGATATAACTACCATTCAATATGTATATGGTGCTCACTAATTTCGATCAAAATTAATGAGCAGTTTTATGAAGAATTTTTTGGTTCGTTTGCTGGTTTGGGTTCAATATGAAAATGTCAATATTAAATTCTATTGAAATTAATGTTGACCAATACGTAATGAATACACACTATGCCACTTACACTTTCCAGGAATAGACACCATGCAATATGCCAGTATCAAAAGTAATTTCGATCGAAATTAATGTTGGCAAGGCACCATGCATAAAAATAAGCAGTTGAATCCAGAAATTCATGATTATCATGCTCATTAATTTCGATCGAAATTAATTTTTGATACTGGCATATTTAATGGTAGCAATGCCTGGCAAGTATAAGTGGCATAGCGTGTATTCACTATATATTGGTCAACATTAAATTTGATTGAAATGAATATGGATACATAAATGTGACATAAAGAGGTATGGACCATCAATTTGTTGAAAATACATTTTTATATCTCATACATTATTTGTTTTTCTTAAATAAAATGTTACTCTCTCTCAATATCACTTTATAACATTTACCAAGCTGCTTTGAAAAAAAACAGAATACATAAAATTCAATATAAGATAGCTATATTACACAGAAGATCACCGTTATACCTAAGTTATGATGATGTTGATGCTCTATTAAATGATTCCCGAATCTTTACCAGATCAATATCAGCTCCAACCCCAAGTGACTCACGTTCATTCACAGATAATCCTTGCAAAAATGTTACTGAATAGCAATTCTTGGGGATGTATTTGGGAACATTGAATATACCATTTTGTGCAACTGTCCTTTCTGATGACCGTGAATATGTTTTTACTGCTGATTTTCTTTGAGCTGGTGTATGGGCTAAGTCCTTTGTCATCTTATACATTTTTTTAAACAAATCATTGAGTTCAGGATTTCGCCATCCAGGAATAGCTCGGATAGGTGCAGTTGGGGCTGGTGCTGGGCCTTCCTCGATATCAGAGATGCACCTAGTATCATAAAAAGGACAACAAAACCTGGCACATCACTGCAGAGATCTCTTGCTAACTTGTAGCGTGCACTAGCAATCTGAATTCCAACTAAATCAGCTTCATAATAACAAAAAGCAAAGTAAAATAAGAAACTTACCTTGGTCCGATAACGTTTTACTTGTGCCCTTGCCCTCTTTTCAATCTTTTCTCTTGCTACCCTTTCCTCTTCTTGCCCAAACAACCTTATCATCTCCTTCCCCTTATTAACTACCCATTTCTCAATAACACATTGAGTGAACTGAAGCTTTGACTGATCGATTGTATTCAAGGTGGTGAGCCATCTGGTACAGTGGTCGCATACTATGCTTCCCATGACTTGATTCCAAGTTGATTCTGAAAAATCACGGCAAGTCCAATCAAACACAAATTTCCGAAAACCTTTTTCTTGCAATTCACGCTCTAAGTTTCTTTTGACAGAAAGTGGGATCGGTGCTCCTCCTTTTAGTCCTCGAGGCTCAGGTGCTGGAAAAAATTCGGGTAGTCGAATTTTGGATCGCAAGAAAGGCTATAGAATTGGTTATCATAAATTGTTAATCAGCTGCAGAATTGGCACGGTTAGAAGATTGGACTTGGGTTAGGACAGTTTGAATTGGTTCCAAGCTTTCCAATTTTCAATCTCCAAAGGTGTTGGGCTGGCAGGATATTTTGTTATTTGTGTTGGTCCCCCAAGACAATACTTCAGAAAGTGGTAAATATTTCTATTTAGACTGTCTGAGCTCCTGGGAACATCATTCCTTCTTGCTAAGCCTCTTACAGCCCTTAACCCCTGTTCTCGCTCATGAAACTCTGCTGAATTTAGTCTGTGGTAATCACTGATACCCATAATGATTGAGGGATTCACTAACAATTCAAATAAGTTAATTAAATCGGTTATTTTTCAATAAAAGAATACACTACAAATTTGACTTACCTGCTCCACTTGTGCTTGCTGCTTGGTTAGGCTGAGCTGACAATGATTGGTCTCCGAAAAATTCCCTCAATACTTCACTAGCCCAATCTCTTCCTAGCTGATCAGCACTTTCAGAAGCAGAAGGATGATTGGGATTAAAATTTCTCGGTTCTGAATGAGACTCTTTGCCTGGATTGGGATTAGGTGGTACAGATTGAGATGCATCTGGAGGTGGAGGAGTATTTCCAGTATTAGTATGTTGAGGCGGAAAACAATCAGAATCGGTTGGCTCAACAGACATCCCTTCAAAATTATCATCCATGATGAACTTTAATAAAATAAAATAAAATAAAAATAATCAGTTGTTAAAATTTATACCTATCAAAGCTAAAGTAAAAAAAGATACTATAAATATAGTCTTGTAAAGGTGTATGTTCTCTTGTCGAAAAATAAAGTGAATAATATATAGCTATCAGCTAAAGTTGGAAGGTCAAACTATTTATAGTAGATGAATGAGCAAGAAGATCATTCATTAAGTAAAAATTTTATCATATTTCTCATTATCATGATTTTATTTCTTTCATTCTTACATTTAAGATAAAAATGACTCTTGAAAGCATGGGTTCTCTCACAATAAAAGCAACCAAAGTAATTGTTCACTGATTTATGATAAGGTAAGTTGGATGCATTGCATTTTTTAATTGAGCATTGAATTATTTCTTTCACCATTTACAAATATCACCAATCCTACAAATTTCCCCAACCCCAAATTAACACAAAGATGTTAGTCAAAAGAAAATAAATTTGATTAATTTTTTCACTCACTACTGTCTGCAGTCCAATGGCAGTGACAAGCTCGTCTTTGATTCCAAACATTAATTTTTTTGTGCTCGACAGTAGCTGCATGTCCAATTATTGCATCTTTCTTAATCACAATTTGAGTTGCTTTTGCTACTCTTACTAACCGACAATGCACTTGTGGGAAAAGCTCATAGGGATCCTTTGATGTTTCTTCTGGACGGAGCTCTTTGAAAGGACTTACTATTAAATATATTTGATCATTCTCTTCCTTTGACCTGAAAAGATCATCAATTTGCCCAAACTGGCTATCTTTTCCATAGTGGAATTCAATTGTTGAATTAGCAATGTGTCAATGGTAACTAGTAAACCTCTTTCCATGTATCAATATGCTTGCTACATTTTCAACTACCCAATCCCCACTTTTCTCTGATGGTGTCAAAGCCCATCTTGAAGTTTCTTTTCCCATTCGTGCCCTTACCCATTTAGTAAATAATGCCATACTTAGATGGATCCATTTGTTTTGTTTATCGAGATCAATATGGATTTTTTTAGTCTCACATTGATCATTATCTTCAGCTTCACCATGATCTAATACCCTAGACTTCCGATACCAATGTTTGAGCATTGTTAGCGGTATCTCTCCTGTGGTAAATATTAATAAATTAGAACAGCTGAGCTCTTAAATCATTGTTTACAAACATTACATACGTGGATGGTGATTGTTTGGAATTTCAGATAATATATGATTCACCCGCTCTCCAGACCAAGTAGCTGTACCTGATGGTGGACCAAGACGCTATATCATTTCAGGATAATGTTGAGTGATATGCAGATTTGGCTTTGCATTAATATTCTTCCAACCCTCTTCAAGGCACTCACGATACTCTAACAGAAATTGATCTAGATCTTTAAGCTCATTAGTCTGTATATTTTTTGAGCTCAACAATTTATCCTTCCTCTTTGTTTAATTTAATTGAACACTTTCTTAATCTAATTATTTATGAACCCTAGTAGCTCTTACTTTCCTCATGGAAACCTGCCCACAAACACAAGAACACTTAATAGAATTTTTAATGAGACTTTGCCTCCATTCAATTCTCACTTTTGTAGATCTATACACAATTTTTGTTGTTCACTTTTGTATATGTCACTAGAATCAAATGGATGGAAACAAAACCCTATTGAAGAGCAATTAGACAGATTTTCATCATTCGACATGAATTCTTGCAACATTGCCTTTGAACTACCTCATCCAGAATCAAATTCAGCGGTTTTGGAAAAGTTTCCACCAATTTTCCGTGAATCTTTTATTGAGCACCTTCGCATGTGTGGTTTCCCACGATCAACTTTTGCTTGGAACCTAGATTGGTTTGACAAATGGAACCAGGTCCTGGCAAATATTCTCATTAAACACTGGGACAATGCCTTAAAAACCAATAATTTGATTGCATATCCAATTGACTCAACTCAAATTAGCTTCTCAAATCAAATAGGAGTTCTTCACCGTTGGTTTTTAGGTCATGCTGATAGATTAATACTTGGGAAGGATTCTCATAGCTCTCAAGAAATAATCAAAGTGAGAAAGCATAAATATAGAATAAAAAAAAGTATGAAAATCCCTTTTTTTTCAACCGTTTTTATTTATGACCTTTATTTCAAATAACAAAGATTCTTAGAATTCAGTTAACCGAACTAAACTTCTTAAACAACTTCCACATTGTGAAACTTATCACAACCTTTTCACAAACATCAAGTGTTGTTCAGACACCGAAATTGATAATGATGGATCGTTAAGACGTATCTTAATGCAATGGAGGTCTGAAGATTTTTCTAAAGTTGCACAATATCTTGACCAACAACACTTTGATATTCGAGATAATTCAACCTACTCTGGAAGTGTGCTAAAGGACTTGGCCTTGTACAAAAGAATCAGTTTGGTTTCATCATTATCCCCTAACCTTAATCCTTCTCATGTCCCCCGGGGTTTGCCGAATGACTGTTATTCTCCCTTATATCTTGCATCTCTAAATCCTCAACAACTCAGACTTTAAAATCCTCAAAATCCCATAAATTTACCTGCTCTCCTTGAAATTCTTTCTTCCTCTAATGTGAGTGATTGAAAAACTCCCTTAATAATAGGTTTGCACACTCATACTCCTCATTTCCACTGTTTGGGACACTCAGCCTTGAAAACAAAAACATAATTTTAATGATTACTATTATCATTAAAATTTATAGAAATGAAATTTGGCTTACATTTTTAGCTCCATTTTTTTCCTTTGAATCTTATACATGCTGAATTCTATACTTCCTTGTACAAAATAATTCAAAACATTTACTTCATTTTGCTGCCCCATTCTATACAGCCGATCAACAGCCTGTTGCTCAACTGCTGGATTCCAATTTGGCTCCTATTTCAACATTGAACATATAAAAAATTTAATATTTTTGTTCTTAATATGAAATAAAAGACATTGAGCTCACCATTATATATACATTTTGAGCACACCTGAGATCTATACCCACTCCTGCAGCCTGAATCGTTCCAACCAAAACTTGGCAATTTTTATTAAAATGGAATTCATGCATATTTTTGTCTCGCTTTGTCCTGCTGAGTTCACCCGTAAGCTGGGTATACCTAATATTGTGGTCATCTAAAGCAAATTTTATTCTATTTTGAAATATTAGAAAATTGTTTTTAATAAGCCAACACAATTTTGTAAAACAATTCATTATAGAATCACTTACATCTGCAAAAAGTCTGTAAAGTTGGAGAATATAACAGCTTTTGGAAAATTTATACCCCTTTCACCAGACAAAAAGTTTTTTAAGTGGCCTATAAGATGACAAATATTTGCAGAATGCTGCCAGGTGAAATCAAAAGTTGGAGTTTCATCCAGATTTTTGTAGATTGGATGGTTGCAGAATTTTCTTAAAATCATCAGCTCTCTTAGAAACTCAGATGAGTCCCAAGGGAAGTCAGTGCTTCTGGAGGGCTCATATAGCTCAGTGAATCCTTCTTGAAGCACATCAAGTTTAGACCTCCATGGATCTGCTAATTGAACCGATATCCCCCTTTAAATCTTTTTTGGAAGAGACAAAATTGCATCCTTTGTTCTACGTAGGCTTATGACTTTCATTTGTGATTGATTGATTTATTAGAATTAGCCTTTCCTTTTTGCAAACCTGGAAAAAGGAAATTCTTCCATAACCAGTCTTCTTGCCACTTTTTGATTCTAAGAAAAAATATGAGACTTTGAAGGTCAGTGGGCCTGTTCTGAAGTGGAGTTCCAGTCAAGCATAGTTGGTGTTGGGATTCCAAGTCAAATATTGTTTGAGCCCTCTGTGAGTAAGGATTTTTAATGTAACTAAAAGAATATTTATAAAAATTGATTATAAAAATTAAGTTTTAAGTTTTAGATATAGAAATGGGAACTAACTGAGCTTCATCTAAAACAACTCTATACCAAAAGAGCATTTGAGTCACCGGTATCTTTTTTTGGCTTTGATTTTTTGACATCGTTGGGCTAGCTATTTCATAGGTTGTTAAAAAAATAGCAGTGTCCTGTAGCTCATTGACATTAGTATTTTGACAATCCTTCCCATAAAGAACCTTGAAAGGAAGCGCATTATCTTCAAAGTGCACACTTATTTCATTGATCCAATTCGATAGTGTTGCCAGGGGGCATATAATCAGTGTGGCTGAACTCCGATTAATACCTTCTTGATTTTCTGATACCTGGAATTGTCTTGCTTCATCTTGAGTTGCACTTATAAGAGAAAGAGTTGAAAGTGTCTTTCCCAAACCCATATCATCAGCAAGTATTGACCCGTTTCCTTCAGGCGTTAATTGATTGTTAGGAAACTGATCTTTATAGTCATCGAATCCAGTTCTAAGCCAATGGTTGTCCTGATGCCTCCACATGATATCCAACTTTTCCTTTAACATTCGTTCATTGTCAATTATAAAATTTATTGCTTGAAGTTGATGTGTTTTGAGAACTGTTTTGATTCCTCGGATAAGTTGATCAGCTTTCCAATCTTGAGTACTCTGAGATATTTGGAAAGAGCCTTCAAAAATTACATGCAGGATATTAAAAAAGATAGTGGAGTCGTAGTTCAGGATTGGACATAAATCGATTTGAGCAGAAGAAAATGCTTCTTTATCAAGACTGATTAGTGTACTTGAAGAAAAGAGGCATCCCCAAAGTTGATACTGATTACCAAAAACTGGAACCAAGTAAGCATGAAAATAGAAAGGCTTCATAGGATTCAAGGCACTTCTTTGGTTTAAATAGTGAGATCCAGACCCAATGTGCTGACTCTGCACTTGAGAAAGATTACCGACAAGGGTTGGTTTTCTTTCTTCAAATAGTCCAAAAATATGAACATTCGAATGGCCTCGCTGTAAAATTGTGGGGGTCACTGAGTTTTGAAATCTTGAAATTACATTCATATAAATTTGATCGATTGTTATTGAGAACTGTCCAACACATCTGAGACTTGACATATTAAGTAAGAATAGTATCTGAAGATAGTGGTTGTTAAAAGATGAATTGAAGCAAAAAATGAATAATCAGTTTTGAATAAAACGACAAAATAACTTTTTAGCATATGCTATGCTAAGCTCATAATTCTTTCACATGTATTATTATTATCTTTTTAATAAATATTGGAAGTAAATCAATGATAACTGAAATGAATAATATGGCTTAAAAATAAATCTTGAGCCTATAGAGTAAATTTTGGTTTGTGGAGGAAGAAAAATTTTCTCAATAAAAATGTGCTTTATTGTTACATTATAATCACAAAATAGAATAATTTCACTCTTATTACACTTATTTATGTTTCTGTCTAATAGTAAAATGCTTTAGATGTCAGTTCAAAATCCAAATTGAAACTACTACCTAGAACAATGTCTTGATACTAACATACTTTTTGTAAGTCTTTGGACAGACACTTATGGTGATCTCAATAATATTAAAATTGATTTGAATTGTATGTTTTATCAAATATCTATGTAGTCTAGTGTAATAATTGAGATACTACAGTTTAACCTTCTGTTACCAACTTGGCAAGAAAATATATGTAGATATTCATAGATGAATATCAAATTTTGCTTTCCACAAGATGGGAAAGTGAATATTATGATATGTTAAGTGATATGTTCAAGCTTTGCTCAATCTGTGCTCAGCTCAAAATCAAAGTAATCACCAAGCTCCAAGAAACCTGTGATTGAGTTTGGTTGAACCTAGGTCTAACTGATTACCAAATCTTTGTCCAATTAATTTAAATCTGGTTTCACAATGAACTCCCAACAGCCTTCTAACAGCTTTCCAACCACTTCCCAACATTTTTAAATGAGGGGTATTGCTAGAAATACCCCCCCAAATTTTCTGTGGTGATTATATATTATGATGGCTGAGATATTGAATAAATTTCAATGTTGATAAAGGCTTTAGGTCATATTTTCAAGGGCTTCTTGGCTGGTTGGGTTCTGTCTCCATTTTAAAAACATCATATATTTGATAATAATGAGATGATTATATATACAGTGCTCTGAACACTGTGTCTCAAGTATATGGTGTATTTCACATAATAAATTTTTGTCCTCCATCTTACTCACAAAAATCTTGAAATGTTGTGTTCTAATGCCTTGGTTAGCTCTGCAGATAGGCCAATCTTTGTTTCCTCTATATCACATGCTAATCCACAGTGCCACACCCTCATTACGGATGATATTCTGTTTGAAGGACACAGAACTTTTGACACTATGCAGAAGCCAGAGTTAAAAAAAAGTGCAATGATTTTGTAATTTATTTGGTTTACATGATTAATTATTAAATATTCTAAAAACCTGACATATGCTACCAAAGTACAAGTGAATTCATTAAAATAAAGTATGTGGGTTAAATTATTTTTAAATAATTCCATCATGTAATGTAGCCCTTCAAAAATTGGAAAGGAAATTATATGTGCAAACCTGTCAAAAGTCTTTCTGTTTCCCCTCTGTAGCCCTTTTTTGGCCTCAAGGGGCACCCCACTCACTCCCCCCTGGTTACTCAGAAGGGCCTTTAAAGTTAACTTCATGTATGTCTTTTGTGTTCCCATTTTCCCCAAACATCTCCTTGTGGGTTATACTCAGCCTTTTTTCTCACCCTATATATCCTGAGCTTTATTGCACTCTCATAACTCCAGCCCAATACCCCATGTTTCTGTAGGATACTCCCAATATTCATCATTTTCCATAATCACCTCCTCTTGCCCTCTTTTTTCTTTCAGGGTGTGTTCCAGAAAAGACCCTGTGTGTTTTCAGCACGTGACCTAGTGTATTTCTCCCCTGAAACCTTGGGTTAAATTATCCAAATGTTGCTATGAATTTTGGTCCATTTGAACCATAACTTTGTGCATCCAATTTCAGGTCTCATGTTGAAAAGACGCTGTGTCTTTTCAGCATGTGACCCTGAGAATGGGGGTGTCAGGAAATGGGTCAAATGGATCACAAGTCAAGCAACTTGTTTTCCATCTGACACAAGGGTATCTGGTATCCAGAACCAGGTCATGTGCTGAAAAGATGAAGCGTATTTTCAGCATATAACTTGAGAGTGAGGCTTTAAGGAATTGGGTCAAGTAAATCACAAGTGAAGCAACTAGTGATTCATCTCACACAAGGGTGCATGAAAGAAAGTACAAGGTCACATGCTGAAAAGACGCAACATATTTTCAGCACATGAACTGGTACTGCCTCTCATTAAATCTTGTTGTTTTTTACTTCTTATATATATATATATATATATACTACTCCCCCCTCCTCTTGCTTTGCTTGTCTTACTTCATCCACATCAGTTTTTCATTCTCTCTTTCTTCCCATATTTTAAATTATAACCTAATAGAAAAAGGAAGTAAATGTAAAAGATGCTCTGAGGTTTCCATCAATAATCTTAAAACTAAACTAATAAGAAAAGGAAAACATTTAAAAAAAATCTTAGAAATTTTAAACTTCCAATTTATTATGTTGATACAACTTATCAAAATTGATTAAAGGAAAATAAAAGATAAAGAAGAAAAATAAAGAAGAAAAAGAAGAAAAAATATAGAGAATTTTAAACAGAAATTAATTATTCTGTAACATTCATAAAACAAAATAATAGTAAAAATATCTACGGTAGTTAAAACTACCATTTTTTTTAAAAAAAAGAATTAAAGAATAAAAAATTAAAAATTTCTAGGTTAGTCTAAATTTCCAATTAATTTCTTTAAAATTTATGAAATTAAAAAATTAAAAAAATAAAAATATCTAGATAAGCTATAACTTGGTATTTTTCCTTGGAACTTATGTTTTGAAAGGGGAGTCACAGTGCATGAGTGCAAAGTTAAGTATAAGAGCATATTTAGATTAATAGAAGAGAGTTTCAGCTCAAGATAATGGAAGTAAAGAGTTGAAATATTGATGAAGCAGAAAAACATGAGTGATTAGTTAGGTTGGAAGAAGTGATTAGAAGTTATTGTATTCGAGAAAATGGTCCTACCCTTGTCTGGAACACCAAAATAAGGTCAAATACTGGTAAGGTTCTTTTTCCTTTGTGTCAAAATAAATTTTTTGAGAATGATTTTAGTAATTTTCACACTCCTTGTGGGACTACTGGAGTTACTACTGAAATTACTCTGAGGGTAGTCTGAGGGACATAAAAACGACTTGCCTACAAGTCATCTTATATTTTAACCTGTGCAGATAGTTGTTTGAGAATTAAAGTTGACCCAAACTGTCTTATTCAGTATTTACACACTGAATACCAATCTAAAATTTATGCACAGCAAATAATTTGGCGCTGTGGTGATCCAAACCTGGGTAGGCTTTTGAAGTGCATATTTGGGGGTATTTGGTATGTAGGGTGTTATTGGGGCTATGGTGTTATTAGTGTTTTTTTTCATCTTTAGGTGATAGTTAGTAGTGTTTATGGAGGCTTAAGCTAGGGTCACTTATTATGTCTCAGATTAATGTCTTTTCTTTTCTCTTCATTTTGGTATCCCTTATGGTTGGTTACCTTGTTTTATAGGGTAGTTATGGTGTTGTTATTGGTATTTATCGGATGTTTATTGCTTAGTGGTGCTTATTTAGGCTTAATCTAGGGTCACTTATTATGTCTCAGCTTATTTTCCTTCATTTTTTTCATTTTTGTATGTCTTATGTGTGTTTATTCTGTTTATTAGTGAAGTTATGGGTTTTTAAGGTTTTTAGGGTTTTTATGGGTTGTATGGGTGTTTTAGGGCCTAGAAGCGGCCCGCTCACTTCAGGCAGCACCTCCGACGTTGGGCGGCCCGCCCGCTTGGGTGCTGAGGAGGCACTAAAATGCACTTTTATGCATAAAAAAGGCTGGGAAATCTGGATTTTGGCTGGGGAATTAGTCAGGGTGATCTGTGCACTGGCTGTATGATGCGTGTGTGGGAAGATTTTTAGGGAAATCATCTTATCTCTTTACTCATTGCCTCTCTGTTCCTCACTGTCTCATTGGCTTGTTTTTTGTTGGCATATATTACTGTTCATTTAAACTCTTTCTGGTAGTCTGTCTGGGACTATTATCTTCAATTTTAAAGGGGTCAAGTGTGTTTAATTAGAGGGTCTAGCAAACAGATCTCCAATTTGCTGCAACAGGTAAATCTCACTTGTTTTTCCAAAGGTACAGGGGTTATTCTTTCTGGTTTTACTCCAACTCCCTTGGTCAAGGCCTATAGCTAGTACTATAGGATTGTCTATATTTCTGGCGCCCAACTTGGGGTACAAATCTGTTGGCTTTTTGGAATCTCTGTTGATCTAGGCTTCTCTCTTTGGTGGATCTCCTTTGGTGGATTTTGGTTTTGGTTCTATATCTCTTTTTGATTGGTCTAGGGGTCTTCTTTTCTGTTGGATTTGGTCCCTCCTAGGTCTCTAAGGCTCTTGGGGGGACTTTGGCTATCTTTGGTGGAGATTGGAGGCTGTAACTTGGAATTCCTAGGATGGTTAGGATTCAGTCTTGGGATGGTTCATGGTTTTTGAGAGAGGATGCAAAGGGGTTTTTGGCTAGGTTTGAGGTTGCTGCTGAGATTGATGGGGCCTCACTGTTGGACATGGTCAGGCAAGTAATCTTTTTCATTGGTAATAGGGAGGTGGAGAAGGAAGTTTCTGGAATGGCAGGAAATAGGAGTCAGGACTGGGGAAAGTTGAAGATTGAAATGGTTAAAAGGTGGCCTACTAATTTCTCAATTTTGGATCTTCATGGGATTGCTAGGAAGTGGGAATTAAAAGGTGGTGTAACTTCTGTTTCTCAGTATGGGGAATTTATGGAGGAGTTTGGGGAGGCTCTGGATTATCTGGTATATAATGATATATTACCACATGAAGATGGGGCCAAGTATGTATTTTGGAGTGCCATGGGTAGGAATGAAAAGGTGGAGGTTTTGGAGATTCTTTTCAAGGATAACTTGATGAAGACTCTTCCAAATGGGGAAAATAGGATTCCTGGTATGGCTATTCTGAAGGAGGTTATTTTGGGATATTTGGATGGTATGATGGATAGGGATGTGGAATCTGGAGAGGAAATTCTGTTGGATGGAGAGTTTCAGGAGACTGTGGTGGAAAATTCAGTTTCTAGGGAGGAGTTGAAGCCATCAATTTTGGAAGATGAGGACTCTGATGATGTTTGTGAAACTGATTTTTCCTTTTTAAAGGATTCCATAGGATCTCATGAATGTGCTTCACTGGATGTTTTGAAAATGTAAACACTGGAGGATGGGTGTATTTCCTAAAGTTTGGGTGAATTATGTGAGAAGGAGGACTTGTCTGGTCATGAAGAAGGATTTTGGGATATTGAGAAGGAATCTGTGGTGGATGAATGGTTTTTGAGGGATGATTTTTATTCTTTCTCAAGTTCAGATAATGGCTTATTGGAGGAAGATGTAACAGTTGAATTTTTGGATGGACAGAAAGATTCTGTCTTGGATCTTTTTCTCATAGAGGAAGATTACTTTCAGGTGGTTCTCTCAAAGTCTGAAGCTCTCTGCTCTGAGGAGGATTTTTATTTTTATGTTATGGATGTTATTCTGGAGGATTTTGCATATTCTAAGCAAGATTCCTGTAGGGAAGGAGAAAATTGTGATGTTTTGGATGTCACTGGTATGGAGGTTGATTTTAAAGATGTGTTGGAGGTTCCAGAGGTTTCACAGGGTGGAGAATTTATGGATTCTGGTAATGTGAACTATGGTAGACTCAGTGTATGGAGGAGGATTGACAATTTGTTTGGAGGTCTGATGTTGGTATATCAGAATCGGAAGAGGAGCTTAAGGGTTTCAAGCCCTAGGGGTAAACTTATTGGTTTAAACCTTTGGATTTCAAGAATCTTATTCCTCCAAAATGAGGATAAACTACTTAATTTGTTTTGGTTTTGCTTAATTTGGCCTCTATGTATTTGGTCAGGATTTTTTTTTTGTCCAATTCTTATCAGTCTCTCTGGTTCAAGTCTCTATATAAAAAAAAGAGGCCAGGCCGCTTCAGGCGGCACCTCTGAAGTCAGGTGGCCCACCTGTAATGAAAGAAAAAAATCTTAGTATAATGAAGATGTAAGAAAAGACAAATTCAAGTGAAGATGGGTATTTTATTTAAAAGAAAATGAAGATAAAAATGAAGATTATTGGTTTTATTTCACCTCCAGCATGAGGTTAAACTGCAAAATTTTATTTTTAAATTGGTTTTATTTCACCTCCAGCATGAGGTTAAACTGCAAAATTTTATTTTTAAATTGGTTTTTTTTGGCTTTCAAGAATTTTAATGGTTTTTTAATGGTTTTGGTTTTTTATGGGAGAAGATTTGTGTTGGAAAATCCTTTTTGTTAAAAGGTACCCAGGGGTGGGGCTTCTAGATTTTATTTTGGCAAGTGTGGTGGTGACTGATGGGCTGGCTTCTCTATCAACAGTTACCCCAGATTGTCTGTTTCCAACCCCTTCTCTTAATTTTATTGAATTCTAGTATTAGTTTTTTTTCTTTAACAGGTTTTTAGTCCACCATGAATTTAAACTTGAAATTCTTTTGGTCTTCAAATGTGGGACCCCTCATGTTTCTTGGTTTTGTTTAATTTTGTTGGATGTTGTGTTTTTGTTAGAAGATACCCAGAGGGGGCTTCTAGATTTTATTTTGGCAAGTGTGGGGGTAGCTGATGAGCTGGCTGCTTTGTAGAACAGTTACCCCAGAATGTCTGTTTCAAGCCTTTGGTTTTTTTCTAGTTGAATTCTAGTGTTGTTTTTTTGAGATTCAGGTTTTTAGTCCTCTATGACTTTAAACTGGATTGCCTTGGATTTCTTTTGGTGCTTTTGGATTGGTGGTGGATCACAGGTGGTCTCCCATCATTTTTACTTATTGGAGGGAGCCCACCCAGTGATCTTTTCTGTAGACCTGGAGCTGGCTTCGCTATGTGGTTTTAGGGTGTTGGATGTGAAAGTGGTGGATTAAAGATTATTTTCTTTTTTTTTCACTTTTTTTTTCTTTTAATTTTTTTGTGGAGGCTATGTTTTTTCAAAGGCTCAAGATAGGGCTCTGGCAATGTTTTTGGTAGAAGAGGAGGAGTCAAAATAAAAAATTTTTTTTAGGTGTGACCACATCAAGTTGCACTTGGATGTGGGTAAGGTATCAGGGGATCAGCTCATCAATTGGCTGGGGGATACCATTTTATTTTGTTTTATTTGTTAAAGGAGGTTAAATGTTTTGGCTTTGATGGTTTTTGGTTTGGGGATTTATGGGATATATCTTCATGATTTTTTTTGGAAAGTCCTTCAAGACTTTAAACTGATCTTTTAATTACGGGCTCAAGATTTTTTGATGTTCATCTAGACTTTAAACTGAAAATTCTGTTAGTCCTCCAAGACTTAAAACTGGCTGGTTTTTAAAGATTTATTAAAGAATTTAATTTTACTACTGTGGATCTAGTAGTCCTCCAAGACTTTAAACTGGCTGGTTTCAAGATTTTTTCAAGATGTAGTCCGTCAAGACTTTAAACTGAACACTGTGTTAGTCCCCCAAGACTTTAAACTGATGATTGTTGATGGTAAGTCCCCCAAGACTGTAAACTGAGGAATGGGAAGCAGTGTGATGTGGAAGTGTAAAGGCAGAAGGATCCAAGGGGGAGCTTCTTAATTTTGTAAAGGCAAGTTTGGGGGTGACTGATGGGCTGGAAGCTCTATATAAAGTTACCCCAGAAAGTTAGTTAATTCTCTAAATCTTTTTCTGGTTGATCTCTGGTTCTGGGTTCTGTGATTCAGGTTTTTTCAGTCCCACAAGACTATAAACTGAGTATTTTTGGAGTCCCCCAAGACTTTAAACTGAGGGCTGTTAGTCCCCCAAGACTTTAAACTGAGGGCTTTTAGCCCCCCAAGACTTCAAACTGAGGGTTGTGAGTCCCCCAAGACTATAAAATGAGGAAATTTTTATGCTGGTAGAAGGTTATAGTCAGGAAGACTTGTCAACTGGATATCACTTTTCATTGTTGGAGGCTGGTACAGCCAGAGTTGGAATTCAGGAACAGAAGAAAGATATTTTTTTCACAGAGATAGATTGAATTTAAAGGCATGGTGCAAGAGAAGTTTTAAAGAAGAGGCTTGGATTGCTGGTTCAGAAGTTCACTTAGGATGGAATAGAATCTGGTGGAAGAGAGAAATGAACTGATTGTAAAGATTCTGGAGAGGTGTTCAAATATGGCTGTTGGAGAAGGAAGAATGGGGACATTCTTGATTGGAGGGAGGATGTGGTGATCCAAACCTGGGTAGGCTTTTGAAGTGCATATTTGGGGGTATTTGGTATGTAGGGTGTTATTGGGGTTATGGTGTTATTAGTGTTTTTTTTCATCTTTAGGTGATAGTTGGTAGTGTTTATGGAGGCTTAAGCTAGGGTCACTTATTATGTCTCAGATTAATTTCCTTTCTTTTCTCTTCATTTTGGTATCCCTTATGGGTGGTTACCTTGTTTTATAGGGTAGTTATGGTGTTGTTTTTGGTATTTATCGGATGTTTATTGCTTAGTGGTGCTTATGTAGAATTAAGCTAGGGTCACTTATTATGTCTCAGCTTATTTTCCTTCATTTTTTTTTCATTTTGGTATTTCTTATGCGTGTTTATTTTGTTTATTAGTGAAGTTATGGGTTTTTAGGGTTTTTAGGGTTTTTATGGGTTGTATGAGTGTTTTAGGGCCTAGAAGCGGCCCTCCCGCTTCTGGAGGCACCTCCGACGTTGGGCGGCCCGCCTGCCTGGGCGCTGGGGAGGCGCTAAAATGCACTTTTATGCATGAAAAAAGCTGGGAAAGCTGGATTTTGGCTGGGGAATTGGTCAGGGTGGTCTTTGCACTGGCTGTATGATGCGTGTGTGGGAAGATTTTAAGGGAAATCATCTTATCTATTTACTCATCGCCTCTCTGTTCCTCACTGTCTCATTGGCTTGTTTTTTGTTGGCATATATTACTGTTCATTTTAACTCTTTCTGGTAGTCTGTCTGGGACTATTATCTTCAATTTTAAAGGGGTCAAGTGTGTTTAATTAGAGGGTCTAGAAAAAAGATCTCCAATTTGCTGCAACAGGTAATTCTCACTTGTTTTTCTAAAGGTACAGGGGTTATTCTTTCTGGTTTTACTCCAACTCCCTTGGTCAAGGCCTATAGCTAGTACTATAGGATTGTCTACAGCGCCTTTGACAGCCAAATAGAATAAAAACCCTCTAGAAAGGCTCCCCATCCTTCTATAGCCAAGGCAGGCAGACCTCCCTGAAGCCAAAAAACCAATGAAAAACATCTAAAATGCCCCAAATACTTAAAAAAATCAGCCACAACTAAAAAAAACCCTTAAAACACAAAATTCAGATATGAGATTATTCCAAAATAAAATATAGAGCCAAATTAGCCCTACTGAAAGGTACTTAGCACTTAAAACTAAGACTTAACATTAGCCCTTAAAACACAAAAAAAAAATTAAACAGCTATCTTTTACAAATCGAAAATGGGGAAATGACCCCTTCAAACTTGGAATATGAAAAATGTCACAATCACATAAAATATATAAAAAACCCAGAGCTATCTAATGGTAGTACCCACATACCCATAGTCCCAATTTTCACTGAATAGAAACAAAAAAAAGCCTAAATCTTTGAGATATGTCAATTAATACATACACAAACAGCACCAAAAAACCCAACAAAGGCCTCTTCAAATGTTGGGAGACCACAGTGCTAGTATTATCAGACACTCCCTATTAAAGTGCTCTATCTAATACTATTCTTACTGTAGCAATAAAATAACGCTACAGCACTACTTCTTGTATGCACACCTGTTATGTACAAAATATATATATATATCTATTTCTCTTTTATCCATATCAAAATAATCTACTCTATTTTTCTCTATTTTTTCTTCACTTTTAAAAAAGAGTGCTCTTTTAAACATTTCTATGTTCAGTGCCACTTTCCTATTTTTTTTCTTCCCCTACTGGCTTTCCTACACATGTTTAGTGCTAATACAAAATATCAAATGGTAACTAAGTATCTTAATAAGCTATGTAAATTTGTTAGTATAATTCTTGGTTCTAATAGCACCTGAAACATCTAGAAAAGAGCAACTATTAGGATCTGATGCTCTACTTTCATGTACATACCCTATGTTTCTTGAGATTCCTGACTTAATAATAGGTACTGTACTGCCTTCATACCTGTTGTATAACCCATGCTCACCACATGAGTCCCTACTAATAGTGAAACAATCTGCACAAAGCAAATGGATTCCATATTTTAAATCTTACTTGCTTATATCTTCTTTGAGTCTTACTTGCAACCTATTCCTCTTCCTAGTGCTACCTTCTTTATTTGATGTGCTTTTCATCTCTTTGGGCAGACACATATTTTCCCAAAAGGCATCCCTCTTATCTAAGTGTGATTTTCATACCATTTCTTATTGCTGCTTCCTAACTCCGTATTATGCCTCTAGTGCTAACCATAACTCTCACAATTACGTACCATATCCTCTTATCCCAAAATTCAGAACACATTTCCCCTTTTTTTGTATTTCCACAGCTTGTATATCCATACTGCCCCTAAAAAAAGTGTGCATGGAGAGTCTATCTTTTCCTGCCTGTTGAAGACACCTTAGTTGTGCTTATGTAACCATCCTTCTTGGAAAGCCCAATTTTGAGCTTTAGAAAATTGAGCCTTTTGCTGTTTTACTGTGAGATGTGTAAAACAGACTCCCTTTCACTACACGATATAGGGGGTGGACTTGCTAGAAAGTCCTCAACCTGAACTGAGATGGAACTCAGATGGAACTCAGACTGAACTCATATTAAACACATACTGAATTCTACTTGAACACCCACCTAAAACTGTTGTGCTGAGTGGTGTTCATCTGTGATTGTATGGTTCCTTTGTCAATAGCTCAATGTGTATTCAATCTGTTGTGAGTTTGGGTCCAAGGTTGTGGACTTTCTAGAAAGTCGGCCCCCCATATTGTGTGGTCTCTACTCACAATTGTCCCCAGGCACTATGAACCCAGGTGCATATCTTGCACTATTTTCTCATTACTTTGTCTTCATTCTTCTATCTTCTAGTATCTCTTCTCCTCTACTTACATCCTCTATTATTATGAATCCCAATTACAATATCAACAATGCCATCCAAGAACTTCTCCACACACAGAAGACAGCCATCACTACCACTCCTTTCATCAAGGCTTTTCTAACTGGAGTAGAGCATTGTCAATTCTGCACAAAGAATGGCATCACTTTGTGTCATTTCTCAAAGGCTTTCCATGGTAATGGCTTCTTTACAGTAAGTCCTTTCTTTTCCTTCTTTCTTCTCCAATTTTTGTTGCTGATCTCATCTTCTTCCTTTTTCTATTCATGAAACTTTTGAAAAGTTGAAAAAATAAGTTCAGCCTCAATGGTCCACCCACCATTGCTGCAACCTCCACTCCTACTTCCATCAATCCTAACATGTCAAAGTCAAACCTAATGGGTCTGCTGGCCATCAAGCTCCAAGCTTTCACAACTTCCACTCCCACTCCTTAGAGAGCTAAAGAATCCATTTCTTGCTAATGCTGTAGTGTTCCAAAGATGCATATGCCTTTGGATTTTGTATTTGAGGGTATTCGATATATAGGGTTTTGTTAGGGTAATGGTGTTTTGTTATTATTTAGGTGTTTAGTTGTATTTTTGAAGGCTTACATTAAGGTCACTTATTATGTCTCAGCTTATTTCCCTTTCTTTTCTCATCATTTTGGCGTGTTTTACGTGTGATTAGCTGTTATTTATGAGTATTTGTGTTGTTTTGTGGTTTTAGAGGTTGTTTGGTTGTTTTCTGGCATTTGCAGGCCTAGAAGTAGCTTCCTGCCTCAATGCAGCTGTGTCTAAGGTGGGTGTACTGCCCACCTGAAAGCAGGAAAAATACTAGAAACTATTTTATGAATTTTGATAGTTGGGAGAGCTGGATCAAGATGTGTATCTGGCTAGGGGGTCTGTGTGTGGAGATAGAAAAGCAAGTTAGAAGAGATCATCTACCATCTGAGATATCTGGATCTCTGACATCACTCTTTGTTTTTTTTGGCTGGGTTGTGAAAAGGTTAGTTCTTACTTGACCTCAAATCTTGTCACTGTTTCTCTGGTATAGTCTTGCAAGCTAAATAAAGTATTATTGCTGTCTCTGGTGTGGATTTGCAACCTACATCAAGTATCATTGCTTTTTCTGGTGTGGCCATTGGTCTACATTTCAGTTCTTTAATCTGGTAGTCTTTCTGGGTACTACTTTCTTAGCTCATCAAGAATTCAAGTATGTTGGAGAGAAGCTTTATCAAACAAGACTCAATTTAACTAACCAGTAAATATCACTTGTATTTTTCTAAAGGGACAGGGGTTTTTCTCTCTAGTTTTTCTCCAACTCCCTTGGTCAAGGCCTATAGCTAGCACTATAGGATTGTCTACATTTCTGGTGCCCAGAGTGGGGGTAGTGCTTGTTAGTCTTTGGAGTCTCTTTTTTTTGTTTGATTTTGTTTTTGGTAATTCTGGTCTGGAGGAATGTCTTCTGGTTCCACTATCCCTATTGTGACTGTCAGTTGAGAGGGTGTTCCTCCTGCTGTGGTGGTCTGGGAGTGTGTCAGGATCAAAACTTGTGATGGTACCAAGCTTAATGGTGAAGATGTCAAGTGGTTTATAGATAAGTATGAAGCTGCTGATGGTGTTGATTGTGCCTCCCACTTGGATATGGTGAAAAAAATTATTTTCTTCATTGGTGATACTCCAGTGGAGTAGGAGGTTGTGGCCATGTCTGGCTACAGGATGATGGAATTGAAGTTGTTGTGTAGGGAGATGATAGATAGATGGGGTGTCAGGTTCACTATGGTGGATCTGAAAAAGTTTTTCAGTGAATGAAAATCTTATGGAGGTGTTGGTAACTTACATAGTTACAGGAACTTTCTGCTACAGTTTGATCATGTGGTAGAATACTTGGTGGAAGTAGATGAGTTGGCACATGAAAATGCTGCCAAAGATGTCTTTTGGTCTGCTATGGCTAGGGATATCAGAATTTAAGTCTTAAAGGAGATGTCAAGGAAGGAAATGATGAAGACTCTGGATAATGGTAACCAGAAGTTACCTTCTTTGGAGAAGGTGAAGGGGGCTGTTGAGGCCCATCTGAAGTTTTTGGCTGTAGAATCCTATCAAGAGGGGTGTGCCAAGTATTTCAGCAAAGTCAGGGAGGCTCTGGCTGAAGACAAAGATAAGGTGAAGAAGGATGAGAAGAAGGTGGAGAACGTTCCTAAAGAACAGAGGGACCCAGTGATGGAGCAGCTGGTGGACTTGACCAAGAAATTTTTCACATCTTTGTGCAGGAAACTCAGAAAGAAAATAGGGCCTCAAGTCACCTGGCCAAGTCTTTTGAGAGGAGGGCAGGAGGTAGCAGTGATCTTTTGGTGTGCTCCTATTGTAGTATAAGGGGTCACATGTCAAATGATTTCTGGGCTTTGAACAGAGATGTGTCAAAGGGAAAAGTGGAATTTGATGGCAGGGTGTTCAATTTCCCTGATGCTTCATTTGTTTAGCCCAGTGAGGGATAGGCTACTGTTTATTTGGTCAGGATAAGGGGTGGTCTTAATCAGAGGAGTACAATAATTGAAGAGATTTCTTATCAGGGGAAATATTCTGATAAGGGTGGAGTTGGTATGAAGGGGAAAGGAAAAGAGGTCAATAAAGTCTCCTTTTCTACTTCTTATGGTGGTTTTGGAGTTGTAATCTTATGGAGCACATCCAAATAGGGAATGTTTGGCTGGTGGTTATGATGTAGATGCTGGAAAAGTGGGAAGGCCAAAGAGAAATTCACAGGCTCAGTTTAAGCCCAGGGCTCCTAGAGTGGATGCAAAGATGGATTCAAGAAGAAAGGTTAGTTGAAAAGAGCTGTACAGGATGCATAAGGGTATTGCAGATATGGGTCCACCCAGTTTAGGGGCCTATGATCTGAATGGGGATCCAATGCCTATGGACTTGGATTCTGACTCTGAGAAAGATGTTCCTTTGGCTTCTTTTCTAAATCCCAGTTGGTCAAGAGTTACTTGAGATGGTTCTGGCTTGGTTCCTGTGGTTAGGGACCATTGGATGGAGGTGTTGGACCACAAGAGGCGTCAAGGCCTAAGGTGGTGAAGTCAAAGGGCCATTTTGAGATGCCATTGGTTTCAGGAAGAGTTGATGTGACTGACTCTGTGTTGGAAAAGATGAATCAAATAAATATTTTCTTGACTTTTTTTTGGCTGATAAGCAGAAAAAGAGGTTAACCAGAAGAAGGGTCTCTTCTGGTGAAGTGGAGTTTGTTTATGACTCTTCTGAAAATTTTTTGGATAATTTGGAGACAAATTTCTCTGCTTCTCTGGGTTTTGTCAATTTCACTCTGAATGACAAGTCCATCAGAGCTTTGGTTGATTCTTGTTCACACATCAATTTCATTTCTCTTTCAGAGGATACTCAATTTGGCCTCCTCATCAAAAATGGTATTGGTGGGAATCTTAGAGGAATTTGGGAGCATTTAACAGAAGTAGTTGGAGCAGCAGACCTCCTGAAATTAGATGTGGGAGGAGCTTCTGGAAAAGTGCATTTTTACATTGCAAAAGGCACTGTCAGGGCAGTTCTGGGTGGTCCATCTTTAATGGATTTTTCAGAAATGATTTGTTACCAACCTGAATTTGGTATATGCTTGGAGTTGACAGGTAATAATGAGAGGACCTTACACATGAGGTTGTCTTCACCTGGTGAAGAGGATTGGGAGAATAGGCCTGGGCTTGGCTCTATGTGTCATTGCCCTGAATTTTGCAAAAGGAGAAGGGAATATACGGCAGCTTCTGGTTTTCTGGAAGATGGATCAGGCTCTGATGGAGAGCCTTCTTTTTTAGAGTATGATGGGGTGATTAAACTAATGCTAAAAACCTCTCCACATTTGTTGGAAATCCCAGGTTGTAGTAGGTCAGCTCATTTGGAGATATTCCAAGTGGAATTTTAAATTTCTTTGTATGATTTTTCTCTTCTCTACAAGTATTCATCAAGTTTTTTATTAAGTCTCTATTCATTTGATGGGTTCAAGATTAATTTTATTTAAAGCTCAAGAGGGAAGATGGGGTTGGTGTCTGTGGATTAGAAAAGCTTTGGAGTTGTGAGATTGGGGTCAAAAATTAAGTCCTTCCAATTTTGCATCACTAGGGTTATTTCTACAAATTTCAAAAAACATTACCTTGGCCACAAAAGTGAGAAATTTTGCAACCCTGGTTTCAAAAAAATCTGAAGATAAAAATAAAGAAGAAAAAAAAGAATTATATAAAAATTATTTGGATGAAGAGGTGAAGATTGATGGAAGTGAGGTTGATATTCAGATGAAAAATTAGAATATGGAATGGAAAATCTTTGAAGTGGTGAGATTGGGGTCTAAAAGTAAGTCCTCCAAATTGTGCACCACTAGGGTATCTTCTACACCTTTCAAAAACATTACCTTGGCCACACCTTTGAGCATTGGGAAAACCCCTCCTTGTTTTTTTAGGAAGATTAAAGAAGTCCCTGTTGAAGTTGAAGATTTGGAAGTTGATGCTGCTAAGAACATGAATGTAGCAGTGAAAGTTAGGCCTTTCAATGAACCTATGCAAGTTGGGCTGAACCCACCTTTAAGGAGGCCTCCTGTGTCAAGAGATCCTTATGTGACACCTTTGTGATGAATCCACCTGATTTTGTGGAAGCTTCTAGGATTACTAAGGAAAGGTTGGGGGTGGTAAACTTTGGTCCTGCTTGTTGGTTGTCTGAAGAAGAGATTAATTTTCTGTTTTATGTGATTGTGTTGAGGGAAAAGTCAATTGCTTTTGCAGAGGAGGAAAGAGGTGTGTTGAAGAATTCTTATGGTTCATCTTATCTGATTCCAGTGGTTTTTCATTAACCTTAGAAAATCAAACCAATTCCAATTCCTGCTTCTATTAGGGATAATTTTTTGGAAATTGTCAGGGAAAGGGTCAGGATTGGGTTGTATGAACATTCAACCTCAAGATATTCTAGCCCTTTGTTCTGTGTCAAGAATCAAAATGGCAAGCTTAGGGTGGTTCATGATCTCAGGGCCTTAAATAGAGTGACTATCAAGGATTCTGAAATGCTACCAAGTATGGAGGACTTTGTGGAGGCTTTTTCTGAATGGGTGTGTAATGGTTTGTGTGATATTATGGGTGTATATGATGAGAGAAAGCTCCACATTGACTCTTGGCCTCTCACTAATGTTGGCACCCCTTTGGGAATGTTTCAATTGACCGGTATGACCTTCCAACATTGGCGGAGCCCTTTGTTTGTCTATTTGGTGTTGTTTTGATATGCCTTAAATGGCATTGTTTAATAATTGGGTTGGTTTTTCTGGATTTATTCAGCAAATATTGGGACTGTAGGGATGTGGGTACTACCATTGAATATCCCCGGATTTTCTCTATATTTTATCTCCTGTGAAAATTTTCAGACTTTAAGTATTAAAGGGATAATTTCTCATTTTTCATTTAAAAAGATAGCTGTTTAATTTTTTTTTTGTGTTTTTACGGGCTAGCCTTAAGTCTTAGGTTTAAGTGCTTAGTACCATTAGAATGAGCTATTTTTTTAAATTTTATGTCACAATTTTGTTACAGCCTAATTATGTGTTTTAAAGTTATAGTAGTTGTAGTAGATTTTTCAAAGTATTTTGGGTATTTTTGGAGGTTTTTGGTGGTTTTCCGGCTTCAGGGTGGTCCAGATGCCTCAGGCGGGCCTCCCAATGTCAAAGGGCCCGCCTACCTCAGTGCTAGAAGGCTGGGAAGCTTTTCTAGATGGTTTTATGCAATTTGACACTCAAGAATGCCAAATTCATTGGTGTGCGTGGTCTTTTAGATAGTGGTCTGTGTGTACATAGTGAATAAGACAGTTTTGTGGCAACTTTAATTATCATAAAACCATCCAGAGGTGATATCATTGTTCCTCACTCAGTTTTCACTGTTTTTTGGCCACAATTGGATGTGTTTCTTACAAGGTAAGTACTTCATTTAACTTAACTTGGAAACTGGCTTCTCTGGTATAGTTTTTCAAGCTATATCAAGTATTATTGCTGTCTCTGGTGTGGATTTGCAACCTACATCAAGAATCTTTGCTTTCTCTGGTGTGGAAATTGGTCTAAATTTCAGTTCTTTGGCTTGGTAGTCTGTCTGGAGACTACTTTCTTGGCTGGTCAGGCAGTCAAGTGTGTTGGAAATGGGGCTTTAGAAGACAGGAATTAATTTACTGTAGCAGGTAAATCTCACTTTATTTTTCTAAAGTGACAGGGGATTTTCTCTCTGGGTTTTCTCCAACTCCCTTAGTCAAGGCCTATAGCTAGTAATATAGGATTTGCTACATTTCTGGAGCCCAACGTGGGGCAGAACCTGCTACTTCTTTGGAATCTCTGTTGTCTTTGAATGGCTTCTAGTTCTTCTATTCTTGTGGTGACTGTCAGTGGGGGGTAAGGTCCTCCTTCTGTGATGGTTAGGGAGTGTTTTAGGATTTAAACTTGGGATGGTACCAAGATTAATGGTGAAGATGTGAAGTAGTTTATGGAGAAGTATGAAACTGCTGCTGGTGTGGATGGTGCTTCTTACCTGGACATTGTGAAGCAGATTATTTTCCTCATTGGTGATAGGGAAGTAGAGAAGGAGGTTATGGCCATGTCTGGCTACATGAAGAGGGACTGGAAGTTCTTTTGTAGGGAGATAGTGGAAAGATGGGGTGACAGGTTAACTATGGTGGATCAGAACAAGGTTTTCAGTGAATGGCAGTCCTATGGTAGTGCTGGTAACTTGCACAGATACAGGAATTATCTGCTACAGTTTGATCCTGTAGTCAAATTTTTGGTGGAAGTGGAGGATCTGGCACATGAAAATGCTGCCAAGGATGTTTTTTGTTCTGCCTTGGCTAGAGATGTCAGGATGGATGTGTTGAAGGAGCTGTCAAGCAAGGACTTTATGAAGAATCTTTTCAATGGAAATCAGAAGTTGCCTGCATTGGAAAAGGTGAAGGAGGCTGTGGAGGCCCATTTGAAATTATTGGCTGTGGACACCTATCAAGAGGGGTGTGCCAAATATTTCAGCAAAGTCAGTGTGGTTTTGGATGAAGAGGAGAGTAGAGTGAAGAAGGAAGAGAAGAATATGGTTAAGGTTTCCAAACAGGAGAGGGACCCAGTGGTGGAGCAGTTAGCTGAACTAACAAACATATTTCTGTTCAGGAGGCTAAGAATGCCAATAAGGCTCCTTCTCAGCCTAGATATTTTGATAGGAGTGCTAGTATGAGTGATCCTTGGGTCTGCTCTTATTGCAGCAGGAGGGGGCACAAGTCCAATAATTTTTGTGCTCTGAAAAGAGATGTGTCAATGGGAAATGGGGAGTTTGATGGCAGGGTGTTCAAGTTCCCTGATGGTTCATTTGTGAAGCCCAGTGGGGGGCAGGCCCCTGTTGATTCAGTCCGGAGAAGGAGTTTTCTCAATCAGAGGAGGCCAAGGTTTGAGGAGATTCCTGATCAGTGGAAGTATTTTGGTAAGGAAGATGATGACATCAAGGAAAAAGGGAAAAGGGATGGATGTTAATAAGGTCTCTTTTTCAACTTCCTTTGGTGGATCGGAGTTGTTTTCTTGAGTTGGAAAGTCAAGTTGTGAATTCTTGGCTGGTGTTTATGATGTATAAGTGGGAAAGGTGGGTAGGCCTAAGAGAAGTTCTCAGGCCCAACCAAATCCTAAGGATTACAAGGTGTATTCTAAGCTGAGTACAGCTAGGAAGAAGTGCAACAAAGAGGATCTGTAAAAGATTCAGGAGGGGATTGCTGATATGGGCCCCCCTAGTTTTGGTTCAATGGACATGAATGGTGAGCCATTGCCTAGGAATGTTTATTCTGACTCTGAGGAGGATTTCCCTTTGGCTTCATTGCCAAAGCCTGCTTGAGTTAGATGTTCTGGTGAGGGATCTGGTTTGATTCATTTTGGTGGTTCTGGTCCTCAAGAATCTTCTAGGACCACAGTAGTAAAGCCAAGGGCTCATTTTGAGAGGCCAGTATTTTCTGACCAATCTGAAGTTATAGACTCTGCTCTGTAAAGGATTAATCAGGGTCAGGTTTCCCTTTCTTTTGGGGAGTTGTATGCTATCAGTCTTGGGTTGGCTGATAGACAGAAAAAGTTGTTGACCATGAGAAGGGTTTCTTCTGGGGAGGTGGAATACATTTGTGATCCTGCTGAGAAGTTTGGTGAGGGTTTGGAAACTCATTTTTCTGCTCCTCTGGGTTATTTCAATGTAACTTTGAATGGCAGGGAGGCTAGGGCATTGGTTGATTGAGGATCTCAGATTAAGATGATCTCTTTGTTTGAGGCTACTCATCTTGGCCTCCCCCTCAAGAAATGAATTGGTGTCCATGTCACTGAGCTGATTGGAACAGCAGAATTTGTGAATCTGGACATAGGTGGAGCCTCAGGAAAGGATCATTTTGGGTTCTGCCTCTGGTTTTTTGGAGTGGGACTCAGGCTCTAGTAAGAGTCTTTCTTTTTTTAGGGTGATGAGGGCTGATCTCCCTAGTGCTACAACCTCTCCCCAAGATGAGGAAATCCCAGGCTGTAGTAGGTCAGCTCCGTTGGAGATATACCAAGTGGATTTTAAAATTTTTTCTTTTTAATATTTCTCTTCTCTGAAATTATTCTTCATTTTGTTTATCATGTATATGTTCTCTTTCAATATTCTCAATTATTTTTAATTCAAGTTCTAAAAAGAAGATTAGTTATATATCTTTATTGAAAGATATAAAGAAAAGCTGTGGATTGGTGAAATTGGGGTCTAAAAGCAATTCCACCCAATTGTGCACCACTAGGGTTTCTTCTACGCCTTTCAAAAACATTACCTTGGCCATGTCTGTGAGCGTTGGGGAAACCCCTGGTTTTTTTTATAGGATAGAAGAAAACTCAAGAAAGGAAAATAAAAATTTCAAGATAACTGAAGAGAATATAGAAAAAAATCTGAAGATAGTCAAGAAAGAAGAAGAGAATATTTTTTGTGAAGATCAACAAGATCAATTTTTGGGCCTCCTGAATGAGGTTAAACTGCACAAGTTTTTGAAGAAAGAAGATTGGCAAGATCAATTTTTGGGCCTCTGGTATGAGGATAAACTGCACAATTTTAAAAGATTTGATTCAGAAAATGAATCAAGATTTGAAGATTTAGAAGATGGAAGTGAGGATGAAGATGTGAAATTGCAAAAAACTTTTGGAGTGGTGAGATTGGGGTATAAAAGTAAGTCCTCCCAATTGTGCATCACTAGGTTTTATTTTTAACCTTTCAAAAAAAAGTACCTTGGCCTCACATGTGAGCAATGAAGAAACACTTGGTTTTTGTTCCAGGTCTAGTGGTGAAGACATCCTGAATATCCCTCAAGTTGAAGGTGGAGCTGGAAAGTGAAAGAAGGTAGCGCAGAAGATTGGGCCTGTCAATGAGCCTATGCCTGTAGGTTTGAATCATCATTTGAAGAGACCTCCCTTGTCAAGAGATCTGTACTGTACTCCTCTGGTAAAAAATCCTCCGGATTTTGTGGAAAGGTTGAAAGTTGTAAATTTTGGTCCTGATGGATGGTTTTCTGATGAGGAAAAGAAGTTGTTGTTGCAAATTATTGTGCTGAGGGGGAAAGCAGTGGCATTTTTTGAAGAGGAAAGGGGTGTGTTGAAACACTCTTATGGGGAACCTTACTTGATTCCTGTGGTTTGTCATGAACCTTGGCAAATAAAACCTATTCCAATTCTGGCTGCTATTAGGTATGATTTTGTAGAGATCCTTAGGGAAAGAGTCAGGACTGGTTTATACGAACAATTGACATCTAGTTACTCAAGTCCATTTTTCTGTGTAAAGAAGCAGAATGGGAAGCTGAAATTCCACCAAATGCAGAAGACTTTTAAGAAGCTTTTGCTGGAAGGGTGTGTTATGGTTTGGGTGATATTATGGGTTTTTATGATAAAAGGGAACTTCACACGGATTCACAGCCACTTAAAACTTTTTAGACTCCTCTGAGAAGATTTCAGCTGACTAGGTTGCTTCAAGAAGTAATTAATTTGGTAGCAGTACATCAATCACAAATGGCTTGTATTTTACAGGATGAGATTCCTACTCATGCTGGTATTTTTATTGATGATGGTGGAATGAATGGACCCTCCACTGTTTATGGATATGGCAAAGAAGATAGTCAATAAAATACAGTCATGGCCAAGGCCTAAAAATACTACTGAAGTCAGGGGAAATTTGAGGATTTTTGTGTAAATCAGAATTTTTATTAAAGATTTTTCTTTGTTGGATTCACCTTTAAGAAGGTTGACCAGTCAAGATGTGGAGTGGTAATGGACTGAAGAGTGTGAAGAGGCTTTTCAGAAGTTGAAAAATGTGGTGGGTGAAGATATTATTCTTCACAAGTTGGATTATGGTGTTGGTGCTGGAAATATTTATCTGACAGTGGACTCAAGTTATATTGTGGCTGGTGCTGTGTTGTCTCAGGAAGATAATACTGGGAGGGACAGGCCAGTAAGGTATGAGTCTGTAGTATTTAATAAGGTTGAATCTAGATCTTCTTAACCCAAGTTGGAATTGTGTGGTGTAGCAAAAATTTTGAAGAAGCTACAAACATTTTTGTGGGGGAAGAATTTTTATCTGCAGGTGTATGAAAAATCTCTGGTTCAAATTATCAATACACTTAGTATTCCAAATGCTCCAATGACAAGGTGGGTGGCATTTATTCAGCATTTTTCTTTTTACCAGGTACACAAACCTGGAAAAACTTTTACAATTTCAGATGGATTATCAAGGAGACCACCCCGGATAAAAAGATTCAGACTCTAAAGAATTTGATTAAGATGTCCCAGTGGTTAGGGCCAGCACAAAGGGTTCTGAAGATTTTTTTCTCCTACCCCATGAGGCTAAACTTGAAGATTGTTCTCTCCTCCACCAAGAGGTTAAACTGGCTGGCTCTGATTTGATTCTGGTGATCAGGATGTATTTGTTGATAAAGATGGGGCTATTTTTTGGGATGGCTCAAAATTAGAAATTGGTGTTTTTGTTGGTGAACTGAATTCTCTTAAGTGTCAGCAAAGAAAATGATGTACCAAAGTTTAGGGATTTGTGTCCTGGATGAGCTGTTTGTGTTTCTCATGCTTACACTGGAGATTTTGATGACAGGGTTGTACCCTTGGGTGTTGTTCTGTTGGATTTTGAAGATGAGACCTGGGGTCAGACTGGTTTTATTTTATTATGGTTGAATATCTGTCAAACTTGGAGAGGCCAGATATTTGTGATGATGATCCTTAGGTTGTGATCAAGAAGAAGAGCCCTGGCTTCTATGTGTTAGGAAGTAGGCTGATGAGGAGGAGGAATCTAAATCCTCAAGTAGTGGTGACTCAGAAGAAGGGTCAAGAGTTGGTGTTGAAGTCCTTGCATGAAGACCTTGGTCATAGAGGCTTTGGGGAGACCTATAGAAGAGTAGAAGATAGATTTTGGTGGCCAGGTATGAAGTTGGCTGTGCAGGGTTGGGTAAAATCTTGAGAAGAATTTCAAAGAATAAGTCACTTGAAACCTAAACAGGTTGGCCACTCTACTGGAGAATCAACTTTGTTGGGAAGAGTCACTTTGGATGCTGTCCATATAAAAGAGGACAGGTATAAATACTGGATTTTTGCCAGGGATGATTTGTCTGATTGGGTTGAGGCGGTGCCTCTGGTTAATTTGACTGCAAAAAAGATGCAGAATTCTTGAAGAAGTAATGGGTGTTTAGGTATGGGTTGATGAAGTTGGTGACTGTTGATGGTGGGCCACAGTTTGGAGCTGAATTTAAAGAAGCTGTGGCAAGTATTGGTTCTAAAGTTAGAGTGGCTACCCCTTATTATCCTGAAGCTTAAGGCATGGTTGAAAGAGGCCATCAAGTTATTAAGAATGCTTTGGTAAAAATGTGTGGAGATAGTGCTGAAAAATGGAGGCATTATTTACCCTTAGTGTTATTTGCTGATTGGGTCACTGTGAAAAGGACAACTCGATTTTCCCCTTATGAATTAATTTTTGGGCAGAAAGCTGTTCTACCAGTGGATTTGGAAGCTGTCTCTTATCTTGGAATTTACTGGGATGATTTGTGCTCAACAGAAGGTTTGCTCTGTGCCAAGATGCAACAGTTGGAATGTAGAGAGGAATTTCAAGAAAATGCATACTCTAGATTGATGAAGATAAGAAATCAATCAGTCAGATACTGGGACAAGAAGTTGGCTCATAGACTCAGGAATCCCTTGAAACCTGGTTGTTTGATTTTACTGTATAATAGAATTTTGGAGAGTCAGTGGGGAAAAATATTTTCTGACAGATGGAATGGACCTTACAGAGTCAGATCTAATGTGTCTGGAGTTTCTTATGTTTTGGAGGAGTTAGATGGCACAGTCTTAAAGAAGAGAGTGACTGCTGATCAGGTGAAGAAATTTTAACCTAGAGGCACTAGAAGTGAAGGAGATTGACTCCACAATAAGGATAAATTATATACAATTCTTTAATTTTGGATTTTAGTGATGCTGTGAATCTGTTTTGTTAGAAACTTTGTTTTATTAGAAGGTACCAATAGACGGGGCTTCTAGATTTAGTTTTGGCAAGTGTGGGGGTAACTGATGTGCTGGCTACTCTATCAACAGATACACCAGATTGTCTGTTTCCAACCCCTTCTCTTAATTTGGTTGAATCCTAGTATTGGTTTTTCTTCACAGGTTTTAGTCCTCTACAACTTTAAACTGGAAACTTTTTTGGTCGTCAAGTGCCAGACTCTTCACTTTTATAGCTTATGGTTTAATGTGTTGGATATTTTCTTTTTGTTAGAAGGTACCAAGGGATGGCTTCTAGATATTATTTTGGCAAGTGTGGGGGTAACTGATGAGCTGGCTGCTGTGTAGAAAAGTTACCCAATAATGTCTGTTTCAAGTTTTTTGTTTGTCCTAGTTGAGTTCTTGTTCTGTTTTTGATATGCAGTTTTCAAGTCATCTATCCCTATGCAATATATAGGGTGGAATTGCTAGCAAGTCCTCAAACTGAACTCAGATGGAACTCAGGCGGAACTCAGACTGAACTCATACTGAACCCATACTGAACTCTACTTGAACACCCACCTAAAACTGTTCTGCTGAGTGGTGTTCATCACTGATTGTATGATTCCTTTATAAATAGCTCAATGTGTGTTCAATCTGTGGTAAGTTTGGGTCCAAGGTTTCAGACTCACTAGCAAGTCCACCCCCCATATTGTGTGGTGTATGACTTTAAAATGGCTTCTTTGGTCTATTTGGATTGGTGGTGGATCACTGGTGGTCTTCCATCAATTTACTTATTGTAGGGAGCCCACCCAGTGATCATTTCCTTGGACTGGAATTTCTATGGAGACGGACTTTGTCTTTTTCTTTTCTTTAATTTTTGTGTCTATTGTTGTGATTGATGTTAGTTTTAGATTATTTTTTTTCTCTTTTTTTCTTTTAATTTATATGGGGATTATTAGGAGATAAAGAGGGAAAAATCACAAAATTATATTATATGGTGACACCACATCAGGCTCATCTGGATGTGGGCAAGAATTGGTGGGGAAAGGCTCATCAATTAGCTGGGCAATTCTATTTTATTTTTTATCTCTATCTCATTTTTTATTATTTTGTTTGATTTCTATTTATTTCATATTTTCTTTATTTATATAATTTTTCTAAATTTATTTAATCTCAATTCATTTAAAAATTATTTAAAGGTGTATCCACATCAAGGGTGCACTTGGATGTGGGTAAAGTATCAGGGGATCAGGCATCAATTGGCTGGGGGATACCATTTGTAATTATTATTTATCTCATTTTATTATTATTTTTCATTTAATTTTAATTTCTCAGCTCTCTTTATTTTGGGGTAATTTTGTCTATTTATTTTCAAGTTTTTTTTAGTATGTTAGTAGTTTAAATAAAAAAATAAAAATAAAAATAAAAATAAAAATAAAAATAAAAATAAAAATAAAAATAAAAATAAAAATAAAAATAAAAATAAAAATAAAAATAAAAATAAAAATAAAAATAAAAATAAAAATAAAAATAAAAATAAAAATAAAAATAAAAATAAAAATAAAAATAAAAATAAAAATAAAAATAAAAATAAAAATAAAAATAAAAATAAAAATAAAAATAAAAATAAAAATAAAAATAAAAATAAAAATAAAAATAAAAATAAAAATAAAAATAAAAATAAAAATAAAAATAAAAATAAAAATAAAAATAAAAATAAAAATAAAAATAAAAATAAAAATAAAAATAAAAATAAAAATAAAAATAAAAATAAAAATAAAAATAAAGATAAAAATAAAAATAAAAATAAAAATAAAAATAAAAATAAAAATAAAAATAAAAATAAAAATAAAAATAAAAATAAAAATAAAAATAAAAATAAAAATAAAAATAAAAATAAAAATAAAAATAAAGATAAAAATAAAAATAAAAATAAAAATAAAAATAAAAATAAAAATAAAAATAAAAATAAAAATAAAAATAAAAATAAAAATAAAAATAAAAATAAAAATAAAAATAAAAATAAAAATAAAAATAAAAATAAAAATAAAAATAAAAATAAAAATAAAAATAAAAATAAAAATAAAAATAAAAATAAAAATAAAAATAAAAATAAAAATAAAAATAAAAATAAAAATAAAAATAAAAATAAAAATAAAAATAAAAATAAAAATAAAAATAAAAATAAAAATAAAAATAAAAATAAAAATAAAAATAAAAATAAAAATAAAAATAAAAATAAAAATAAAAATAAAAATAAAAATAAAAATAAAAATAAAAATAAAAATAAAAATAAAAATAAAAATAAAAATAAAAATAAAAATAAAAATAAAAATAAAAATAAAAATAAAAATAAAAATAAAAATAAAAATAAAAATAAAAATAAAAATAAAAATAAAAATAAAAATAAAAATAAAAATAAAAATAAAAATAAAAATAAAAATAAAAATAAAAATAAAAATAAAAATAAAAATAAAAATAAAAATAAAAATAAAAATAAAAATAAAAATAAAAATAAAAATAAAAAAAAATAAAATAAAAATAAAAATATGAATATAAATAAAAATTAAAATAAAAATAAAAGTAAAAATAAATTAAATTAAAATAAAATAAATTTTTTATATATATCTTTTAATTATTATTGTTCTTTCTGTTTAGTGAATTTTAATTTCTTACTTTTTATTTTAATGTCTAGAAGAAGAAGCCTCCAGAGGTTGGTCCTGATTACGGTGGTGTTTTTCTTTTTTGCAAGGATTGGAGGAAGAACTGTGTTTTTTGTGATGTAGGCAGCTGGAGAGAGTATATGGGTTGTAATGGTCAGGGACCTGAGTAGAAGGTAATCTTTGGGAAGAAGTGGAAGAAGCAGGGATATAGTGTTGGAAGGAGTGCTTGATTTTTCTAGACATCTTCCTGTGGTCATCAAGGAGCTGTTTCCTCAGATTCTGATCAAAATCATTCAATGGATTGTGGAGATCAAAGGCCTTTAGCAGTTTTGAACACATTATGCTTAGGGGTTGTGTCATTTTGGCATAATCCAGCGTTAATTTAGTTTCTAGAGGTTGGCCAATCCCAATTGCAGTTTCAGGAGGCGGGGTTCCAACTAAGCAGAAGAATTGGATCAGTGATTGTTCTTTGTTAAAGAAATTGGATTTATTGTTCAGGGATCCGCAATTAGGGATCAGGAATTTTTTTTGCCTGGATATGACATTATTAATTGCGGAAGATTCTTATCCACTAGCCCCAGGGCTAGTGGATAAGGAATTCACGATAATACATTATCACGCCTCTTATACCCCGGTTTCCATTCCTAATTCTTGATCCCAACTCATCTCATCCATGATGGATTTTCAAGAAAGTCGCATGACTTATAATTCCTGATGTGATCCTTAAGTCTTTCCTCACTCAATGCTACTTAATTTTGGTGGCAAACACTTAATTTTTTTTCTATCTACACACCCTAATTTCTTTTTTACATTCATGGTTTATTCCTTTTTTGTAAATATTTCCTTTGTAAATAAACATAAGTTTCTGATCCTATCCTTTTCTCGTGCTCCCACCAATTCCACTACACCTCAAATCTTCCTTTCTCTCTTCCCTTCCACCTTCACTAGAAACCCCACTCCTCAAACTTACCTTGCTCTCCATCCCTTCATCTCCACTAGACCCCCCAGAACACCCTTTCAACTTTAATTGATGCCTCATCCCTTTAATCCATGTTTCTTTACTCCCATTTGCCTCCAATAGAAACCCCACTCCTCAAAATTACCCCGCTCTCAATCCCTTCATCTCCACTAGATACCCCAGCACACCCTTACAACTTTAATTGATGCCCCACCCCTTAAATCTACCTTGCTTTACTCCCATTTGCCTCCAATAGACACCCCACTCCTAAAACTTACCACACTCTCCATCCATTCATCTCCACTAGACACCCCAACACACCCTTTCAATTTTTATTGATGCCTAGCCCCTCAAACCCACCTTGCTTGCCTCCCATTTGCCTCCAATAGAAACCCCAACACACCTTTTTAACCAAACTTGATGCCCCAAGCATCAAATCCATCTTGCTCCCTTCCTCATCATACAAAAATTAACTGGCCACCCTCTCCATAGCCTCCAACCAAAAACCCTCCACCTTTACATCCAATATTCTCTTCATCACTTCATCTCCACAAAAAAATGATAATCTCAAATTATGTAATATTAAATTTGTAGAGATGAATAAAGAAAAGTAATACAAATATTTTAAAATAAGTTTATGATACAGACAACTGTTTTGCAATAACTGAAATAGTCTATGGGACAAGATATATGATTGAATAGCCTAATATAATAAAAATGAACATTATTTGAAGAAAATAGCTAATAAATAAATAAATTATGAACCAATGAATAAAAAAATTATTATATTTCACACCATTAAGCATCTCCAAAAAGTAACTAAAAGTCTGACAAACAGTCACTTTAATTTGTACAATTATATATTCAGCAAAACCATAAATGCTTGGCGTTTTTGCCAAAAATTATTTAATACTTTTTTTGCCTGTATCAGCACTTTTCCAGCCCAAATTAGGGGTTTTTAGGCTTTTTTGGGTGATGCATCCAACATAAAAGATGCCACAAAAGCATAAAACGTCCACAAAAAATGTCAAAAGAGCCAAGAGTTATCATTCATGCCATAAATAAGTAAAAAAGTAAATTTTTTCCCAAAAATATTAGAAAATTATTGACCTGAATCTTTTGTAAGTTTCCTGAATACAAAAATTACAATCCTGTTACATTCAAAACTTTTGAAATATATATTTTTTCTCTATAATTATGTCTATAAGCAAAGGTTAATGTGATAGTTTGTATTAATATTAACTTTTTTTATAAATCTTGATTAATGTGGAAAAATTAAATATATGTTCAAGGTACTAAAGAAGCACATAAGAGGGTGCCGAGCTAATTTTTGGGTGATGAAGTGCCAGTTGGAGGTGAAGAGGAAGGGAGAGAGGTGGATTTGATGCTTGGGGCATCAAGTTTTGTTAAAAAGGTGTGTTGGGGTTTCTATTGGAGGCAAAAGGGAGTAAATTGAGGTGGATTTGAAAGTTGAGGCATCATATAAAGTTGAAAGGGTGTGCTGGGGTGTCTAGTGGATATGAAGAGATGGAGAGCAAGGTAAGTTTGAGGAGTGGGGTCTCTATTTGAGGCAAAAGGGAGTAAATCAAGGTGGATTTGAAAGGTGAGACATCAATTAAAGTTGAAAGGGTGTTCTGGGGTGTCTAGTGGATATGAAGAGATGGAGAGCGAGGTAAGTTTGAGGAGTGGGGTTTCTATTTGAGGTAAATGGTAGGCAAGAGAGGTGGATTTGCAGGGTGGGGAATCAATTAGAGGTGAAGCAGTGAGGTGGAGTCTCTTTTAGAGGAGGAAAAATAAAAATAATACAGCAGTATCCTGGTTAGAAGTAGTAGCTCATCACATAAAATAGAAAATCTATTTACCATCTACTTCCCATAAGATATTTCTAACACTGCCTCTCAAGTCTGGAGGTGAGAAACATCATACCATTTCTGTTCAAAATATGCTATGAAATCATACAATGCTAAATTTTTTGATTCATAGATCAATAATATTTTCTTTCTTATCACATAGGAGAGGTTCTGACCCGGAATTCAAGATGTTGGTGAGAGAGATTGTCTATGTTAAAGAGAATTGGACATTTCAATGATGAATTTTTCAGGGTAGATGACAGGATGAGATAAGGGTAGGAGTGCGCAGTAAGGTGGGAAGGCTGGGATATCCAGAAAGTTGTCCAAGATGTGGTTATGAAATATTGAGGATAAAAATGTCAGATAAGAGGTGAACATTGACACGTAAAGTGTCTAATAACCCAATTATTAGCAAAAATAATTGCGGAAGATAATTGGGGTATGCAGATTATTTTCTGTAATTAATTTAATTGTGGCTTGGTCAACATTGATACCCCCTATTGGGAGCTCATCAAATTTGTAAGCGGCCGGAATTTGAGCTGTTGAATAATTCTTAATGCATGTGGGAGGAGGATCAACCAAATGGAGGTATGGATTCTCATGATCATTCTCTAAATGGTGTTGAAAAGATGGACTAAAAGGAGGGTGTTCCTGTGGCCTGGGTGGAGCAGCAGGTCTGCTGCTGTTGTTGTTGTTGTTGTTTATATTATTGCTTGGCGCAGGTGGGTTAGATACTGGGGGAGGAGTGCCAGGTTGGTTGAAGGAAGGATCAGGAGAAGGTGACCTGGAAGCTGCTTGTGATCTTCTAGATGAAAGGAATGTATAAGAGGAATAATTGGCAGCCAGAGGAGAGGTGTAGTTAGTTCTTCTTGGTAGAAGAGGAGATTTTTGTTTGGGAGCAGTGTTGCATGCTCTGATGTTTTCAGGAGGTCCTCTGGCAGGCATTCTAGAGAGTTTAGATTTTTGGTGTTTTCTGATGAAGAGTTTGTGTGTGTATTCATTGCTTTGGGAGCACTAGGAGGTAGTTGCGTAGAGTTTTTGATGTTCAATGGTGTATTTTGGCTGTTATCTGGCTGAAGTTGGGAGTTTTGAGCCTGATCTTTGCTTTCTGGAAAAGCAGGTGGGCCTTCTGGATGCAGTCTATCAGCCTGAGAGCTGATTTTGAATCTGTTTTGGCTCAATTTGCTGTGGTAAAAGCAGATACTTGAGAAGATAAAGAAGTTCTTTTAGGGAGTGTTTTGGGAATAGACTGGCATGAGCTTCTGGAAGGATCAGAAGATAAAAAAGAGGAAGCAGGTCCAATTTCTGGTGACCTGGTAGGAGATCTGGAAATATATTTATGAGAAGGTAAAGGGGGAAGTATTGGATATCTGGGGTCTCTGTAACATCTTCTCTTTTTAGAGTTTCAAGAATCACAGGTTCTGTTATAGAATTTGTCCTGTGGAGTAGGAAGAGTAAAAGTCCAAGGCCTGCACATGTGGATGCACTGTTTACAAGCATAGTCTTTTTGATCAGTGAAGCAAGTAAGGTCTGATGGGTCAAAGTCTGTGGATTCAGCCATGATCTGTGAAGGAATAACAATAAAAAGAAAAGATATGAAAGAAAATTTTATTAGTAATGGTAGATGATGAAGGGAGAATGAAAGTTTGGCAGGTGGGTTGCAGAGCATTGCTCATGAAGCTGGCTCTGCCCTTATATGCAAAATGTTTTTTAGTCTTTCAAGACTTTAAACTGAACACTGGGGAGGTCTGTCAAGACTTTGAACTGAAAACTTGAGGCTGTCCATCAAGACTTTAAACTGAAGAATAGTAAAGTTCCCCAAGACTATAAACTGATGATGGTTTGATGGGTGAGTCCTTCAGGACTATAAACTGATAATGTGATGTTGGTCTGATTCTGGCAGAGAGAATCCAAAGGGGGAGTCTCTGAGTTTAGTTAAGGTAAGTGTTAGGATAACTGATGAGCTGGCTGCTCTGTAGAACAGTTACCTCAGAATTTTAGTTTATTTTCTTTGGTCTTTAATGGTTTGATCTCTGGTTCTGTCTTTATGATTCAGGTTTTGAGTCCCCCAAGACTATAAACTGAGGGTTTTTGAGTCCCCCAAGACTATTAAATGAGGGCTGTTAGTCCCCCAAGACTTAAAACTGAGGAAGAGTCCCCCAAGACTTTAAACTGAGGAAATTTTTTATTTTTTATTTCTAAATCAAGAATTTCAGGCAAGAATAAATTACAGAAGAGAATCAAGAGATGAAACATAGTGTTCAGAATTAGTCTTGAACTGGTGGATGAGGTGTCTTCTTTTCTCAATTTCTTGTGGATCTTTGGCAGGAGTGGATTCGAAGTAGTTTAGAATGAGATGTTTTTTTGAGAAGAATTTTATTGTAATTTGTCCCTGATGATGGGCAATTTATTGGGTATTGATGTTTCAATGGTTCCCACATTGTCATTATCACTGTCAGGATGTAAATGAACTGTAAATTTGTCAGATTGAATTGAAGTATGAAGAAGTATTGGGCTTACCATCAGAAGGACCAGGGATGGTAGAGCTAGTGGTTGTAGCGGGGTTGGAACTCTTTTTCAAAGGGTGTAAATTGTTGACCAGTCTGGGGATCAGGATAAATGGTCTGGATCTTTTAGTGCTGGTAGAAGGTGAATCAGGTTGCTAAGGAGTGAAAGATTTTGAAGAGGAAAATGGACCAGGTCTGGAACAAGTCTTCTTCATAGAGTGATGGGCATCACAGGAGGTTCTGTAGGAATTAGCCGGTGGTGTGATGGTACAGATGAAATTGTTTTCAATGCAGTATTGGCAAGGACCCATGTCAGTTGCAGATTTGGAAAGAAAGCTGAACATGGTGGCTGTGATGAAGGAGAATGTAAAAATTCTCTATTGGAGAGAGGATGTGGTCTTCCAACATTGGTGGAGCCCTTTTTTGGTCTATTTGGTGTTGTTTTGATATGTCTTAAATGGCATTGTTTAATAATTGGGTGTTTTTCTGAATTTATTAAGCAAATATTGGGACTTCCAGAATGTAGGTACTACCATTGGATAGCTTCAAGTGTTCTCTATATTTTATGTCTTCATGAAATTTTTCTGATTTTAAGGATTAAAGGGACAATTTCTCATTTTTTATTTAAAAAGATAAGTGTTTAATTTTGATTTTTGTGTTTTACTGTCTAACCTTAAGTCTTAGGGTTAAGTACTTAGTACCATTAGAATGAGCTATTTTTTTTCTAAATATTATTTCACAATTTTGTTATAGCCTAATTATGTGTTTTAAAGGTTTTAGTAGTTGTAGTAGATTTTTCTAAGTATTTTGGGTATTTTCAGAGGTTTTTGGTGGTTTTCTGGCTTCAGGGTGGTCCAGCCGCCTCAGGCAGGCCACCCAACTTCAGGCGGCCCAACTTCCTTGGTGCTAGAAGGCTGGGAAGTGTTTCTAGAGGGGTTTTTTGCAATTCGGCCCTCAAGAACGCCAAATTTTTTGGTGTGAATGGGCTCTTAGATAGTGGTCTGTGTGTACATAGTGAATAAGACTGTTTTGGGGCAACTTTAATTATCATACAACCATCCAGAGGTGATATCAATGTTCCTCACTAAGTTTTAACTGTTTTTTGGCCAGAATTGGCTGTGTTTTTTGTAAGGTGAGTTCTTCATTTAACTTAACTTGCCAACTGGTTTCTCTGGTATAGTCTTGCAAGCTATATCAAGTATTAATGCTGTCTCTGATGTGGATTTGAAACCTACCACAAGTATCTTTGCTTTCTCTGGTCTGGACATTGGTCTAAATTTCAGTTCTTTGGCTTGGTAGTCTGTCTAGAGACTACTTTCTTGGCTGATCAGGCAGTCAAGTGTGTTGGAAAAGGGGCTTTAGAAAAAAGGAACCAATTTACTGTAGAAGGTAAATCTTATTTTATTTTTCTAAAGGGACAGGGGAATTTCTCTCTGGTATTTCTCCAACTCCCTTGGTCAATTCCTATAGCTAGTACTACAGGATTGTCTACATTGGGTTACCTCAAGGAGTTACTAATTATGTAGCTGTTTATGAAGCACAAGTGGCTTTGATTTTTCAAGCTTAAGTACCAATTTATGCTGGTATTTTATTGAAGATGGTGAAATTAAAGGGCCAACTTATGATTATGGTAAAAGGTATCTGAAGGAAAATCCCAGAATTAGGAAGTTTGTGTGGGAATATGCAGTGATTCTGGGGAGTATTTTATTTCAGATAGAGGAGGCAGATTCGAATGTCTTGGGATCAATGTTTTGATGTTGTGTACCAGAATTTGATATTCTGGGTCATGTGGTGTGCAAGGAGGGTAGTATTATGGCAAAGAAGAAGGTTAATAGAATTCAATCATAGCCAAGACCCAAGAATACCACAGAAGTAGGGGGTTTCTTAGGTGTTTGTGTTTATTTGAGGATATTTATTAAGGAATTTTCTTTGTTGGCTTCTCCTTTAATGAAGTTGACCAGGATAGATGCTGATTGGGAGTGGGATGATGCTTGTTAAAAAAAATTTTTTCAGTTAAAGAAGGTGGTAGGTGAAGATATTCTTCTTCACAAGTTGGATTATGGTGTTGGTGCTGGTAATATTTATTTGTCTGTGGATTCAAGCTAAATTGCTTCTGGTGCTGTTCTGTATCAGGAAGATAAATCTGGGAAGGTCAGGCAAGTCAGGTATGAGTATATGGTGTTTAATGAGGTGGGATAAGGGTATTCTCAGCCAAAGTTGGAGCTTTGTGGTGTGGCAAAAATCTTGAAGAAGTTGCAGACTGTTTTGTGGGGGCAGAATTTTGAGCTTCAGGTGGATGCCAAATCTTTGGTGCAAATGATCAACACTCCTAGTCTTCCTAATGCTTCTATGACTTGGTCGGTTGAATTTTTCTAGAACTCTTATTTGATTTGGTGCAAAATCCAGGAAAAACTTTCACAATGCCAGATGGATTGTCAAGAAGAACACCAGCAGATGAAGATTCTGCTTCTAAAGAGTCTGATTAAGATATTCCAATGGTTAGGACTAGCACAAGAGGTGCTGAAGATTTTTCATACTAACCCCATGAGGTTAAACTGGCTGGTGATAATTGTGTTTCTGGTGAAGGTTTAAACTTTTCCCATGAGGTTAAAGTGGCTGAATCTGATCTTGATTCTGGTAATAAGGATGTTTTTATTGATGAACTAGGGGCTGTTGTTTGGGATGGCTAAAATTTATAGAATGGTGTTTTTGTTGGAACACTGGACTCTCATAGTATTCAGTGTAGAGAGAAGGATGTGCAAAAATTTAAAAGCTGGTGTTCTGGATTGACAGGTTAATTGGCTCATGTGTATTCTGGTGATTTTTATGACATGGTTGTGCTCTTGGATGTTATTTTGTTGGATTTTCAAGACAAGTCCTGGAGTCACTTTGGGTTTTATTTTTTTATTGTGGAATATTTTTTGACCTTGGAGAGTGCAGATAGTTGTGATGATGATACTTGGTTCATTTTCAAGAAGAGTCTGTGCTTTTATTTGTAAGGGAGAAGGTTGATGAGGAGGAGGTATCCAAATCCCAAAGTTGTGGTGACTCAGAAGAAGAGTCAAGAAGTGGTGTTAAATTCTTTGCATGAAGGCCTTTGTCATAGAGGCTCTGGAGAGACTTATAAAAGGGTAGAAGACAGATTTTTCTGGCCTGGTATGAAGTTGGCTGTTAAAATTTGGGTTCAATCTTGTGAAGAGTGTCAAAGAAAGAGTCACTTAAAACCAAAAAAAACTGTTCATGCTACTGGTGAATCAACTGTGTTTGGAAGAGTCAATTTGGATTCTGTCCATATTAAATAGGGCAGGTATAAATAATTGATTGTGGCTTGAGATGATTTATCTGGATGGGTTGAGGCAATGCCTCTAGTGAAGTTGACTGCCATGAATGTGGAACAATTTTTAAAGAAGGAGTGGAATTATAGGTATGTTCTAATTAAATTGGTCACTGTTGATGAAGGGCCAAAGTTTGGAGAAGAATTTAAGGAAGCTGTTACTAGTGTTGGTTCAAAGTTCAGAGTGGCTACTCCCTATTATCCTGAAGCTGAAGGCATGGTTGAAAGAGGGCATCAAGTTTTCAAGGATGCTTTGGTCAAGATGTGTGGGGATAATTCTGAAAAGTGTAGGCACTATCTACCCTTAATTTTGTTTTCTGAAAGAGTTATTGTCAAGAGGACTACTGGATATTCACCTTATGAGCTTATTTTTGGTCAGAAGGCAGTCTTAACAGTAGACTTGGAAGAAATTTCTCATTTTGAAATTGATTGGGATGAAGTTTGTTCAACTGAAGATTTATTGTGTGCCAGAATGAAGCATATTGAAGGAAAGGAAGAATTTCATGAAAAATCCTATGAAAGAATGATGAAGATCAGTAATCAGTCAGTTAGGTATTGGGATAAGAGATTGGCACACAGGCTGAGAAATCCTTTAAGGCCTGGGTGTTTGGTATTTGTCAGTGTATACTAGTATCTAAGTATGATTTAGTAGTAAATATAAATTGTCCTACTACTTATCACCACGCAATATGGGGGGCGGACTTGCTAGCAAGTCCGCAACCTTGAACCCTAATTCATATCTTTTTCAGCACACATTGAGGTGGTGATGAAACAATCATGAAGAAATATTGAATTTACTTTGAAAACACCTTGAAACTGATTTGAACCTTCATTGAACCACAGTTGATTAATAGTTCAAAAAATATTCACAGCAGAAAAAAAGTGTGCACTAGATGTCTAGTGCTTTTTTTTGCTTCCTGAATTGATTCCTGGTAGAATTACAAGTGGGACTTCCATCTGATGCCTCCCTCCCCTAATTCTCCCTTATCTTCAATCTGACTTCCTATCCTACCCCCTTATCTCATTTCTAAACTTGCCATCTACTTACCCATTTTCCCTATTCCTTTCCTTCACAGTGAGAAAACAAATCTCCTCTCCTTCCCCCCATCTCCCTTCTCTTCTCTTCATTTCTCACACCTCCCCCAGACCCTCACTCACCTTTCCCAGCCCACTGTCATTATTTAGTTTTATTTTAATTTGTATTTTTTTCATTTTTCATGTTTCTTCCCTACAAAAATCTTCCTTTTTCAACGATTGGCCACATTTTTTTAGTAAACACAAGCAACTCAAATTCTGAAATATGTATTTAGTTACATTATTTACCACTTGGAATGGGTTATAATTCCTCAAAATTTTATTCCTTGTTATTTCTAATTTATACATATTAATTATTCTCAAGTTTATAAAAAGTTGGCTACTTCCCAAGCCCTTGCATGCCTCCCCAACACTTTTTTCACCTCTTCAATCTCATCGCTCACCTCCCCCAGAAAAATAAAGGAACTGGGGAAGGCTGGGGAAGGTGAGAGAGGGGCTTTACAGGGCTGGGAGAGGTTATAAAATCCCCTAACCCACTTCGGGAAGGCTGGAAAAGGTGAGCAAGGGTCCTTAAAGGGCTAGGAGAGTTGATAAAAGCCTCTCACCTACTACTCACAGCCCTACTTAGTCTTTACTGCACCTCGTTCACATCTCCAGCCAAATTAAGGGACTTGGGAAGCTGGGGGAGGTGAGCGAGGGGCTTTGAAAGTCTGTGGGAGGTAATAAAAGCCTCTCACTCACTTCTCCCAGCCTTCCTTAGTCTTTACCGCACCTCGCTCACATCTCCAGCCAAAGTAAGGGACTGGGGGAGGCTGGAAGAGGTGAGTGAAGGGCTGGAAAGATTGGGAAGGTGAGAAAGGGCTAGGGGAGGTAAGCGAGAGCTGGGGGATGTGGACAATAAACTGGGGAGGTGAGTAATAGTTTTAGAATGTGAGAGAAAGGCTGGTGAGGGCTAATGGAGGTGAGTGGGGTGAGTGAGGGGAATGGGAGGTGAGCGAGAGGTTGCAAAATGGGTGTAGTTGTGTTAAAAGTGAAAATAGAGTGGAGGGGAGTAGTGAGGAGGGCTTAAACATAGATTTTGAAGCTTAAAGGGTGTAGCAAATGTATCAGGAGGGCAATAAAAGGGTGGTGAGTGGTAATAGAATTAACAGAAATGAAAAAGCAGAAAAATTTGTGTGGAGAGATTGAGAGGTTGTCCATTGAGGTAGTGAAAAATGGAGTGTGAACTTTTTTCTTCGGGCGAACATCAGAGTCCACCCCCTCAATCTACAGCTCTATTCTGCCGATATGGAAAATGATTGATAATTATTTTTTATTGATATTTTTTAACTTAAACCTATAGTTTATACGTCTTTATTTTATATTTTTGATTTACAATGCACTTTAAGACTAAGAAAGTAATATAGTAAAATAATTGATAATGAAATACTATTTTGCTTTTTTACACAATAATTCACAGAATTCTTTTGATAACTATACATGATATAAATAAATAATATAATAGGAAAATTGTAGCAAAAAGTTAAAAACTAGAATAAAACATTTAAAGAAATTTTAAACTATTGAACTTATGTATTTTTTGAGTTTATTGTATTTATTTTTAAATGTAATAGTAAAATATGTTGGTTAGATTAAAAATAGCTTTGAATTAAATTAAATAATTAGGGTAAAGGTTGAGGAAAAGATTTATCCACATATATAACCATTTAGGCTTATTTCTTGTTTTGTGATTGCTATATATAACTGGATAATTGACTGTAATAAATGCAAATTTAAAAAACTTCAATAAGTTATCTACCTCAATATATTTATGATAATCTATTCAGTAACAGAATAAAATATCTGAGTCCTTTCTTTTACTAATTTTTTTTCATTTCAATGACTATATACATTTTCAAAAAAATTATTTATCATGTTTTTGGTGGAACTTAGATTGAACTCTCAATGCAATCTTGTTTCCAAGTGTGGTTCATAATAATTTAAGCCATGAAAAAATTTATACTTTTTTAGAAGTTTTATTAATTACTTTTAAATATAAAAATAATTATATTTTTATATCAAAATATTTTTATTAAACACTTTGAAGTTCTAAAAATAAGTACATATTAAGAATTATTTTTAGATAATATTATATTAAAAAAAGTTTTAAGTTGATTATATATTATTATGATATGATTTCTTTCCATATTACGTATTACGAAACTACCTAAAAATCAATTTTATACAACTATATTACATAAAAAAGATATCAGCTCTTCTGCTTAGATTTAAAGTACTTCAAAAAAACATTATTTTTGCCTTAGGTACACATTATATAGAGTATTCAGAGCATCATATTAATTTTTTAGACTTACACATTTAAGTTGAATGGAAGCCTCACAGGATAAAATTGGTCATTTTGTATAAAAAAAAATAAGTAAATATCTTTTAAATCAATATATATTTTTATAAAAAGTCAAATTTTAATATTTATGTTTAGTTTAAAATCTGTTATGAAGATTTGAAATATTGCTATTTAAATTAATTTTTATAACAATATAACCATTCCAGTATTGCTTTGTGATAAGGCCAATTTCAAGAAAATTTTTAAATTCTTCTGTTTAAATAAAATATCAAAGGGATTGTTTTTCATACACTTAGAAACTGAATAGAAACATCATATAAGATCTACCAATCAGCATAAATATCATAATTCCAATAAATCATTGATAAATCTTGAACCCATATATATAATTTTACAATTGCGTGTAAGTGTTCAGTTGTGAATTACTCCTATCAAAACTTTGATTCTAATGACTAAAAAAGCGTACCTGAAATGTTTCATTTAATTTATTTTTCAAAACCATAGAATTGAAATATTTTTTCTTTTCATTTAAAACATGGAATAATATTATTTTTAATAAAAAGATGATTGCCTTTACAGCTGCTTTTCTACATGGGTATAATCTAAATTACCTATTGTGTCTTTTTTACAAAATGAATATCATATAATAGTTTTTTAATTTGAAACTGATAGAATTATGAAAAATTACCACTTTTACCTATTTAATTCAGTTCTTGAACAATAATACAATCAAAATATCTACCTGAAGCACATTTTTTAACATGAGATCACTTTTCAAATTATATGGTGCTTATTCCCAGGTTGAAACTGAAATTATCCCACAATACAGCATTGAAGCAAAATCAAGTACTAAAATTAAAGTTTAAATAAATTTATACTACTTTGTTTTAATTATCTTTAAATTTTTACATCTAGCTTGAATTTCAGTCTTTCATATGAAAAATTCACTAAGTAGTGATTAATTATTTCAACTCATGAGATTACTCTACCAAATAACCATATTTACATTGAATTTTGATGAAATACATCATGAAGAGTTCCAGAAAATCATATGTGTATTACATTGAATAAATTAATATTGTGAAAATTCTTAGTAGTTGAATATTTGATAGAAAAAAAAAGAGCAAAAAGATATTTCCTTTTAATTTTAATCATCTTCTTGCATACAAAAATGGAAAAAACTGGATTAAAATTCACTTGTATAAGAATTATACTTCTTTCTAGACATATAATTAAACAATTTATCAATTATTAGTGCTAAGTGTAAAGAAGATATTAGAGAACTTCATTGAAACAGAAATTATGAAAACATATTTCTATCTTTTATTTTTCTTAATTATGAGTCTTTTCACAGTATTCTAGAATAGAAACTTGAGAATTTTTATGGTTCAATATTTTTATTAAATAATTCCATTGAGTTTAAAATAATTATATTGCATAATAAGAAATAATAAAAATACAAAAAAAAAATATCAGGTAATATGGTTTAAATTAAAAAATAAAAGCTTCAAATTCTTGGTTAAAAGGAGTTATCATTAAAGAGAACCACTGATATTATTTTATATTTTTTCAAAAAAAATAGAATAAAATAATTAGAGAGGTTAAAAGTGATGTTTTTGAAATAAATAGTATAATTTTCAGTCTTTTAAGTGATCAGGTGAAATTCAAAATGAAAATGAAAATGAGTTTTGTGAAAAAAATTCTGTGAATGGATCAGATTATTAATCTTCCCTTGTTATTATTTCTATAAATTATTTATTAAACTTTCACTATTACTCAAGCACAGACTCATTCATGTTTGGTTAAGAGCCCAAGATGAGTTCAAAGTAAAGTTCAGTCTGAGTTCAGTCTGAGTTCAGTCTGAATTCCATCTGAATTCAAGTTGAGGACTTGCTAGCAAGTCCCCCCCAAATATTGCGTGGTGTATTGTTAAATTATTTAGTGATTAAACCTCAGGGGAAGACTAATAAAATATTTATTCTCAAGATAAACTCACAATACTTGGATTTTAGGAGTGCTTGTGGTGGAAAATAGATAAATATAATATAGCTGTAGCTTATATAAAGATAATATAAATTTCTAAATGCTTTATAATATATTTATATATAATAATAATTTTTTATAGTGTTCATTTGAAGTTTAGTAAGTAATTTATGTGCAATAACATGTCAAATCCTACCTTATACCAAACTCACTGGAGTGCACAAACCTTCAATCCAGATGATGTCACTGCTATCCTGGGCAATTACAGCACTTTAAGGGCCCATCACCTCCTCATTTTGTCCACTTAAAGCAGTTTAAACACCCAGATCTCCAGTAAGGACCCTCCATCACAGTTCATGAAATCACATACCCCCGTACCATAAATAGAATAAACAGATAAAAGCAGATCTGATAAAGAAACAGGTAAAATAACTCATCTAAAGAGTATATAATGAAAAAAAAGCATAAAAAGGAACCAAATTAGCTTTCCAAGCCCCCAATAACATCCCCAAGAATCCATATTAACACAGTAATCATATCCCAACCCATAAATCTGTGAAAATCCATTAAAGGAATCAGATTAAGTTGTCTATACTGGATATATGAGCCAAAAAGGTGTATATTCTTGTGTAGGAATTGGGAGTCCACCTAATAATTTCATATGACCTAAAATAAGCAGAAAAATAAAGTTTAAATTCTATTAAGATGTTAAACCCACTTATAGAACTAAATATACATAAATAACTACATATTTCACTGAATATGAGGTTTATGTATACATATAATCTTATGTATGTCTATAATTACTTAAGATAACTTAAAATAAGTATAGATTATTACAGCATTAACACTTTGATAAGTATTATTAGGCTATGGAAAAGCTATTCAAACTACTATAAGTCATATAATAGTGTAATAATTATATATATATATATTTATTATAACCTTTATTTTAACTAATAATCTTAATGAAATTAATGTTATAATATTTTAAAAATAAAAATTAATCAGTCCTGGGGATACCTAGGCTGAAACTCCCTCACCCAAAAAAACAATAAAAAAATGTTAAGACATTTTAATTAATAAGTAAGGAGTGAATAGAAAAAAAATTTAAATTTTCAATGAAAAATATACTGGATTAAACAGTATTTTTTGGATTTATTTTTTTAAGAGATTTTTATGATCAGAGATTTCATTTTCTGGAATCCAGTGGTCATATTCACTTGATTTCTTTTTAAACCTTAATAGATACTCAACTACCTTTTCCTTTGTAAGGTGTCTCTTTTTAAGTATCTTTTCAATTTCTACTTTTCAACTATCTCTTCAGGTTGCTGTTTATGCCTTCCTGATATTTTTGGAAATATAGCAGTATCATTAGAATGGTATGGTTTTATAAGAGAAATAGGAAATACTGGATGTTTTCTATCATATGGTGCATATAGAATAACTTCAACAGAATTGTTACCAACCACCTTTTTTACTACAAATGGTCCAATAAATGGATGCTTCAATTTAACATTACAATTTAAATTGACATGTAGTTTAGAAATAAGGACTTCATCACACTCTTTGAACATTTGCTCTTTATGGGTTTTATTTCATATTTTATTCTCATACTCAAATTCCTTATTTATACATTGTTGAGGATGCTTTCTGCATAATTGTTGCATCTGAAGAAAAGATTTTGTACCTGTATGGATATCCAATCTAAGTAGTTTATTAAGAGTTTTAGCAGGGGTATTAGGTAGATAACTAAAACATAACTCAAATTGATTTTTGTCAGTGACATAATGTACTGTACTATTGTATGCAAATTCTAAACCTGGGATAATGGTTACCCAATCATGTGTGAATTTGTCATTATCTCTAAAGTCAAGACCAAATGCACAATATCTTCTTATCATATCTTATGAGCATTGTATCATTCTTCTTGCTATCCCATCAGTTTGTGGATGGTGTGCTGTAGAAAGTTTTCATTTACACCCTGAAACATCCATAAGTGATGTCAAGAACTCAGAAGTAAATTTAGGATCTCTGTCTGAAGCTATTGCTTTGCGGAATCCTGCTGTATTTAACGTTTGTGTCCGCAATAAAAAAGCTAAGTCTTTTGCACAAACCACTTTGTGGGTAGGAATAAATTTTCACATTTTTGTAAATCTATCTTTAATTACCCAGAAGGTGTTATAATTCTTATGCCCTGCTATTGGAAAACCTATTACAAAGTCCATGTTAACTATTTCCCATGGAGATTTTGGTTGCTTATTTTTTTGTAATAAATCAGCTATTTTTCCTGTTAATCTTTTAGATTTTTAACAAGAGTCACATGTCTTAACATATTTTTGGACATCATCACACATGTTAATCCATCAAGATGTATTTTTTACTCTGGTTAATGTTTTATGGAAGTCAAATTGACTGGCTAATATATCATCATGAAATATACTTAAAATAAACTTCTTCAATGAAGGGGGAATTACAATTACATTGCTTAATTTCTTCATTTAATATATAAAAACATTCTCAATGGAAAATTTTGCTTTTTCTAATGCTTCCCTATACTTTTTTATTATTTTTTTTATTAAAAAACTCATTGAAGCACTAGATGGATCATTTAATATTGTAGTGATTTTACTCAAGTCAGGATCTGAAGCATAATTATCAAGAGTTGATTGCATAAATTCAACCTCAAGATCTACACTATAAATGCCATAAATGTTAATAATCTCTGTTTCAGTAAGGTAAGCAGGATTATCATCATTATTAGGTAGAGGTACTTTGGATAACAGATCTACATTAGAGTTTAACTTTCCTACTATATGTGTAATAGTCATCTGTCCTCTTTACTCTTGTACAGCTAATTGCCATCTAAACATATGTCAATTAGGAGTTTTCATGTTTTGGAGTGACTTAACAGCACTACAGTCAGTTATTAACTCAAATGCCTAGTCTTCAAGGTAATAATGTAACTTCTCAAGAGCCCATACTACTTCCAAAAACTCAAGTTGAGTAGCACCATATTTCAATTCACTACTTCTTAGAGTACGTGAAATATAGCAAATTACTATGTCTGACATTTTCCCTTCAATAAGTTGTTTTTGATGCAAAGCAGCAGCCAAACAAATAAAACTTTCATCAGTATACAATACAAAAGTTAATTTGAAATCTGTTAATCCTAAGATAGGAGCTGTCATCAAACATTCTTTCAACTTATCAAAAGCCTGTTGTCTTTCATTATTCCAAATAAAAGCTTCTTATTTTTTTTTCAGTGTGGTAAATGATGCAGCAATTAATTGGTAGTTCTTTATATATTTTCTATTATAACTTCACATACCAAGAAAGGAATGTAAATCCTTTACATTCTGAGTAATTCAAATATTCTTGATTTCAGCCACCTTATTTTGGTCTACACATATTTGTAAGCCAGATACAATATGACCAAGCACTTTTAAAGAATCAAACCCCAATTTACATTTTTGCAATGCAAGGGTCCTTTTTTTTACATCCATATTTTGAAATCCCTTCTTTAAAAGGACTAAGTGTTCATCATATGTTTAAGAGAACACTATGATGTCATCAATGTATACCATTAACCATCTCTCAATCATTTCATTATGGAATTTTATATTCATTAACTTCTGAAATACTGACATGAGATTTTTTGGTCCAAATGGCATTCTGACATATTTATATATTCCCATATGTGTTGTTATGAACAAAAATTTCTGTGAATTCTTTTCAACAGGAATGTTATGGTGCCCTTTATTTTTATCTAGGCAACTTATGTATTTAGCACCTTTAAGGGTAGCATGCATAGAGGAAATCCTTGGCAAGGGGTAAATATCATCTACTGTAAATGTATTTAAATTGCTATAATCACCACACAGTCTTTCTTTATCTTGTTCAAAAGAAATTAACACTGGTGATATTACACAATATTTTGGTGTAGGTTCAACCTTCTCAAGAATGTTCATCTTTAATAACATCTTAATATTTTCCTCAATTTATTTTCTCTTCATTGGGAAGCAGGGTATGATTTACCTTTAAGACTAGCAGGAATATTATCCATATTACAGGTTAAACTAATATTTTTTTCATGATCTTTTTCAAGTTCAAGTTCATTGCTCCCATGCGCAAAAGCCATTGGAAATGCTTTAATTAAGTCCAAAATATTTGTTTTCTCAGTTTCACTTATCTGAGTACTAAATGATGCTTTAGAAATTTCTGCTTCCAGAAGTTCCATCTCATTGGATTCTCTTCCTTTGCAATGAATATCTATAAATGACTCAATGTTTAATACTTTGTTAAAAGAATTTATTTTAAATTTACTTTAACCATTCATTCCAATTGTAGAATTATTATCGGAAGGGTCTAATTTCACACCAAACTTATTCAAAATGTCATTTCCAATGATAAAACAGCTACTGCAAATAGTATTATCCATTAATAAAAAGTCATAAGTTACTCTAACATAACCATGTTGATTTTTAAAGAAAAAAGAAGCTTTGTATCTACCAATGGGGTGTAGCACTGATCCAAAACCTCTCCAAGTTTTACTATGAAGGGGTGCAAGATTTGACTTATAATCACTATCAATTTTCTTAAATGAATTTGCAGAAACAATAGAACCAGAAGCTCTTGTGCCAATACTATATTTACATTTTCTCCAGAAATTATTACTGGAACCGTGATAGGTGTCATTTTTAAGTTATCAGCTTGTACATCCTTAATGATTTCAGCATCCTCAAAATTCAATAAATATTCATGTCAGCCAGGCTGCTAGACTTAACCAATAAAATAATTAATATTTTACTGGGATGAGTAATGCCTTATTATTTTTATTAATTATAATATATTTACATTAAATTTACTTATAATAAATTAACTAATTACAAAAAGGTAAAGTTAGTAAATAATTAAAATTAATATTAAAATGTCCCTTGTATTTTTATTTTCTAAACCCATGCTCAATGACAGGTTAAGAGAAATAAAAATTAAAATAAAATAAAGAAAAAAAATTTAAATTGAAATAAAATTTAATATTCAAATAAAATTAAATATATACAAAAAATTCAAATTACTTATTTATTATTGAAATCAACCACCACAGAAAATTTGGGGGGGTATTGCTAGCAATACCCCTCATTTAAAAATGTTTGGAAGTGGTTGGAAAGCTCTTGGAAGGCTGTTGGGAGTTCATTGTGAAACCAGATTTAAATTTATTGGACAAAGATTTGGTAATCAGTTAGACCTAGGTTCAACCAAACTCAATCACAGGTTTCTTGGATCTTGGTGATTACTTTGATTTTGAGCTGAGCACAGATTGAGCAAAGCTTGAACATATCACTTAAAATATCATAATATTCACTTTCCCATCTTGTGGAAAGCAAAATTTGATATTCATCTATGAATATCTACATATATTTTCTTGCCAAGTTGGTAACAGAAGGTTAAACTGTAGTATCTCAATTATTACACTAGACTACATAGATATTTGATAAAACATACAATTCAAATCAATTTTAATATTATTGAGATCACCATAAGTGTCTGTCCAAAGACTTACAAAAAGTATGTTAGTATCAAGACATTCTTCTAGGTAGTAGTTTCAATTTGGATTTTGAACTGACATCTAAAGTATTTTACTATTAGACAGAAACATAAATAAGTGTAATAAGAGTGAAATTATTCTATTTTGTGATTATGATGTAACAATAAAGCACATTTTATTGAGAAAATTTTTCTTCCTCTACAAACCAAAATTTACTCTATAGGCTCAAGATTTATTTTTAAACCATATTATTCATTTCAGTTATCATTGATTTACTTCAAATATTTTTTAAAAAGATAATAATAATACATGTGAAAGAATTATGAGCTTAGCATAGCATATTCTAAAAAGTTATTTTGTCATTTTATTCAAAAATGATTATTCATTTTTTCTTCAATTCATCTTTTAACAACCACTATCTTCAGATACTATTCTTACTTAATATGTCAAGTCTCAGATGTGATGGAAAGTTCTCAATAACAATAGATTAAATTTATATGAATGTAATTTCAAGATTTCAAAACTCACCAACCCCCGCAATTTTACAGCAAGGCCATTTGAATGTTCATATTTTTGGACTATTTGAAGAAAGAAAACCAACCCTTGTTGGTAATCTTTCTCAAGTGCAGAGTCAGCACATTGGGTCTGGATCTCACCATTTAAACCAAAGAAGTGCCTTGAATCCTATGAAGCCTTTCTATTTTCATGCTTACTTGGTTCCAGTTTTTGGTAATCAGTATCAACTTTAGGGATGCCTCTTTTCTTCAAGTACACTAATCAGTCTTGATAAAGAAGCATTTTCTTCTGCTCAAATCGATTTATGTCCTATCCTGAACTACGACTCCACTATCTTTTTTAATATCCTGCATGTAATTTTTGAAGGCTCTTTCCAAATATCTCAGAGTACTCAAGATTGGAAAGCTGATCAACTTATCTGAGGAATCAAAACAGTTCTCAAAGCACATCAACTTCAAGCAATAAATTTTATAATTGACAATGAAAGAATGTTAAAGGAAAAGTTGGATATCATGTGGAGGCACCAGGACAACCATTGGCTTAGAACTGGATTCGATGACTATAAAGATCAGTTTCCTAACAATCAATTAACGCCTGAAGGAAACGGGTCAATACTTGCTGATGATATGGGTTTGGGAAAGACACTTTCAACTCTTTCTCTTACAAGTGCAACTCAAGATGAAGCAAGACAATTCCAGGTATCAGAAAATCAAGAAGGTATTAATCGGAGTTCAGCCACACTGATTATATGCCCCCTGGCAACACTATCGAATTGGATCAATGAAATAAGTGTGCACTTTGAAGATAATGCGCTTCCTTTCAAGGTTCTTTATGGGAAGGATTGTCAAAATACTAATGTCAATGAGCTACAGGACACTGCTATTGTTTTAACAACCTATGAAATAGCTAGCCCAACGATGTCAAAAAATCAAAGCCAAAAAATGATACCGGTGACTCAAATGCTCTTTTGGTATAGAGTTGTTTTAGATGAAGCTCAGTTAGTGCCCATTTCTATATCTAAAACTTAAAACTTAATTTTTATAATCAATTTTTATAAATATTCTTATCCTGCATGTAAATTTTGAAGGCTCTTTCCAAATATCTCAGAGTACTCAAGATTGGAAAGCTGATCAACTTATCCGAGGAATCAAAACAGTTCTAAAAACACATCAACTTCAAGCAATAAATTTTATGATTGACAATGAAAAAATGTTAAAGGAAAAGTTGGATATCATTTGGAGGCACCAGGAAAACCATTGGCTTAGAACTGGATTTGATGACTATAAAGATCAGTTTCCTAACAATCAATTAACCCCTGAAGGAAACGGGTCAATACTTGCTGATGATATGGGTTTAAGAAAGACGCTGTAGGCAATCCTATAGTACTAGCTATAGGCCTTGACCAAGGGAGTCGGAGAAAAACCAGAAAGAATAACCCCTGTCCCTTTAGAAAAACAAGTGAGATTTACCTGTTGCAGCAAATTGGAGATCTGTTTGCTAGACCCTCTAATTAAATACACTTGACCCCTTTAAAAGTGAAGATAATAGTTCCAGACAGACTACTAGAAAGAGTTGAAATGAACAGTAATATATTCCAACAAAACACAAGCCAATGAGACAGTGAGGAACAGAGAGGCGATGAGTAAAGAGATAATATGATTTCCCTATAAATCTTTCCACACACGCATTATACAGCCAGTGCACAGACCACCCTGACCAATTCCCCAGCCAAAATCCAGCTTTACCAGCCTTTTTCATACATAAAAGTGCATTTCAGCACCTCCCCTGTACCCAGGAGGCCAGGCCGCTTGGAGGAGGCTCCGCTTAGGGGCGGGCAGGCTGCTTCTAGGCCCTAAAATACCCATACAACCCATAAAAAGCCTAAAAAACCCTAAAAACCCATAACTTCACTAATAAACAAGATAAACACACATAAGACATACTAAAATGAAAATAAAATGAAGGATAATAAGCTGAGACATAATAAGTGACCCTAGCTTAAGCCTACATAAGCACCACTAAGCAATAAACATCTGATAAATACAAATAACAACACCATAACTACCCTATAAAGCAAGGTAACCACCCATAAGGGATACCAAAATGAAGAGAAAAGAAAGGACATTAATCTGAGACATAATAAGTGACCCTAGCTAAAGACTCCATAAACACTACTAAATGTCACCTAAAGATTAAAAAAACCACTAATAACACCATAACCCCAATAACACCCTACATACCAAATACCTCCAAATATGCACTCCAAAGGCCTACCCAGGTTTAGATCACCACAACTCTTTCAACTCTTTCTCTTATAAGTGCAACTCAAAGTGAAGCAAGACAATTCCAGGTATCGGAAAATAAAGAAGGTATTAATTGGAGTTCAGCCACACTAATTATATGCCCCCTGGCAACACTATCAAATTGAATCAATGAAATAAGTGTGCACTTTGAAGATAATGCACTTCCTTTCAAGGTTCTTTATGGGAAGGATTGTCAAAATACTAACGTCAATGAGCTACAGGGCACTGCTATTGTTTTAACAACCTATGAAACAGCTAGTCTAACGATGTCAAAAAATCAAAACCAAAAAAAGATACCGGTGACTCAAAAGCTCTTTTGGTATAGAGTTGTTTTAGATGAAGCTCAGTTAGTGCCCATTTCTATATCTAAAACTTAAAACTTAATTTTTATAATCAATTTTTATAAATATTCTTTTAGTTACATTAAAAATCCTTACTCGCAGAGGGCTCAAACAATATTTGACTTGGAATCCCAACACCAACTATGCTTGACTGGAAATCCACTTTAGAACAGGCCCACTGACCAACAAAGTCTCATATTTTTTCTTAGAATCAAAAAGTGGCAAGAAGACTGGTTATGGAAGAATTTCCTTTTTCCAGGTTTGCAAAAAGGAAAGGCTAATTCTATTAAATCAATCAATCACTTAATGAAAGTCATAAGCCTACATAGAACAAAGGATGCAATTTAGTCTCTTCCAAAAAAGATTCAAAGGGGGATATTGGTTCAATTAGCAGATCCATGGAGGTCTAAACTTGATGTGCTTCAAGAAAGATTCACTGAGCAATATGGGCCCTCCAGAAGCACTGACATCCCTTGGGACTCATCTGAGTTTCTAAGAGAGCTGATGATTTTAAGAAAATTCTGCAACCATCCAATCTACAAAAATCTGGATGAAACTCCAACTTTTGATTTCACCTGGCAGCATTCCCCAAAGATTTTTCATCTTATAGGCCACTTAAAAAACTTTTTGTCTGGTGAAAGGGGTATAAATTTTCCAAAAGCTGTTATATTCTCCAACTTTGCAGACTTTTTGAAGATGTAAGTGATTCTATAATGAATTTTTTTACAAAATTGTGTTGGCTTATTAAAAACAATTTTCTAATATTTCAAAATAGAATAAAAATTGCTTTAGATGACCACAATATTAGGTATACCCAGCTTATGGGTGAACTCAGCAGGACAAAGCGAGACAAAAATATGCATTAATTCCATTTTAATAAAAATTGCCAAGTTATGGTTGGAACGATTCAGGTTGCAGGAGTGGGTATAGATCTCAGGTGTGCTCAAAATGTATATATAATGGTGAGCTCAATGTCTTTTATTTCATATTAAGAACAAAAACATTAAATTTTTTATATGTTCAATGTTGAAATAGGAGCCAAATGGGAATCCAGCAGTTGAGAAGCAGACTGTTGATTGGCTGTATAGAATGGGGCAGCAAAATGAAGTAAATGTTTTGAATTATTTTTTACAAGGAAGTATAGAATTCAGCATGTATAAGATTCAAAGGAAAAAATTGGAGCTAACAATGTAAGCCAAATTTCATTTCTATAAATTTTAATGATAATAGTAATCATTAAAATTATGTTTTTGTTTTCAAGGCTAAGTGTCCCAAACAGAGGAAATGAGGAGTATGAGTGCCCAAACCTATTATTAAGGGAGTTTTTCAATCACTCACATTAGAGGAAGAAAGAATTTCAAGGAGAGCAGGTAAATTTATGGGATTTTGAGGATTTAAAAGTCTGAGTTGTTGAGGATTTAGAGATGCAAGATATAAGGGAGAATAACAGTCATTCGGAAAACCCCAGGGGACATGAGAAGGATTAAGGTTAGGGGATAATGTTGAAACCAAACTGATTCTTTTGTACAAGGCCAAGTACTTTAGCACACTTCCAGAGTATGTTGAAGTATCTCGAATTTCAAAGTGTTGTTGGTCAAGATATTGTGCAACTTTAAAAAAATCATCAGACCTCCAATGCATTAAGATATGTCTTAAAGATCCATTATTAATAATTTCGGTGTCTGAACAACACTTGATGTCTGTGAAAAGTTTGTGATAAGTTTCAAAATGTGGAAGTTGTTTAAGATGTTTAGTTCTGTTAACTGAATTTTAAGAATCATTGTTATTTGAAATAAAGGTCATAAATAAAAATTGTTGGAAAAAAGGGGATTTTCATACTTTTTTTTTATTCTATATTTATGCTTTCTCACTTTGATTATTTCTTGAGAGGTATCAGAATCCTCCCCAAGTCTTAATTTATCAGAATGACCTAAAAACTAATGGTGGAGAACTCCCATTTGATTTGAGAAGCGAATTTGAGTTGAGTCAATTGGATATGCAATCAACTTATTGGTTTTTAAGGCATTGTCCCAGTGTTTAATGAGAATATTTGCCAAGACCTGGTTCCATTTTTCAAAACATGCTAGGTTCCAAGCAAAGTTGACCCTGGGAAACCGCACATGCTAAGGTGGTCAACAAAAGATTCACGAAAAATTGGTGGAAACGTTTTGGAAACTGCTGAATTTGATTCTGGATGAGGTAGTTCAAAGGCGATGTTGCAAGAATTCATGTCGAATGATGAGAATCTGTCTAATTGCTCTTCAGTAGGGTTTTGTTTCCATCCATTTGATTCTGGTGAAATATTCAAAAGTGAACAACAAAAATTGTGTATAGATCTACAAAAGTGAGAATTGAATGGAGGTAAAGTCTCATTAAAAATTCTATTAAATGTTCATGTGTTTGTTGGCAGGTTTCCATGAGGAAAGTAAGAGCTACTAGGGTTCATAAAGAATTAGATTAAGAAAGTGTTCAATTAAATTAAACAAAGAGGAAGGATAATTTGTTGAGCTCCAAAACTTTATGATCAAAGTTGATTTAAGGAGAAATATCACAAAAATTAAGAATAAGAAATATTTAAACTTTATGGAATTATAATATGCATAAATTATATTTTCATATGCAATTTGAACTCAAAAGGAATAGTATAAAATTAAGAGAATGATTATGTGATAAAAGCAGACTCATTTGAGAAACGGATTTTTTTTCTTTTCAAAAAATTCTTCCACAAAAATAATTTGATAAATGTGAGGCTATGTTCATTTTTTGATTACCAAAAAATTATTTTTGGTCCAATATGATAGTAATACATATTCCATTTAGTAAGTTTTGTTCAACCTGAATAAATAGACTAGAGTGTCACTTCATCACATTTATGTATGAAAATTTATACAAGGTTTCAGCTTTTTTGTAATGCTTTAAGGTTTACACTTTTGTAGCATCTATTATTTGAGTATTTTTTATTTTTTCTTTATGGAAAATTCTACCTAGTACAGACCAATTTTCAAAGTGAAAGAAATATGTTTGTGATTGTTTTTTAAAAAAACTTAACCTTATTTTTGGGGGAATTTTTTAAATAATTATGTCAAAAATATGGATTAATTTTCTTCTAGTCCATAAATAAGAATTTTTATTAAAATCAAATAATTATAGGGTAGTTAGATATAACTCAGAAGGCATTTGATAGAAAAATAATTAAGATGCTTGTGCGTACAATAGATTTTTTTCTATGATATAAAATATTCTGATAAACATGCATGCATTGTTGTACGTATGCAGAGAGTATACAGAATACAAATAAAGTAGACTGCATAACTTTAAATTAATATTTAATTTATCTGATTAAAAATTAAACATTTAAACTTAAATAATTTCAACACATATTCCATCATATTCTTTTGATAAAAAAATGTAGCTTATATTAGCTAGTGCCTTTCAAAAAAAGGAATACCTTCAATCGGTAACTTCCAATAGCTAACTTATTCCTGCAATTATCACAATTACAATGCCTCCATTTTTTCATGTATGTCAATTTCAAGATCTTGGATGTGTCAATAAAAAGTATCAAACTTCTTCTGGGTCCTTTGAAGTTGGTATGGCTTTCAAAAGCTCTAATTCTTACGCAAAACATCAAGAGGAAAGAAATAGGAAGGCCCAGATGGTTATTTCTTCCAACAATCCACTTAAAATTGGAAGTTCCAGCTCCTCAGAAACAATAAGCTTTATATCTATAGTTCAATGTGAGAATAAAAGTCTTTATGATGTTTCAATGATTTATTACATAGGGGCAGTTGCTATTGGGGGCAGAAGTATCTTCAACAGTCTCTAGAAACTCAAATCTTGGGAAACGGTATAGCAAAATAATTATGTGGAAGGCAGAAAAGCTTTCTCTGATTCATCATTTGAGCAATAAAGGCTGTACTCAATTTTTGGATGAAGAAATTAAGAATCTCAAACTTCTAGGTGATAGTGGAATACTGGATTCTGATAGCATTGTTTGCCTGATCCCACGCTCAATAGATACAGTTTTTAGTTGATTAAAGCTCAATCAATCATTTTTCACTAAAACATGCTGTCCTAAATGCTTTGCTCTTTATGAGTATAACTCTGAATCTCAACCATCTATACTATGTTGCAATCAACCGTTTCTTTCATCATCAAAGCGCTATTTAAAAATTTTTGGAGCAGGACAAATTGTAGTTAAATGTGATGAAAGGCTGTATATGATGGAGGAACATCAAGAATATATAAAATACTTATCTCTTAAAACATTTCATCACCATTCTTTTATCTACTGGCTTAAGGAAAAGATCAAACTGTTCAAATTTGAGCTTCTGATTGAGAAGAAAACCCCTATGGCAGAACATGTAGAGTGTGATTTGATGAAGGATGTTTGCGATGGTTCAATTTGGAAAAAATTTCCCATTACCACTCCAGCTCTGAATAGAAATGATGATGAATATACAATAACTTCAGGCAACTTAATGTTTACTTTATATGTTGACTGGTTTAGGCCTGGTGGAAATAGGATTGGAGGTCATAAGAAGTCTGTAGGAAATATTATGATGGTGTGTATGAACCTACCTCAAGAAGATAGATACAAAATGGAAAATCTTTTTTTGTATGCTATTATACCTGGACCAACAGAACCCACAAGTGAACAGCTCAATCAACTTCTAAAACCACTTGTTAATGATCTACAAACTCTATAAGATGGTATATTGATTGAAATGACGCATCTTTATCCACTAGGCTGGAAATTAAGAATTGCAATGTTCTCTTTGATAGGTGACATTCCTGAAATACGAAAATTGGCTGGCTTTTTGAGTCACTCTGAAAAAATGTTCTTCTCTTTCTGTAATATCTCTAAAAATGAAATTAGTGAAAAGAATGTGGGAAATTTTTCATTACGGAATCATGAGGATCATATGTGCTGGGCAAAAAAGTGGAAAAATTTTAAGTCACATTGGGAGTGTGTATCAATTGTTCAGAATCATGGGGTATGATGGAGTGAGCTGAATAACCTTGAATATTGGTGTCCAACTGAATATTGCTCAGTTGATGTTATGCATTCACATATGCTTGGCAACCTAAAAGATCACAGTCTAAGCTATTTTAAAATCCAAAATTCAGCAAAAGATATGGAAAGAAAGCTGGAAAAGGATAAAAATTGGCATGTAAGAGAAGAAGGTGATGATTTCTTTTCTGATACTTCACTGCAAAAACATTTGAAAAAACATAGAAGTAGCTTAAGCACCACAAATAATGATGATGATGATACAGGACACACAAGACAGCACAAGCAGCAAAGAATTACAAGTTCAAGACAGTCATCAAGTCATGATGAACTAGATAATGAAGGATTGGGAACAAATCAATCAAGAATCCAGAGTAGGTCATCCAGCTCCAAATTTATTCCTCCATATAGCGATTTGGCCTCAATACAGTCTCACAGCAGTGACAGTAGGAATTCATTGTATAACTTAAGGCAAAGTAGCATTAGCATATCACAGAGTGAAGGATCTCACTCATCAAATGAGACAGCTAGAGATGAAGAAAATAAAAGGAAAGGTAAGGAGAAAGAAAATGAAGGTATAAGTAATCCACGAATCACGGCAGCAGAGCTACAGGTTGTATGAAAGATGATTGATCAAGTAAGAAGACCTTCCTGGCTAACATGAGTTCCACAATCAGTAGGATCTAAAATGGCAGGATCCCTCAAGGCAGCAGAATGGCACATGCTTTATACTCTCTACTTTCCTTTGTCACTTATACCCCTTTGGTTTGAAAAATTTAAAGAATCTGAATCTTCAGCTTCCTCAGCTGAAAAAGCAAGAAAATATTATCTTCTCAAGTCACTTGTAACATTATGCTCAATCACCAATTTTTTGAAATTAAAAAAATATACAGACTAATGAGCTTAAAGATCTAGATCAATTTCTGTTAGAGTATTGTGAGTGCCTGGAAGAGGGTTGGAAGAATATTAATGCAAAACAAAAACTGCATATCACTCAACATTATCCTGAAATGATAAAGCATCTTGGTCCACCATCAGGTACAGATACTTGGTCTGGAGAGCAGGTGAATCATATATTATCTGAAATTCCAAACAATCACCATCCACGTATGTAATGTTTGTAAGCAATGATTTACAAAACTCAGCTGTGCTAATTTATTAATATTTACCGCAGGAGAGATACCGCTAACAATGCTCAAACATTGGTATTGGAAGTCTAGGGTATTAGATCTTGGTGAAGCTGAAGATAATGATCAATGTGAGACTTAAAAAAACCATATTGATCTCGATAAACAAAACAAATGGATCCATCTAAGTATGGCATTATTTACTAAATGGGTAAGGGCACGAATGGGAAAAGAAACTTCAAGACAGGCTTTGACACCATCAGAGAAATGTAAGGATCGGGTAGTTGAAAATGTAGCAAGCATATTGATACATGAAAAGAGGTTTACTAGTTACCATTGACACATTGCTAATTCAACAATTGAATTCTACTATGGAAAAGATAGCCAGTTTGGGCAAATTGATGATCTTTTCAGGTCAAAGAAAAAGAATTATCAAATATATTTAATAGTTATTCCTTTCAAGGAGCTCTGTCCAGAAGAAACATCAAAGGATCCCTATGAGATTTTTCCACAAGTGCATTGTTGGTTAGTAAGAGTAGCCAAAGCAACTCAAATTGTGATTAAGAAAGATGCAATAATTGGACATGCAGCTACTGTCGAGTACAAAAAAGGAATGTTTGGAATCAAAGATGAGGCTGTCACTGCCATTGGACTGCAGACAGTAGTGAGTGAAAAAATTAATCAAATTTATTTTCTGTTGACTAAAATCTTTGTGTTAATTTGGGATTGGGGAAATTTGTAGGATTGGTGATGTTTGTAAATGGTGAAAGAAATAATTCAATGCTCAATTAAAAAATGCAATGCATCCAACTTACCTTATCATAAATCAGTGAACAATTACTTTGGTTGCTTTTATTGCAAGAGAACACATGCTTTCAATGAGTCATTTTTATCTTAGATGTAAGAATGAAAGAAAGAAAATAATGATAATGAGAAATATGATAAAATTGTTACTTAATGAATAATCTTCTTGCTCATTCATCTACTATAAATAGTTTGACCTTCCAACTTTAGCTGATAGCTATATATTATTCACTTTATTTTTTGACAAGAGAACATACACATTAACATGACTATATACATAGTATCTTTTTTACTTTAGCTTTGATAGGTATAAATTTTAACAACTGATTATTTTTATTTTATTTTATTTTATTAAAGTTCATTATAGATGATAATTTTGAAGGGATGTCTGTTTACCCAACCGATTCTGATTTTTTTCCACCTCAACATACTAATACTGGAAATACTCCTCCACCACCCGCTGCTGATCCACCTCCAGATGCATCTCAATCTGTACCACCTAATCCTAATCCAGGCCAAGAGTCTCATTCAGAACTGAGAAATTTTAATCCCAATCATCCTTCTGCTCCTGAAAGTGCTGATCAGCTAGGAAGAGATTGGGCTAGTGAAGTATTTAGGGAATTTTTCGGAGACCAATCATCATCTGCTCAGCCTAACCAAGGAGCAAGCACAAGTGGAGCTGGTAAGTCAAATTTTTACTGTATTCTTTTATTGAAAAATAAGCAATTTAATTAACTTATTTGAATTGTTAGTGAATCTCTCAATCATTATGGGTATCAGTGATTACCACAGACTCAATTCAGCAGAGTCTCATGAACAAGAACAGGGGTTAAGGGCTGTAAGAGGCTTAGTTAGAAGGAATGATGTTCCCAGGAGCTCGGACAGTCTAAATAGGAATATTTACCACTTTCTGAAGTATTGTCTTGGGGGACCAACACAAATAACAAAATATCCTGTGAGCCCAACACCTTTGAAGATTGAAAATTGGAAAGCTTGGAACCAATTCAAACTGTCCTAACCCAAGTCAAATCTTCTAACTGTGCCAATTCTGCAGCTGATCGAAAATTTCTGATAACCAATTCTATAGCCTTCTTGCAATCCAAAATTTGACTACCCGAATTTTTTCCAGCACCTGAGCCTTGAGGACTAAAAGGAGGAGCACCGATCCCACTTTCTGTCAAAAGAAACTTAGAGTGTGAATTGCAAGAAAAAGGTTTTCAGAAATTTGCCTTTGATTGGACTTGCCGTGATTTTTTGGAATCAACTTGGAATAAAGTCATGGTAAGCATAGTTTGTTACCACTGTATCAGGTGGCTCACCACCTTGAATACAATCGATTAGTCAAAGCTTCAGTTCACTCAATTTGTTATTGAGAAATGGGTAGTTAATAAGGGGAAGGAGATGATAAGGTTATTTGGGAAAGAAGAGGAAAGGGTAGTAAGAGAAAAGGGCACAAGTAAAAAGTTATTGGACCAAGGTAAGTTTTTTATTTTAAGTTGCTTTTTTTCACTATGAAGCTGATTTAGTTGGAATTTAGATTGCTAGTGCAGGCTACAAGTTAGCAAGAGATCTCTGCAGTGATGTGCCAGGTTTTTTTGTGCTTTTTCATAATACTAGGTGCATCTCTGATATCGAGGAAGGCCCAGAACCAGCCCCAAATGCACCTAACCGAGCAATTCCTAGATGGCAAAATCCTGAACTCAATGATTTGTTTAAAAAAATGGATAAGATGACAAAGGACTTAGCCCATACACCAGCTCAAAGAAAATCAGCATTAAAAACATATTCATGGTCATCAGAAAGGACAGTTGCACAAAATGGTGTATTCAATGTTCCAATATACCTCCCCAAGAATTGCTATTCAGAAATATTTTTGCAAGGATTATCTGCGAATGAACGTGAGTCACTTGGGGTTGGAGCTGATATAGATCTGGTAAAGATTGGGGAATAAATTAATAGAGCATCAACATCATCATAACTTAGGTATAACGGTGATCTTCTGTGTAATATAGCTATCTTATATTGAATTTTATGTATTCTGTTTTTTTTCAAAGCAGCTTGGTAAATGTTATAAGGTGATATTGAGATAGAGTAACATTTTTTTTAAGAAAAACAAATAATATATGAGATATAAAAATGTATTTTCAACAAATTGATGGTCCATACCTCTTTATGTCACATTTATGTATCCATATTAATTTCAATCAAATTTAATGTTGACCAATACATAGTGAATACACACTATGTCACTTACACTTTCCAGGAATAGCTACCATTAAATATGCCAGTATCAAAATTATTTTTGATCAAAATCAATGAGCATGTTAATCATGAATTACAGGAATCAACTGCATATTTTAATGCATGGTGCCCTTCCAACATTAATCTCGATTGAAATTTATTTTGATACTGGCATATTGCATGGTGTCTATTTCTGGAAAGTGTAAGTGGAATAGTGTGTATTCATTATTTATTGGTCAACATTAATTTCAATAGAATTTAATAAATACCTTTGCATATTGAACCCAAACCAGCAAACAACCCAAAAAATTCTTCATTAAACTGCTCATTAATTTCAATCAAAATTAGGGTTGACCATATATATATTGAATAGTAGTTATATCTGGTGTGTGTAAGTTGTAAAGCTTGTGTTCAATGTTTATTGGTCAACATTAATTTTGATTGAAATTAATATTAATGTGTAAATGATATATACATGCTCAATATGCATTGTAATGTGTTTACTTAAGAATAGAGGGCCCTACTTTTCATCTTACAGAAAAATGCTTGGCAGCATGTCAAATTAAATTTTTATTAAAATTAATGTTGACATGTTACCATGCATAACAGTAAGCAACTGACTGCATAAATTGATGATAATCATGAACCATAATTTCGATTGAAATTAATGTTGCCAAGTGCAGATTGAAAAAAGGCTATGCCACTTACACTAACCAGGCATATTTACTATTTATTATGTATTGGTCAACAATAATTTTTATAGAAATTAATATGGATATTTAAATTTTATATTTACCCTCAACATGTATAGTAAATTTCAATACTTAAAAATACTTGCTGTCCTTTACATGTCATGCAAAAAAGCATTATATCATTTCAACATTAATTTTGATCAAAATTAATGTTGGCATGCCATTATGCATTGAAACAACTAACTGACTAAAAAAGTTCATGATCAAAATGCTCATTAATTTTGATCAAAATTAATTTTGACCAATACATATTGAATATAAGTGATCTCTGCTTACTCAGTCCGGATATAACTACCATTCAATATGTATATGGTCAGCCTTAATTTCAATCAAAATTAATGGGCAGTTTTATGAAGAATCTTTTGGGTTGTTTGCTGGCTTGGGTTCAATATGCAAATGTCAATATTAAATTCAATCGAACTTAATTTTGAGAATTACATAATGAATACACACTATGCCACTTACACTTTCCAGGCATAGCTAAATGCAATATGCCAGTATCAAAAGTAATTTCAATTGAAATTAATGTTGGCAAGGCACCATGCATAAAAATAAGCAGTTGACTCCAGAAATTCATGATTATCATGCTCATTAATTTTGATCGAAATTAATTTTTGATACTGGCATATTTAATGGTAGCTATGCCTGGCAAGTGTAAGTGGCACAGTATGTATTCATTATGTATTAATCAACATTAATTTTGATTGAAATTAATATGGACATGGACTATGCATAAAATTCCAATAAGTATAGGTAAGCTAAGCAGTTAGATTAATTGGTTTGATCAAGTACACCATATAAAAATTGATTTTTTAATGCCTTGGTTAATTTTGATCGAAATTAATTTTAAGCCATGCATGTTGAATTTTATTTATGTCTGTGTAGTCCATGTGAAATGGCTTGTATTCAATATGCAGGCGTCTACATTAATTTTGATCAAAATTATGAGGTTCATTGCCTCATAAATTTGGTGGTTTCTGTCAGGGTTTCATGCATGGTGCCATATGATACTTGTTAATTCATATCAAAATTAATTTCAACACCAATATATTGAATACAAACCATGGCACTTACAGTACTTGGTCATAGCTAAAATTCAATATGCCAGTCTCAAAATTAATTTCGATAGAAATTAATAAGGATCCATGAAGTTTATCAATAGTGTATGAGTTAAGTTTCAAGTCATATGTTTCATCATTTTCTTGCACCCATTTCTAGGTTATCTCAACAATCTTTTTCAAGTTTTATTATATTAATCAAAACTGTGGTAAGTAGTGAAAAATTAGCTAATCCAAATCTCAAATTGAATATTAATATTTTAATAATTTTGAATGTTGCTTAAGGTATTTCATTGGCTGATTCATAATAATATTTTATCAACTTAGTAGTCCTATAACTTTTGAAAAGTAACAATATTGGTATAGTTAGGGACAACAATGCAATATCTTGTGCAGACTAAGATATATTGTAAAACAAAACTATTCAATTTTTTTCCTTAGTTGTATCCAAGTTTATCAATGGTTTGTTCACGGTTCCCACACCCTAGCCTGACAATCCTCCTGTCACTTAAAAACAAATTCTTATCTTAAATTCTAATGTTACCAATTTTATATTTATAATTCATTTTATGTTTGATGAGGCATATCATGATATTTGTGAATCTCCCAATGTAATCTGAAAGTAAATTTAACAAATATTTTTAAGGCATTATCCTTTTTTTCATATAATATACTAGTTAAGTGTATCTCCATTGTTTAGGAGTAAATTCTAATTTAAAAAATTTTGTAATTACCTGTGGCAATTTGCATATGGGATATACATTTGTTATTATTTTTTTTCACACTAAAAGTCCCCAAATAATTCCTAGTATTTTCTGTTAGCAACATCGAATTTCGCTTCAATATAAACAGATTGTGATTTAGCATGTTACTCAGTTTACCCCACTATGAATAATAAATTTTAAAAAAAGCTCAAATAATATAAAATCCCCCTCTTTATGTTTTCTGTTTCTTTCATCCTCACTTTAATTTTAATCTTATTCAATTTTTTATCCTATTAAATTATCATCTTCAATTTTCTAGAATAGAGTTTATTATAATTATTCATCATATTACATCATAATTTTTTAATATAGAATACTTTTTTTTAATATTCATTAATCAATATGTCTAGTATTCAAAATCCTACACCTCCACTTTGTGTGTATATCATGTTCCTCTCTCTTATTTTATATATTTCACTTATGTTCTATATCTTTTTTTTTCAAAAAATTGATTTTCCAGTGCCCCAATGTGTTTCATCCCACTCTCTGATTGATACTCGCTTTGAAGCTTTTGAGCTTGCACCATTTCTGCCACATGACATGGCACCTAACCCTGCTGTACTTAGCAATGAGAGATAGGAAATAACGAGAGTTCAGTATTGCATTTTACTTGATTTGGCTAGAGATAAAACAGAAGAGCTTGTCAAGATCCTTAACAAAAATCCTTCTCCTTCATATTTATCTACCCTTGTAATGACTTACTCCAATATGTGAAAAGCCTTGAAAAATGTATGTTCTCCACTTTTTTTGTCTCCTTTTTAATTAGTAGATAAGATTATTAATATTTTTTTTCTTCATATATATTTGTAGCTTACGAGGAGGGTATGATTCCTCCTGATGAAATCATTGTCATTAGGGATGATGATGAGACAGATGAACCATCAGCTTTAACTCATGCTTCAACTTCTAAGGAAAATCTTGAAACACCTGTTATCCTCCCGAAGAAAAAGAAATTATCCCAAGGCTTCTCTTTTGTTCGAAGTTTTAAAACAGCTTCTGCTAAAGAATTTTCTGAGGTATCAAATAATAAATCTCAAAAAAAAGCAAAGGCTTTAATAATGAGTATATTCTTGTTTCCTTTTTTTATTGTTATTATTTTATCTTTAAAATTCTATCATATATCTCTTTTATTGCTTACATATTGTACTTTTTATCTTTCTTTTGATACTTTGTACCAGAAACTCACCTACTGTAGATTGTTCCATCCATAAATGCCCTCTCCCTGATGAAGATGATTAAAAGAGCAATGAAAATAGCAATGATGAACTGTCAGAATATGAAGCTATGCTTGATCATCAAAGCAAGCAAACTTTAAAATCTTCTTCAAGAAATGAAAATATGTTTGATAAAGATGATGATTCAAACCGCTCATCACCGAATTCCTTCATTTCTAAGAAGCCATACCCATCACCTCCTAAATTAACTACTTTGACCACTTTGAGAGCTTCCCTACCAATGAAATCAACTCCAATCAAGATACCAAAAAAACCACTAACTTATTCACCATAAGTTCTAAAAGACTCTGATTTTCAGGAGGAATTCTGTAAAATTCATAACTTTTATAAATGTAGAATCAGCATGGCAAAGGTTGTCAGCCAGGCTACTAGAATTACCCAGTGAAATAATTAATTATTTACTGGATGAAGCCACACCTTATCATTTTAATTATTACTTAATTATAATTTAGTTACATTAAAATTAGTTATAATAAATTAACTAATTACAGAATGATAAAATTAAAAAATTAAATAAATAATTAAAATTAAAAATATAAAATTGTCCCTTATATTTTTCTCTAACACCATGCTCATTTGACAGGTTGGAAAAAATAAAATTTTATATTAAAAAATAGATATTAAGATAAAATAAGATTTTAATATTCAAATAAAATTAAATATATACAAAAAAATTCAAATTTCTTATTTAGAATTGACTTCTACAGTAAATATTAAATGAATTGATGTATTTCTGACATACTCTGTAAATACATCTTTTTGACGCCTTCTTTTTAGAATAACTTTATTATTTGAAATACTCCTTCTGGAATATTCTTTTCTCTCTCTCATACTACTGTTTTTAGAATTTGATTGCCGTGCTTTGTCTCTCCTTTGCCTATAAAATGCCTCTCTTTTTGTTGTCTTTTAATCATTCCTTTTTACCAACTTACTTATTACTACAACTACAATATAATACTTATTTCTTATATTTTATATCTTTAGTATTTACAAGGACGTAATTCTAATCTATAACTTATATAAATATTTTAAATCTACCTCTTATTATTGAGTAAACATCATCTTTGATTGAGAAATATGTACTAAATTATTGAGAGTCCAATAAATCCTTCAAATCTTCATACAAACTCTGTACCAAAGCTTCTAGACCAAAAGTGAACCTTGACAAAGGTACTCAGGTCGTGGTTAGAAATTGTTACTCTCCTCAAGTTACACTCTTCTACTTCTTCCCAAGAACCCATGTTAAATATTCCAATGTTTACTTTTCATTGGGAAAAATCTTGTGGAGAAGATTGGCTTTCAAAACTTACTGAGTTATGTAAGTTACAATAATTTTTAGTCTTGACTTTGTTCTTTTACTTATTTTTTTTCCTTTTGTAGCAAATATTTTTTTTGAGATCGATAGCTCACAGCTATGGGTACTTGATAATATTGATTTCAAAAAAATGGAAGATCTATTTGATCCTTTGGTTTAAATACTGAAATTCTTTCCTCAACAAAGAAAACGGATCAACCTGAATCCAATCTTATCCGAATGCTCATGAGATTAATGACCCCAAGTGAACACTGCCATTCTTCATGGTTATATCTTATATCATATTCAATTTATCTGACCGCACATGAACTCAGCCAGCTTCCATCACATCAAAACATTAACTCAGATTTTCCAATTGAATGTGGTCTTCAGCTTTGAGCTCACCTTTCAAATCTGAAGAGTCCGATTCCTGATGGCTTAGAAGTTTGTCCACCTGCACTTCAAACCCGTGATATATCAATATCAACTCTTCTTAAAATCAGAAATATTATCATTGATATAATTATGTCAATTATCATTCTTAAATCAAAATATTGTGCTGAAACAATATCAAGTGGCAAGACTAGCGAAGCTCAACAATCAAGGCAGAAAAATGAAAATAATGAACTGACTATAATGAGACAGAAACAAAAGGCTGCACTAAACAAGATAAATTCTGAATACTCCCACCACCAATATCAATCTTTCACATTCTATATAATCGATGGTGTCCGTGGTCTATTTCTGAGCTCTCAAGATCATAGATTGGCATCAGCAGCTGATTGCTGGAGGTAATATCAGAAATTAAGTTTCTTAATTTACATGTAAAAAAAATCATTTGATAGAAGAAATAATTTGGAAAAATTTAAATAACTATATTTAAACATTAATAAAACCTTTTATAGGCAAGTGTGATCCATTTCCTTTAAAATTTGATACCCCAAGTCCTCCAGGAATTTCTAGGGCTATTTCTTCTGATTTTCTTAATCACTGGAGCTCCATTCAGCCAGTATCAGCTTTTTTTGCTAAACATAGCCTTTTAATAAATTAACATTCCAACATGTAAATAGATAAAGTTAGCAAGTATTATTGCTGTCTCTGGTGTGAATTTGCAGCCTACATCAAGTATCTTTGCTGTCTCTGGTGTGGACTTTGTTCTAAATTTCAGTTCTTTGGTCAGGTAGTCTATCTGGGGACTACTTTCTTGGATCATCAAGAAGTCAAGTGTGTTAAACAGGAGCTTTAGCAAAACAGGAACCAACTTACTTTAGCAAGTAAATCTCACTCTATTTTTCTAAAGGAACAGGGGATTTTCTCTCTGGTTTCTCTCCAACTCCCTTGGTCAAGGCCTATAGCTAGTACTATAGGATTGTCTACATTTCTGGCGCCCAATGTGGGGTAGAACTTGCTAGTTCTTTGGAATACCTGTTTTCTTTGGTTGGCTCTTTTTGGTGTTTTGGTCAGGAGGAATGGCCTCTGGTTCTGCTATTCCTGTGGTGACTGTCAGTGGGGGGATGGTCCTCCTTCTGTGATGGTTAGGGAATGTGTGAGAATTAAAACTTCGGATGGTACCAAGTTTAATGGGGAGGATGTCAAGTGGTTTCTAGAGAAGTATGAAACTGCTGCTGGAGTGGATGGTGCTTCCTACCTGGACATGGTGAAGCAGATAATCTTCTTCATTGGTGATAGGTCATAGGAGAAGGAGATTGTGGCAATTTCTGGCTACAAGAAGAGGGATTGGAAATTGTTGTGTAGGGAAATGGTGGATAGATGGGGTGTCAGGTTCACTATGGTGGATCTAAACAAGGTTTTCAGTGAATGGCAATCTTATGGTGGTGTTGGTAACTTATATAGTTACAGGAAGTTTCTGATACATTTTGATCCTGTGGTGGAATACTTGGTGGAAGTGGAGGAGCTGGCACATGAAAATGCTGCCAAAGATGTTTTTTGGCCTGCCCTGGCTAGAGATGTCAGGATGTATGTGTTGAAGGAGTTTTCAAGAAAGGAATTGATGAAGACTTTTTCTAATGGGGACCAGAAGTTGCCTGCCTTGGATAAGGTGAAGGAGGCTGTTGTGGCCAATTTGAAGTTATTGGCTGTGGACACCTATCAGGAGGGGTGTGCCAAGTATGTCAGCAAAGTCAGTGAGGCTTTGGCTGAAGAGGATGTTAGGGAGCAGAAGGAGGAGAAAAATTTGGTGCAGGTTCCCAAACAGGAGAGGGACCCAATGGTGGAGCAGTTGGCTCATCTTACAAAGTAGCTGCACATTTTTGTTCAGGAGGCCAAGAAGGTTAATAAGGCACCTTCTCAGCCTAGAGATTTTGAAAGGAGGGCTGGTAGGAGTGATCCTTGGGTTTGCTCTTATTGCAGTAGGAGGGGGAACAGGTCCAATGATTGTTGGGCAATGAACAGAGATGTGTCTGAAGGAAAATTGGAGTTTGATGACAGGGTTTTTAAGCTCCCTGACAGTTCTTTTGTGAAGCCCAGTGAGGGGCAGGCTCCTGTGGATTTGGTCAGGAGAAGGGGTGGTCTCAATCAAAGGAGGCCAAGGTTTGAGGAGATTCCTGATCAGGGGAAGTCTTCTGTTAAAGTAGATGAGGACGTTAAGGGAAAGGGGAAGGAGGTCAATAAGGTCTCTTTTTCTACTTCCTTTGGTGGTTTGGAGTTGTATTCTTGTGGTGGACAGTCAAGTGGTGAATGCTTGGCTGGTGTTAATGATGTGGAAGCAGGGAAGGTGGGAAGGCCTAAGAGAAGTTCTCAGGACCAACCAAAGCCAAATGCTTCAAATGTAGATCCTAAGCTAAGTGCAGCTAGGAAAAGGTACAGCAAAGAGGAGCTGTACAAGATGCAGAAGGGTATGGCTGATATGGGCCCCCCTAGTTTTGGCGCATTGGATATGAATGGTAATCCAATGCCAATAGAGGTGGATTCTGACTCTGAGGAGGATGTCCCTTTGGCTTCATTGCCAAAGCCTGTTGGCGTCAGAGGTTCTGGTGAGGGATCTGGTTTGGTTCCTGTTAATGGTAAATCTGTTGGTGGTGCTGGTCCTCAAGAAGCTTCTAGGACCAAGGTGGTGAAGCCAAGGGCTCACTTTGAGAGGACAGTAGTGTCTGGTCAAGTTAATGTTATTGACTCTGTCCTGGAAATGATGAATTTGGGTCAGGTTTACCTATCTTATGGGGAATTGTATGCTATCAGTCCAGGGTTGGCTGATAGGAAGAAAAAGTTGTTGACCAGAAAAAGTGTGTCTTCTGGGGAGGTGGAATACATCTGTGATTCTGCTGAAAAGTTTGGTGAGGGATTGGAAACTCATTTTTCTGCTCCTCTGGGATATGTCAATGTCACTCTGAATGGCAAGAGGCAAGGGCATTGGTGGATTAAGGTTCTCAGATAAACCTGATTTCTTTATTTGAGACAACTCATATGGGCCTGGCCATCAAAACTGGTATTGGTGGGAATTTGAGAGGGATCGGTGGCCATGTCACTGAATTGGTTGGAACTTCAGAGTTTGTGAAGTTAGATGTTGGAGGAGCCTCAGGGAAGGTTCATTTTTACATTGCTAAAGGTAATGTAAAAGCAGTTTTGGGTGGGCCATTCTTGATGGATTTTCAGGCAAGAATTGGTTATCAATTTGATTTGGGAATCAGTTTGGAGTTGACTGGTGAAGAAGAAAGGAGGCTTCACATGAGGTTGTCATCCCCTGGAGATGATGGTTGGGAGACCAGGCCTGGTTTATCTTCCATGTGCCAGTGCATGGACTGCTGCAGGAGAAAGAAGGAAGTGGGTGCTGCCTCTGGTTTTTTGGAGTGCAGCACAGGCTCTATTGAGAGTCTGTTATTTTTAAAGTAATAAGGGCTGATCACCCTAGTGCTGCAACCTCTCCCCAAGATGAGGATATTCCAGGTTGTAGTAGGTCAGCTCCCTTGGAGATATACCAAGTGGATTTTCAACTTTCTCTTTTTAATGTTTCTCATCTTTTCAAGTATTCGTCAAGTTTTTTATCCAGTCTCTGTTCTCTCTCAAGATTTTTAATTTTTTTAATTAAAGTTCAAGGAAGAAGATTGGTTATATATCTTTATTGAAAGATATGCGGAAAAGTTTTGGGGCGGTGAGATTGGGGTCTAAAAGTAATTCCTCACAATTGTGCACCGCTAGGTTTTCTTCTACACCTTTCAAAAACATTACCTGGGCCACACCTGTGAGCATTGGGGAAACCCCTGGTTATTTTTGTAGGACAGAAGAAAACTCAAGAAAAGAAGATAAAAATTTTAAGATAATTCATGAAAATCAAGAAAAAAATCTGAAGATAATGAAGAAAGAAGATGCAAAATATTGTTGTGAAGATCGTCAAGATCTAGTTTTGGGCCTTCAGCATGAGGTTAAACTTCAGAAAATTATGAAGAGAGAAGATAATCAAGATCTATTTTTGGGCCTCCAGCATGAGGTTAAACTGCAGAAAATTATGAAGAAAGAAGATCATCAAGATCAATCTTTGGGCCCCCAGCATGAGGTTAAACTGCAGAAAATTATGAAGAGAGAAGATCATCAAGATCTATTTTTGGGCCTCCAGCATGAGGATAAACTGCACAATTTTAGAAGGTGTGATTCAGAAGATGAATCAAGATATGAAGATTTGGAAGTTTGAAGTGGGGATGAAGATGTGAAATTGCGAAAAAGTTTTGGAGTGGTGAGATTGGGGTGTAAAAGTAAGTCCTCCCAATTGTGCACCACTAGGGTTTCTTCTACACCTTTCAAAAACATTACATTGGCCACACATGTGAGCAATGGGGAAACCCTTGGTTTTTGTTCCCGGTCTGGTAGTGAAGAATTCCTGAAGATCCCTCAAGTTGAAGGTGGAGCGGCAAAGTATAAGAAGGTAGTGCAGAAGATTAGGCCTGTCAATGAGCCTATGCCTGTGGGTTTGAATCCGCCTTTGAAGAGACCTCCTTTTTCCAGAGATCTGTACTGTACTCCTTTGTTGAAGAATCCTCCAGAATATTTAGAGACAGCTAGGGTGACCATGGAAAGATTAAAAGTTGTTAATTTTGGTCCTGATGGGTGGTTGTCTGAAGAAGAAAAGAAGTTGTTGTTGCACGTTATTGTGCTAAGGGAAAAAGCTGTGGCGTTTGTTGAGGATTGAAGCACTCTTATGGGGAACCTTACTTGATTCCTGTGGTTTGTCATGAACCTTGGCAAATCAAACCTATTCAAACTCCAGCTGCTATCAGAGAGGATTTTGTAGAGATTGTTAGGGAAAGAGTCAGGACTGGGTTATATGAACAATCAACATCCAGTTACTCAAGTCCGGTGTTCTGTGTAAAGAAGAAGAATGGAAAGTTGAGGGTGGTTCATGATCTTACAGCCTTGAATAGAGTCACTATCAAGGATGCTGGTATGCCACCAGGTGCAGAGGATTTTGTTGAAGCTTTTGCTGGAAGGGTGTGTTATGGATTGGGTGATATTATGGGTGGTTATGATGAGAGGGAGCTACATATGGATTCAAGGCCTCTCACAACTTTTGAGACTCCTTTGGGAAGATTTCAGCTCACTAGGTTGCCTCAAGGAGCAACTAATTCAGTGGCAGTTTATCAAGCACAGATGGCTTGGATTTTGCAGGATGAGGTTCCTACTCATGCTGGTATTTTTATTGATGATGGTGGAATTAAAGGACTATCCACTGATTATGGTAATGAGGTGTTAGCGGAGAACCCTGACATAAGGAGGTTTGTGTGGGAATATGCAATAACTCTAGAGAGAGTGTTGTTCAGGATTGAAGAGGCTGGTTTGACCATTTCAGGGTCAAAATTCTGTTGTTGTGTTCCTGCTTTGGAAATTCTGGGTCATGTGGTATGTAAAGAGGGAAGGATTATGGCTAAGAAGAAGATTAATAAAATCCAGTCATGGCCAAGGCCTAAAAATACTACTGAATTCAGGGGACTTTTGGGTGTATGTGTTTATGTCAGGATTTTTATTAAGGATTTTTCTTTGTTGGCTTCACCTTTAAGAAGGTTGACCAGCAAAGATGCAGATTGGGAATGGACTGAAGAGTGTGAAGAGGATTTTCAGAAGTTGAAAAAGGTTGTTGGTGAGAATATTGTTCTTCACAAGTTGGATTATGGTGCTGGTGCTGGAAAAATTTATCTGGCAGTGGACTCAAGTTATATTGCTTCTGATGCTGTTTTGTCTCAGGAGGATAAGACTGGGAGGGTCAGGCCAGTAATATATGAGTCTGTGGTGTTTAATGAGGTGGAATCTAGGTATTCTCAGCCTAAGTTGGAATTGTGTGGCGTAGCTAAAATTTTGAAGAAGCTACAGACAGTTTTGTGGGGGAAGCATTTTTAGCTGCAGGTGGATGCAAAATCTTTGGTTCATACGATCAATACACCTAGTCTTCCAAATGCTCCAATGACTAGGTGGGTGGCATTTATTCAACATTTTTCTTTTGACCTGGTACACAAACCAGATAAAACTTTTACTATGCCTGATGGATTATCAAGGAGGCCACCTACAGATGAAGATTCTGAGGCTGAAGAGTTTGATGAGGATTTTCCAGTGTTTAGGGCCAGCACAAAGGGTGCTGAAAATTTTTCTGACCTCCCCCAAGAGGCTAAACTGGCTGGATCTGATCTTGATTCTGGTGATCAGAATGTTTTTGTTGATGAAGATGGAGTTGTTGTTTGGGACAGCTCAAAATTGGAAAAGGGTGTTTTTGTTAGTGAACTGGATTCTCACAAGGTTCAGTGGAAAGGGAACGACGTGCCAAAATTTAAAGATTGGTGTCCTGGTTGGGCTGCTCAATTGGCTCATGTTCATACTGGTGATTTTGGTGACAGAATTTTACCCTTGGATGTTGTTTTGTTGGATTTTGAAGATGAGACCTGGGGTCAGTCTGGGTTTTATTTTATTTTGGTGGAATATCTGTTGACCTTGGAGAGGCCAGATAGTTGTGATGATAATACATGGTTAGTAATCAAGAAGAAGAGTCCTGGATTTTATGTGTCAGGAAGACGGTTGATGAGGAGGAGACATCCAAATCCTCAAGTGGTGGTGACTCAGAAGAAGGGTCAAGAATTAGTTTTGAAGTCTTTTCATGAAGACCTTAGTCATAGAGGCTTTGAGGAGACTTATAGAAGAGTAGCAAAAAGATTTTGGTGGCCAGGTATGAAGTTGGCTGTGCAGGGTTGGGCTCAATCTTGTGAAGAATGTCAAAGAAGAAGTCACTTGAAACCTAAAGAGGTGGGCCGTGCTACTGGTGAATCAACTGTTTTTGGAAGGGTCAGTCTGGATGCTGTCCATATTAAAGAGGGCAGGTATAGATACTTGATTGTTGCTAGGGATGATTTGTCTGGTTGGGTTGAGGCAGTGCCTCTGGTTAATTTGACTCCCAAGAATGTGGCAAATTTTTTGAAGAAGGAGTGGATTTATAGGTATGGGTTGATGAAGTTGGTGACTGTTGATGGCGGGCCAGAGTTTGGTGCCGAATTTAAAAAAGCTGTGGCTAGTGTTGGCTCTAAAGTTAAAGTGGCTACACCTTATTATCCTGAAGCTGAAGGCATGGTTGAAAGAGGCTATCATGTTATCAAGAATGCTTTGGTGAAGATGTGCGGAGATAGTGCCGAAAAGTGGAGGCATTATTTACCCTTGGTGTTATTTGCTGATAGGGTCACTGTGAAGAGGACAACTGGCTATTCTCCTTATAAGTTCATGTTTGGTCAGAAAGCCGTTCTACCAGTGGACTTGGAAGCTGTCTCTTATCTTGGAATTGAGTGGGATGATGTGCACTCAACAGAATATTTGATCTGTGCCAGGATGCAACAGTTGGAATGTAGAGAGAAATGTCAGGAGAAGGCATACTCTAGAATGATGAAGATTAGGAATAAATCAGTCAGATACTGGGATAAGAAGTTGGCTCATAGACTCAGGAATCCCTTGAAACCTGGTTGTTTGGTTTTGGTGTATAATAGAAGTTTAGAGAGTCAGTGGGGGAAAATGTTTTCTGACAGATGGAATGGACCTTACAGAGTCAGATCTCAGGCGTCTGGAGGTTCTTATGTTCTGGAAGAGTTGGATGGTTCAGTCTTGAAAAAGAGGGTGGCTGCAGACCAAGTGAAGAGGTTTTATCCCAGAGGCACTAGGCATGAAGAAGATTGACTCCAAAATGAGGATAAACTATGGAACGTTCTTTTTTTGTTTTTGAATGTTTGTGGTGTTGCAGAGCAACTTTTGTGTTGGAAATTTTTCGTTAGAAGGTACCCATGGGTGGGGTTTCTAGATTTGATATTGGCAAGTGTAGGGGTAACCAATGGGCTGGCTGCTCTATCAACAGTTACCTCAGAATGTCTGTTTCCAACCCTTTCTCTTAATTTTGTTGAACCCTAGTAATGTTTTCTTTTCACAGGTTTTAGTCCTCTATGACTTTAAACTAGAATTTCTTCTGGTTTTAAAGTGCTGGACTCTTCACTGTTTATTGGTTTTGCTTTTTGTGTTGGACGTTGTGTTTTTGTTAGAAGGTACCCAGGGGGGGCTTCTAGATTTTATTTTTGCAAGTGTTGGGGTAACTGATGAGCTGGCTGCTCTGTAGAAAAGTTACCCCAGAATGTCTGTTTCAAGTCTTTGTTTTTCCTAGTTGAATTCTAGTTCTGTTGTTTATTATTCAGGTTTCAAGTCCACTATGACTTTAAACTGGTTTGGAACTGGATTCTTTATCTTTGGTTTTTTTGGGTTGGTGTTGGGTCACTGGTGGTCTCCCATCATTTTTACTTATTGGAGGGAGCCCACCCAGTGATCATTTTTATGGATCTGACTTTCCCTTTTTGGACCATCTATGGAGCTGGACTGTCTTTGATTTTGCAGTTATGTTTTTGCTAGATAGCAGTTTTAGATTATTATTTTTTCTCTTTTTCTCTTTTAATTTTTTATAGGGGTTGTTTAAAATTATAAAATTAAAAATATAGGGTGTTACCACATCAGGGTCACCTGGATGTGGGCAAGCATTGGTGGGGAAAGGCTCATCAATTGGCCGGGCAATGCTTTTTTATTTATATACTATTTATTTCATGTGTTTCTGTGTTTCATTATTTTTATTATATTCTGAATTTCTAAATTTTTTGAAGTTTGTTTTCTTTTAACCATTTAAAAGAATTAATTGTGTATCCACATCAAGGTGCACTTGGATGTGGGTAAGGTATCAGGGGATCAGCTCATCAATTGGCTGGGGGATACCATTTGTATTATTTTTTATATTTTATTTTATCTCATTTATTTTATTTTATTTCATTTTATTTATAAATTTTTAATTTTAATATATTAGTACATTAAAAAGAAAAAAAAATTTCTGAAATTATTTTTATTAATTGTTTTATATTATTATTATGTTTCTAATCTTTTTTCAGGAGCTCATTGTCTGGATTATGAAGCTTCTGGAGGCTGGTCTGGATTGTGATGACTTTTTTGTTTTTTGTTGGGATTGTGGGTAGCACTGTGTTCTTTGAAGTGCATCCTGCTGGAGAGATGATAGGGATTGTAATGATCAGAAATTGGATTAGAGAGAAGTTCAGAGGAGGAAGAAGAAGAGGCAGGAATGGAGTGCTGGAGGGTGTGCTTAATGATCCTAGACATTTTCCACTGGTCGTCCAGTAGGCACTTTCTCAGTGATTTTTCAAAGTCATTCAAAGATTGATGGAGGGCAAAGGCTTTTAGCATGTTGGAACACATGGTGCTTTGTTGTTTCTTCATGTCTCCATAATCCAGGGTCAAAGAAGTTTCAAGAGGTTGGCCAACTCCAATAATAGATTCAGGAGGAGGGGTGCCAACTACACAAGAAGAATTGGATCAGTAATTATTTTTGTTGAAGAAATGGAATAATTTATTTGGTACTTACAGATTGAAAGCTCATCAAATCTGTAAGCAGCTGGGATTTGGATCTCTGACAATTTTGTAATGGTCAAAGTGGGTGGATCAACTAGGGAAAGATATGGATTCTCATGGTCTTCCTCTGAAGGATCCTGAGAAGGTGAACTGGGATGCTGAAGTTCCTGGGGCCTAGTTGGAGCAGTGAGATTGTTGTTGTTGTTGTGGTTGTTATTTCTTTTGGATTCAGCTGGAGGAGGTGCTGGTGATGGGGTACCAGGGTTGTTAAAGGATGGAGCAGGAGAGGGGGATTTGGAAGCATATTGATCCCTTCTGGATGGAGATTTTGAAGAGATGGAACTGTCAGAATAGTAGTTGGCTGACAGAGGAGAGGTGTAGTTTCTTTGTCTTAGTTAGGGACGAAGTTGTTGTTGTGAAGCAGTTTGTGGTGTTCTGGTTTCTTCTTGGGGTTCTCTGGCAGTGTCACCGGACGACCTACGCACAAGGTCGAGGATGTTCCTGAAAGTGAGATGAGGGATTTTAGAAACTTCTTTGAAGCACAGAGGAATGATTCGAGGAAATGATTCGAAGGTCACTCAAATTAATAGCTATAGGTTCGAGGTTTGTTCGAGAAGAATTATAAACTATTTTCAAAGGTAATAGTAATTCTTAAAATCTCACGAAGGGTTGGAAACTCAATAATCAAAGATTTAGGATTTAGAAATGAATATTAAGAAAATAAAAGAAAGATACAATAACAATGATTTAACTTTAAGTATTTACCACTATTAATGTAAATACAATTTTATAATTTAATTCTAAGGAATATCGAACCAAATACCCAACTCCTTTTATATCCTTTGTTCCTCCTAGCATTGACCTCCCTTCCATCGCACCATTCCCATTCCATTGACCATTACTAACATACACTTAGACCCTCTTCGCTAAATATCCGTCCATGCTCAATTTACCCCTTTTTAATTAATTAACAAAACTTTAATGAAAAAAAACTACTACTGTACTATTTCGTTTAACCTAGCCCTGTGCGTCGCTTATTGAAAAGGACTAAGGTACCCTATTGGAAGATTGACTAATTTAGATTTAGAGTTTAGGCTAGCGCAGTTAAATAGTAAGTACACAGAGGAAAATTGCAGTTGCTATGGAGAATTGCTTTCTGCGCTTCGAGTATAGATTTAGGACTCGATATTATTGATTTAATGAGTTGATTTCACCTCGAGTGTCATGTGGCGCATGACAGATGCCCGGGTATAAAAAATTGCAAACTCCGTTGAGCTTGAGCCATCTTCCCAAACTAATTTCCCTTTTCTAATACTTTTTTTCCTCACCTCTTAATTACTTATTCTTATAATGAACTGCCCCACTCCCACACCTACGCCTCCACACCCTAAAGCGGATGGGGGAATAATCACAAGACAGTTTTCACAGACTTGCACGGCTTGTGAAAGCATGGAATATTTCTGTGTCGAAAGTACGGCGACTCGAGGCCCTTGCCAGAAATGCGAGTTTTGCCGTTGGCGGCGAGTGGCGTTCGATGCGTTGACGAAGAACGCGGAAATCGAAAAACGATTTACCAAAACTAAGTTTTGGGTAGTTCCGAAAACCAAAGAGGTGGTCAAAGACATTTGGGATGTCTCAATCAAAGATGAACAATCGGTCGGGGAAAATGATAAGGAGTTAAACAACAAGATCTCAACCTGGGTAACCCAGGCCACGAGTTCAAAGCGAGGTGTCGAGGAAGAGGTCGACGAGTTGGTGGAGGAGGATGAAGATGAAGTCCCTGTTCCAGGGCGGGAAACCAAGAAACGACGGATGGTCATCGAGGACGATGAGGAAGAGAGAGAGGTAGAGGTCGAAGTGACGCCAAGGTTATTTCTAGAGCCTGACCCCATCTTCGATGTAAGTTTTATTTGTTTATTTTAAGGATGAAGTTACTGATGAGTTTTTTGTTTTAGACATCGAATAACCTTGAAGAGCCAATTGGGGAGCCTGCGCCGGTTATACCAACTGAGGCAAACCCTCCGGCCACGGAAGTAGTTGAAGAGCCCGAAGACACCCTGGACCAGGTGTGGTCGAAGAAACCTCGTCAAGGTCGACGAGTAAGGTTTGCGGAAGAACTATGTGGGGAGGTCAACACTATTTTCGACGCTGCTTCCTTTGACGTGGCAGAGGAGCTCTTGGAGATGGGAGAGGTGGTTCCGGTAGGAGAGGAGGAGGTATTGAGAAATGCAGGAAGGAGATAAGGGTAGTTTTGGAGAAAATGAAAAGATTGGTTCGAGAGAAGTTAAAAGAAAAGATTTGAAATGAAAAGGAGATGTAAAGAAGTAGAAAAAAAAAATTGTATTTTAGTTTTATTTTATTTTTATTTTATTTTATTATTATTTTTTTATTGTAGGTGAATGTTATTAATTTTATAAGATTTGAGAGAGAGAGGAAAAGAAGAAAAAAAAAGAAGTTTAAAATAAAAAATTTTAGAATTTGAAAGAAGAATTTTAAAGAAAGAAAAAGGTTGTTTAATTGAAAGAAGTTTTAGTGTTTTTAAAAGGAAAATTTTTATGTAAGAAAAGAGAGAGAAAAAAGAAACGGTTTTGTGATTGAGATGAGTTTGTTAAATTGAGGATTTAAATTTTTTTTTTTTTTTTTTAAGAAATTTTAGTTGAAAAGAGAGGAAGAAGAAAGAAAAGAAAAAAAAACAGAATTTAGAATTTAAGAGAATTTGAAAAGAAGAATTATTTGTTTCGAAGAATTATTATAGGGAGATTTAGAGGTTGAAGTTAAGTTCGAGGAAATGGTCGTGTCGTACAAGATTTGATGATTCGAAGGAAAGAAAGTTTTTTTTTTTTTAAAAAAAAAAGAGAGAATAAATTTTTGAAAGAGAAATTTTTGAAGAGAATTTTAAATTTAAGAAAAGAATGTATTTAAAGAATTGAAAAAGAAAAGAAAGAAAATATTTAGAGAGAATTATGAGTTTTTTATTTTATTTTATTATTTATGTTTATTCTATTTTATTTTATTTTATTTTATTTTATTTTATTTTATTTTATTTTATTTAATTTAATTTTTTTTTTTATTTTATTTTATTTTATTTTATTTTATTTTATTTTATTTTATTTTAATTTTGATTTTATTTTATTGTATTTAATTTTAATTTTGATTTTAATTTTAGTTGGTTTTGGAGGAAATTTTATAGAAGGAGAAGAAAGAAAAAAGAAGAGAGAATAAAGAAAACAAGGCTAAGAAATTTAAGAGGTGTTTTAGATTTTAAAGAAAGAAAGAAAAAGAAAAGAAAATTTTAAATAAAGAAGTTTTAAGGTTTTGGTTTTAAAGGATATTTCGAATGAAAAGATTTTAGGAGTTCAGGAGCGTTAGAAACATTGATGGCTGGTTCCCAGGATGTTTTGTCTGAGTCATTGAGGAAGCCTTCCCATTCCACGAGGTATTGAAGTTTCCCCTTGCGTATTCTTGAATCAAGGATATGACTTACTTCCCACTCTAGATGATCTTCTACTTCGACCGGTTCCGGAGGGGGTTGGTTCTTGCCCGGGTATATTTCTCGAGCCAGTTCCAGGAGAGATACATGGAAAACAGGGTGAATCGCCTTCCATTTAGGAGGTAACTTGAGTCGAAATGCAGTTTTAGAGACTTCAGAGTCGATTTGCGAATGGTCCCAAGCGCTTTTCAGCCAGTTTCTTTGATGGTCTTGTTGTTCGAATGTTTCGTGCGTCGAGCCATACTTTGTCGCCTGGTTTAAAGGAAGGAGCAGATTGTCGATGTTTGTCGGCCTGTTCCTTGTATCTTCGAATCGCTGATTCCAAATTTGTTTTAAGTTCTTCTTGGAGTCGTGATATAGTTCGAAGATAATGTTCCGCAGGATGATTAGTTCCTACATGGATTGAGTTGAATCAAGGATGTCGTCCATAAATGGTTTCGAAGGGAGATTGTCGTGTCGAAGAATGAGTCGAGTTATTATAAGCAAATTCGGCCAATGGTAACCATGTGGTCCAATCGTCTTGTTGGTAACTGACATACATTCGAAGATATTGTTCGAGGATTTGGTTAACTCTTTCTGTTTGACCATCGGTTTCAGGGTGATAGGCCGTGGAGAGATTCCTCGTGATATTGAGTTGTTGACATAGTTGGGTCCAGAATGTGGATACAAACAATGAGCCTCTATCTGAAATAATATCATTTGGTAAGCCGTGTTTAGAAAATACATATTCTAGAAACAATTTTGACAAATCTTCTGCTGTAGCAGTAGTAGTGGTTTTAATAAAAATAGACATTTTTGAAAATCTATCTACTATTACTAATATAGCATCAAAATCATTAGAAATAGGAAGTTGAGAAATGAAATCCATCGATAAAGATTCCCAAGGTTTAGAGGGAATAGGAAGTGGTTGAAGCAAACCATGCTTCCGGTGACGGGGAGCCTTATTCCTATTACATTTGTAACAAGCTTTTATATAGGCCTTGATTTCCCTGGTCATACCTGGCCAGAAGAAATCCCTCTCTATTAACTGGTAGGTTTTATCAACCCCAAAATGACCAGCTAATGGAGAATCATGTCGACTGTTGAAAATCCATAATTTTATCTCATTGTTGTCGGGTATGACTACTCTACCTTTGAAGACTAATAGACCTGATTCAATACTAAATCTTTTGGCCCCTTGCTTCGAGAGTATTTTGTCTTTTAACCCTAAACAATAATCGTCCTTCGACTGAGCTTCAAGGATGTTGGATAGTGGATTTCGAAAAGATTAAATTGTCATCGAATTAAGTTGATGAGTTGTTAACATTGATTTGTTGAAGATTGATTGCACATTTGCTGGGTTCTTGTCAGCATATGCGTCCCCCCGCTGTGGGTAAACGTCGTCCCGACGTGACAAGATATCTGGGACAATGCAGTTTTTTCCTGGGCGATAGGAAATAGAGAAAGAAAATTCAGACAAAAATTCAGCCCACCTGGCTTGACGCCTGGTTAACACTTTAGAAGACATGAAGTATTTCAAAGCATTATGATTTGTTAAAATTTGAAAAGGACTATCTAGGCTGAGAAGAAAAGAACGCCATTTTTTAAGACAATGGATAATAGCTAAAAGCTCTTTGTCATGAATTTCATAATTCAATTCTGCGGCTATGAGTTTGCGTGACTCAAAAGCAACAGGATGAAATAAATTTGTTTCAGGATTGAATTGGGAGATGACCCCTGAAATAGCATAATCGCTCGCATCTGTCTCAACTATTGTCGAGGCAGAAGGATCAAAATGTCGAAGAATTGGGGCTGTGCTGAACGCCTTTTTTAGTGCTTCGAATTCCTTTCGTGCTGTAGAAGTAAAAACAAAAGGAATATCTTTTCTAAGAAGAGAAGTAAGATTGGAAATAGTTTTAGAGTAATCTTTAATAAATCTTCTATAGAAGTTTGCAAAACCCAAAAATCCTTGGAGTGATTTGATGGTTTTTGGCTCAGTCCATTCCAGGATTTTCTGGAATTTTTTGTCATCCATGACTAAACCGTCAGTGGACAACGTAAAACCCAAAAAATCAATTGATTTGAGGTGGAATTCGCATTTATTATGCTTGGCGTAGAGACCATGATATCAAAGACGATTTAGGACCTGTCAAACATGATGAATATGTTCATCCAGTGTTTTGGAGAATATTAAAATATCATCTAAATAGACGACAACAAATTTTTTAACAATATCTTGAAAGATATAATTAACAAAAGTTTGAAAAGTTGAAGGTGCGTTACATAATCCAAAAGGCATAACTAAATATTCAAAACTACCAAATCTAGTGCGCATTGCAGTCAGTGGTTCATGACCTTCTGCAATGAGAATAAGATTGTAAGCGCCTCTAAGATCAATTTTAGAAAAGAAATTAGCACCATTGAAAAGGGTAAGAAGTAATGACATAGGAGGAACAGGATATGCATTCTTCTTAGTGACTGTGTTGAGCTTTCTATAGTCAACACACAACCTAAGACTACCGTCTTTCTTTTTTACAAAGAGGACAGGGGAGCCGGTTGGAGATTTACTGGCTCTGATGAAACCTTTGGCTACATTCTCTGCAATGTAGTCTCAAAGAACATGAGATTCGTCCTTCGATAAAGAATAGACAGGACCTGTCGGAGGTACTGGGCCTATTAACTCTATCTGATGATCGTAGGGTTGATGAGGTGGTAATTTATCGGCCTTACGGATTGAGAAAACATCGAGGAAATCGTGGTAGATTTCCGGTAGAGTTGATTTAATGGCTTCAACATTGATTTGGTCGTCCTCTTCATCTTCAAGAGAATTTGTCGAGGGGATACCTGTATTGAGAGAGCAGAATTCTATTACATCGAGGCAATTTAAATCCTCTTTGAGTGAAGTCATCGAGCTAGAAGAGTTAGCCAATTGCTCATTTAAAGAAGGATCAGATGCTTGCAAGTCATCTGGCAGAGACTTGTCCTCTAGCAGGACGTTGTCAGGCGGGTTGTTTAACTCCCTATTGACCTGCATTGAAGAATCAGAAATATACTTAGAGCGTGGGGTGATCAATCCCCTAGTCCAATCAATTTCGGGATTCCAATGCGTTAAAAAGTCATGGCCAAGAATGGTATCGTCCATCCTTGGGGCGTCCAAGACTGATAATTCCGACTCGAAGGGGGGAAAGTTCGGAAAGTTGAAAACCCATAAAACTTTCTTACTTACCCAATATTTGGGTTCCTCTGATTCGACCAAATAAATGGGAGTTCGGTTGATATCTGTAAATGTTAGTTGAAGCTTCTCGGCAAAAGATAAACTAACAAAAGAAATTGAAGCTCCAGAGTCTATAAGACAACTGAAGGGGATATCCTCCTTAAAAAGAATGAATCTCAAGCGGTTTAAGACAACTCCAGTCCTTAAGACATGGAGGTTCTGTGCACTGGGAGAGATAAGATAGTTTTCTTTGCACACAAGTAAACTATCTACTAGTTTTTTGACTTCGAACTAGTACCTTCTCTTTCCTTCAACTTTACACAGTCTTCCAACTTGTGCTTACCCCCACAATATATACATAACCCATTATCTGCTCTTCTCTTCCTCTCAGCTTCTTTAAGTTCCCCTTTAGGATCCAGTACTTTTCTGATATCGCCTGGGGTCGTGCCTTTTGGTCAAGGTTTATCCTTTCCCTTATTGGGTTTGGATTGAGTCAAGGAGGATTGATTTGGTTGTGGGTGTGAAGAAGGTCCCAATTTAAAATTTAGGCCTTGAGATTTGTTGGCATATCGACGATGTTGAAGTCGTCCTTGATAAACGCCGTCAAGTTTGAGGGTTCGATCCATCAATTCCGTTAAAGTGGTCATCTTCTGACCGTGAAGATTTAATTAATCTAGAATCCTCGAAGGAATTCCTTTCTTGAAATGATACTTAAGGGCAGAATCATTCCAACCTACTTGAGTTTGAAGTGCTCTGAAGTTCAAGATATATTCAGAAGCTTTTCCATTATCACTCATGCGAAGAAAATCAAGTTCAATTTCTGCGTTGTCCATTTCATTAGGGTCCCCAAACAACGTAAAAAGTTGATCTTTGAACTTTTCCCAATTATTGATAAGTAAGTGGGTTTCTGTCGAAGAAAGCATGAGTAGATAAGGTTCGAACCATCTTGCCGCTTTCCCGGCTAGGAATGAAGAAGCGTAAACAACCTTTGATCGGTCGCTGTTAAAGGTTTGAGGGTCAGTATGGAACAGTAGCTTGCAGGTTTGCAAGAAGGGTCGCAATCTGTTGGGGTGATCTCCGTCAAATTTGTCAGGAGATTTCATAGAAGGAGTTTTGAACTTAGATCCCTCTGAAGACGTTGGATTTGAAAGGGTTTTCATGAAAAGTCTCATGAAATCTTCCAGAGAGTTAGATGGTCCCGGTTCTGAGGATTGGCCAGAAGGGTGATTGGCAGGGGCGGATGGTTCCTCGTGCATTGTATCCTCTCCTTCTTCTTCATCACTAGAATCCTCAAAATCTTGTGGAATGTCTTCTACAGATTGAACTGAATGTTGCCGTTCCCTAAGGTCGAGTGGTTCCAAAGAGTGAGTGCGAGAAACAGACCATGTGGCTGTTGACCTGCCTCTAGCGCGAGCTCTAGTAGTAGCGCCCGTAGGAGGAGTGCGTTGAACAGGTGCCATTTAAAATTTTTAGAAACACCTAAAAGGACGTAGTAGTGCAAAGAATGAGAACTACCGAGAATTAAATTATACTGTCACCGGACGACCTACGCACAAGGTCGAGGATGTTCCTGAAAGTGAGATGAGGGATTTTAGAAACTTCTTCGAAGCACAGAGGAATGATTCGAGGAAATGATTCGAAGGTCACTCAAATTAATAGCTATAGGTTCGAGGTTTGTTCGAGAAGAATTATAAACTATTTTCAAAGGTAATAGTAATTCTTAAAATCTCACGAAGGGTTGGAAACTCAATAATCAAAGATTTAGGATTTAGAAATGAATATTAAGAAAATAAAAGAAAGATACAATAACAATGATTTAACTTTAAGGATTTACCACTATTAATGTAAATACAATTTTATAATTTAATTCTAAGGAATATCGAACCAAATACCCAACTCCTTTTATATCCTTTGTTCCTCCTAGCATTGACCTCCCTTCCATCGCACCATTCCCATTCCATTGACCATTACTAACATACACTTAGACCCTCTTCGCTAAATATCCGTCCATGCTCAATTTACCCCTTTTTAATTAATTAACAAAACTTTAATGAAAAAAAACTACTACTGTACTATTTCGTTTAACCTAGCCCTGTGCGTCGCTTATTGAAAAGGACTAAGGTACCCTATTGGAAGATTGACTAATTTAGATTTAGAGTTTAGGCTAGCGCAGTTAAATAGTAAGTACACAGAGGAAAATTGCAGTTGCTATGGAGAATTGCTTTCTGCGCTTCGAGTATAGATTTAGGACTCGATATTATTGATTTAATGAGTTGATTTCACTTCGAGTGTCATGTGGCGCGTGACAGGCAGGTCTCTTAGAAATCTGGGAAATTTTGGTGCTTTTGGACTTTGGAAGGGTGGATTGCATTGCTTTGGGAGCAGTAGGAGTAGTGGGGTTGAGTTGTTGTTGTTGTCTGGATGAATTTGGCTGTCTTCTGGATGTATTTGGAGGTTTTGTCCCTGAGTTTCACTGTTTGGTGAGGCGGGCGGGCCACCCGACGTCGGCCGGGCCGCCTGGACGCGATCTAGAAGCCTGGGAGTTGATCTTGAAGCTTTTGGAGCTAATTTGGCAGAGATAAAAGCAGTTTCTTGGGAAGCTAAGGCTGGTCTTTTGGGAAGAGTGGGGGAAGCTGAGCTTCTGGATCTTCTGGAAGGAGCAGAAGATAGAGAGGAAGAGGAAGGACCAAGCTCTGGGGATCTGGTAGGGGATCTGGAGATGTATTTGTGAGAAGGAGAAGGCGGAGGAATAGGGTAGTTGGCGTTTCTGTCACATCTTTTCTTTTTGGAATAGCAAGAATCACAAGCCCTGTTGTAGAATTTGGATTCAGGATTTGGAAGAGTGAATGTGCAAGGTCTGCACATGTGGATGCACTGTTTGCAGGCATAGTCCTTGGGAGCAGTGAAGCAAGGGAGAGTAGAAGGGTTAACATCAGGAGATCCAGCCATGATCTGTGGTGAGAAAAGATGAAGAAAAAGGATAGGAGGAGATTTTTTTCAGTGATGGGTAAATGATGAAGTGAAGGTTGAAGTTCAACAGGTTGGCTGTAGAGGTGTGCTGCTTGAAATCGGCTGCGTCTATTTTATGCAAAATTCTGGCAGTCCATCAAGACTCTAAACTGAAAAAAACTATGGTATCAAGTCAGTCCATCAAGACTTTAAACTGAAATCTGGTTTCTGTTAGTCCTCCAAGACTTTAAACTGGCTGGTTTCAAGATTTTATCAAGATAGTCCGTCAAGACTTTAAACTGAACACTGTGTTAGTCCCCCAAGACTCTAAACTGAGGATTGTTGTTGGTTTAGTCCCCCAAGACTTTAAACTGAAGATTGTTGTGAGTCCCCCAAGACTATAAACTGAGGAAGGAGTTTTTTTGTTTTTGGAGTTGGTTTTTAAAGATTGCTGGAGGGTATCCACAGGGGGAGCCTCCGAATTTAGCAAAGGCAAGTTTGGGGGTAATTGATGGGCTGGCTACTCAATTTACAATTACCCCAGAATGTTAGTTTTTTCTCTGTGTCTTAATGTGGTTGATATCTGGTTCTGGGTTTATGATTTAGGTTTTTGAGTCCCCCAAGACTTTAAACTGAGGGTTTTTGAGTCCCCCAAGACTATAAAATGAGGATGGTTACCCAAGACTTAAAACTGAGGGTTGTTTTGTGGTTAAATCCTATAGAGGGTGTGGTAAATTTTTTTCTTTCTGAATCAAACTCAAGTACTAGTGGAATTACAGAGGGAATCAAGAGATGAAATGAAGTGTTCAGAATTAGCCTTGAACTGGTGAATGAGGTGTCTTCTGTTCTCAATGTCCTGTGGATCTCTAGCAGGAGTGGATTGGAAGTAGTGAAGCAGAAGTTGTTTCTGTTGAGATGTGTGTTGTTGGAACTTGGCCCTGATAGTGGGCAAGTGCGTTGGTGTTGGTGGTGCAATGGATCCTACATTGTTATCATCACTATCAAAAGAGGGAGGAACTGAGAAGTTATCAGTTTTAAAGTTGAAGGAAGAAATGAATGTTCTTTACCATCAGATGGACCAGGGATAATGAAACTAGCTTTTTTATGTGTTGTGGCACTCTTCTGGGAAGTGTGAAGCTTTTTGATTAATCTGGGTATCAGGATGGATGGCCTAGATCTTTTGGTGCTGGCAGAAGAAGGACCAGGTTGAGGTGGAGGTGAATCTATTGTGGAAGAAAGTGGACCAGGTCTGTGGCAGGTCTTCTTTCTGGATTGGCAGACATTGCATGACGTTCTGTATGGATGGACAGGTGGTGTCATGGTGCAGATTGAATTATTGTTGATGCAGTATTGGCAGGGACCCATTTCAGAGGCAGAAATGGGAAGAAGGTCAAACATGGTGGTTGGATGAAGAAAGAATACGGAAATTCTCAATTGGAGGTAGGATGTGGTCTTCCAACATTGGCAGGGGCCTTTGTTGTGTGATTTGGCGCTGTTTGTGCATGTCTTAATCGACATCTGTTAAGGAATTGGGTATTTTTCTGGTTTTATTCTGTGGATATTGGGTCTGCGGGTATGTGGGTACTTTCATTGAATAGCTCTGGTTTTTCTCTATATTTTATGTTTTGTGGACATTTTTCATATTTTGAGTTTTAAGGGGTCATTTCCTCATTTTTCATTTATAAAAGATTGCTGTTTAATTTTGTTTTTTTTGTTTTAAGAGCTAACCTTAAGTCTTAGGGTTAAGTGCTTAGTACCATTGGATAGAGCTAATTTTTCTCTATATTTCATGTCACAATGTTGTTATAGTGAAATTCCGTGTTTTAAAGGTTTTAGTAGTTGTAGCTAATTTTTCTAAGTAGATTAGTGGTTTTTGTGGGTTTTCTGGCTTCAGGGAGGCTGGGACGCTTCAGGCGGCATCTCCGACGTCGGGGGGCCTGCCTGCCTCTGTTTTAGGAGGTAGGGAGCACTCCAGGAGGGTTTTTTATGCAATTTGGTGAGTACAGGCACCAGATTGGTGGGTGCACATGGGCTCTTAGTTAGTGGTCTGTGTGAACATAGTGAATAAGACAGTTTGGGGCAACCTTAATCATCATACAACCATCCGGAGGTGATATCATTGTTCCTCACTCAGTTTTAACTGTTTTCTGGCCACAATTGGCTGTGTTTTTTGCAAGTGAGTTCTTCATTTAACTTAACTTTGGCAACTGTTTTCTCTGTTATAGTCTTGCAAGCTATAGCAAGTATTATTGCTGTCTCTGGTGTGGATTTGAACACTACATCAAGTATCTTTGCTGTCTCTGGTGTGGACTTTGTTTTACATTTCAATTCTTTGGTCTGGTAGTCTATCTGGGGACTACTTTCTTGGCTCATCAAGCAGTCAAGTGTGTTAAACAGGAGTTTTAGCAAAACAGGAACCAACTTACTTTAGCAAGTAAATCTCACTCTATTTTTCTAAAGGGACAGGGGATTTTCTCTCTGGTTTTTCTCCAACTCCCTTGGTCAAGGCCTATAGCTAGTACTATAGGATTGTCTACAACCTCAAACATGTGACCATCTTTGAAATTTATTAAGAAACCTTTGACATGATTTTCTAAATTAATTTTTAAAAAAAATTATTGTAAGTCTAGCAATAACAAAGATTTTAAAATCTACTTATATGATTTCAAATACTTGTATTAAATTCTTATATATTTTATTGTTTATATAAAAATATGATAACTGCTCTAGTTTTGTTACTTTACATTTAATATTAAATAATCTATTAATTATTTTAAATTTTTTTATTGATTGTAACATTTTTAATCAGAAGTAGAACAACTTAAATAATTAAATGTGTGTATTCATAAAAAAATACAATTTAATCTATTTTTGATTCAAAATTCTTTCATCAACTCTTTATTATTAATTTTTTTATTAATTAGCTTGTTTGACCTAAAATACTATACAGTTAATTTGGTAGCATGAAAAGCACATTTTTAAGGCTAATATACTTCAAATTCTTAATTATAGTTCTTGTATTTTAGAACCTTTGCTACTAATTTAATAAAAATGAAATTTAAAGATTTCACAACTTATATATTTCCTCAAAAGTAAATAGAATTTTCTTATAATATTATGAAAAAAAAAATTATTCTATTTCACAAATAAAAAAAATAGATAATACTTTAATCAACACAGCTGAAAATGTTACAGCTACTCCCAGTATTTATCATGTTTAATTTCACATTAAGTTGTGTAAATATGATATAAATATTTAATATTTAATTATCAAATTTTTTTAGATTTGTCTTAACATTAGATAAATAATACTTTGCTGAATTTATTTCTTCCTCTATTAAGTCATCTCTTTTCAAAAAAAACTCTCAAAGCACTAATTAAATATTTATACCTATCTTTTTCTTCTTTAATTTCCAAGTACTCTGAAATATCAATATCAAAAACATTAAGCTTTTCTATAGCATGAAAAATTCTAGTGCTGATTTGAATAGAAGAACCTATCCTTGTGAAGCCATGAATTTTGTGACATCTTGAGGTAAAATGCCTCAGTTGATTGGCAGGCCATAATGTCACTGTTATTCCATTAGTTGCTTCAAAGTTGATTTTACTTTTAATTTCGGGAAACATAAGTTCTCCACCTGTTTGTCATGGTTGGGTCTTATCGTACTTCATATGAATGGTATTGTTTTCTGTATCTTTAGGAAAAAATATTCCTAAAGTATACTCACGTGCATCCTTATCACGATGAACCTCATTGGAGAACCCATTACCATTTGCTCCAGATGTCTAAGTTAAATTACTAGCAAATGGTACACCCTCTTCTTCACTATAAACTTTTGAAAATCCAGGAATACCAAGTTTTGCACAAAGATTAGTTGCCTCGTTGTACTTTAAATATGATATTTTTTTAAAAAAATATTCAAAGTACATTGCAATCCTCTTCATTCGTTTTTTATATTCATCCGTGCGTACAATATTATCAGTGTATTCATCTGCAAGTAAAAGAATTCAAAAATTCGGTATTTAAATTAAAAAAAGTGATACTTACAAATATATAAAGATTTCTTCCTATCTAAAAAAAGGCCACCACCAGACATTTTTCCAAAACCACCAGCTCTTTGATGATAACCATTATTTGTAATTTCATGTTTGCAGTAAGATAGATCCTTAATGCATTGCACCATACCTTCTAACATATTTAGTTCTTTGAGCTCAAAAATTGCAAAAGTCTGCAAAAGAACATTAGGTTTTAAGACACCTTTTGGTTTATAAATACTAAAACCAGGAAAAAAATTGTAATAATTATTGCAATCTGTCATATTATTTGCATAAGATCGTGCGTAGAAATGTGGCTTCTTCCCATTTGTATCCATTCCAAGAGCATTTACAAGTTTCATTCCAGTAGCAATGTCCTTTGCCCACCTATTGTTAGAGTTCTTCCCTGGCCGTTTTTTTTTCAAATTGTTACTCATTGATGGTACAATCCTAAGAGAATTCAATTTTGATTTAAAATAGAAAAAAATCAAAAGTTAGAAAATAGTAACAGAATTTCAATTATCAGTCAATGATACCTTTAACTTTATCATATCTTCAATACTAGAAATACAAAAGTTAGCATATCTACATATTAGTAAATTTATATACTTTTTCTTTATTTCAATTATTAAGAAAGTGTTTCAAAGGTATAATTTATTAAATTATACATATAAAGAGTATAGCTTTATCCTGTATGCATTCAGCAAGTACGAGATTTGGCTCTACACCTAATATTAATAATATAATGAAAGTATAACTTCAATACACTAGTAATATTAAAAAATTTACAGAATTATCATATCCACATATATAAAATGAAAAATCTTGCTCTGACCAATATATTGACTTAGAAATTTATACTCCAATAAATTATTAATTTTTAAAGTGTAGCATTGTCTTGTATGCTTTCAGCAAGTATGAGACTTTGAAACAACTTAAAAATCAATAAATTAAAGTTAAAGTAAAAACAATCTAATTATTATTATGAAAAGCAAAACATTATCCCGTATGCTTTCAGAAAGTACTAGATGATGTTTTACTTTTCATATTAATAAAATAATGGTTGAGAAAGTATTAAAGAAATATAGAAAAATGATAAAGAAAACATGAACTTACGTGTCTATAAAATCTTCTTCCATTTGTAGCTGATTGATCAAAAGTAATTAAAAAGTTTATTTTATAACTACTGTTTTAAAAAATAAATGGTTAGATAAATAAATTGAACATTTTTGATAAGGAATAAAGAAAAGTAAATTGAAAAACAAATAAAAAAACTTTAAGTTAACTGAAAAAGAATTTTTTTATAATGAATCAAAAGGGTACAGTAAAAGATACCATAAAAAAATTCAGAATTAAAATCATTATATTAACTTGTCAAAAGTGTAAAAAAGAGTAAAAAACCAAAATGATATGAAATGCAGTAGAAAGAAAAATTTGCTTACCGGTAATCAGATAAGGTCAAGAAAATAGTACCAATAATTCAAAATGATAAAGCAAAAAAATGATTGATAATTTTTGAAAAAGGTAAGTGAGAAAGAGAAAGGAAAAATAAATTGGGTGGCAAACAGATGTAGATATCATGAATTTTCACTGATCTCATTTTCAAAAAAATGCAGCTCTCCAAGTCATATGATAAACTTCATCTAAATTCCAAGAATAACGTTTCCAAGGCACTGTACACAGAATGATCATTTTTTTGTATGCATATACTAATTTCAGCTAGAATTTACCTGGCTGCATGTTGTACAGATGAACGTTTGTGGAACGCTGAATTTTACATATAAAAAAAATTGATGCCACATAATTTTAGCTACCATGTTCCACGTAGCTAAAAAACATACACTGATCACATTTAAATTTACATTGCCTCAAAATTAATTCATTTTTGAATTTTTTTAAAGGGAACTATAATGTGCACCACCTATTTCTTAAATATGAACCTCCCCACCATATTAAATTGTTAGATTTTAAATTGTGCAATTTTTATGCCTTGGCCTTCTTCCTGATCTTACTTGGCTCAAAATATCAAAACATGACCAATTTTGCTGAGAGAAACATTTGATTTTGTTTCTATGTGTATCAATGGAAGGCTGTTTATAACCGGCTGCAGAGCGTTGTTTATCTTTTTGAACAAATTTTTATTTATTTATGTATTTTAATTAGATAATTTACTTTTTATTGCAGCCATTTTTATACTGGCTGCTTTTTGGAAAGCTTAATTTATGACCCAAGCCTTTGAAATTGGCTTGGGTCCCTTACATTGCAATTTAGTACTTCCAGCCAGGTTTCCCCTGACTGGAAGTGTCTCTTTCAGACAATCAAAGTTGCTAAAAGAAACTTTGATTGCTTGCTGTAACATTTGCCACCCTCCCAGCCAATTTACTAGGCTGGGAGGTGGCCAAAGCTGTGTGCAACGCGCTGTGGTAGCCTAAAGTTTAGTACAGCACCTAAATACGTAAATGGAGTTATTACGAGGTAAAGATTGACAATGTTAATATTTTAAAAAAGGGTTTTATTTAATTTATTAGAGTTTAAAATATGAAGAAATTGGTCAAAAGCGAATGTCTATGTGAAAACAATTTATTTTACAGAGAAAACTTATTTTTATGGTCTGAAAAAATTATAAGTATCAAGTTAAATCACTCAAGAACCTTGGGAAATTTTCCAAGAATTTTTACTATTTTTCTTATATTTTTAAATGAATTTTAAAGATTTATAGAAATATTTATGTATTTAAAAATTACTTAACTTTGATGAATTTTCACGGGGTGATTAGAGCTGCGCAGACTACGAAAATTAGTTGGGAATGTAAAGAAGAAGTGGTTCTATCATGTGTACCTTTTAAAGATTTTTTATTATAGTTTTAAAGGTTCTAATTGAGTCCGGAAGTCCGGACGGACTCCGGAGGCTCCAGATGGGCTCTGGCTGAGCTCTGGAGGGGAAATTTAGGCACGTGACTAGTTATACTTAAGAGCCTCTCAGACTCGAAATTGGGCATCATCTAACAATCATCAGACATCATACAGCTGAATCTTTAACCACCACGGTCTCATTTTTTATTACTCAACAAATTAAATAAATTTGTAATACCCTTATAACTTTATATTTTATATATAACATTTTAGAAATACTACTCAACAATTTAAATCACACTTCATACAGGGTATCTTTAGAAAGGTCTTCATCACTGGGACTTGATTATTGCTGTCTCATAAAAACTCAAATTATTATAAAAACATAAAAGTCAATCTTTTCAGATCTTTCACTGGTACACCTTAATTGTTGTAATCAGTATTTATTTCTCAACAGCCACTTTTATTAAAATCTCAATAAGCGTTAAACATATCAGAGTTTCATTATTTTTATCAATCAGATCCAAGTAGACTGGTTAGCTTAGTGATTTAGAATTCCCATTTTTGTTATTTTTATTGGAAGGACAGGGTTTTCAGCTAAATCCACATATCTCCTCCGGATTCTGCTTACAGCAAGGCGACTGTAAGAGTTTACCTTACCATAGCGCGTTGCTGCTGCAAGTAACGCGCGTTGAACAATCGCTTCCATATCGCATGCAGCTGATATCAAGTCAGCTGCATGAGATATGGGTAGCACATGCAATGCACACTGCATGCAGCAGAAATGCGCGTTGCATGCAGCAGCAATGCAGGCTGCATGCAACACGTATTTCTGCTGCATGCAACACGCATTACTTGCAGCAGCAATGCGTGTCACATGTGCTGCATACAGTGCATTGCACAGCCAGAAAAAAACTGGCTGTGCAATGCACACAGAGAAGCCAAAGTCCCTGCAAGGGACTTTGGTCTCTAAACTGGAAGCGACTTTCCCTACCAGGTGCAAACTGGTGGGAAAGTGAGAGACAAGTTAGATTGAAGTTGTTTGAAAGCAACTTCAGTCTTAAAAACATTAAAAATCAAAAAAAAAATGAGAAAGCTAGAAAAAAAAAATTAAAATGTGAGTATAAGAAAAAAAACAAGTGCTAGTGATACCAAAAACCCAAGCCGATTTCATTTGGCTTGGTTATTTAATAATTATTTTTTATACATTAAATTTAAAATTCAAACACCATGAAATATATGAAATTTTTTTATATGAATATTATAAATTTAATTTACCTCTTTCTCATAATTATATTTATAATTATATTTTTTTAATTTTTGACTTTTAAGTTGATTTTTTGGAAGTACAAAATTAAATTTTCAACTAAATTTTTTAGTAAGGTAAAAAAAATTATAAATTTGACATTTTGTAATTGAATAATGAAAAAAAATTTAAATTTATTTAAAAAATATTTTTTTAGAAGAATACCAATATTTTAAGGGTAGAAATATGGTGCAAATTGTAAGTAAAAAAATTATATTTTTTTTTGTGAGGGTTTATTTCTATATTTGTAAATATTTTTCAAAAACATTCATTAAATACTGAATTTAATTACTTTGTAACTCAAATTTTTTGTAAAATAATTAAAATTGAAATAATAATATTGTTATATTTGATATAAAATTTGAGTTGGTAATATTAATGTCCCTTTAAGTAAATTTGAAAATCATTAAAATAGACCATGTTGATAAGTACTTCATTTTTGATATACAATGGTTATATGTATATCTTATATATATTTCTTGAGTGTTATTTTTATATACATTCAATAAAATTTGTAATATACAATGCCATTTAATCATTAATTATTGTTCAACTTAGTTATAACAACTTCACATTTAATACCAGCCAATAGTATTTACTTTTTAATTTAAAACTCCAATATAATATGATAGTATCCTTATTTTGTCTGTATGTAATTAACAACAATATCAGACCATAAATGAGTGGGTAATTAATTACAATAAATAGTTGAAGAATAACCTATAAGAAATGATAAGTTTATTAAAAATGGTACATTAAAAAATATACTTTTGAATTTTTTTTGATATAATTTGGGTAGTTAAATGAAAATTTAAATTATCAGACTTCAAAATGGAAAAAATCTAAAAGTGGTGTTTATATAATAAGCCTCATATAAAAAAAAGGATAAAAAATCTACTATGTAACTAAATTATTAAGTATTAAGGTATTATTAAAATTATTGAAAAACTTATTTTACAGTTATAATGAAATCTAAATAAGAAAATAATGGTGGAATAATAGTAAGACTATGTGTAAACACTTTAATTTATACATACTTTCAAGTATTTTTAGATAAAAAAATGGTAAAATTGTATAATAACATCTAGTTAATAGTGATTCAATTTTATTTAGATCAAAAAAAAAAATTTCTGAGGAAAAACTAATTAATTTGAGATATGGCCATCTCCTTTCAAGAGATAGAATAATAATAAAAATTTTAAAAAATTATAATAAGTATTCTTAATCACCATTTTTGAAAAGTCTCTAGTAAAATTCATTATAATATATCATTCATTTATTACATTATATGGAGTTTCATCTTGAAGTAGTGATGGGCAGCTTTGAACTTATGTTATGAAAAACAAAAAAGTTAAGAAATATATAGTTATACTAATGAAAAAGCCAAAAATAAAAATACTTTTATAAATTAATAAAATAAAACTACATAAATTTTATTCTGCTCTAATGATGGAAGGGTACTATGTATGAATTTCCACATGTTAAATCTAAACCTTCTTTAAGGCTAGTTTACAGGTAGAGCTATTAATTTTCCTTAAATTCTAAAAATAACTTATGCATTTTACTAAATATTTTTTTCTTGTTTTCTTTCCAAAGTTGTTAGAGTTGCTTAATTAATACTGTTATCTTGATTGTAAGATATATAATTTTTTTTTGAATACATGATTTATTGTTTCAAAAATTATATTATAAAGTTAAATCATTTATTTCATTTTCTAAAGCTTCATTGATAAAGGCACAACTCCATTTTCTATTACTTAACAAATATATAAATTGTGATAGTAAAATTTTTAGAATTTTCTTATTGAGAGGGTCAAACTATATTGTGAAGATATTTATCTAGAAATTCTTGTACTCTAAAACCAAATAATTTTCTCCCTGAAGTAAGCCATTTCAAAAATATTAAAATATATACAAGAATATTAACTTATCTTATTTTTATTTTCTTTACTGAAATTTTTAGTTCAATCCCTTTTTTTATATGACATTAGTATAAAACCATGGTATTTACTTGAATAAATGGCTCAATTATAATACCCAACACTTTTTAATCTTTCCCAAAATCAATAACAAATTTCTCATATGAAATATTAGCTTCTAATATAAGAATTTTATCTATAGATGATATTCAACTTGTGATTTTCCTTTTTAGATTCAGCTAAAATTAAACAAAAGGAGAAATCATGCATATGTGTATAAATGGTAACCATATGTTACTTAGAGGATTGTGAAATTCACTCATCAGAGTGGTTTAAGTATTAAAATAAATTGAGGTCATTATTTTCTAGCATTTGAAACTAATTAGGAAATTATTCTAAAAATATATTTTAATGTGTATCATGTTTAAAAAGTTGGAAATATGATTTTTGAAAATTGTGAGTTTCTTATGAGATACCAAGCTTTAGTTTACATTGTTTCAAGTAGAATACAATTTTAATATTAGAAATTGAAAGAAATGTACCATTATCAGATTTTAACTGTGTTCTACTTATAGAATGATTACATAACATTAAACATTATATAAATCAAAAAGGTTTAAAAGATATTTAGAATTTTACAAAATTTCACCATTTATTAATCTTTGATTTGAAAACCAACTATGATGTACACTCACTAGAAATAAGCAATCCCAATTTTAACATAATTTATCAATACAAAAATAATGAGTCAATTAACATGAAAATTTATATTATTTCAAAACCAAATCTCTAGATTTAAAATATGATGCTTTAATGAAAAGTTAATACAAAACTTTAATGCAATGAACTCTCATAAAAAATTCAAAAATAGAATATCAAAACAAGTAATTTCTGCAAAAAAAACTACTAACTATTGTAGATAAAGCATAAAAATAAGTCATATTTTTTAAAAAAATTGATCTAACAATATTTATTTTTGTTGAAAAAATCAAAAACATTGTTAAGTTTGCTTGTTATAGTAATTTTAAAATCCACTAAACATTATCTAAAGGTGGTAAAATATGTCAAAAATATGTTGAATTTTGTGAGCCAAAAATCAACAATTTTGTATCATTTCCTGTTGTGCTATGACTTTATTCCACCCTTTTTATCTGATTCTTCCAGTATTACTTTGCTATGATCACTAGTTTTCAAGTTAAAATTTACAAATTTTCATTATACTTGATAATATGAAAAATAAGTCAAACTTTTATAACTAAAAAATAAGATTTTGAAACTCCTTCTTTCAATAAATATTTGAAGAAATTTTTATTTTAATTGAATAATGATTTTAAGAATAACAAAAAATTTGAAATTCACAAGGACTTATTTCCAGAGACTATAATTATTTACTTGTGTAATGCATGAGCTGTTTATCAATGATGTAAAACATCAGAAAAGTAAGTTATAGTTATAAATCTACAGATTATACTGTGTCTGGTATATATATATTCAATAAATATTTTTAACTTATCTTAACCTACATACCACACAATAGAAAATCATCATATTAAAAAAGGAAAAGATTCTATGATAATATCATAAAGAATGATAACCATGGATTGATATTCCATAAAAATGGTTAATAAAATTTTAAGAGAACCTAAATCAGTATTCTTTCATGAAAATATATCCTTTTTGTCTTTGTAATTTATTCCAAACAAATTTTTTGAAAGTTGAATCTATATATCTAATGCCAAAACCACTATTAAGTTCCCTCTTAGACTTTTTAAGCAATTATATATATATATATATATATATATATATATATATATATATATATATATATATTATTTATCAAAAATTGAAATAAAGAATAAAAAAATATAATTTTATTTATCTTTAATTATTTAAATATAGAGTATTTTCAGAATGCATTGTGGTTACTTGTGAAGGTTAGAAGATTTGAAGTTGGATTTATGAGTTTCTAGAAGGGCAAATATTGTAAAATTCTTTCATAAATATTTATTTCATAGTTTCAAATGTTGAAGTCTACAAACTAATGGGATTTAAAATTATATTGAGATTTAAAATCTGTTTTCTACTCAAGTAAAATAAAATAAAATTATGATATCAAAATTGAAATTAAGTTTAAACTTTTGATATGCTCTATCTTCAATTTTATTGATAGTGCATCAAAAATTTAATAATATTTTTTTCTTTCATCACTTTTTACATAAAAGATAGTTTTATCATTTTGTGCATTAAAGATTGCTTATATAAAGTTAACATCTATGTCAACTGTTTATGACTATTAATCTATATAATAATTTTTTTAGAAGAAAAAATAACATCAGTATATACTGACTTTGAAATTATTTAATTTAAAATAGTTTACAGGTAGATAATGAAGGGTGATTTCATTTTTGAATATGAATTATAGAAGTCTTATTTTGTCAATTTTAATTCTTTTTGAGCTCAATTGAATCCACTGCAACTTATGTAAAAATAAAAATTATCTTTATTAAAATTTACATGAGAAATTATTCCTATTATTCAAAATCAAACTTGCTCAAATGGTGTTTTTCAATCATTATTTCCATTCATAACAATAAAAAACATTTCAATTTGCTGATGTTTTAGTTTTTGATATCCACAAGTTTATATCTCAGGTGTACTATTCACAAAATTATTAAAAATATAATTTTTGAAATACATGATAAACTTGAAAGTGAGGGGGCATTAAATTTTTAAAAATGAATTCTAAATTCATGATGGATAGTATTTTTTTTATTTTCACAAATGAACAATTTTTTGTTTCAATTAATCCAGAAAAAAAACATTGTTGTAAGAATATTATATTATATTTATTTTGATTTTTAATACTATATTTTCAAGATTTGTGTTTAATATTTCCTGTGAAAGTTAATGTTTATGTAAATTTTAAGTAAGCTTGAACAAATTTAATCAATAGGCATATTGGATATGTAAAATAATATTTTGTTCCAATCTTGAATCATCCTGGGCTAAAAAATATCCTGAATAAGGTTTTTTTGGGTCAATTTGGATTTAAGTAGGATTAAGTGAGGTTTAATAAAGACAGATAAAAGGCTAAATTCATTACTAGTGACTTTTTTCTCAAAATAGTTATAAAATATGTATCATTCTGGAATCAAGCTTCAATAAAGTTGAATTGAAACAGAGATAATTTCTAGAAGCACAACATCATATTTACAAAGGTGTAGAATACCTCAAATATTACTCATAATATAGGAAGGCAAGGAATCTACAAAATTCACATTTGAAATGAGGATTTATATTTTTAATTTGAAATTGAGAAATGGAATATTATTTTCCAATTTAAATATCTATTAGTCATTTTACCAAAATTTTTCAGTAATCAGATTGATTTTTGTTGGAATTTTATTGTAGATTAATCATTTTGATGAGCCATTTACTCAAAATTACTGGTTTGAGTTCTAATATTCCATGTGAAATTCATTACAAATCTTTTTGAAAGTGAATAGTTGACATATTGGATATGCAAAAGCTTATGTTAGATCAAAGTGAGATCAAAGGGAGTTCAACTCATGATCAAATTAGGATTTTTCAAGATCAAACGGTGATCAATGTAGGTTCATCTTGAGCTCAATTTGTGACAAATCTCTGACTAAATGTAAGACTGAAAAATTTCCTACATGGTGATGATGTGTGCATAATTCAGGCATAGATTTGTGCCTCAACTGAGTTCAAGCAAGGGGTATTGCTAGCAATACACCCCCATTTCTTCTGTGGTGAATATTAATTGTTAAATAAACTAATTTACTTTTGTCATATACTGTCAGCCAGGCTATCTCAGGAGCCTAGTAAATTATATTATGAATTACTGGAATCATTTAAGGGAATAATGCTATATATTTTATGTAATTACAATAAATAATCTTATTGAATAAATTAGTTAATTATTTTATAAGTAAAATAATTTTTATATTTATTATTAAGAAACTTTTTTATTACATGAAAGGATGTTATATTCTATAACATCATGGCATATTTTTTATGTATTTAATATTTCTAAATCAATAAATTAATTGTTTAAAATTATCTTATAAGTGTAAAATTCAACTTTTAATTAAAACTTGAATAATAAAATTTAAATAAACTAAATAAAACTTATCATATAATACTATCCATAAATATTGGGCGCTTTCTTAACCCTTAATTGTTTCACTAATTTTACTAAATTAACCAAAATACTTATTTGATATGATAAATTTAATTTCTCATTCTAAAAAGGTTGTTTCAAATAAATTACTTGAAATAGCTAAAATGATTAATTTAATTTGTCTTTATACTGTATTAAGATTTATTATATATAATAAGAGCGTGAAAATAATTCCTTTTTTTTAATTAAACCTTTTAGCTATTTTTATTACCTGTTTTAGATTTTCTTTCTCACAGTTTTCAGTTTTCATGCTCACATTGAAGACAATTCTATAGTACTAGCTATGGACCTTGACCAATGGAGTTGGAGAAAAACCAGAGAGAAAATCCCCTGTCCCTTTAGAAAAATAGAGTGAGATTTACTTGCTAAAGTAAGTTGGTTCCTGTTTTGCTAAAGCTCCTGTTTAACACACTTGACTGCTTGATGAGCCAAGAAAGTAGTCCCCAGATAGACTACCAGACCAAAGAACTGAAATGTAGACCAATTTCCACCCCAGAGAAAGCAAAGATACTTGATGTAGGCTGCAAATCTACACCAGAGACAGCAATAATACTTGATATAGCTTGCAAGACTATAACAGAGAACCTGTTGCTAATGTTGAGTTAAATGAAGAACTAACCTTGCAGCAAACACAGCCAATTGTGGCCAAAAACAGTGAAAACTGAGTGAGGAACAAGGATATCACCTCCAGATGGTTGTATGATAATTAAAGTTGCCCAAAACTATCTTATTCACTATGTACACACAGACCACTATCTAAGAGCCCATTCACACCAACGAATTTGGCACCTGTACCAGTCAAATTGAATAAAAACCCTCCAGAAGTACTCCCCAACCTTCTAAAACAGAAGCGGGCAGGCCTCCTGACATTGGAGATGCCGCCTGAAGCGGCCCAGCCTCCCTGAAGCCAGAAAACCAATAAAAACATCTAATCTACTTAGAAAAATTCACTACAACTACTAAAGCCCTTAAAACACAAAATTACGCTATAAAAACATTGTGACATGAAATATAGAGCTACATTAGCCCTAACTAACGGTACTAAGCACTTAACCCTAAGACTTAAGGTTAGCCCGTAAAACGTGAAAAAAAATTAAACAGCTATCTTTTGTAACTGAAAAATGAGGAAATGACCCCTTAAAACTTAGAATATGAAAAATATCATCAAGACATGAAATATATAGAAAAACCGGGGCTCTCCAATGAGAGTACCCACATACCTGCAGTCCCAATATTCACGGAATGAATCCATAAAAACACTTAATTCTTGAACAGATGTCATTTAAGACATGCACAAACAGCGCCAAACAACACAACAAAGGCCCCTGCCAATGTTGGAAGACCACAACCTAGTTATTAATTTTAATAAATCTATTTCTTTTTGGAATTCTATGGTGGTAGAGTAGTTGCTTATTCCCGGGTTTAATTTGTTGTTCTTATTTTGTATGTTTTAATTAAAATTCTTTTAATTATTTTCACATAGTCTTATTTTTTTTAAAATAGTATTGAACCGCTCCAGAAGGTCCTCTTGCCTATAAAATGGCTTTGGAAACCTCTCTGGTGGAGTTGTGGTCTTCCAACATTGGCAGGGGCCTTTGTTGTGTGATTTGGTGCGGTTTGTGCATGTCTTAATTGACATATGTTAAGGAATAGGGTATTTTTCTGGTTTTATTCTGTGGATATTGGGCCTGCAGGTATGTTGGTACTATCATTGGATAGCCCTGGTTTTTCTCTATATTTTATGTTATGTAGACATTTTTCATATTCTAAGTTTTAAGGGGTCATTTCCTCATTTTTCATTTATAAAAGATTGCTGTTTAATTTTGTTTTTCGTGTTTTATGGGCTAACCTTAAGTCTTAGGGTTAAGTGCTTAGTACCATTGGATAGAGCTAATTTTTCTCTATATTTCATGTCCCAATGTTGTTATAGTGAAATTCCGTGTTTTAAAGGTTTTAGTAGTTGTAGCTAATTTTTCTAAGTAGATTAGTGGTTTTTGTTGGTTTTCTAGCTTCAGGGAGGCTGGGCCGCTTCAGGCAGCATCTCAGACGTCGGGCAGCCCGCCCGCCTCTGTTTTAGGAGGTTGGGGAGCACTTCAGGAGGGTTTTTTATGCAATTTGGAAGGTACAGGCGCCAGATTGGTGGGTGCGCATCGGCTCTTAGTGGTCTGTGTGTACATTGTGAATAAGACAGTTTGGGGCAACCTTAATCATCATACAACCATCCGGAGGTGATATAATTGTTCCTCACTCAGTTTTCACTGTTTTCTGGCCACAATTGGCTGTGTTTGTTGCAATTGAGTTCTTCATTTAACTTAACTTTGTCAACTGTTTTCTCTGTTATAGTCTTGCAAGCTATATCAAGTATTATTGCTGTCTCTGGTGTGGATTTGAACACTACATCAAGTATCTTTGCTGTCTCTGGTGTGGACTTTGTTCTACATTTCAGTTCTTTGGTCGGGTAGTCTATCTGGGGACTACTTTCTTGGCTCATCAAGCAGTCAAGTGTGTTAAACAGGAGCTTTAGCAAAACAGGAACCAAATTACTTTAGCAAGTAAAACTCACTCTATTTTTCTAAAGGGACAGGGGATTTTCTCTCTGGTTTTTCTCCAACTCCCTTGGTCAAGGCCTATAGCTAGTACTATAGGATTGTCTACATTTCTGGCGCCCAACATGGGGAAGAACTTGCTAGTTCTTTGGAATCTCTGTTTTCTTTGATTGGCTCTTTTTGGTGTTTTGGTCTGGAGGAATGGCTTCTGGTTCTGCTATTCCTGTGGTGACTGTCAGTGGGGGGGATGGTCCTCCTTCTGTGATGGTTAGGGAGTGTGTGAGGATTAAAACTTCGGATGGTACCAAGTTTAATGGGGAGGATGTCAAGTGGTTTCTAGAGAAGTATGAAATTGCTTCTGGAGTGGATGGTGCTTCCTACCTGGACATGGTGAAGTAGATTATCTTCTTCATTGGTGATAGGTCAGTGGAGAAGGATATTGTGGCCATGTCTGGCTACAAGAAGAGGGATTGGAAATTGTTGTGTAGGGAAATGTTGGATAGATGGGGTGTCAGGCTCACTATGGTGGATCTGAACAAGGTTGTCAGTGAATGGTAATCTTATGGTGGTGTTGGTAACTTACATAGTTACAGGAAGTTTCTGCTACAGTTTGATCCTGTAGTGGAATATTTCGTGGAAGTGGAGGAGCTGGCACATGAAAATGCTGCCAAGGATGTTTTTTCGTCTGCCCTGGCTAGAGATGTCAGTATGAATGTGTTGAAGGAGCTGTCAAGAAAGGAATTGATGAAGACTCTTTCTAATGGGGATCAGAAGTTGCCTGCCTTGGATAAGGTGAAGGAGGCTGTTGAGGCCCATTTGAAGTTATTTGCTTTGGACACCTATCAGGAGGGGTGTGCCAAATATGTCAGCAAAGTCAGTGAGGCTTTGTCTGAAGAGGAAGTTAGGGAGAAGAAGGAGGAGAAAAATTTGGTGCAGGTTCCCAAACAGGAGAGGTACCCAATTATGGAGCAGTTGGCTGATATTACAAAGAAGCTGCACATTTTTGTTCAGGAGGCCAAGAAGGTTAATAAGGCACCTTCTCAGCCTAGAGATTTTGAAAGGAGGGCTGGTAGGAGTGATCCTTGGGTATGCTCTTATTGCAGTAGGAGGGGGCACAGGTCCAATGATTGTTGGGCACTGAACAGAGATGTGTCTGAAGGAAAAGTGGAGTTTGATGGCAGGGTTTTTAAGTTCCCTGATGGTTCTTTTTTGAAGCCCAGTGAGGGGCAGGCTCCTGTGGATTTAGTCAGGAGAAGGGGTGGTCTCAATCAAAGGAGGCCAAGGTTTGGGGAGATTCCTGATCAGGGGAAGTCTTCTGTTAAGGTAGATGAGGACGTTAAGGGAAAGGGGAAGGAGGTCAATAAGGTCTCTTTTTCTACTTCCTTTGGTGGTTTGGAGTTGTATTCTTGTGGTGGACAGTCAAGTGGTGAATGCTTGGCTGGTTTTTATGATGTGGAAGCAGGGAAGGTGGGAAGACCTAAGAGCAGTTCTCAGGCCCAACCAAAGCCAAATGCCTCAAAGGGGGATCCTAAGCTCAGTGCAGCTAGGAAGAGGTACAGCATAGAGGAGCTGTACAAGATGCAGAAGGGTATGGCTGATATGGGCCCCCCTAGTTTTGGCGCATTGGATATGAATGGTGAGCCAATGCCAATGGAGGTGGATTCTGACTCTGAGGAGGATGTCCCTTTGGCTTCATTTCCAAAGCCTGTTGGAGTCAGAGGTTCTGGTGAGGGATCTGGTTTGGTTCCTGTTAATGGTAAATCTGTTGGTGGTGCTGGTCCTCAAGAAGCTTCTAGGACCAAGGTGGTGAAGCCAAGGGCTCACTTTGAGAGGCCAGTAGTGTCTGGTCAAGTTAATATTATGGACTCTGTCCTGGAAAGGATGAATCAGGGTTAGGTTTCCCTATCTTATGGGGAATTGTATGCTATCAGTCCAGGTTTGGCTGATAGACAGAAAAAGTTGTTGACCAGGAGAAGAGTTTTTTCTGGTGAGGTAGAATACATTTGTGATTCTGCTGAAAGGTTTGGTGAGGGTTTGGAAACTCATTTTTCTGCTTCTCTGGGATATGTCAATGTCACTCTGAATGGCAAGAGGCAAGGGCATTGGTGGATTAAGGTTCTCAGATAAACCTGATTTCTTTATTTGAGACAACTCATATGGGCCTGCCCATCAAAACTGGTATTGGTGGGAATTTGAGAGGGATCGGTGGCCTTGTCACTAAATTGGTTGGAACTTCAGAGTTTGTGAAGTTAGATGTTGGAGGAGCCTCAGGGAAGGTTCATTTTTACATTGCTAAAGGTAATGTAAAAGCAGTTTTGGGTGGGCCATTCTTGATGGATTTTCAGGCAAAAATTGGTTATCAATTTGATTTGGGAATCAGTTTGGAGTTGACTGGTGAAGACAAAAGGAGGCTTCACATGAGGTTTTCATCCCCTGGAGAGGATGGTTGGGAGACCAGGCCTGGTTTATCTTCAATGTCCCAGTGCATGGACTGCTGCAGGAGAAGGAAGGAAGTGGGTGCTGCCTCTGGTTTTTTGGAGTGCGTCTCAGGCTCTATTGAGAGTCTGTCTTTTTTAGAGTAATGAGGGCTGATCACCCTAGTGCTGCAACCTCTCCCCAAGATGAGGAAATCCCAGGTTGTAGTAGGTCAGCTCCCTTGGAGATATACCAAGTGGATTTTCAACTTTCTCTTTTTAATGTTTCTCTTCTCTGCAAGTATTCATCAAGATTTTTATCAAGTCTCTGTTCTCTTTCAAGATTCTTAATTATTTTTAATTCAAGTTCAAAGAAGAAGATTGGTTACATATCTTTATTGAAAGATATGCGGAAAAGTTTTGGGGCGGTGAGAATGGGATCTAAAAATAAGTCCTCCCAATTGTGCACCGCTAGGGTTTCTTCTACACCTTTCAAAAACATTACCTGGGCTACACGCGTGAGCATTGGGGAAAACCCTGATTATTTTTTAAGGTCAGAAGAAAGCTCAAGAAAAGAAGATAAAAATTCCAAGATAATTCAAGAAAATCAAGAAAAAAATCTGAAGATAATGAAGAAAGAAGATGCAAAATATTTTTGTGGAGATTGTCAAGATCAATCTTTGGGCCTCCAGCATGAGGTTAAACTGCAGAAAATTATGAAGAGAGAAGATCATCAAGATTTATTTTTGAGCCTCCAGCATAAGGATAAACTGCACAATTTTATAAGGTGTGATTCAGAAGAGGAATCAAGATTTGAAGATTTGAAGTCAGAAGTGAGGATGAAGATGTGGAATTGCAGAAAAGTTTTGGAGTGGTGAGATTGGGTGTAAAAGTAAGTCCTCCCAATTGTGCACCACTAGGGCTTCTTCTACACCTTTCAAAAGCATTACCTTGGCCACACATGTGAGCAATGGGGAAACCCTTGGTTTTTGTTCCAGGTCTGGTGGTGAAGAATTCCTGAAGATCCCTCAAGTTGAAGGTGGAGCGGCAAAGTATAGGAAGGTAGTGCAGAAGATTAGGCCTGTCAATGGGCCTATGCCTGTGGGCTTGAATCTGCCTTTGTCGAGAGATCCGTACTGTACTCCTTTGGTGAAGAATCCTCCAGAATTTATAGAGACAGCTAGGGTGACCGTGGAAAGGTTGAAAGTTGTTAATCTTGGTCCTGATGGGTGGTTGTCTGAGGAAGAAAAGAAGTTGTTGTTGCACGTTATTGTGCTAAGGGAAAAAGCTGTGGCGCTTGTTGAGGAGGAAAGGGGTGTATTGAAGCACTCTTATGGGGAACCCTACATGATTCCTGTGGTTTGTCATGAACCTTGGCAAATCAAACCTATTCCGATTCCAACCGCCATTAGAGAGGATTTTGTAAAGATTTTTAGGGAAAGAGTCAGGACTGGGTTATAAAAACAATCGACTTCCAGCTACTCAAGTCCGGTTTTCCGTGTAAAAAAGCAGAATTTAAAATTGAGGGTGGTTCATGATCTTAGATCCTTGAATAGAGTCACTATCAAGGACGCTGGTATGCCACCAAGTGCAGAGGATTTTGTTGAAGCTTTTGCTGGAAGGGGGTGTTATGGTTTGGGTGATATTATGGGTGGTTATGATGAGAGGGAGCTCCATACGGATTCAAGGCCTCTCACAATTTTTGAGACTCCTTTGTGAATATTTCAGCTCACTAGGTTGCCTCAAGGAGCAACTAATTCAGTGGCAGTTTATCAAGGACAGATGGCTTGGATTTTGCAGGATGAGGTTCCTACTCATGCTGGTATTTTTATTGATGATGGTGGAATTAAAGGACCATCCACTGATTATGGTAATGAGGTGTTAGTGGAGAACCCTGACATAAGGAGGTTTGTGTGGGAATATGCAATAACTCTAGAGAGAGTGTTGTTTAGGATTTAAGAGGCTGGTTTGACCATTTCAGGGTCAAAATTCTGTTGTTGTGTTCCTGCTTTGGAAATTATGGGTCATGTGGTATGTAAAGAGGGAAGGATTATGGCGAAGAAGAAGATTAATAAAATCCAGTAATGGCCAAGGCCTAAAAATACTACTGAAGTCAGGGGATTTTTGGGTGTATTTGTATATGTCAGGATTTTTATTAATGATTTTTCTTTGTTGGCTTCACCTTTAAGGAGATTGACCAGAAAAGATGCATATTGGGAATGGACTGAAGAGTGTGAAGAGGCTTTTCAGAAGTTGAAAAAGGTTGTTGGTGAAGATATTGTTCTTCACAAGTTGGATTATGGGGTTGGTGCTGGAAAAATTTATCTGGAAGTGGACTCAAGTTATATTGCTGCTGGTGCTGTTTTGTCTCAGGAGGATAAGACTGGGAGGGTCAGGCCAGTAAGACATGAGTCTGTGGTGTTTAATGAGTTGGTATCTAGGTATTCTCAACCTAAGTTGGAATTGTGTGGCATAACTAAAATTTTAAAGAAGCTACAGACGGTTTTGTGGGGGCAGCATTTTGAGCTGCAGGTGGATGCAAAATCTTTGGTTCAGATGATCAATACACCTAGTCTTCCAAATGCTCCAATGACTAGGTGGGTGGCATTTATTCAACATTTTTCTTTTGACCTGGTACACAAACCAGGTAAAACTTTTACTATGCCTGATGGATTATCAAGGAGGCCCCCTACAGATGAAGATTCTGAGGCTGAAGAATTTGATGAGGATGTTCCAGTGGTTAGGGCCAGCACAAAGCGTGCTGAAGATTTTTCTGACCTCCCCCAAGAGGCTAAACTGGCTGGATCTGATCTTGATTCTGGTGATCAGGATGTTTTTGTTGATGAAGATGGAGTTGTTGTTTGGGACAGCTCAAAATTGGAAAAGGGTTTTTTTGTTAGTGAACTGGATTCTCACAAGGTTCAGTGGAAAGAGAAGGACGTTCAAAAATTTAAGGATTGGTGTCATGGTTGGGCTGCTCAATTGGCTCATGTTCATACTGGTGATTTTGGTGACAGAATTTTACCCTTGGATGTTGTTTTGTTGGATTTTGAAGATGAGACCTGGGGTCAGTCTGGGTTTTTTTTTATTTTGGTGGAATATCTGTCTACCTTGGAGAGGCAAGATAGTTGTGATGATGATACTTGGTCGGCAATAAAGAAGAAGAGTCCTGGATTCTATGTGTCAGGAAAGCGGTTGATGAGTAGGAGACATCCAAACTCTCAAGTGGTGGTGACTCAGAAGAAGGGTCAAGAATTGGTTTTGAAGTCTTTGCATGAAGACCTTGGTCATAGAGGCTTTGGGGAGACTTATAGAAGAGTAGCAGACAGATTTTGGTGGCCATGTATGAAGTTGTCTGTGCAGGGTTGGGTTCAATCTTGTGAAGAATGTCAAAGAAGAAGTCACTTGAAACCTAAAGAGGTGGGCCTTGCTACTGGTGAATCAACTGTTTTTGGAAGGTTCAGTCTGGATGCTGTCCATATTAAAGAGGGCAGGTATAAATACTTGATTGTTGCTACGGATGATTTGTGTGGTTGGGTTGAGGCAGTGCCTCTGGTTAATTTGACTGCCAAGAATGTGGCAGAGTTTTTGAAGAAAGAGTGGATTTATAGGTATGGGTTGATGAAGTTGGTGACTGTTGATGGTGGGCTGGAGTTTGGTGCCAAATTTAAAGAAGCTGTGGCTAGTGTTGGTTCTAAAGTTAGATTGGCTACACCTTATTATCCTGAAGCTGAAGGCATGGTTGAAAGAGGCCATCAAGTTATCAAGAATGCTTTGGTGAAGATGTGCGGAGATAGTGCTGAAAAGTGAAGGCATTATTTACCCTTGGTCTTATTTGCTGATAGGGTCACTGTGAAGAGGACAACTGGGTATTCTCCTTATTAGTTAATGTTTGGTCAAAAAGCCGTTCTAACAGTGGACTTGGAAGCTGTCTCTTATCTTGGAATTGATTGGGATGATGTGCACTCAACAGAAGATTTGCTCTGTGCCAGGATGCAACAGTTGGAATGTAGGGAGGAATGTCAGGAGAAGGCATACTCTAAAATGATGAAGATTAGGAATCAATCAGTCAGATACTGGGACAAGAAGTTGGCTCATAGACTCAGAAATCCCTTGAAACCTGGTTGTTTGGTTTTGGTGTATAATAGAAGTTTGGAGAGTCAGTGGGGGAAAATGTTTGCTGACAGATGGAATGGACCTTACAGAGTCAGATCTCAGGCATCTGGAGGTTCCTCTGTTTTGGAAGAGTTGGATGGTGCAGTCTTGAAAAAGAGGGTGGCTGAAGACCAAGTGAATAGGTTTAATCCCAGAGGCACTAGGCATGAAGAAGATTGACTCCGCAATGAGGATAAACTATGGAACGTTCTTTTTTTGTTTTGGAATTTTTTGGTGTTGCAGAGCAACTTTTGTGTTGGAAACTATTTGTTAGAAGGTACCCATGGGTGGGGCTTCTAGATTTGATCTTGGCTGGTGTAGTGGTGACTGATGGGCTGGCTGCTCTATCAACAGTTACCCCAGATTGTCTGTTTCCAACCCTTTCTCTTAATTTGGTTGAACCCTAGTACTGGTTTCTTTTCACAGGTTTTAGTCCTCTATGAATTTAAACTGGAATTGCCTCTGCTTGTCAAGTGCTGGACTCTTCACTGTTTATTGGTTTGGTTTTTTTGTGTTGGACGTTTTGTTTTTGTTAGAAGGTACCCATGGGGGGCTTCTAGATTTTATTTTGGCAAGTGTGGGGGTAACTGATGAGCTGGCTGCTTTGTAGAAAAGTTACCCCAGAATGTCTGTTTCTAGTTTTTGTTTTTCCTAGTTGAATTCTAGTTCTGTTGTTTATTATTCAGGTTTCAAGTCCACTATGACTTTAAACTGGTTTGGGACTGGCTTATTTATCTTTGGTTCTTTCAGATTGGTGGTGGATCACTGGTGGTCTCCTATCATTTTTACTTATCGGAGGGAGCCCACCCAGTGATCATTTCTATGGATCGGACTTTTTCTTATTGTATCATCTATGGAGCTGGACTGTCTTTGATTTTTCAGTTATGTTTTTTCTAGATAGCAGTTTTAGATTATTTTCTTTTTTCTCTTTTTTTCTTTTAATTTTTTTATGAGAGTTGTTTGAAATTATAAAATCAAAAACATAGGGTGTTACCACATCAGGGTCACCTGGATGTGGGCAAGCATTGGTGGGGAAAGGCTCATCAATTGGCCGGGAAATGCTATTTTTATTATTATTATTTATTTATTATTTATTTCATTTGTTTCTGTGTTTCATTATTTTTATTATCTTCTGAATTTCTATATTTTTTTTTTCTCTTAATCATTTAAAATATTTAATTGTGTATCCACATCAAGGTGCACTTGGATGTGGGTAAGGTATCAGGGGATCAGCTCATCAATTGGCTGGAGGATACCATTTGTATTATTTTTTATATTATATTTTATTTCATTTTATTTATAAATTTTTAATTTAATATATTAGTACCTTAAAAAAAATAAAAAATAAAAAATTCTGAAATTATTTTTATTAATTGTTTTATATTATTATTATGTTTCTAATCTTTTTGCAGGAGCTCATTGTCTGGATGATGAAGCTTCTGGAGGGTGGTCTGGATTGTGATGAAGTTTTTGTTTTTTGTTGGGATTGTGGGAAGCACTGTGTTCTTTGAAGTGCATCCTGCTTGAGAGATTATAGGGATTGTAATGGTCAGGAATTGGATTAGAGGGAAGTTCAGAGGAGGAAGAAGAAGAGGCAGGAATGGAGTGCTGGAGGGTGTGATTAATGATCCTAGACATTTTCCAGTGGTCGTCCAGTAGGCGCTTTCTCAGGGATTTTTCAAAGTCATTCAAAGGTTGATGGAGGGGAAAGGCTTTTAGAATGTTTGAACACATGGTGCTTAGGTGTTTCTTCATGTCTCCATAATCCAGGGTCAAAGAACTTTCAAGAGGTTGGCCAACTCCAATAATAGATTCAGGAGGAGGGGTGCCAACTAGACAAGAATAATTGGATCAGTAATTATTTTTGTTAAAGAAATGGGATAATTAATTTGGGACTTACAGATTGGAAGCTCATCAAATCTGTAAGCAGCTGGGATTTGGATCTCTGACAATTTTGTAATGGTAATAGTGGGTGGATCAACTAGGGAAAGATATGGATTCTCATGGTCTTCCTCTGAAGGATCCTGAGAAGGTGAACTGCAATGCTGAGGTTCCTGGGGCATAGTTGGAGCAGTGAGATTGTTGTTGTTGTTGTGGTTGTTTTTTCTGTTGGATTCAGATGGAGGAGGTGCTGGTGATGGGGTACCAGAATTGTTAAAGGATGGAGCAGGAGAGGGGGATTTGTAAGCAGATTGATCTCTTCTTGATGGAGCTTTTGAAGAGATGGAACTGTCAGAAGAGTAGTTGGCTGACAGAGGAGAGGCGTAGTTTCTTTGTCTTAGTTGGGGACAAATTTGTTGTTGTGGTGCAGTGTGTGGTGTTCTGGTTTCTTCTTGGGGTTCTCTGGCAGGTCTATTAGAAATCTGGGAAATTTTAGTGCTTTTGGACTTTGGAAGGGTGGATTGCATTGCTCTGGGAGCAGTAGGAGGTAGTTGGGTTAACTTGTTGTTGTCTGGATGAATTTGGCTGTTTTCTGGCCGTTTTTGAGGTTTTTGCCCTGATTTTCACTGTTTGGTGAGGCAGGCGGGCCGCCCGACATCGGCCGGGACGCCTGGACACGGTCTAGAAGCCTGGGAGTTGATCTTGAAGCTTTTGGAGTTAATTTGGCGGAGATAAAAGCAGTTTCTTGGGAAGCTAAGGCTGGTCTTTTGGGAAGGGTGCGGGAAGCTGAGCTTCTGGATCTTCTGGAAGGAGCAGAAGATAGAGAGGAAGAGGAAGGACCAAGCTCTGGGGATCTGTTAGGGGATCTGGAGATGTATTTGTGAGAAGGAGAAGGCGGAGGAATAGGGTAGTTGGCGTCTCTGTCACATCTTTTCTTTTTGGAATAGCAAGAAGCACAAGCCCTGTTGTAGAATTTGGATTAATCATTTGGAAGAGTGAATGTGCAAGGTCTGCACATGTGGATGCACTGTTTGCAGGCATAGTCCTTGGGAGCAATGAAGCAAGGGGGAGTAGAAGGGTTAACATGAGGAGATCCAGCCATGATCTGTAGTGAGAAAAGATGATGAAAAGGGATAGGAGGAGATATTTGTCAGTGATAGGTAGATGATGAAGTGAAAGTGGAAGTTCAGCAGGTTGGCTGTAGAGGTGTTCTACATAAAATTGGCTGCGTCTATTTTATGCGAAATTCTGGCAGTCCATCAAGACTCTAAACTGAAAATGCTAAAACTGAAAATGCTATGGTATCAAGACAGTCCTTCAAGACTCTAAACTAAAAAAGCCATGGTATCAAGACCAGTCCATCAAGACGTTAAACTGAAATATGGTTTCTGTTAGTCCCCCAAGACCTTAAACTGTCTGGTTTCAAAATTTTATCAAGATTAGTCCTTCAAGACTTTAAACTGAACACTGTGTTAGTCCCCCAAGAATTTAATCTGAAGGTTGTAAGTCCCCCAAGGCTATAAACTGAGGGAAAAGTTTTTGTTGTTGGAGTTAGTTTTGAATGACTGGTGGAGGGTATCCACAGGGGGAGCCTCTGAATTTAGCAAAGGCAAGTTTGGGGGTGATTGATGGTCTGGCAGCTCTATTCACAATTACCCCACAATGTTAGTTTTTTCTCTGTCTTAATGTGGTTGATCTCTGGTTCTGGGTTTATGATTTAAGTTTTGAGTCCCCCAAGACTTTAAACTGAGGGTTTTTGAGTCCCCCAAGACTATAAAATGAGGATGGTCCCCCAAGACTTAAAACTGAGGGTTGTTTTGTGGTTACATCCTATAGAGGGTGTGGTCAATTTTTCTTTTCTGAATCAAACTCAAGTACTAGTGGAATTAAAGAGGGAATAAGGAGAGGAAATGAAGTGTTCAGAATTAGCCTTGAACTGGTGAATGAGGTGTCTTCTGTTCTCAATGTCCTGTGGATCTCTAGAAGGAGTGGATTGGAAGTAGTGAATCAGAAGTTTTTTCTGTTGAGATGTGTATTGTTGGAACTTGGCCTTGATAGTGCGCAAGTGCATTGGTGTTGGTGGTGCAATGGATCCTACATTGTTATCATCACTATCAGAAGAGGGAGGAACTGAGAAGTTATCAGTTTTAAAGTTGAAGGATGAAGTGAAAGTTCTTCACCATCAGATGGACCAGGGATGGGGGAACTAGTTGTTTTATGCGTTGTGACACTCTTCTGGGAAGGGTGGAGCTTTTTGAATAATCTGGGTATCAGGATGGATGGCCTAGATCTTTTGGTGCTGGAAGAAGAAGGAGCAGGTTGAGGTGAAGGTGAATCTGTTGTGGAAGAAAGTGGACCAGGTGTGTGGCAGGTCTTCTTTCTGGATTGGCAGGCATTGCAGGACGTTCTGTATGGATGGACAGGTGGTGTCATGGTGCAGATTAAATTATTGTCAATGCAGTATTGACAGGGACCCATTTCAGAGGCAGATTTGGGAAGAAGGTTAAACATGGTGGTTGGATGAAGAAAGAATGCGGACATTCTCAATTGGAGGGAGGATGTGGTCTTCCAACATTGGCAGGGGCCTTTGTTGTGTGATTTGGCGCTGTTTGTGCATGTCTTAATTGACATCTTTTAAGGAATTGGGTATTTTTCAGGTTTTATTCTGTGGATATTGGGTCTGCGGGTATGTGGATACTATCATTGGATAGCCCTGGGTTTTCTCTATATTATATGTCTTGAGACATTTTTCATATTCTGAGTTTTAAGGTGTCATTTCCTCATTTTTCATTTATAAAAGATTGCTGTTTAATTTTGTTTTTTGTGTTTTACGGGCTAACCTTAAGTCTTAGGGTTAAGTGCTTAGTACCATTGGATAGAGCTAATTTTTATTTATATTTCATGTCAAAATGTTTTTATAGTGAAATTCCGTGTTTTAAAGGTTTTAGTAGTTGTAGCTAATTTTTCTAAGTAGATTAGTGGTTTTTGTTGGTTTTCTGGCTTCAGGGAGGCTGGGCTGCTTCAGGCAGCATCTCCAACGTTGGGCGGCCCACCGCCTCTGTTTTAGGAGGTTGGGGAGCGCTTCAGGAAGGTTTTTTATGCAATTTGGCGGGTACAGGCGCCAGATTGGTGGGTGCGCATGGGCTCTTAGTTAGTGGTCTGTGTGTACATAGTGAATAAGACAGTTTGGGGAAACCTTAATCATCATACAAACATCTGGATGTGATATCATTGTTCCTCACTCAGTTTTCACTGTTTTCTGGCCACAATTGGCTGTGTTTGTTGCAAGTGAGTTTTTCATTTAACTTAACTTTGGCAACTGTTTTCTCTGTTATAGTCTTGCAAGCTATAGCAAGGATTATTGCTTTCTCTGGTGGGGATTTGCAGCCTACATCAAGTATCTTTGCTGTCTCTGGTGTGGACTTTGTTCTACATTTCAGTTCTTTGGTCTGGTAGTCTATCTGGGGACTACTTTCTTGGCTCATCAAGCAGTCAAGTGTGTTAAACAGGAGTTTTAGCAAAACAGGAACCAACTTACTTTAACAAGTAAATCTCACTCTATTTTTCTAAAGGGACAGGGGATTTTCTCTCTGGTTTTTCTCCAGCTCCCTTGGTCAAGGCCTATAGCTAGTACTATAAGATTGTCTACAGTGTCATTACTTATAAAGTGTTGTTGTATTCCTCTCCAAAAACTCAATTATATTTAGTTTTTCATTTACTATTACAAACTTCTTCTTTATTTTTCTCTTCTACCTCTTCTTTTTTCCTTCTTTTCATCCTTCTTCTAGAGGACCTGCCAATATATCCAGTAAATACACTTTTCTGACACCTTCTTTTTAGAACAACCTTATTATTTGAAACTGTTTTCTGAAATATTCTTTTCTTCTCTCATACTACTGTATTTAGAATTTCAACTTCGTGCTTTTTCTCTCCTTTGCCTATATAATGCATCCCTTTCTGGTTGTTTTTTATCATCAATTAATTACTTATTATTTTATTAAATCAATTTATTACAACCAAAATATTTATTACTATTTTTTGTTTTTAGTATTTATTTACAGAAATTCTAAATAATTAACTATAATAATTATCAAATTTTTTACCTCTTTTTATTGAGTAAAACAAACTAACTATAAATAATACCTTGTGGTGTTCCAACATTTGCGGAGCCCTTTGTTGGTCTATTTGGTGTTGTTTTGATATATCTTAAATGGCATTGTTTAATAATTAAGTGTTTTTCTAGAATTATTCAGCAAATATTGGGACTTCCAGAATGTGGGTATTACCATTGGATAGCCCCGGGTTTTCTCTATATTTTATATCTTGATGACATTTTTCATATTCTAAGTATTTAAGAAATTATTTCTCATTTTTCATTTTAAAAGATAGCTGTTTATATTTGTTTTTTGCATTTTATGGGCTAACCTTAAGACTTAGGGTTAAGTGCTTACTACCATTAGAATGGGCTAATTGTTCTCTACGTTTAATGTCACAATGTTGTTATAGCTTAATTATATGTTTTAAAGGTTTTAGTAGTCATAGCTTTTTTTCTAAGTATTTTGGTAATTTTTCGAGGTTTTTGGTGGTTTTCTGGCTTCAGGGTGGTCCTGCTGCCTCAGGTAGGCCTCCCGACGTCAGACAGACCACTCTTCTCAGTGCTAGAAGACTGGAAAGCTTTTCTAGAGGGGTTTTATGCAACTTGGCGCTCAGAAATGCCAAATTCCTTGGTGTGCATGGGCTCTTAGATAGTGGTCTGTGTATATGTAGTGAATATAACAGTTTGGGGCAACTTTAATCATCATACAACCATATGGAGGTGATATCCTTGTTCCTCACTCAGTTTTCACTGTTTTTTAGCCACAATTGGCTGTGTTTGTTTCAAGTTTAGTTCTTCATTTAACTCAACTTTGGCAACTTTTTTCTCTGGTGTAGTCTTGCAAGCTATATCAAGTATTACTGATGTCTCTGGTGTGGATTTGCAACCTACATCAAGTATCATTGCTTTCTCTGGTGTGGAAATTGGTCTACATTTCAGTTCTTTGGTTTGGTAGTCTGTCTGGAGACGACTTTCTTGGCTGATCAGGCAGTCTAGTGTATTGGAAAAGGGGCTTTGAACAACAGGAACCCATTTGCTGCAAAAGGTAAATCTCACTTTTTTTACTAAAGTGATAGGGGTTATTCTTTCTGGTTTTTCTCCAAATGCCTTGGTCAAGGGCTATAGCTAGTACTATAGGATTTTCTTCAAAATACTCTTGACTTTGAAACCCTAAAATATTATCTATCACTGCCGTTGAACCTGCGTTAAAAATCTTCTAGACCAAAAGAACCCTTCAACACTTGAGACCCTTTCCAAATTGTTGACTGGGCATTGATATCTTGAAGCTGTCAACAAAGGGACCATCAAAGATGAGGTACCAGTAGGACAAATAGACGAAAAAAACAACAAACGTTGTGGTCTTCCAAAATTGGCAGGGGCCTTTGTTGTCGGTCGTTTTTGGTGATTTAAAGCTGGATTTACACTGTCCAGTGAGGCGGGCGGGCCGACCGACGTCGGCCGGGCAGCTGGGGTCTTCCAACATTGGCAGGGGCCTTTGTTGTGTGATTTGGCGCTGTTTGTGCATGTCTTAATTGACATCTGTTAAGGAATTGGGTATTTTTCAGGTTTTATTCTGTGGATATTGGGTCTGCGGGTATGTGGATACTATCATTGGATAGCCCTGGGTTTTCTCTATATTATATGTCTTGAGACATTTTTCATATTCTGAGTTTTAAGGTGTCATTTCCTCATTTTTCATTTATAAAAGATTGCTGTTTAATTTTGTTTTTCGTGTTTTATGGGCTAACCTTAAGTCTTAGGGTTAAGTGCTTAGTACCATTGGATAGAGCTAATTTTTATTTATATTTCATGTCAAAATGTTTTTATAGTGAAATTCCGTGTTTTAAAGGTTTTAGTAGTTGTAGCTAATTTTTCTAAGTAGATTAGTGGTTTTTGTTGGTTTTCTGGCTTCAGGGAGGCTGGGCTGCTTCAGGCAGCATCTCCAACGTTGGGCGGCCCACCGCCTCTGTTTTAGGAGGTTGGGGAGCGCTTCAGGAAGGTTTTTTATGCAATTTGGCAGGTACAGGCGCCAGATTGGTGGGTGCGCATGGGCTCTTAGTTGGTGGTCTGTGTGTAAATAGTGAATAAGACAGTTTGGGGAAACCTTAATCATCATACAAACATCTGGATGTGATATCATTGTTCCTCACTCAGTTTTCACTGTTTTCTGGCCACAATTGGCTGTGTTTGTTGCAAGTGAGTTCTTCATTTAACTTAACTTTGGCAACTGTTTTCTCTGTTATAGTCTAGAAAGCTATAGCAAGTATTATTGCTGTCTCTGGTGTGGATTTTCGGCCTACACCAAGTATCTTGGCTGTCTCTGGTGTGGACTTTGTTCTACATTTCAGTTCTTGGTCTGGTAGTCTATCTGGGGACTACTTTCTTGGCTCATCAAGCAGTCAAGTGTGTTAAACAGGAGATTTAGAGAAACAGGAACCAACTAACTTTAGCAAGTAAATCTCACTCTATTTTTCTAAAGGGACAGGGGATTTTCTCTCTGGTTTTTCTCCAACTCTCTTGGTCAAGGCATATAGCTAGTACTATAGGATTGTCTAAGTTTCTGGTGCCCAGCATGGGACTCGAACCCACAAGGGCAGGTATAAATACTTGATTGTTGCTAGGGATGATTTGTCTGGTTGGGTTGAGGCAGTGCCTCTGGTTAATTTGACTGCCAAGAATGTGGCAGAGTTTTTGAAGAAGGAGTGGATTTATAGGTAAGGGTTGGTGAAGTTGGTCACTGTTGATGGTGGGCCAGAGTTTGGTGCCAAATTTAAAGAAGCTGTGGCTAGTGTTTGTTCTAAAGTTAGAGTGGCTACACCGTATTATCCTGAAGCTGAAGGTATGGTTGAAAAAGGCCATTAAGTTATCAAGAATGCTTTGGTGAAGATGTGTGGAGATAGTGCTGAAAAATGGAGGCAATATTTACCCTTGGTGTTATTTGCTGATAGGGTCACTGTGAAGAGGACAACTGGCTATTCTCCTTATGAGTTAATGTTTTGTCAGAAAGCCATTCTACCAGTGGACTTGAAAGCTGTCTCTTATCTTGGAATTGATTGGAATGATGTGCACTCAACAGAAGATTTGCTCTGTTCCAGGATGCAACAGTTGGAATTTAGAGAGGAATGTCAAGAGAATGCATACTCTAGAATGATGAAGATTTGAATCAATAAGTCAGGTACTGGGACAAGAAGTTGGCTCATAGACTCATGAATCCTTTGAAACCTGGTTGTTTGGTTTTGGTGTATAATAGAAGCTTGGAGAGTCAGTGGGGGAAAATGTTTTCTCACAGGTGGAATGGACCTTACAGAGTCAGATCTCAGGCCTCTGGAGGTTCTTATGTTCTGGAAGAGTTGGATGGTTCAGTCTTGAAAAAGAGGGTGGCTTCAGACCAAGTGAAGAGGTTTTATCCCAGAGGCACGAGGCATGAAGAAGATTGACTCCGCAATGAGGATAAACTACGGACCATTCTTTAATTTTGGTTTTTTTTTTGTGGTGATGCTATGCATCTGTTTGTTGGAAACTTATGTTAGAGGGTACCCATGGGTGGGGCCTCTAGATTTTGATCTTGGAAAGTGTAGGGGTGACTGATGGGCTGGCTTCTCTATCAACAGTTACACCAGATTTTCTGTTTCCAACCCTTTCTCTTAATTTGGTTGAACCCTAGTATTGGTTTCTTTTCACAGGTTTTAGTCCACTATGTCTTTAAACTGGAATTTCCTCTGGTTTCCAAATGCTGGACTCTTCACTGTTTATTGGTTTAGGTTTTTTTTGTGTTGGACGTTGTGTTTTTGTTAGAATGTACCCAGGGGGCGCTTCTAGATTTTATTTTGGCAAGTGTGGGGGTAACTGATGAGCTGGCTTCTCTGTAGAACAGTTACCCCAGAATGTCTGTCTCAAGTCTTTTGTTTTTCCTAGTTGAATTCTAGTTCTGTTGTTTATTATTCAGGTTTCAAGTCCACTATGACTTTAAACTGGTTTGGGACTGGCTTCTTTATCTTTGGTTCTTTTAGATTGATGGTGGATCACTGGTGGTCTCCCATCATTTTTACTTATTTGAGGGAGCCCACCCAGTGATCATTTCTATGCATCGGACTTTCCCTTATTGGACCATCTATGGAGCTGGACTGTCTTTAATTTTGCAGTTATGTTTTTTCTAGATAGCAGTTTTAGATTTTTTTCTTTTTTTTCTTTTTTTCTTTTAATTTTTATATGGGGGTTGTTTAAAATTATAAAATCAAAAATATAGGGTGTTACCACATCAGGGTCACCTGGATGTGTGCAAGCATTGGTGGGGAAAGGCTTATCAATTGGCCGGGCAATGCTATTTTCTTTTATTTATTTATTATTTATTTCATTTGTTTCTGTGTTTCATTATTTTTATTATCTTCTGAATTTCTAAATTTTTTGAATTTTGTTTTCTGTTAATCATTTAAAATATTTAATTGTGTATCCACATCAAGGTGCACTTGGATGTGGGTAAGGTATCAGGGGATCAGCTCATTAATTGGCTGGGGGATACCATTTGTATTATTTTTTATATTTTATTTTATTTCATTTATGTTATTTCATTTCATTTTATTTAATAATTTTTTTATTTTAGTATATTAGTAGACAAAAAAAAAATTCTGAAATTATTTTTATTAATTGTTTTATATTATTATTATGTTTCTAATATTTTTCAGGAGCTCATTGTCTGGATGATGAAGCTTCTGGAGGCTGGTCCGGATTGTGATGACGTTTTTGTTATTTGTTGGGATTGTGGGAAGCACTGTGTTCTTTGAAGTGCATCCTGCTGGAGAGATGATAGGGATTGTAATGGTCAGGAATTGGATTAGAGGGAAGCTCAGAGGAGGAAGAAGAAGAGGTAGGAATGGAGTGCTGGAGGGTGTCCTTAATGATTCTAGACATTTTCCATTGGTGGTCCAACAGGTGCTTTTTCAGGGATTTTTCAAAGTCATTCAAAGGTCCATGGAGTGCAAAGGCTTTTAGCATGTTGGAAAACATGGTGCTTAGGTGTTTCTTCATGTCTCCGTAATCCAGGGTCAAAGAACTTTCAAGAGGTTGGCCAACTCCAATAATAGATTCAGGAGGAGGGGTGCCAACTACACAAGAAGAATTGGATCAGTAATTATTTTTGTTGAAGAAATGGGATAATTAATTTGGTACTTACAGATTGGAAGCTCATCAAATTTGTAAGCAGCTGGAATTTGGATCTCTGACAATTTTTTAATGGTCATAGTGGGTGGATCAACTAGGGAAAGATATGGATTCTCATGGTCTTCCTCTGAAAGATTTTGAGAAGGTGAACTAGGAGGCTGATGTTCCTGGGGCTTAGTTGGAGCAGTGAGATTGTTGTTGTGGTTGTGGTTTTTATTTCTGTTGAATTCAGCTGGAGGAGGTGCTGGTGATGGAGTACCAGGGTTGTTAAAGGATAGAGCAGGAGAGGGGGATTTAGAAGCAGATTGATCTTTTCTTGATGGAGCTTTTTAAGAGATGGAACTGTCAGACGAGTAGTTGGCTGACAGAGGAGAGGTAAAGTTTCTTTGTCTTAGTTGGAGACGAAGTTGTTGTTTGGGTGCAGTGTGTGGTGTTCTGGTTTCTTCTTGGGGTTCTCTGGCAGTTCTCCTAGAAGTTTGGGATAATTTTAAGTTTTTGTACTTTGTAAGAGTTGGCTGCATTGCTCTGGGAGCAGTGGGAGGCCATTGTGTAGAGTTGTTTTCCTTGAGTGATGGAATTTGGCTGTTTTACGGTCGTTTTTGGTGATTTAAAGCTGGATTTACACTTTCCAGTGAGGCGGGCGGGCCGACCGACGTCGGCCGGGCAGCTGTGGTCTTCCAACATTGGTAGGGGCCTTTGTTGTGTGATTTGGCGCTGTTTGTGCATGTCTTAATTGACATCTGTTAAGGAATTGGGTATTTTTCAGGTTTTATTCTGTGGATATTGGGTCTGCGGGTATGTGGATACTATCATTGGATAGCCCTGGGTTTTCTCTATATTATATGTCTTGAGACATTTTTCATATTCTGAGTTTTAAGGTGTCATTTCCTCATTTTTCATTTATAAAAGATTGCTGTTTAATTTTGTTTTTCGTGTTTTATGGGCTAACCTTAAGTCTTAGGGTTAAGTGCTTAGTACCATTGGATAGAGCTAATTTTTATTTATATTTCATGTCAAAATGTTTTTATAGTGAAATTCCGTGTTTTAAAGGTTTTAGTAGTTGTAGCTAATTTTTCTAAGTAGATTAGTGGTTTTTGTTGGTTTTCTGGCTTCAGGGAGGCCGGGCCGCTTCAGGCAGCATCTCTAACGTTGGGCGGCCCGCCGCCTCTGTTTTAGGAGGTTGGGGAGCTCTTCAGGAGGGTTTTTTATGCAATTTGGCAGGTACAGGCGCCAGATTGGTGGGTGCGCATGGGCTCTTAGTTAGTGGTCTGTGTGTACATAGTGAATAAGACAGTTTGGGGAAACCTTAATCATCATACAAACATCTGGATGTGATATCATTGTTCCTCACTCAGTTTTCACTGTTTTCTGGCCACAATTAGCTGTGTTTGTTGCAAGTGAGTTCTTCATTTAACTTAACTTTGGCAACTGTTTTCTCTGTTATAGTCTAGCAAGCTATAGCAGGTATTAATGCTGTCTCTGGTGTGGATTTGCAGCCTACACCAAGTATCTTTGCTGTCTCTGGTGTGGACTTTGTTCTACATTTCAGTTCTTGGTCTGGTAGTCTATCTGGGGACTACTTTCTTGGCTCATCAAGCAGTCAAGTGTGTTGAAAAGGAGCTTTAGCAAAATAGGAACCAACTTACTTTATCAAGTAAAACTCACTCTATTTTTCTAAACGGACAGGGGATTTTCTCTCTGGTTTTTCTCCAACTCCCTTGGTCAAGGCCTATAGCTAGTACTATAGGATTGTCTACATTTCTGGTGCCCAACGTGGGGTAGAACTTGCTAGTTCTTTGGAATCTATGTTTTCTTTGGTTGGCTCTTTTTGGTGTTTTGGTCTGGAAGAATGGCTTCTGGTTCTGCTATTCCTGTGGTGACTGTCAGTGGGGGGGATGGTCCTCCTTCTGTGATGGTTAGGGAGTGTGTGAGGATGAAACCTTGGGATGGTACCAAGTTTAATGGGGAGGATGTCAAGTGGTTTCTAGAGAAGTATGAAACTTCTGCTGGAGTGGATGGTGCTTCCTACCTGGACATGGTGAAGTAGATTATCTTCTTCATTGGTGATAGGTCAGTGGAGAAGGAGATTGTGGCCTTGTCTGGCTACAAGAAGAGGGATTTGAAATTGTCGTGTAGGGAAATGGTGGATAGATGGGGTGTCAGGTTCACTATGGTGGATCTGAACAAGGTTGTCAGTGAATGGAAATCTTATGGTAGTGTTGGTAACTTACATAGTTACAGGAAGTTTCTGCTACAGTTTGATCCTGTAGTGGAATATTTGGTGGAAGTGGAGGAGCTGGAACATGAAATTGCTGCCAAACATGTTTTTTGGTCTGCCCTGGTTAGAGATGTCAGGATGGATGTGTTGAAGGAGTTGTCAAGAAAAGAATTGATGAAGACTCTTTCTAATGGGGACCTGAAGTTGCCTACCTTGGATAAGGTGAAGGAGGCTGTTGAGGCCCATTTGAAGTTATTGGATGTGGACACCTATCAGAAGGGGTGTGCCAAGTATGTCAGCAAAGTAAGTGAGTCTTTGGCTGAAAAGGAAGTTAGGTAGAAGAAGCAGGAGAAAAATTTGGTGCAGGTTTCCAAACAGGAGAGGGACCCAATGGTGGAGCAGTTGGCTGATCTTACAAAGCAGCTGCATATTTTTGTTCAGGAGGCTAAGAAGGTCAATAAGGCACCTTCTCAGCCTAGAGATTTTGATAGGAGGGCTGGTAGGAGTGATCCTTGGGTCTGCTCTTATTTCAGCAGGAGGGGGCACAGGTCCAATGACTGTTGGGCATTGAACAGAGATGTGTCTGAAGAAATGGTGGAATTTGATGGCAGGGTTTTCAATTTTCCTGATGGTTCTTTTGTTAAGCCCAGTGATGGGCAGGCTCCTGTTGATTTGGTCAGGAGAAGGGGAGGTCTCAATCAAAGGAGGCCAAGGTTTAAGGAGATTCCTGATCAAGGGAAGTCTTCTGGTAAGGAGAATGAGGATGGAAAGGGAAAGGGGAAGGAGGTAAATATGGTCTCTTTTTCTACTTCCTTTGGTGGTTTGGAGTTGTATTCTTGTGGTGGACAGTCAAGTGTTGAATGCTTGGCTGGTGTTTATGATGTGGAAGCGGGAAAGGTGGGAAGGCCTAAGAGCAGTTCTCTGGGCCAACCAATGCCAAATGCTTCAAAGTTGGATCCTAAGCTGAGTGCAGCTAGGAAGAGGTACAGCAAAGAGGAGCTGTACAAGATGCAGAAGGGTATGGCTGATATGGGCCCCCCTAGTTTTGGCGCATTTGATATGAATGGTGAGCCAATGCCAATGGAGGTGGATTCTGACTCTGAGGAGGATGTCCCTTTGGCTTCATTGCCAAAGCCTGCTGGAGTCAATGGTTCTGGTGAGGGATCTGGTTTGGTTCCTGTTAATGGTAAATCTGTTGGTGGTGCTGGTCTTCAAGAAACTTCTAGGACCACGGTGGTGAAGCAAGAGCTCACTTTGAGAGGCCAGTAATCTCTGGTCAAGTTAATGTTATGGACTCTGTCCTGGAAAGGATGAATCAGGGTCAGGTTTCCCTATCTTATGGGGAATTGTATGCTATCAGTCCAGGTTTGGCTGATAGACAGAAAAAGTTGTTGACCAGGAGAAGAGTTTTTTCTGGTGAGGTAGAATAATTTGTGATTCTGCTGAAAGGTTTGGTGAGGGTTTGGAAACTCATTTTTCTGCTTCTCTGGGATATGTCAATGTCACTCTGAATGGCAGGGAGGCAAGGGCATTGGTGGATTCAGGTTCTCAGATAAACCTGATTTCTTTGTTTGAGGCAACCCATATGGGCCTCCCCATCAAAACTGGTATTGGTGGGAATTTGAGAGGGATTGGTGGCCATGTCAATGAATTGGTTGGAACTTCAGAGTTTCTGAAGTTAGATGTTGGCGGAGCCTCAGGGAAGGTTCATTTTTACATTGCTAAAGGTAATGTAAAAGTAGTTTTGGGTGAGCCATTCTTGATGGACTTTCAGGCAAGAATTGGTTATCAATTTGATTTGGGAATCAGTTTGGATTTGACTGTTGAAGATGAAAGGATACTTCACATGAGGTTATCATCCACTGGAGAGGATGGTTGGGAGACAAGGCCTGATTTATCTTCAATGTGCCAGTGCATGGACTGCTGCAGGAGAAGGAAGGAAGTGGGTGCTGCCTCTGGGTTTTTGTAGTGTGGCTCAGGCTCTATTGAGAGTCTGTCTTTTTTAGAGTAATAAGGGCTGATCACCCTAGTGCTGCAACCTCTCCCCAAGATGAGGAAATCCCAGGTTGTAGTAGGTCAGCTCCCTTGGAGATATACCAAGTGGATTTTCAACTTTCTCTTTTTAATGTTTCTCTTCTCTGCAAGTATTCATCTTGTTTTTTATCAAGTCTCTGTTCTCTCTCAAGATTCTTAATTATTTTTAATTAAAGTTCAAAAAATAAGATTGGTTATATATCTTTATTGAAAGATATGCGGAAAAGTTTTGGGGCGGTGAGATTGGGGTCTAAGAGTAAGTCCTCCCAATTGTGCACTGCTAGGTTTTCTTCTGCACCTTTAAAAAACATTACCTGGGCCACACCCGTGAGCATTGGGGAAACCCCTGGTTATTTTTGTAGGTCAGAAGAAAACTCAAGAAGAGAAGATAAAAATTTCAAGATAATTCATGAAAATCAAGAAAAAAATCTGAAGATAATGAAGAAAGAAGATGCAAAATATTTTTGTGAAGATTGTTAAGATTGATTTTTGGGCCTCCAGAATGAGGTTAAACTGCAGAAAATTATGAATAGAGAAGATCATCAAGATCAATTTTTGGGTCCCCAGCATGAGGATAAACTGCACAATTTTAGAAGATGTGATTCAGAAGATGAATCAAGATTTGAAGATTTGGAAGTTGGAAGTGAGGATGAAGATGTGGAATTGCGGAAAAGTTTTGGAGTGGTGAGATTGGGTGTAAAAGTAAGTCCTCCCAATTTTGCACCGCTAGGGTTTCTTCTACACCTTTCAAAAACATTACCTTGGCCACACATGTGAGCAATGGGGAAACCCTTGGTTTTTGTTCCAGGTCTGGTGATGAAGAATTCCTGATGATCCCTCAAGTTGAAGGTGTAGCAGCAAAGTATAAGAAGGTAGCTCAGAAGATTAGGCCTGTCAATGAGCCTATGCCTGTGGGCTTGAATCCGCCTTTGAAGAGAATGCCTTTGTCAAAAGATCCGTACTGTACTCCTTTGGTGAAGAATCCTACAGAATTTATAGAGACGGCTAGAGTGACCATGGAAAGGTTGAAAGTTGTTAATTTTGGTCCTGATGGGTGGTTGTCTGAGGAAGAAAAGAAGTTGTTGTTGCACGTTATTGTGCTAAGGGAAAAAGCTGTTGCGTTTGTTGAGGAGGAAAGGGGTGTATTGAAGCACTCTTATGGGGAACCTTACTTGATTCCTGTGGTTTTCCATGAACCTTGGCAAATCAAACCTATTTTGATTCCAGACGCTATTAGAGAGGATTTTGTAAAGATTTTTAGGGAAAGAGTCAGGACTGGGTTATACAAACAATCGACTTCCAGCTAATCAAGTCCGGTTTTCTGTGTAAAAAAGCAGAATGGAAAGTTGAGGGTGGTTCATGATCTTAGAGCCTTGAATAGAGTCACTATCAAGGATGCTGGTATGCCACCAAGTGCAGAGGATTTTGTTGAAGCTTTTTCTGGAAGGGTGTGTTATGGTTTGGATGATATTATGGGTGGTTATGATGAGAGGGAACTCCATATGGATTCAAGGCCTCTCACAACTTTTGAGACTCCTTTGGGATTATTTCAGATTACTAGGTTTCCTCAAGGAGCAACTGATTCAGTGGCAGTTTATCAAGCACAGATGGCTTGGATCTTGCAGGATGAGGTTCCTACTCATGCTAATATTTTTATTGATGATGGAGGAATTAAAGGACCATCCACTGATTATGGTAATGAGGTGTTAGCAGAGAACCTTGGAATAAGGATGTTTGTGTGGGAATATGCAATAACTCTAGAGAGAATGTTTTTTAGGATTGAAGAGGCTGGTTTGACCATTTCAAGGTCAAAATTCTATTGTTGTGTTCCTGCTTTGGAAATTATGGGTCATGTGGTATGTAAAGAGGGAAGGATTATGGCGAAGAAGAAGATTAATAAAATCCAGTCATGGCCAAGGCCTAAAAATACTACTGAAGTCAGGAGATTTTTGGGTGTATGTGTATATGTCAGGATTTTTATTAATGATTTTTCTTTCTGGGCTTCACCTTTAAGGAGGTTTACCAGAAAAGATGCGGATTGAGAATGGACTGAAGAGTGTGAAGAGGCTTTTCAGAAGTTGAAAAATGTTGTTGGTGAAGATATTGCTCTTCACAAGTTGGATTATGGGGTTGGTGCTGGAAAAATTTATCTGGAAGTGGACTCAAGTTATATTGCTGCTGGTGCTGTTTTGTCTCAGGAGGATAAGACTGGGAGGGTCAGGCCAGTAAGACATGAGTCTGTGGTGTTTAATGCGGTGGTATTTTGGTATTCTCAACCTAAGTTGGAATTGTTTGGCATAACTAAAATTTTAAAGAAGCTACAGACAGTTTTGTGGGGGCAGCATTTTGAGCTGCAGGTGGATGCAAAATCTTTGGTTCAGATGATCAATACACCTAGTCTTCCAAATGCTCCAATGACTAGGTGGGTGGCATTTATTCAACATTTTTCTTTTGACCTGGTACACAAACCAGGTAAAACTTTTACTATGCCTGATGGATTATCAAGGAGGCCCCCTACAGATGAAGATTCTGAGGCTGAAGAGTTTGATGAGGATGTTCCAGTGGTTAGGGCCAGCACAAAGGGTGCTGAATATTTTTCTGGCCTCCCCCAAGAGGCTAAACTGGCTGGATCTGATCTTGATTCTGGTGATCAGGATGTTTTTGTTGATGAAGATGGAGTTGTTGTTTGGGACAGCTCAAAATTGGAAAAGGGTGTTTTTGTTAGTGAACTGGATTCTCACAAGGTTCATTTGAAAGAGAAGGACGTGCCAAAATTTAAGGATTGGTGTCCTAGTTGGGCTGCTCAATTGGCTCATGTTCATACTGGTGATTTTGATGACAGAATTGTACCCTTGGATGTGGTGTTGTTTGATTTTGAAGATGAGACCTGGGGTCTGTCTGGGTTTTATTTTATTTTGGTGGAATATCTGTTGACCTTGGAGAGGCCATATAGTTGTGATGATGATACTTGGTTAGCAATCAAGAAGAAGAGTCCTGGATTTTATGTGTCAGGAAGAAGGTTGATGAGGAGAAGGCATCCTAATCCTCAAGTGGTGGTGACTCAGAAGAAGGGTCAAGAATTGGTTTTGAAGTCTTTGCATGAAGACCTTGGTCATAGAGGCTTTGGGGAGACTTATAGAAGAGTAGCAGACAGATTTTGGTGGCCAGGTATGAAGTTGGCTGTGCAGGGTTGGGTTCAATCTTGTGAAGAATTTCAAAGAAAAGTTACTTGAAACCTAAAGAGGTGGGCCTTGCTACTGGTGAATCAACTGTTTTTGGAAGGGTCAGTCTGGATGCTGTCCATATTAAAGAGGGCAGGTATAAATACTTGATTGTTGCTAGGGATGATTTGTCTGGTTGGGTTGAGGCAGTGCCTCTGGTTAATTTGACTGCCAAGAATGTGGCAGATTTTTTGAAGAAGGAGTGGATTTATAGGTATGGGTTGATGAAGTTGGTCACTGTTGATGGTGTGCCAGAGTTTGGTGCCAAATTTAAAGAAGCTGTGGCTAGTGTTGGTTCTAATGTTAGAGTGGCTACACCTTATTATCCTGAAGCTGAAGGCATGGTTGAAAGAGGCCATCAATTTATCAAGAATGCTTTGGTGAAGATGTGTGGAGATAGTGCTGAAAAGTGGAGGCAATATTTACCCTTGATTTTATTTGCTGATAGGGTCACTGTGAAGACGACAACTGGCTATTCTCCTTATGAGTTAATGTTTGGTCAGAAAGCCGTTTTACCAGTGGACTTGGAAGCTGTCTCTTATCTTGTAATTGATTGGGATGACATGCGCTCAACAGAAGATTTTCTCTGTGCCAGGATGCAACAATTGGAATGTAGAGAGAAATGTCAAGAGAAGGCATACTCTAGAATGATGAAGATAAGGAATCAATCAGTCAGGTACTGGGACAAGAAGTTGGCTCATAGACTCAGGAATCCCTTGAAACCTGGTTGTTTGGTTTTGGTGTATAATAGAAGTTTGGAGAGTTAGTGGGGGAAAATGTTTGCTGAAAGATGGAATGGACCTTACAGAGTCAGATCTCAGGCGTCAGGAGGTTCTTATCTTTTGGAAGAGTTGGATGGTGCAAGCTTGAAAAAGAGGGTGGCTGCAGACCAAGTGAAGAGGTTTTATCCCAGAGGCACTAGGCATGAAGAAGATTGACTCTGCAATGAGGATAAACTACCGACCATTCTTTAATTTTGGGTTTTTTTTTTTGGTGATGCTATGCATCTGTTTGTTGGAAACTTTTTTTAGAGGGTACCCATGGGTGGGGCCTCTAGATTTTGATCTTGGCAAGTGTAGGGGTGACTGATGGGCTGGCTGCTCTATCAACAGTTACCCCAGATTTTCTTTTTGCAACCCTTTCTCTTAATTTGGTTGAACCCTAGTATTGGTTTCTTTTCACAGGTTTTAGTCCTCTATGACTTTAAACTGGAATTTCCTCTGGTTTTCAAGTGCTGGACTCTTCACTGTTTATTGGTTTTGGTTTTTTTTGTGTTGGATGTTGTGTTTTATGTTAGAAGGTACCCAGGGGGGGCTTCTAGATTTTATTTTGGTAAGTGTGGGGGTAATTGATGATCTGGCTGCTCTGTAGAACAGTTACCCCAGAATGTCTATTTCAAGTCTTTGTTTTTCCTAGTTGAATTCTAGTTCTGTTGTTTATTATTCAGGTTTCAAGTCCACTATGACTTTAAACTGGTTTGGGACTGGCTTCTTTATCTTTGGTTCTTTCAGATTGGTGGTGGATCACTGGATGTCTCCCATCATTTTTACTTACTGGAGGGAGCCCACCCTGTCATGCTAAGATCAAGTACAAGGACGTGAAATAGCTTGAAAAGTCTTTGTCTAGACGATTTAAATGGTCCTATATGAATACTGTAATATAAATCCAACATAATAAAATATAATTCAGAATAAAGGTCTCAGTAATATAATTCTCACTAATTTATATGTGGCTTACAATCTCTTTAGTTGGTAGAAAAATTGATTATAATAATTTAGATACTACTCAAAAGTCTTATAAAAGTACTAGTTCAAGTTTATTGTAATTGATTTGGTTATATGGTGTAAATTGTAATGATAAAGAATGTAGAAACAAGAACCAAAAACCTCTTCCTTTTATACACACTGAGTTCCCCAATAAATCCCTTGATATACCATCCAATACACAGTTAAAGACGCCTCAAATCCACTAATAGACCTGCCCATCAACATCCATAGTGATCCATGACATAATTAGACAAGTAACAACCGCCAAAATCCTGTAATAATAAGGGAAATCCATCAAAATTTAAGAAAAAGACAAAAAGAGAGTATATGCGTATAAAACAATAATATAAAGGACTAAAGGAGACTTTTTAAGGTTAATGATAGCTTAAGAATAAGGGGGGTTTACTGAAGAAATGGAGGGGCTAATCCTGAAATTATACTACATGAAATTCCCATCCAAAAATAACCAATATTGACTGAGAAACCACCAAAAAACTTAAAACAAAGCGTGAGATGTGTGGTACCTACATGCAGTCCTTGGCAGGCGCTTGCATGGGTAAATTCTTGACTAAAATTAGGTGAATTTTTAGCGTGGTGATGAAATAAGATGCCAGGAATGAGGTTATTAATGAAATTAGTGCATATAAACAAGGTCAATGCACTATTAATTAAGCTAGGACACTAAATAAGCGCCTGTCGCCTATTTTAGTGTGTTTCCCCACAGTGGGAGTAGAATGTGGGATAATTATAGTGTGAAAAAGCTAACTTTGCTAAAAATGAAGCTATTCACACGGGAAAAAAGCAGGCAGTATGTGGCCAGTACACAGAAGCCATTTCTGGCATAAAAAACACCAAATTTGAAAAGTGTTATTTTTATGCTTTTAAATAGCCAAATCAATAGTCCTAAATGAGCTCAATTGATTTGTCAAAGCGCATTTTTGATATTCTCAATTTTATAGCGCATATAGTCAACTTTTAAGTGAAATAAAGCGCATTTCTTGTTTTTTGCGTAAAACAATGAATATAACAGCTTTAAGTGTACTTAAAAATTATGTAGCCTTATACTTAAGGTTCTTAAGACTACCCTAACATATTACAACTTAATATTAAGTACATAAGACCTATAAAAGGTGGATATATGCGTGTATATAAGGTGTTATAATGGCATTTTTTGTGTATTATCATAATTTTACTTATGTATACTGTTTGTGTACTCTCATTTATTGTTCCCATGTATAGTCCATGTGTTTAACTTAACTTATAAGCACTTTTTACTCAGTCCTGGGGATATACAGGCTGACACACCCAGTGATCATTTCTATGGATAGGACTTTCCCTTATTGGACCATCTATGGAGCTGGACTGTCTTTGATTTTGCAGTTATGTTTTTCGCTAGATAGCAGTTTTAGATTATTTTCTTTTAATTTTTTATGGGGTTTTTTTAAAATTATAAAATCAAAAATATAGGGTGTTACCACATCAGGGTCACCTGGATGTGGGCAAGCATTGGTGGGGAAAGGCTCATCAATTGGCCGGGCAATGCTATTTTCTTTTTTATTTATTATTTATTTCACGTGTTTCTGTGTTTAATTATTTTTATTATCTTCTGAATTTATAAATTTTTTGAATTTTGTTTTCTTTTAACCATTTAAAAGAATTAATTGTGTATCCACATCAAGGTGCACTTGGATGTGGGTAAGGTATCAGGGGATCAGCTCATCAATTGGCTGGGGGATACCATTTGTATTATTTTTTATATTTTATTTTATTTCATTTATGTTATTTCATTTAATTTTATTTATTAATTTTTAATTTTAGTATATTAGTAGATACAAAGCAAAAAAAAAAAAAAAAATCTGAAATTATTTTTATTATTATGTTTCTAATCTTTTTGCAGGAGCTCATTGTCTGGATGATGAATCTTCTGGAGGCTGGTCCGGATTGTGATGACGTTTTTGTTTTTTGTTGGGATTGTGGGAAGCACTGTGTTCTTTGAAGTGCATCCTGCTGGAGAGATGATAGTGATTGTAATGATCAGGAATTGGATTAGAGGGAAGTTCAGAGGAGGAAGAAGAAGAGGCAGGAATGGAGTGCTGGAGGGTGTGCTTAATGATCCTAGACATTTTCCAGTGGTCTTCCAACAGGCGCTTTCTCAGGTATTTTTCAAAGTCATTCAAAGGTCCATGGAGGGCAAAGGCTTTTAGCATGTTGGAACACATGGTGCTTAGGTGTTTCTTCATGTCTCCATTATCCAGGGTCAAAGAAGTTTCAAGAGGTTGTCCAACTCCAATAATAGATTCAGGAGGAGGGGTGCCAACTAGACAAGAAGAATTGGATCAGTAATTATTTTTGTTGAAGAAATGGGATAATTAATTTGGTACTTACAGATTGGAAGCTCATCAAATTTGTAAGCAGCTGGAATTTGTATCTCTGACAATTTTGTAATGGTCACAGTGGGTGGATAAACTAGGGAAAGATATGGATTCTCATGGTCTTCCTCTGAATGATTTTGAGAAGGTGAACTAGGAGGCTGATGTTCCTGGGGATTAGTTGGAGCAGTGGAATTGTTGTTGTTGTTGTGGTTGTTATTTCTGTTGGATTCATCTGGAGGAGGTGCTGGTGATGGAGTACCAGGGTTGTTAAAGGATGGAGCAGGAGAGGGGGATTTGGAAGCAGATTGATCTCTTCTGGATGGAGCTTTTGAAGAGATGGAACTGTCAGAAGAGTAGTTGGCTGACAGAGGAGAGGTGTAGTTTCTTTGTCTTAGTTGGGGACGAAGTTGTTGTTTGGGTGCAGTGTGTGGTGTTCTGGTTTCTTCTTGGGGCTCTCTGGAAGGTCTCTAAGAAATCTGGGAAATTTTGGTGCTTTTGGACCTTGGAAGGGTTGATTGCATTGCTTTGGGAGCAGTAGGAGTTAGTTGGGTTGAGTTGTTGTTGTTGTCTGGATGAATTTGGCTGTTTTCTGGCTGTTTTTGGAGGTTTTGGCCCTGATTTTCACTGTTTGGTGAGGCGGGCGGGCCGCCCGGATGCGGTCTATAAGCCTGGGAGTTGATCTTGAAGCTTTTGTAGCTAATTTGGCGGAGATAAAAGCAGTTTTTTGTGAAGCTAAGGCTGGTCTTTTGGGAAGAGTTCTGGAAGCGGAGCTTCTGGATCTTCTGGAAGGTGCTGAGGATAAAGAGGAAGAGGAAGGACCAAGCTCTGGGTATCTGGTAGGGGATCTGGAGATGTATTTATGAGAAGGTGAAGGAGGAGGAATAGGGTAGTTGGCATCTCTGTCACATCTTTTCTTATTGGAATAGCAAGAATCACAAGCCCTGTTGTAGAATTTGGATTAAGGATTTGGAAGAGTGAATGTGCAAGGTCTGCACATGTGGATGCACTGTTTGCAGGCATATTCCATGGGAGAAGTGAAGCAAGGGAGAGTAGAAAGGTCAACATCAGGAGATCCAGCCATGATATGTGGTGAGAAAAGATGATGAAAAGGGATAGGAGGAGATTTTTGTCAGTGATGGGTAGATGATGAAGTGAAGGTGGAAGTTCAGCAGGTTGGCTGTAGAGATGTTCTGCATAAAATTGGCTGCGTCAATTTTATGCAAAATTCCGTCAGTCCATCAAGACTCTAAACTGAAAAATCTATGGTATCAAGATCAGTCCATCAAAACTTTAAACTAGAATCTGGTTTCTGTAAGTCCTCCAAGGCTTTAAATTGGCTGGTTTCAAGATTTTATCAAGATAGTCCATCAAGACTTTAAACTGAACACTGTGTTAGTCCCCCAAGACTTTAAACTGAGGATTGTTGTTGGTTTAGTCCCCCAAGACTTTAAACTGAGGGTTGTGAGTCCCCCAAGACTATAAACTGAGGAAGGATTTTTTTTGTAGGAGTTGGTTTTGAAAGATTGGTGGAGGGTATCCACAGGGGGAGCCTCCAAATTTAGCAAAGGCAAGTTTGGGGGTGATTGATGGGCTGGCTGCTCTTTTTACAATTACCCCAGAATGTTAGCTTTTTCTTTGTGTCTTAATGTGGTTGATCTCTGGTTCTGGGTTTATGATTTAGGTTTTGAGTACCCCAAGACTTTAAACTGAGGGTTTTTGAGTCCCCCAAGACTATAAAATGAGGATGGTCCCCCAAGACTTAAAACTGAGGGTTGTTTGTGGTTACCTCCTATAGAGGGTGTGGTCAATTTTTCTTTTCTGAATCAAACTCAAGTACTAGTGGAATTACAGAGGGAATCAAGAGATGAAATGAAGTGTTCAGAATTAGCCTTGAACTTGTGAATGAGGTGTCTTCTGTTCTCAATGTCCTGTGGATCTCTAGCAGGAGTGGATTGGAAGTAGTGAAGCAGAAGTTGTTTCTGTTGAGATGTGTGTTGTTGGAACTTGGCCTTGATAGTGGGCAAGTGTGTTGGTGTTGGTGGAGCAATGGATCCTACATTGTTATCATCACTATCAGAAGAGGGAGGAACTGAGAAGTTATCAGTTTTAAAGTTGAAGAATGAAGTGAAATTTCTTTAACATCAGATGGACGAGGGATGGTGGTACTAGTTGTTTTATGGGTTGTGGCACTCTTCTTGGAAAAGTGGAGCTTTTTGAATAATCTGGTTATCAGGATGGATGGCCTAGATCTTTTGGTGCTGGCAGAAGAAGGACCAGGTTGAGGTGGAGGTGAATCTGTTGCAGAAGAAAGTGGACCAGGTCTGTGGCAGGTCTTCTTTCTGGATTGGCAGACATCGTAGGACGTTCTGTATGGATGGACAGGTGGTATCATGGTGCAGATTAAATTATTGTTGATGCAGTATTGGCAGGGACCCATTTCAGAGGCAGATTTGGGAAGAAGGTTAAACATGGTGGTTGGATGAAAAAAGAATGCGGACATTCTCAATTGTAGGGAGGATGTGGTCTTCCAACATTGGCAGGGGCCTTTGTTGTGTGATTTGGTGCTGTTTGTGCATGTCTTAATTGACATCTGTTAAGGAATTGGGTATTTTTCTGGTTTTATTGTGTGGATATTGGGTCTGCGGCTATGTGGGTAATATCATTGAATAGCCCCAGGTTTTCTCTATATTTTATGTCTTGTAGAAATTTTTCATATTCTGATTTTTATGGGGTCATTTCCTCATTTTTCATTTGTAAAAGATTGCTGTTTAATTTTGTTTTTCGTGTTTTACGGTCTAACCTTAAGTCTTAGGGTTAAGTGCTTAGTACCATTGGATAGAGCTAATTTTTCTTTATATTTCATGTCACAATGTTGTTATAGTGAAATTCTGTGTTTTAAAGGTTTTAGTAGTTGTAGCTAATTTTTCTAAGTAGATTAGTGGTTTTTGTTGGTTTTCTGGCTTCAGGTAGGCCAGGCCGCTTCAGGCAGCATCTCTGACATCAGGTGGCCTGCCTGCCTCTGTTTTAGGAGGTTGGGGAGCGCTTCAGGAGGGTTTTTTATGAAATTTGGTGGGTACAGGTGCTAGATTGGTGAGTGCGCATGGGCTCTTAGTTAGTGGTCTATGTGTAAATAGTGAATAAGACAGTTTGGGGCAACCTTAATCATCATACAACCATCCGGAGGTGATATCATTGTTCCTCACTCAGTTTTCACTGTTTTCTGGCCACAATTGGCTGTGTTTGTTGCAAGTGAGTTCTTCATTTAACTTAACTTTGGCAACTGTTTTCTCTGTTATATTCTTGCAAGCTATATCAAGTATTATTGCTGTCTCTGGTGTGGATTTGCAGCCTACATCAAGTATCTTTGCTGTCTCTGGTGTGGACATTGTTCTACATTTCAGTTCTTTGGTCTGGTAGTCTATCTGGGGACTACTTTCTTGGCACATCAAGCAGTCAAGTGTGTTTAACAGGAGCTTTAGCAAGACAGGAACCAATTTACTTTAGCAAGTAAATCTCACTCTATTTTTCTAAAGGGACAGGGGATTTTCTCTCTGGTTTTTCTCCAACTCCCTTGGTCAAGGCCTATAGCTAGTACTATAGGATTGTCTACAACGTCATCGACCACATGATGTATTTTTTGCTGTGACCGGGAATAGAACTGCACTGCAAAATTTAGGTTCATATATTGACAATTTTCATATATAATTCTGGTAATTATATTGATTACTAGTTGTGGGTCATTTTTCACGTTTCATTGTCCACATTGTTCTTTTTTACTCAGCACTCTTCAAGTGGCATTAACTTGATCATTTTACAGGGGGAGGTGCCTGGTAAATAAAAATTCTTTTCCTAGTTGAAAAAGATAGAACTATATTGTTCTTAGTCCTAGAAGTAATATTAAAATTTAAATTAATTATTATATTTTTTTAATTATTTCAATTGACCTCTGTCCTGGTAATTAAAAAATTATTATTGTTTCAGTTGAAATTTGTGCTGAAATTATTAATATTTAAAATTAATTTAATTAATAATATAAAAATTATTTCAGTTGAAAATAATTCCTGATAATTAAAATATTTCAGTTGACTTGATGTACTGGTAGTTAAAATTATCTTCAGTTGACATTAAGTCCTGGTAATTAAATTCTTCAGTTGACTTCTAGTCCTGATAATTATCAAAATATTATTAATTAAAAAAATTTTTTATTACTTCAGGTGATTTATTCTAAATCCTGGTTATAAAAAAATTAATAATTAATAAAATTGTGATTATTATTTCAGTTGATTTTTTGTCCTAATAAACATTATATTTTAATTATTCCAGTAGATTAAAAAGTCCTAATAATTACTTATATAAATTTTTTTTCCTTATTTTTCTTTTAAAAAAGTAAAAATAATAACTGATTAAATTTTAATATTTCTTTCTCTCAGTTCATGTTAATTACAACTATGATTGACCAAGGTGCTTCTGCTGGCCGTGATGAGGAAGTAGATTTAATTGATTATGATGAAGCTTCTTCTGTAAGCTCTCATTTGACTAAAAAACTGGCTCAAATTAATCAATTACTGGACCAATCAGGATGTAAAAATGTAGGAGTTGGAAATATTAGTGAAGAAAACTTCTCAAGATCAAAAGCCTTCTATCAACCCCCTATAAGAGCTTCCAAAAGACTTCAAAATAAAAAATATGCCCTTGTATCAGAAAGTCAAAAATCTCTCTACTCACATCAAGGATTTGAGGTCAGAAAACCTCAAACTGAGTTCAAAAACAGCCTCTCTAGAAGACAAGGTAAGAAGAAAAGTGTCCTTCCTTCAAGAGAAAAGGAAACCTCCTCCTCCAAAAGCCCTTCCACAATTGGCCCCCCAGCAGCAAGAAAAGGTGGAAGTTTCAAAGTGGAAGTAGGATCAGCTGAACACCCAGCGGGATTATCTGTCCCAACAACAACAGCAACAAGTACCTCAGGCAGGTCCTTCAAGAACCAGCCAGTTCAGCCTCACACCTCCTCACCCCTACCAAGGAGGAAGAAAGAGAAAAAATAATCACATTCAATTCTTGCCCATGCCATGGTAAGCCCCTCTATTTAATCTCAAGTACCATTCCTTGTAACTGATTCAGTTCCTTCAGGTAATTCTGGAAGAGGAGACGAGACTGTGAGACCTGTAGAGGCTGAGAATAGTAGACAAATTTCTCAATATTCTAATATATTTAACCCTTTGGTTTTGATTGCTACTTCAATGATAAATCCGGATATGGATATTATTGATGAAACACTTGATCCTGAGGTTTATTAGAATCTGGAAATTTATTCTGTTTCACTATTGAGAAATACTCCAGATGTAGCTAACAATAATGATGAATATTTGAGGGATATTATAGCTAAAAAATCATATAATGAACAACATGCAATTGACTTAGAAATATAATATTTTGTTAACTGAACAGGGTTATTGAGCATTGAGGAGTGAGTTACAGAGAGTTTCTGATGATTTGTTTCATTATAAAGTAACTCATGAAAAGAAATTTGCTTTATGGCAAAATGTCATGAATGATTTGTCTAAATTAAAAGATGATGTGTTCATCTGTTTCCAGGAGCTAGAAGGACAAAAGATGAACTTATAAAGTTTTAGTAACCATTATTCATCTTTACAAAATAAGAATCAGTTATATTTTGCAACCATCAATGAGAATTTATCTATTATTTCAAGAGTAAAAACTAGGTTAACAACCATTGTGGAGAAATTGAATTCATTGTTATATAATCAAAAGTTTTCTGACATTTCTTTGAAAGAACATGTGGTGCAGGATACCCAAATTTTACCTGTTCCTAGTTCATCCAAAGTAAAATTAGTTCCAGAAATACCTGTTGATATCAATGAGTTTCCATCAAAAATCGATGATGTACCTGGATCATCCACAGAAGCACAGGGGGAAAAAAAGGAGGACTGGTAGGCAAGTCGTTTTTTTGAATTTTGGACTAACCTTGTTTTAACCTGGTTATAATTCAGGGTAGGCTTAAACTTATCTTTTTTCCAAATTTTTGATGCTATATACAGGTCTGATGCATGATAAAAGTAAAGAAGTTTATCTCATTTCTTTAAAATAGACCATTATTAATTTTTTCAATTTCATTTCTTAATATATGTTCAGATAATTTTTTTTATTAATTTATATCAAATTTTTGGCCACTTTAAAATATTTTTATTTTGATTATTATAGACTTCTTAAGTTCCAAAAAATATTTATATTTGTTCAACTCTTTTTTTTACACATATTATCTGGTTCAAATTTTCATACTAAATGTACTTCAATCCACTTCCACATAATGAAATATTGAAATATGTAAAAAATTAAAAATAATTAGTACAAAGTAAAAATTATTGCTCAAATTTAATGAAAAAAATATTTATTTTTCATCTAAATTTTATATCCATTATTCATGAATAATGAAAGAAAATATTGGCCAGATTCCATAGGCATATTAAAAAAAATTTAAATTTATGTCATTTTTAATATAAATTTTCAACAAGAGTGGATGATTTCTTTCCCATTCTTTGAGGCCCATTTTTTATTTTTTGACCTCAGGTAGATTAATCAAATAAAATCTACCCCCCTTAGTTATAAAATCTTTCTCCACTCACTCTTTGTGCTCCACTAATAATAAAACCAAAAAAACCTTGAAAGCATTCAGTGTATCCTACTTTGTACTCTTATATACACTCCGTTCTATATGTTTAACTATCATCCCCCAGTGTGTCCTCTCCCAGTTGCATAAATCCCATACACAATTTTTCACTGTCTTGAATTCCCCGTTCTACCCCCCAAATCCTATTTTTTCTGCTTGAATTACCCCCCACTTCTTTACAATCCCTCATTTACCCCTGCAAAGATCTTTTTTTTCACCCTCAGGATCCCTATTGCACCTCTACATTTTACGTTTTTCTCCACTGGCCTTTCCCAGCTTGCCCCCCATAAATCCTGCTTGTCACCAAGTTACACTCTCACACCCCCACATTTTATGGTAAAAGTTCTTTAGAAACTCTTTTTTCATTTGGCCTGATGTCTTATACCACCCCTCTAAAGTATTTTGTACTTACTCATTTAAAGTTTCAAGTCACGTGCATCAAAGTGTTGCAGCATCACTTAGCTGCACGTGATCTCAGTTTTTTTCCTCGCCTTCACTCAAAAAATTGACTCTGGGCCTTGAAAACACAAGTCACATGCAGGAAAGTGTTGCGGCGACACTTCCTTGCACATGACCTGAGTATTTTCATTGCACTTTTTTCTTCTCTTTAACTCAGTGCATTAGAAAACTGAATCACATATAATTTATTGATTCTAAAGACCTTTTTTTAATGAAACTGGGGGGATGTAAGGGACTGTGTAAGACAGTAGAGTGAAGGGAAAAATATTGGGTGGGGCAAGGGGCTAGTATAGAAGATGAGTAATTTCAGAGGATGAAAAAGACAATGAGTATTGTTATAAATAAATTTCAAAGGAGGGCTTGTAGGGAAAAAAAAAGGAAAATTTATAGAGAAGGAGGGGGTTCAAGAGGTAAAAAAATTTGTGTAAGTAGAAGAGATTTAACACCCCGTTGAGTAACTCAAGCGCCAGCAGGGGGGCACCTGCAGGGACAAAAGAGGGGATTAAAAAGGGAAAAAAGGAGGATACAGAGGAGCTGTTACAGAAATTTTAAAAGTGATTTCTTCCTCCGCATATTTAATTTAAATAGTAAAGACATTATATAGAAAATTTAATTTAAGACTACCTAATACAATGATTCATTTTTTTAAAAAAATTTTTTGCCTTAAAGATAAAGTATTTTCCCGGTATATGTATTTTGGCAAGACTATCATTTAATAAAAATTTTTCTAAGCTGACTGAATGTTTGAAAAAAATTTTTGAATTCACCTTATATAATTCTTCACCTCATATTCCATTTTTTTCATCCACCAAAAAAAAGATATAAATAGAGGTGATGAATTATCACCACAAAATTTTTAAAAAAACTTAACTAATGTAAATATTTTATTGGAACAAACAAAATTTGATGCATCAACTACATCAAGATGCCTAAATTTATAATTTATGCAGAAGTAATAGTAGAACTTGTGAATTCTGATAAGCAAAAATTTCTGAGTTAGGTAAAAATAATTCGAAAAGGAGAAAAAAGGAAAAAATAATATAAAATAAATGTGTCAAAATATTAGTGAACACCATATCTAGCACTTCAAACCATGGGAAAAAAATTTAAATAAATCAATTTTTTACAATTAAATCCTCAAAATCACTTGTTACACTAACTTTAAACAAGATATTGGTATCAAAAGCATGTCACATACTGAAGTTTATTAAAGAATTAAAAATGCAAGATGAGAAAAACAGAAAAACCAAACTTCATAGAAAACAAAGAAAAATTGAAAGTGAAAAATTGCTAATGAGTCTATTACTTTATAAAAATCTTTTTAAAATATTTCATTAAATTTAAAGAATTTAATGTGGTATGATATTGTAGTTTTTTCCACTTTTATTTTTCAGAATAATTTGCAAAAAAAAAACTTTTCTGAATCATCAAGGGGATAAGTATGTTTATTTTTCTCATTTTTCAAAAATTAACAACTAATATGATTTTTTTTCTAAAAAAATGTCATTTCAGGTCACAAATATTTTTTTTTACAAAATTTGATGTATGATAGATATAAAATCATGAATAAAAAGCTGTAGTTATTTTTTTGTAAAAAATATTTTTTGGGGATATAACATCTTTCTTTTTTTTCCTACCTCTGTAATAGAAGACATAGCAGTTGAATCATTGCACCAAATAATTAAATATATATTTATAAATTAAAAATTCATGAGCAGAACTATAATATTCTTTTACAGCTCCTCATGCGCAAAATATGTAGATAATCAATATTTTATATAAAATTTAATAAAATTTTATCATAAATCTATTTTTAATAAAGATGAACAATAAATACTGAAAATGAAATGTGCATCAAATTTTAATATGTCCTTTACATCTATATTAAATATTTATTGAGTGTCCATGAAAAAAGTTCAGTATGAATATATTTTGATTATTTTATATGGATATTTATATAACTATAGTATGTCTCTTTTAAGATATGCAAGATTCATCAACATTGAAAAAAGAATTAATTTATTTTCTTCCTTCTTGAGGTCATGATTTCAAGGAACAAAAAGAGGGAGGAAGTAGAAATGAATTTTCAAAATAATTACTTGAAATTTTTTCACTCATACCCACCCCTACAAGATTACTCCAAAGATTACTCCAGAAGACCTGAAAAACGACTTGATTGCAAGTCCTCATTTTTTTCCCCCTGTGAAGGTTAAACAATGAAATTCCTGCCAAATTGAAGAAATTACAGCTATGTCTCACTCAGAAACAAGCTTGTAATAAGGAAAATAATTCAAATCAAAAGAATTGGCCAAAACTTGACCAGTATCCAAAATTTGATGGTGACTCTTCCTCTGATTGGCAACAGTTCATTTGCAGGATTTATAATCTAAAAAATTCTTACAAACTCCCAGATGAGATAAATGTGTCAAGATTAATTTCTTTATTTGCTAATATAGCCCTAATGTGGTATGAATCTTTTCTCTTGGATAAAAATGTCTACTCATGGAAAGATTGGAAAAAATTAATTAAAGCACAATTTGGTGGTTCCAAGTTTAGGTTGGCTCAACAAAGGCAATATGAGGAAACCAGATATAGCTCTTCTACAGAAAATACTATTGAGTTCCTGATGATACTTCTTAAAATCTTGAGGGAAATGAACCCAGATATGGAGTTTGAATTATGGAAGGACAGGATCCTCTATAAATTACCTATGTCTCTGAGAGAATTAATAGTTGCTAGCACTGAGTTCTCAAGGGAACCCTCTTCTTTCATTAACACCTGTAATGAGATCCTTCTATACAACAATTATGATGCTAAAAGATTCATTTTTACAACTTCATTGGAGAAAACCTCCAAATACCAACAAAAACCTCTAGAAAAGGCTGGTGAACCTTCTGCCTCTCTTGCACCCAAAAAATATGCAAAAAACACTTGCTTCAAATGCAGCAAGCCTTGGAAGAAAGGCCATGTTTGTGACAATAAGATAAATCTTTTTGAACAAACAGAGGAACATGCTGATGACACAATAGCACTAGATGATACTTCAAGTGACTGTGCCAGCAATATTTTATATAAATCTCACCAAGAAATTCTAATTCAGGAAGAGGATATTAATTTTTTTAATAATATTGATATTGATAAGAACGATTTATCTACAGTTTAAGATGCTGTGATCATAAGGAACATTGAGGATAGCTCGATTGTAATTGCCCCTCTCAAAGCACCAGTCTTGATCAATGGAAACAACATTGAGGTTGTCTTAGATTCTGGAGCTGGAGGAAGTTTAGTATCTGAAAAAGCACTTGCTTTAATGGACCAAGATTATAAATCGAAACTCATGCCTATCAACTTTGAGAATTGGAGAGGTTAGGGCTCTGTTTTGTCCCCCATTGGTAAATACAAAGCCACGGTATTTCTCAAATATAACCATGGATTTGTAAGAGCCATAAGTGATATTTTTGTCATGGATGATAATTTGAGTAGTTGGTTCATTGTAGGAAATGACATTTTAACCAAATATGACATAAATTTAGATCCTTAAAATCAATGCTCCACAATGGGGATGAATGGGAAGAGAAAATTTAAAATTTCCTCCCCAAAGAACTTATTAACAACAGGATTGAACACAGGTCATTCTGTAGTTTAATATAAATGAAGATCTACTAAAGAAATGCCTGCTCTTGTGTCTGAAATTGACAATGCTTCTTTTGGAGAACAACTTTATGGTGAGTATAAAGATTCCATCATTAAATTGATAAAATCTTTTCCTATGGCCTTTTCTCATGGGTCAAATGAATTAGAAATGGTAAAAGAATAAATGAAGCTTTCATTATCCTGACCATTGATAGAAATACCACCCAGTTTAAAGAAGAAGCCTTATCTAGCTTCTCCCACAAAGAGAAAAGATATTGAAGACAATATCTCTACGCTTTTAAAAATTAATATTATTGAAAAGGTGGCTGAAACACCTAAACATTGTGTTGTCACACCCGTCCTAATTTCTTATGAGAAAGATAAAGCTAGGTTATGTGGTGATTATAGAGCATTGAACACTTATACTGTTGATGATATCTATCCTTTACCCAGAATTAGCTCTATACACGCTACCCTACAAGGTGCTAAATATATCAGCTGTTTGGATGGTAACAAGGGATATCATAAGGCACCTGTTGAGAATAATTCCCAGAATTTTTCAATGATTTCTACTCATATGGGTATTTATAAGTATATTAGGATGCCATTTGGCCCTAAAAATGCCCCTTCAGTTTTTCAAAAAGTTATGGATAACACATTCCATTAAGAAATAATTGAAGGATGGCTGATGGTTTATATTGATGATATCATCATATTCTCAAAAACATTTGAGGACCATCTTAACCACCTGTGTAAAGTGTTCCATTTGATGGATGAGATAAATATGACACTTGCTTTGAATAAATGAAAATTTGGTTTTAATTCCTTAAAAGTGCTTGTTAGTCTTGTCTCAGCTTTACAGATATGTGTTGACCAAAACAAAGTGGCAGCCATACAACAGGTGAAGGCTCCTACCATAGTTAGAGAGCTCCAGAGTTTTTTGGGAATGTGTGGATATTATAGAGATTATATTAAAAATTACCAAGTCATAGCATTACCCTTACCAAGCTGACTAGGAAAGATGTTGCTTTTGTCTGGAATAGTGAAAGACAAAGAGCTTTTGACACTATGACACATTTTTTAATGTCAGCACCAATTCTTGCTTTACCTGCCTTTAATCAACCATTTGTTTTATACACTGATGCCAGTTTTATTGGTCTTGGTGCTGCCCTCTATTAGAAACAAGTGATGAATGATAAAGTATCAGAAGTAGTAATTTGTTATATTTCAAGAACCTTGAGAAATAATGAATTGAAATATGTTTCCACTCAACTAGAATTTTTAGAAGTAGTGTGGGATCAGGAGAAGCTAAATAATTACCTGGATGACCAGAAATTTGAACTTGTCACGGACTGCAGTACAGTTAAATCCCTATTAAACTTGAAAACACCTAAAAGACATATGTTCAGATGGAAGTTAGCTGTTCAAGAGAACAGAGGGAGAATGACAATTATTCATAGGGCTGGTATTGTTCACTCAAATGTAGATATGTTATCAAGGTTACCTTTACCAAATGATGACTCTAATCCTGCTTATGATCCTGAGGATGAAATTATTCATATTCATGGGATATGTGTGGTTGATATAGAGGAAGAGCTATTGCAGTATATTCTGCATTCATATTATAAGGACACTTACTTAAAAAAGTTATGCACCATATTAAATGATCCAAAGAATGCTTCAATACAAGCATTAATTAAAACCCTTCCACCAAAGTACCAAAAAGCTTTTGAAAAAGGTAAATTTTCAATTGATGAACGATATCTATTTTATAGAAGAAAGTTGAGTAATGACATTGTTATTCCTCCTTCTTTGAAAGAAAACATCTTGAAAATTTGTCATGATAACAGTAATTCTTAAATAATTTAATTTACTTTTGTCATATACAGTAAATACACTTTTCTGACACCTTCTTCTTGTAACAACCTTATTATTTGAAACTGTTTTCTAGAATATTCTTTTCTTCTCTCATACTACTGTATTTAGGATTTCAACTCTGTGTGTCAAGGTCGGCTTTTATGTCTAGAATATTTTTCAGGGTAATTCAAGGATGGCAACAGTGGATGTAGAGGACTCAAGACAATGTACGTATTTCTCTTATATTCTTAAAGATTTAATACTCAATGTTAAGAGGTAAGATTTTAATTATATTATAATTATTGGGTTTAGAACTACAAGATTGTAAGTACTAAAGACAGTAATAAATAATAATAAATTTTTATTGGTAGTATTGGTTTGTAATAATGTAAGTAAAAAGAAATGTCTTTGAAAGTCCAAAAACAGAGGGCCTTTATAGGCAAAGATGTGAGAAATAAAGACACAGAGTTAAAACCACCTGATACAAGCCTGTGGGAGAAAGAAACTAAATAAAGAGTGTATATGAAATAAAAAATATACTAAATAGTGCATTAATAAAAGAGATCATTTTATTTGAAATAAAAATTTAAATCCCTTGTTCCGTAACATTTAGTACAAAAACATTTGATTTAAAATGTTGATTCAACAAAATTTAAATAAAGGAATTTGAAAATTTTTTTTCTTTTTATATTTTTATATTTTTAATACAATTTTAATTCTCTCTCATCTGTATTATTGAGCAGGGTGTTAGGGAAAAAAAATGTCTGTGACAGTTACTTATTTTTATTAATTATTTACATTACTTATTGTACTTATCTAGTTATTTGTAAGTAATACATAAGTAGTTTGTAAATAATTAATTATTAAGAAGGATTAAAAGACATGGCTTCATCTCAGTAAGATAATTAATTATTTTACTGGGTGAGTCTAGTAGCCTGACTGACACTCCCTCACTCTAAAAAAAAACAATAAAAAAAATGCTATGATTTTTTCTTTTTATATTTCTTTAGCAGAGTAGAAAGATTATATATTTCCTTCCCAGGTATCCAAGAATCATATTCAGATGATTTATTCTTGAATCTCAATAAGAATTCTTTACCTTTTTCAGCAGTAACTATTCTGTCATTTAGAATCTTATCAATTTCTGCTGTCTCAGTGATTTCATTAGGGGTCTTTTTTGGTCTTCCCCTCCTTTTTGGAAACAAATCACTATTGGATGTATAAGGTTTTAAAAGAGATATTGGAAAAACAGGATGTTTTCTGTCATATAGATAATACAAAATAACTTCAACTGCATTATCACCAACCATTCTTCTTAGAAAAAATGGACCAAAAAATGGGTCTTTCAATTTTTGATTACCTTTTAAATTGAAGTGGACTGTATAAATCAACACCTCATCACCCTTCTTTAAAGTGTATTCATTATGGGATTTGTCCCATCTCTTCTTCTCATATTCAAATGATTTTTCAATACATTTTTGTGCATGACTTCTGCAAAGTTGTTGCATTTGAAGAAAATATTTTACACCAGGATGTAAATCCAACTTAAGTATTTTATTATTGAGATTTTGGGCTGGAGTATTTGAAACATATCCAAGCCAAAGCTCAAAAGGCTTTCTTTGAGCAACAGAATGAACAGTGCTATTATAAGAAAATTCCAACCCAGGAAGTAAGGTAACCCAAGCATGAGTGAATCTGTCATTGTCTTTATACTCAAGGCCAAAGGCACAGTACCTTCTTATAATGTCCTTTAGTGTCTGAATCATTCTTTCAGCTAGTCCATCAGTCTGAGGGTGATGGGCAGTAGATAGTTTCAGATCACAACCACAAACATCCATCAGAGACATCCAAAATTCAGAAGTAAATTTAGGGTCTCTTTCAGAGATTATGGCTTTATGAAAACCAGCAGTATTAAACATATGAGACCACCATAAGAAAGCTAATTCTTTATTGGAAACATCCTTGTGAGTAGGGATAAATTTACACATTTTGGTGAATCTGTCCCCAATAACCCAACAAGAGTTATAACTGTCTTTTCCAGAAATAGGCAATCCTGTTACAAAATCCATGTTTATTATTTGCCATGGTACATCAGGAGGATCAATATTTTGTATTAATCCAGCTCTTTTACCAGTAAAACTTTTTGATTTTTGGCAAGAATCACAATATTCAACATATAATTTTGTGTCTTCAGACATATTAAACACCAAGCGGTGTTTTTAATTCTGATCATTGTTTTTTCAAGATCAAAATGACCAGCTAAAATGTTATCATGACAAATTTTCAAGATGATTTCTTTCATAGAAGGAGGAATAACAATGTCACTACTCAACTTTCTTCTATAATATAGATATCCTTCATCAATTGAAAATTTACCTTTTTCCAAAGCTTTTTGGTACTTTGGTGGAAGGGTTTTAATTAATGCTTGTATTGAAGCATTCTTTGGATCATTTAATATGGTGCACAACTTTTTTAAGTAAGTGTCCTAATAATATGAATCCAGAATATACTGCAATAGCTCTTCCTCTATATCAACCACATATATCCCATGAATATGAATAATTTCATCCTCAGGATCATAAGCAGGATTAGAGTCATCATTTGGTAAAGGTAACCTTAATAAAATATCCACATTTGAGTGAACAATACCAGCCCTATGAATAATTGTCATCCTCCCTCTGTACTCTTGAACAGCTAACTTCCATCTGAACATATGTCTGTTAGGTGTTTTCAAGTTTAAAAAGGATTTAACTGCACTGCAGTCTGTGACAAGTTCAAATTTCTGGTAATCTAGGTTAGAATGTGGCTTTTCTAGAGCCCACACTACAGCTAAACATTCCAATTGAGTAGCACCATATTTCAATTCACTATTTCTCAAGGTTCTTGAAATATAACAAATTACTACCTCTGATACTTTATCATTCATCACCTTTTTTTGATGGAGGGCAGCACCCAGACCAATAAAACTGGCATCAGTATATAAAACGAATGGCTGATTAAAGTCAGGTAAAGCAAGAATAGGTGCTGACATCAGACAGTGTTTCATAGTGTCAAAGGCCCTTTGTCTTTCACTATTCCAGAAAAAAGCAACATCCTTTCTAGTTAATTGGGTAAGGGGTAAAGCTATGACTTGGTAATTTTTAATATACTGTCTATAGTATTCACACATTCCCAAAAAACTCTGTAGCTCTCTAAGTGTATTAGGAGCCTTCACCTGTTGTTGGGCTGCCACTTTGTTTTGATCAACACATATCTGTAAGCCTGAAACAACATGACCAAGAACTTTTAAAGAATGGAAACCAAATTTACATTTCTTCAAAGCAAGTGTCATATTTATCTCATCCATTTTTTGGAACACTTTACACAGGTGGTTGAGATGGTCCTCAAATGTTTTTGAGAATATAATGATATCATCAATATAAACCATCAGCCATCCTTCAATTATCTCCTGATGGAATGTGTTATCCATGACTTTTTGAAAAACTGAAGGGGCATTTTCAGGGCCAAATGAAATCCTAACATACTTATAAATACTCATATGAGTAGCAATCATCAGAAAATTCTAAGAATTTTTCTCAACAGGTACCTGGTGATATCCTTTATTACCATCCAAACAGCTGATATATTTAGCACCCTGTAAGGTAGCATGTATAGAGCTAAATCTAGGTAAAGGATAGATATCGTCAACAGTATAAATATTTAGTGCTCTATAATCACCACATAACCTTGCTTTTTCTTTCTCATAAGAAATTAGGACAGGTGAGATAACACAATATTTAGGTGTTTCAACTACCTTTTCAATAATTTTCATTTTTAAAATGGTAGAAATATTGTCTTCAATATCTTTTCACTTTGTGGGAGAATCAGGATAAGGCTTCTTCTTTAAACTAGGTGGTATATCAGCTAATGGACAAGATAATGAGAGTTTCATTTCTTCTTCAACTAATCTTAGTTCATGTGACCTATAAGCAAAGGCCATAGGAAAAGACTTTATCAAGTTAATGATGGAATCTTTATCCTCACCAGAAAGTTGTTCTCCAAATGAGGCATTGTCAATTTCAGATATAAGGGCATGCATTTCTTTTGTAGATCTTCCTTTATATTGAGCCACAGAATTACATGTGTTCAATTCTGGTTTTAATAATTTTTTGGCGGAGGAAAACTTAAATTTCCTCTTCCCATTTATCCCCATTGTGAAGCATTGGTTTGAAGGATCTATTTTATGCCATATTTGGTTAAAATTTCACTTCCTATGATAAACCAACTGCTTAAATTATCATTTTTCATGACAAAACAATCACAAATAGCTCTTACAAAACCATGGTTATATTTAAAAAATACTATGGCCTTGTATTTACCAATGGAGGACAAGACATAACCCTAAACTCTCCAATTTCCAGAAATGATAGGCATCAGTTTTGATTCATAGTCTTTATCCACTGAAGCAAGTGCATTTTCAGATACTACACTTCCTCCAGCTCCAGAATCCAGAACAACTTCCATGATGGTTCCATTTATCAAGACTGGTGCTTTGAGAGGGGCAATTACAATCGAGCTATCCTCAATGTTCCATATGATCACAGCATCCTCAACTGTAGATAAATCGTTCTTATCAATATCAATACTATTTAAATAATGAATATCTTTTTGCAGCATCAAGATTTCCTGTTGAGATTCATATGAAATATTGCTGGCACAATCACTTGAAGTATCATCCTGTTCTATTGTGTCATCAGCCTTCTCCTCAGTTTGTTCAACAAGATTTATCCTCTTGTCACAAGCATGGCCTTTCTGCCAAGGCTTGTTGCACTTGAAGCAATTTTTTGTTGCATACCTTTTTGGTGCAACATGGGCAGAAGGTTTACCAACCTTTTCCAGAGGTTTCTGTTGGTAAGTGGAAGATTTCTCCAAAGGGGTCCTAGGAATGAATCTTCTGGCATCATACTTGTTGTTTAGAAGGATCTCATTGCAAGTATTAATGAAGGAAGAGGGCTCTCTGGAGAACTCAGTCCTAGCCACTATCAAGTCTCTCAGAGACATTGGTATTTTATAAAGGATCCTGTCCTTCCATAACTCAAACTCCATATTTGGGTCCATTGCCCTCAAGATTTTTACCAGTTTCGTTAAGAACTCAATAGTTTTATCAGTGGAAGAGCTATATCTAGTTTCCTCATACTTCCTTTTTTGAGCCATTCTGAACTTGGAGCCACCAAATTGTGCTTTAATGAATTTTTTCCAATCTTCCCATGAGTAGTCATTTCTGTCCAGGAGAACAGATTCATACCACATTAGGGCGACATTAGTAAACAAAGAAATTAACTTGGACACAATTTTCTCATCTGGGAGTTTGTAATAATTTTTTAAGTTATCAATTCTGCAAATAAATTGCTGCCAATCAGAACAAGAATCACCATCAAATGTTGGGTACTGGTCAAGTTTTGGCCAATTCTTTTGATTTGAAGGAGTCTCCTTAGTACCAGCTTGACTCTGAGTAAGGAGCAGCTAATCTCATTTTTTAATCCTTCTGTTGAAGATCCTGGTGCATCATCAATTTTTGATGGAAACTCAGGGGTATCAACATGTATTTCTGGAACTAATTTACCTTTAGATGAACTAGCCACAGGTAACTTTGGAGAATCCTGTACTATTTGTTCCTCTAAAGAATTCTCAATATATTTTAGATCATTAATCAATAAGTTCAATTTCTCCTCAATGGTTGTTAGTCTGGTTTTCACTCTTGAAAGACTAGATAAACTCTCATTGATTGTTGCAAAAGATAACTGAATTTTATTTTGAAAAGATGAAAAATGGTCATTCAATCTTTTCAGATTCATCTTGTCTATCTTTACCTCCTGGAAAAAGGCAGATACAGTATCTTTCAGGTTAGACAAATCATTTTTGATATTTTGCCATAAAGCAACTTTCTTTTCATGGGTTTCCTTGTAATGAAACAATTCCTCAGAAATTCTCTGTGATTCACTCCTTAATGCTTTATAACCCTGTTCAGTTAACAAACTATTATATGTCTGAGTTAGTTGCATGTTGTTTATTGTATGATTTTGTTTAGCAATAATATCCCTCAAATATTCATCATTAATGTTGGCTACATCTGGAGTGTTTTTCAATAAGGAAACAGAGTAACTTTCCAGAATCACATAAAATTCAGGTTCAAGTGTTTCATCAATAATAACCATATCAGGATTTATCATTGAAGTAGCAATTAGAGCTAAAGGATTAGATACATTTGAAATTTGAGCAACTTGTCTACTGTTCTCAACCTCTACAGGTCTTACAGTCTCATCTCCTCTTCCAGAATTACTTGAGGAAACTGAATTAGTTACAAGATATGGTACTTGGAAATCAATAGAGGGGCTTACCAAGGTTTGCTGGGCAAGATCATATTATTTTTTCTTCTTCTTCCTCCTTGATAGGGGTGAGGAGGTGGGGGACTTACTTGGCTGTGTCTTGATGGACCTGCTTGGGGCATCTGTTGATTTTGAGACAGGTAATCCCACTGAGGGTTCAGCCAATCCCACTGCCACTTGGATACTTCCACTTTCTCTGGCTGCTGGGGAGCCAATTGATGAAGATCCCTGGGGGGAGGAGGTCTCCTCTTTTCTTGAAGAAAAGCATCTATTTTTCTTACCTTTTCCTTTAGAGCATCTACTCTTGACCTCAATCTCAAGTCTTCTGTCCTTAATTCTTTTATGTGTGTTGACAGGTTCTTTACTTGTTGAGTTAGTGGCATCTTTTTTATTTTGAAGCCTTTTGGAAGTTCTTCTGGGGGGTTTTTCACAGGTTTCTGTTCCTGAGTTGTTTCTACCAGAATTTCCACTTCCTTCATTTCTACATCCTGATTGGGGAAATGATTGATTAATTTGAGATAATTTACTAGTTAAATGAGAACTCACAGAAGTAGCCTCATAATAATCAATTAAATCCAATTCCTCTTCATGTGCAGCAGAGACACCTTGATCAGTAATTTCTAATTTTTACTGCAATGAGAGAGGGAGACAATATAATGAATTAGTTTGTATTTTTACTTTTATTCAAAAGAAAAATAAAAAAATAAAATTTTTGAGGATAAAATCAACTAAAATAATAATCAATTTATTAATTCAAAACAATTTTAAAACCAGGATATAATAATCAACTGAAGAATTAAATTTAAATTTCTTATTAACAATTTTATGATAATTATCATCAGGATTTTGAATCAACTGAGAATTTAATAATTAACATGACTTAATGTCTACTGAAATATTAAATATGAATTTAAAAAAATATTTATTGTCAGGACAATCTGTCAACTGGAACAAATAAAATTTAAATATATCAGGACAAGAGTCAACTGAAAATTATAATGAATAATAATTTTTTAAAATATATTTTATTACCTCTAGGACTAAGAACACAATTTCTCTATCTTTGTCAACTAGGAAAAATAAAATAAATAAAAAATTTAATTCCAATTTACTAGACACCTCCCCCTGTTAAATGAGCAAATTAATGCCACTTAAAGAGTGCTGAGTAAAAGGAAATACGTAGAGTATGAAGAGTTCAAAGTGACCCACAAAAAGTAATCAATAATTACCAAGAATTATATAACTATCAGTTAGGATATAAGCTTAAATTTTGGAGCGCAGTTTGATTCCCGTTCGCAGCAAAAAAATAAGTCACGTGATGTATGACTTTTGTTGTTTTCATCGCCCACTCGTCCTTATAGGTACCTCAATGGAAATGGTCCCATGGTCTCTAGTCCTCAAGATAACGATGCTCCCTCAACGATTCAGGAAGACCTCCAATCATCAAGGTCCGCTTTTACGTCTAGAAAATTTTTCAAGGTAATTCAAGGATGGCAAAAGTGGATGTAGAGGACTCAAGATAATGTACGTATTTCTCTTATATTCTTAAAGATTTAATACTCAATGTTAAGAGGTAAGATTTTAATTATATTATAATTATTGGGTTTAGAACTACAAGATTGTAAGTACTAAAGACAGTAATAAATAATAATAAATGTTTATTGGTAGTATTGGTTTGTAATAATGTAAGTAAAAAGAAATGTCTTTAAAAGTCCAAAAAGAGAGGGCCTTTATAGGCAAAGATGTGAGAAATAAAGACACAGAGTTAAAACCACCTGATACAAGCCTGTGGGAGAAAGAAGCTAAATAAAGAGTGTATATGAAATAAAAAATATACTAAATAGTGCATTAATAAAAGAGATCATTTTATTTGAAATAAAAATTTAAATCCCTTGTTCCGTCACATTTAGTACAAAAACATTTGATTTAAAATGTTGATTCAACAAAATTTAAATAAAGGAATTTGAAATTTTTTTTCTTTTTATATTTTTATATTTTTAATACAATTTTAATTCTCTCTCATCTGTATTATTGAGCAGGGTGTTAGGGAAAAAAAACGTCTGTGACAGTTACTTATTTTTATTAATTATTTACATTACTTATTGTACTTAGCTAGTTAGTTGTAAGTAATACATAAGTAGTTTTTAAATAATTAATTATTAATAAGGATCAAAAAGTGTGGCTTCATCTCAGTAAGATAATTAATTATTTTACTGGGTAAGTCTAGTATCCTGGCTGACATGGTGCTTTTTCTCTCCTTTTCCTATATAAGGCATCCCTTTCTGGTTGTTTTTGATCATCCATTACTCACTTATTAGTTTATTAAACCAATATATTACAACCAAAATATTTATTACTATTTATTGTTTTCAGTATTTATTTACAGAAATTCTAAATCATTAATTATAATAATTATCAATTTTTGTGAGTTTACTCAAGTCAGGATCTGAAGCATACATATCAAGAATTGATTGCATGAATTCATCCTCAATATCTACAATATCAATGCCATAAATGTTAATAATCTCTATTTCAGGAACATAAGCAGGATTATCATCATTATTAGGCAGAGGTACTCTAGATAACAAATCTATATTAGAGTGTAAGGTTCCTGCTCTATGTGTAATAGTAATCCGTCCTCTATATTCTTGTACAGCTAATTGCCATCTAAAAATGTGTCTATTAAGATTTTTCATGTTTAAGAGTGACTTAACTGCACTACAGTCAGTTATTAACTCAAATTTTTGGTCTTCAAGGTAATAATGTAGCTTCTCAAGAGCCCATACTACTGCCAAACATTCAAGTTGAGTAGCACCATATTTTAATTCACTACTTCTTAGAGTACGTGAAAGATAGAAAATTACTACTTCTGACATTTTTCCTTCAATAAGTTGTTTTTGATGCAAAGCAGCATCCAGACCAAAAAAACTTGCATCTGTATATAATACAAAAGGCAATTGGAAATCTGGTAATCCCAAGATAGGAGCTGTCATTAAACATTCTTTCAACTTATCAAAAGCCTGTTGTCTTTCATTATTCCAAATGAAAGCTTATGGTTTCTTTATCAGTGTGGTAAATGGTGCAGCAATTAATTGGTAGTTTTTTATATATTGTCTATAATAACCACACATACCAAGAAAAGATTGTACATCCTTTACATTATGAGGAATTCCAATATTCTTTATTGCAGCCACTTTATTTTGGTCTACACATATTTGTAAGCCAGATACAATATGACCAAGCAATTTTAAAGATTCAAACCCAAATTTACATTTTTTCAATGCAAGGGTCATTTTTATTTCATCCATTTTTTGAAATACCTTCTTTAAATGGATTAAGTGTTCATCATAAGTCTTAGAGAACACTATGATGACATCAATGTATACCATTAACCATCCCTCAATCATTTCATTATGGAATGTTATATCCATTAACTTCTGAAATACTGATGGAGCATTTTTGGTCCAAATGGCATCCTGTCATATTTATAACTTCCCATGTGTATTTTTATCAACAAAAAGTTCTCTGAATTCTTTTCAACATGAATTTGATGGTACCCTTTATTTCCATCTAAGCAACTTATATGCTTAGCAACTTTAAGGGTAGCATATATAGAGGCAATCCTTGGCAAGGGATAAATATCATCTACTTTAAATTTATTTAATGCTCTATAATCACCAAACAGTCTTTCTTTATCTTGTTCATAAGAAATTAGCACTGGTGATATTACACAATATTTTGGTGTAGTTTCAACCTTTTCAAGAATTTTCATTTTTAATAACATCTTAATATTATACTCTATGTCTTTCCTCTTCATTGGTGAAGCAGGGTATGGTTTATTTTTGAGCCTAGCAGGAATATTATCCATATCACAGGTTAATCTAATCTTCATTTCATGATCTTTTACAAGGCCAAGTTCATTTGTACCATGTGCAAAAGCCATTGGAAATGCTTTAATTAAGTCCAAAATATTATTTTTCTCAGCTTTACTTATCTGAGTGCCAAATGATGCTTTTGAAATTTCTGTTTCCAGAAGTTCCATCTCATTTGATTCTCTTCCTTTGTACGGAGTATTTTTTACTGACTTAATGTGTAAGACTGTGTTAAAAGAATTTATTTTAAATTTCCTTTTACCATTCATTCCAATTGTAAAATTGTTATTAGAAGGGTCTAATTTCATACCAAACTTAGTCAGAATATCATTTCCAATGATAAAACAGTTACTACAGTTAGTATTGTCCATTACTACAAAGTCACAAGTTACTCTTACATGACCATGTTGATGTTTAAAGAAAACAGCAGCTTTGTATCTACCAATGGGATGTAGTACTGATCCAAAACCTCTCCAAATTTTTTACTTTGAAGGGGTTCAAGCTTAGACTTATATTCACTATCAATTTTCTGCAATGTATTAGTAGAAACAACAGAACCAGAAGCTCCTGTGTCCAATACTATATTAATATTTTCACCAGAAATGATAGCTGGAACCGTGATAGGTGTCATTCTAAAGTTATCAGCTTGTATATCTTTAATGATTTCAGCATCCTCAAAATTCATTAAAGATTCATTTGAGTCCATATTTAATATTTGATTGTCAAAGATGGACAAATCATCTTCCAACATTCAGACTTCATTTTCATCACTATATGAGATATAACTGTCATAATCACTTGAATCTTTACTTTTTTCTGTTTCAATTTCAGATTCATGTTGATTTTCAACAATATTTATATTCTTCTCACATTTGTGACCTTTAACCCAAAGTTTGTTACACTTATAACAAGTATTTATCTCATACTTTTTTGGTACTACAGGTGCAGTAGGTTTTTTCTGCTTCTCCTGAAGTGTTTTTGAATTCTGATTTTTCACAGGTTCAATATTTTGTTTATAAGTGGAATACCTTGCTTCATACTTATGGTTTAGTAATATTTCATTGCAAATATTAATAAAGTCAGAATATTCAGTAAAATTGATTGTTCTAGCTACAACAATGCCTCGTAATTTATATATTATCTTATCTTTCCATAAGTTAAAATCCATGTTATTCTCAATGGCTTTTAATATTTTATTTAAATTCATTAAAAATACCATAGGTTTGTCACCATTAAATGGATTTTACCTAGTTTTCTCATAAAGTCTCTGCTGTGTGATTCTGAATTTAGAACCTCCAAATTGTTTTTCAATTAGTTGTTTCCATTCAGCCCAAGAGTAATATTTACCCTCATTCAAAACAGCTTCAAACCATAATAAAGCAACATCCTCAAATAAAGAGATCAATTTTGATCTTATTTCTTCATCTGGTAACTTATATGAGAATTTTAAGTTGTCAATTCTTTGGATAAAATGTTGCCAATCAGAGCTGGCTTCCCCATCATAAGTTGGGTACTGATCTATCTTAGGCCAGTTCTTCTGATTTGATTTTATTTCACTAATCTTAGGGTAAATTCAACAACTCATTCAATCTTGATAAATGGTCTTTTATCTCCTCTTGTACATATTTGTGACTTACATTTTAAGATTTGACACTACCACCAGATGGTTTTAGTTTTGGTGGGATAGGGAAGGAATGAGATTCACTTTTTCCAATGAAAGGATTATTATTATATTGATTATACTTATGATTATTGTGGTTCATTAGTAGATTGGCAGTTTCAATCTCAACTTTAGTTAATCTTTGTAGCAACTCAGAGACACTTTGATTTGTCTGGGCAAAAGATAACTTAGTTCTTGATTCAGTTTTCAATAAATGTGTTTCATACAATTTTTCTAACTCACAGAATTTGTTTGAAAGTTCATTATATTTACTACTCAATGAATCATATTTAAGAGTTAGAGACAAATTTTCATTCTCTAATTCTTTATTACGTGTTGCTAATTGAGAAATATTTAATGTCAAGGATGAAATTGTATCACTAGTGAGCTTAACTGTCTGTTCCTCACAATCAGTCATTCTATTCCACAATGCTGAAACCATTCTATGGACAGTTGGATTATTATTAAAATATTCCATGTCTTCCTTTTCAATTCTCTCACTCTCCTGTGAACTTCTCATCTCACTAGTAGGTGGTGGCAACTGAGGATTAACTGTATTATCATTATAAATAGTACTGTTATTGTGGACAAAAGACAAGTCAGGTGTATCTACTCTGAAGCCTAAATTTCTTAAATCCTCCTCTATTTTCTGCACAGATTTAACATCAATAGGATTACCTATATTGTAATTATCAGTATTGTGTTCAATCTGAGAGGGTAATCTACTTACCATGGGATAGATTCCAGTCCTGATTTTTGGCGCTTTTTTCCTTTGTAAGGGTGAACTGAGGAAGTCTGATGAGGTGGTGGATCCCTGTTGCAGCTGTGGCTGGTCCAGTGTTGATGGAACCAGTCCCACTTCTATTTGTCTACCAGGATTTTCTCCTGGGAGTGAGTTAACCCTCCTGGGATAGGGGGTTTCTGACTTGGTTGACTTGGCTGGCCTCCCTTTAGCTCTTCCAGTGTCTGATTCATTTGTTGAAACCCTACCTTGCAATTGTTCTGTAATTGCTCAACCTCTTTAAACATGAGTGCCTTGGATTCTTCCAACTTCAAAACCTGTTTGTCCAAGTGGGATAGTTGATCCTGAAGAGGAGGAGACATCTTTTTTATGGTTATCTTTTTTAAAAGGGCGTCTTTTTCCTCTATGCTCATGTTCTCTGCCTGGGGGTATTGCTGACCCTCCATGGTTATGTCCTGAATAGTTTTTGTTAGCTTTAGACCTGGTATTATAAGCAGGCTTGTCACTTACACTGTCCTGAAGAGCACTCATATTAATGACAATATATCACATCTACAGAAAGGAAAAACTCTATAGAATTAGTAGACAAAAGTTATTAGCAATGTTATTACTAATAAAAAAGCACTTGAGCTTACCCTGAATTTATATCTTTATTTATTTAAATAAAATATAAGAAAATTTCGAAAAAAACTATTAAAAATAAAACAATAAGTTTAACTAGACCTTTATAAGGGTGAATAAATAGCTTACCAAGATTTAACCAAATACCAATTTAATTGGGTTTTATATTGGTGACCAAATACCAAGTGAAATTGGGTTTATATTGGGTACAGTTACTACTGTAAATGCCTAATTTTTATTATAAAAAATTAGTAAAATTATTGTAAGGGTTCTTTTCCGCAATCACTGAGTTCTGATGACCCACTAATATTCAACAGACCCAAATAGTTCATTATTTTGAGCTATACTAAAGTAAAAATCACCTCCCAAGGCTTATACTAAATAATAAGTAAAAAATAAGGAAAGACCCCCAATTGTCAGTATAGTCTAGTATATAAGTATGATATAATAGTATTTAATTATGGTCCTGCTACTTATTGATAAATGATTTAGTGATAAAGCCTCAGGGGAAGACTAATAGAATAGTTATACTCAAATAAAACTCACAATACTTGGATTTAAATGCGTGATAGTGGTGGAAAATAGATATATAGAAAATAGTTATAGCTTATATAATGATAACATCAACTTATAAAAGGCTTTATAATATATTTCTAAATGTTAATAATTGTATTGAAGTTTTTTTTTGAATTGTAGTAAGTAATTGATGATAAATAACCATCAAAACCCCTTCTTACTTATACCCAAATCCCCTGGAGTGCACAGACCTTCAATCCAGATGATGTCACTGCTATCCCTGGCAATTACAGCACTGTGAGGGCCCATCACCTCCCCATGGCATCCACTTCAAGAAGATTCAACACCCAGACCTCCAGTAAGGAACCTCCATCACAATTAATGATAACACAGATCTATACCACAAATAGAAAATCCAGATAAAACAGATACCATAAAGAAACAGGTAAAATAAGCAATCAAAAAGAGATTTAATGAAGCCCAAAGCATATAAAAGAAACAATTGAAATGTCCAAGCCCCCAATAACATCCCCAAGCATCCATATTAACCCAGCAATGACCTCCCAACCCATAAATCCGTGAATATTCACCCAAGGAAGCAGATTAAGTTGTCCAGACTGAGCGTAAGCGCCTGAAATAGATGTTTATGCTTCTGTAGGCATTGTGAGTCAACTGGATACGTCCATATGACCTAAAATAAACAGAAAAATAAAGGTTATAGGCTATTAAGGGGCTAAAACCCACTTATATACCTAAATATACATAATATACTGCATATTTCACTGAATATGAGATTTATGTATACATATAAGCTTATGTATGTCAATAATTACTTCATATCACTTAAGATAAGTATATTATGACTCCATTAACACCTTAATAAGTTTATTAGGCTATGGATAAGCTATTTAAACTACTATAATTTATATAATAGAGTAATAATTATATATATATGTAATATAATCATATATATTATTATTTTAACATTATTTTTAAGATATAAGCTTAATTTACTTAAGGTTAACCTATTTTAAGTATAAGAAATACTCAGTCCTAGGGATATCTAGGCTGACAGGGAAGGTGGGGGTTTATGGAATGTTGTTTGGGAGGTCAGGGAAGTAAGTGATGATACTAGGGCTCAGATGGTTGTCATGGTTGTTTATGGATAGTGGTACAAGTTCTCTTCCTGGGTGTGTCTCTGATGGTGCCTAGCAAGTTTTTTAGGCAGGAGGCCATGGCTGAGGGGTCATTATCTCAGTTGAGGCCAACCAGCCTGATGATATGGGCAGCAGGGGTGTTTGGGTCAATTGAGGAGGGGAGTGAAATGTGGGGGGAAGTGGAGAGGCAGAATTCCCTTAACAGTTTATTAGGATTGTGGATGGACTTGTTAAGTGTTTCTGCTTCTGGGGGAGCAGGGTTCTGGAGAGGTGGTGGGTGTGATGCTTCCATCTGACATAGCTGCATGAGAGGTATCCTGGGAGAGGAACAGTTCAGAATGGATACTCTTGTTGGTATCTTGGGGGGGCAACATGCAGAGGGGGATCAACACCTGCATTTCTCAGAATCAGGATAATTGTTTGGAGGCGGGGGGACTTGGATTGAGTCCAAGTTGAACAAAGGAGGGGGGAAGGAAGAGAGGGGGGAGATGGGAACCTGAGGGGAGGCCGCGACTACTACTGGGGATGCAGAGGGGGCTTGCATGGGGGTGTTGCTGCACAATACAGGAGCCTTAAGGTTAATTGAGGGGGGGGGAAGTGGCGGCTAATTGAGATTCTTCTTCCAGGGGAGGATTAGGGTGAGTTGGAGCAGGAGACAAATTTGGGAGTGACGCGTCAGGTGCGTCAATAAGCATATCACGGTGGCTCTGGTTAGAATCTATGTAGTAGTATATTGACTTCTACACATATGGCTACATACAAATAAATCTTCTTGTGAACATAATTACATTACATTTACTGAAACCTACATTAATGTTAAATTTATAATGATGATAGTTGAGATTATACATAGATAGTGACACTCATTATTTTTGCTATCTCTGTTTGCTCTTAATCATTATCAGGTAATGTTATATTCTGATTCTTATTATTTCATGTTATATTCTTTATTTCACTAACATGAAATATGACAATCTTTTGTTGCCCACCAATTATCAGAAGCCTTGAGATCCGTTGCGCCTTCGCCCGCTTTGCTAAAGCATCCAAGTCCAGCCATTGTCCTGGTACCATTCTTTTAAGTTGGGCCATTGTTCCCTGCACCACCATTGTTGAGTCCGGCCCTAGTCCAGGCACTATCCAATGAAGTCGGACGTTTTCCTCTATATCATCATCAAGTCTGACCATTGACCCGGCATCACCATATATTCCGGCCACCATCCCCGGATCATCATGTCGGGCGTTATCCCCCGTATCACCACTGGTCTGGCCAATGCCTCCATGTCAGTCCCATTCAAGCCGGACGTTTTCTTCTGCACCACCATCATCAAGAACGGTCCTTGTCCCGGCATCACCAATTCAATCTAACCATTGGACCATTGCCTACGGCACACCGTTACCTCTCATTGAGCCTTTGTAATCATATCAATATTATTATTACTTTAGTTTTATTATTTTATATTTATCTATTATTTCATTGGCCCATTGTCGCCACATTGTTTTATTATTACAAACAAATTATTTAACATAAATAGTGACAGAGGAGGTTTCATCAAGGGATTTGGAGCATTACTAATTGAACGCTATCATTTCTTTAAAACGAATTTTCATTTGGCCGGCAATAGTTTTCAAGATAGTGTTTATACAATAATTCTTTTTAATTTAATGTCCTCTTTTCAAAATCTCAAGTAATTCAGCACTATTTAGGTTCATAAATTTTTCCATTTGAGTGAATCGAGCCTTATAATCAGCAATATCAAAAGCATGATAGTTATCATTGACAACTTTTTCTAACCGGCTCCACAATTCCATTTCAATGTTTTTCTTTCCTTCTGCCCATTTTGCAATAAGATTACGGTAAACCTCTTTTTCATTTTTGATATTACGATTTGTAATATATAGATTCCTAGCTTGTTCAAACTTTTCTTTTATCTCTTCCCATAATTCTAAGGGTACACCAGAATTTGAAGATATCAATTTTGCATTATTGGGCGGTGGGCTTTTTACTTGTATCTGCGCCAGGTGCTGAATTACTTCGAATGGATCACCCTTCAATACTAAAGCACAAAAAAGGATTAATTTGTAATACTAATTTTTTTTTCAGATACATGTACTACTTATCCTTACATATTGATGAATCAAGGGCAGGATAAACACCATTGGTGACAATAAGTTTTTCCCAAATTGATGTATCTTGATTTTTGATAAATTGAACGATGTTGTTAGTCTGAATTGGAAATTTTTCCTCAAATTTTTTTATTTCTGAAATTTGGTATGAGACGTCGATAACTGTGTTTTCAAAAGGGTTATAATTGAGACCTGGCATAGAATCCCAATAGTCTTTTATTGTTTTTAAATTTTAAATTTCAAAATATTGAATCGAACGTTTACCTTAAGATTGCTTTCGGAAATGATAGATAAATTAAGTAAGACAGACCTTCAACCTTTCCTTGCTTAGTTTTGCCTTTTTTTGTGAATATGTTAGAAAAAATGCTGTTTTGAGACTTTTGCTGCTGCGTTAACTGGGGATACTTTTGTGAAAACTCAGATAAAGTTCTTCGCAGCTGTTCTTTCACTGAAGCACGATTTTCTCCCTCCATTAAAATTCCTAAGCGAGATAGATTCTTCCAATTTTTGTTCTGTTTGACTGAAAAAAAGCATCACTCCTCTCAGATTAGCCCCAGCCTTATAATATACTTGCATTCAAGATTTACCCATGTCCTCAGGACTTGTAATTATAAGATTTGGCTCTATTTTGACTGGTTTTTTGGCTTTTTTAAAGAAATTTTTGAGCCTCGATATTGGCGAAACAGTTCTGTCGTAGCAAGTGAAAAAAATTCTATTTAACTTTTCCCAGATATTCTTAAATTTCTGATTACTTACTCTTTGGGGTTTTCTTTGAACACCGGTTTAACTTTCTTGGGGGTACTTTTTATCAAAGATGGTGAATTTTCAAAACCGGAAGCAGGAATCTTTAGAATACTCTTATGAGATGTATCGTCCGATATTGAAGATGCTTTGAGTGCCATAGAGCTTGCATCTTCAGCATTTTCGATGTTTCTAGTTGGTGATATGGATTTTAATGGTGTAATCGAGTTTGAACCTCGAAAAAATATGCTACCTGTAGTAGATGTTATTGAAAAAAAGATAATTGTAAAAGAAAGACGGAAAGTAAAATAGTTGAAATGGGAAAACTTCCACCTTGTCATATCAAAAAATTTCATCTTTATTTAAAAAGTGTCATAAAAACATATATGAAAAACAGTTAATCATACAATTTTTTTTTTACTTATCCAAAGCAAGACACATGTCAAGAATGTTAAAACAGACGTGACCAATCTGTTAAACAACAAATAAAGTATACCTTCAGTGGGCCGGTTAAAATAGATATAAGAATATAACTTTACTGGCAAGAAAGGAAAAAAAATGATTTGCCAAGAACACAATTTTTTCGGGATATCATTTCCAATCTGGGTAGGGGACTCTTTAAAGCGAAAAGATTGTGAGCTAGTGTAAAAGCTATATTTAATTTCGACTTTATTTTTATTTTTCACCAAGTCATGTTTTTCATCGGAATATTCATCAGTGAGGGGTATGAAACATTACAAATCGTCAAGGTTATACACGCAGAATATGGCCGGCGGCGTGTGAGTGTAACCAAGAGCGAAAGTCCGTCTTCGCTCAGGGTACAACCAAGTATGTTCCAGGAGAGCACGCTCCGTGGGCTCATTAAGAAGATAGGGATGTATCACTTGGATACAAAGCGATGTCGACACCGAGTGCAAACTGCAAAGGAATAGCAGAAACCTCCCTTCACAGAGTTCACCACTGTGTTTAAAAACCCTCTGTTTCACCTGTTTTAGAGGTGTTTTTTGAGTTTTTTGCTAGTGGAGAACTGAGGATTAAAAAGCAAGGGTCAATCATGCTTAGCAGGAGTTTTTATAATCGCCCACTGTTTGGACGCTGTGTGACAAAAGAAGATATTGGCAATACAGTGATTTATCTTGGCCTCTTCTTTACAAAAATAGAAATAAAATAAAAATAAAAAACCAGCACCTTAACCGGCCGGGCTTTTGACAAAGTTTCTAAAAAGCACTGTCCAAAATTCATTAGAGCTTTATCTCAAAAATACAAGTGCAGAAAATTCTCAAATAATGAGAAAACTCTTAATCTTCTTTTTTTCATAATTATTTGATTTTTCAGAGATTACTCTTTTTTTTCTTTCTTCTATTTTCTGGTACTACGCTCCCAAAAACCATTCAATTCAATTGCAAGCTTACTTCGTGACTAATAGAGGTCTTTAGATTCATAAGATGATGTCTGATGAACAATAGTGACAGGTAAGTAAGGACTCAAATAATAATGATGGACTTGGGACAAGGTGGACAGTGGACTAAGAAGTAAGTAAAGGAAAGTTTACCTGATGAACAATAGTGACAGGTAAGTAAGGACTCAAATAATAATGATGGACTTGGGACAAGGTGGACAGTGGACTAAGAAGTAAGTAAAGGACTTAAGAGGGAAATGAAAGAAAGATATGATTGTTAATAAATGAATAAAGAAAAAGTAAAGATAAAAATATAATAAAATAAATAAAGGAAGAAAGTGGATGTGTCAGCCTGTATATCTCCAGGACTGAGTAAAAAGTACTTATAAGTTATGTTAAACACATGAACTATACATGGGAATAATAAATAAGAGTACACAAATAGTATACATAAGTAAAATTATGATAATACACAAAAAAATGCCATTATAACACCTTATATACACGCATATATCCACCTCTTATAGGTCTTATGTACTTAATATTAAGTTGGGATATGTTAGGGTAATCTTAAGAACCTTAAGTATAAGGCTGCATAATTTTTAAGTACACTTAAAGCTGTTATATTCATTGTTTTATGCAGAAAACAAGAAATGCGCTTTATTTCACTTAAAAGTTGACTATATGCGCTATAAAATTGAGAATATCAAAATTGCGCTTTGACAGATCAATTGGGCTCATTTAGAACTATTGATTTGGCTATTTAAATGCATAAAAATAACACTTTTCAAATTTGGTGTTTTTTATGCCAGAAATGGTTTCTGTGTACTGGCCACATACTGCCTGCTTTTTTCCCGTGTGAATAGCTTCATTTTTAGCAAAGTTAGCTTTTTCACACTATAATTACCCCACATTCTACGCCCACTGTGGGGAAACACACTAAAATAGGCGACAGGCGCTTATTTAGTGTCCTAGCTTAATTAATAATGCATTGACCCTGTTTATATGCACTAATTTCATTAATAACCTCACTCTTGGCACTTTATTTCATCACCACGCTTAAATTCGCCTAATTTTAGTCAAGGATTTACCCGTGCAAGCGCCTGCCAAGAACTGCATGTAGTTACCCCACATCTCACGCTCTTTTTTAAGTTTTTGGGTGGTTTCTCAGTCAATTTTGGTTATTTTTGAATGGGAATTTCACGTAGTATAATGTCAGGATTAGCCCCATTATTTCTACAGTCAATCCCCCTGATTATTAAGCTATTATTAACCTTAAAAAGTCTCCTTTAGTCTTTAATATTATTGTTTTATACGCATATACTCTCTTTTTGTCTTTTCCTTTAATTTTGATGGATTTCCCTTATTATTTCAGGATTTTGGCGGTTATTACTCTTCTAATTATGTCCTGGGTCATTGGGAATGTTGATGGGAATGTCTATTAGTTGTTTAGAGGCGTGATTAACTGTGTATTGGGTGGTACATCAAGGGAATCATTAGGGAACTCAGTGTGTATAAAAGGAAGAGGTTTTTGGGTTGTATTTATTCATTCTTTATCATTTACAATTAACCAATATAACCAAACAAATTACAATACATATCAATTAGTACTTTTATAAGACTTTTGAATAGTATCTGAATTATAAAATCTATTTTTCTACCAACTACAAAGATTGTAAGCCATATATAAAACTAGTGAGAATTATATTACTGAGACCTTTAAATTTTGATTATATTTTACTACTTATTGGATTTATACTACAGTATTCATATAGGACCATTTAAATCTTCTAGACAACTGACTATTCAAGCTAGTTCACGTCCTTGTACTTGACCTTAGCCTGACAATTGGGGGCCTTTCCTCAAGAATTCTGTTATAATCCTGGTAAGTGAAATTTTCAAGAGAAGGTGCACGTAAATAATATCCCTATAAAAATATTTGGATAATTACAACAGGTTGGGGTCACTTATATAGTGATTTTAGAAAAAGAAGCCCTGTTATATTATAAAATTGTGATATTGAATCAACAATTTTACCACTAATTTAACTTATAATTGTTATTAGTGGGTCTGTTAATAGACCAATTAAATTTGAGATCTTTGCAGATAAAATTTTTACCACTAATTTAACATATAATTGTTCTTAGTGGGAGTCTGTCAATAGACCAATTAAATTTGTGATCTTTGCAGATGATAACCAATTAAACTGATTAATTGTTTTCTTTTAACAGGACTCTTAATCTTCTCTTTTATTGGTTTGTAAAATTCATTAAATATTTAGAAAGAATCATACTGACAGTTGTTTTCTTTTGAATATAAAAACACGGCTACATATTGTAGACCAGTTAAATCAAGTGACCACATAAAAGCATATTTGACTTTTGGCACTTAAATATTCACTTCATACCAATAAGTAAGCAAGAAAATTGTCTTCAGTGGTATTGATAAATACTGATAAAACTCCTTTTTGAAGTTTTCATATCTAAACTTTCAATTCCTTAAATTCCACGTAAAAATGTGTGACAACAATGACATTGTAAGTAATAAGGTAAAACCTTATAACTTAAGACCTAGAGCTGAAAGACCTGTTACAGGACATTCAAATGGAGGGCCAGGACTCTCCCATAATAAACAACACTCCGTCAATGTCTCTGGAGGAAAGGGAAAAGCTTCTAAAGCAGGTTTCAATAAAGAAATCAAAAAATACATTACAAGAACAAGTTCACTCCCTATCCACCCTAATGAACACCTTGACAGTAAGAGTCAACAATATAGTGGACCAGATCAACAATCTGGAAAAGAGAGCAGCTCAAGGTTTCATAGAAGTCAACCAAGCTCTAGTGGACATAAAGACTCAACCACCAACAGTAGCAACCAACAATTCCATAGCAACACCTCCAGCCCAAGAGGAGGACCAAAAAATTACAGTAAGCAAATGGAAATGGGATTGGTACGCCCAAAACTACAACAATCCTCAACAGCAGGGCTCCAGCAGTCACCCTTACAGGGGAAAGGCAAGGAGAGGCAGAGGAAGTGGGATAAGACCTTGGTAAGTCATCCAACTTCTTATGATCAATTATATCAACCTGACAATAAATTACTTATAGGTAATGAAATTGATAAGGAAATATTGGATATTATTGATAAGGATTTAAAGGATTATTCATTTGAACAGAATATTTTAAACTTGTCTTTACATGAGGACAATGTAAATAGTTTTATGGATCACCAGGAAAATACTATTAATATAAAAATTGAACCAAATGAATTAAATCTTGACCCTGAAAATGAGTCTTCTGAATTGGACACGGAAAAAATAGAATATTTTTTAAAAGAGAATCCAATGGAATCAAAAATAATAAGTAAATTATTATTGAGAATTGAAAAATTGGAAGAGTTTTCAAAAGAGTCAGACATTAATACAGAAAATGTATTATTGCAGCTAACACAATCATTGAGTACCACAGCCAATAGATTAAAAATTATTGAAAATTCAAATAATGAATTAATCAATGAGAATAAAAGATTAAAATCTGAGATTAGAAATTTAGAAAGTAAATTAGAACACTCTCAGAATATTATGGCTACCATAGAGGGACGTGTAAAATTGTCTTTTTCAAATGTAAATGATACTTTGACTCAAGTACCTGTAATAAAAGATAGGTTACAAAGGGTAGAAATTGAAGTAGCTAACATTTTGAAAAATACTGAAACAATAAAGGATAAGACCTCTTATGTAGAAAGAGTACCAGGTTTTATGAAACACTCTGAGGATAAACCAATGATAGAACATGAACATAGTGTCATAGGCTCTGAGAATATAAAATCAGTAAAAGATGAAATAAATGATCATCTTTCTAAAGTAAGTGAATTACTCAATATTCCTCAGGTTAGGGAAGCAAAAACTAGCCAAAAGAACTGGCCTAAGTTAGATCAGTACCCTTCTTTTGACGGGGATTCAAAATCTGATTGGCAACAATTCATACAAAGAATTGATAACTTAAAATTTTCATACAAATTACCTGATGAAGAAATTACTTCAAAGTTAATATCTTTATTTACAGATGTGGCCTTATTATGGTTTGAATCTGTATTGAGTGAGGGAATTAATTACTCCTGGAATGAATGGAAGGCACTAATTGAAAGGCAATTTGGTGGCCTAAAATTTAGAATCACTCAACAAAGACTGTATGAAAGGGCCAGATATAATCCAAATGCTGGATATAAACCCATGGTCTTCTTAATGAATTTTATAAAAATCATGAAAGCTATGGATCCAAAAATGGATTATGAAGAGTGGAAAGAAAAAATAATATACAAGTTGCCTATATCAGTTAGAGACATTATTGTAGCTAGAACTGAAACTGTCAGAGACACCTCTGGATTCATCAATATATGCAATGAGATATTATTAAACCACAAATATGAAACCAAGTATAGTAATTACAGACAAAGTGTTGAAGTGGTAAAACCTACTACAAGTAAGTTACCAGTGGAAAAGAAAAAACCTTCAGCTCCCCTTGTCCCTAAGAGACAAGAAAATAACACTTGTTACAAATGTAATGAACCTTGGGTTAAAGGTCACACGTGTAAGAAAAGAATAAATGTTATTGAATCCTCACAAAATTCTGAACCTAGTAATCATGAAGATGAGAATGTGGAATCCAGTGAGGATTGCAAGAGTAACATATCTTACAGTGATGATGAAAATGAGATATTTGTATTAGAACAGGATATAATGTTCCTGAATGATGCTATACCTCATACAGACACATCTTTAACTTCCATAGAGGAAGCTGAAATAATTAAAGATGTATCTCATGATACTTACAAAATAACACCTATCAGAGCACCTGTTATCATATGTGGAAAAGAAATGAATGCCATTCTTGACACTGGGGCTGCAGGTAGTGTAGTTTCACTTAATGCATTAATGAAACTTGATAGTAAGTACCAGGAAAAACTAGAACCTGTTCAGACAAAGAACTGGAGGGGTTTTGGTTCAGTATTAAATCCAATTGGCAAATACAAAACTGCTGTATTCTTTAAATATAATAATGGATATGTTAGAGCAGTTTGTGAATTTGTAGTAATGGATAATAATAATTGTAGTGATTGGTTTATTATTGGCAATGATTTATTGACAAAATTTGGCATTAAACTAGATCCTGCAAACAGTTGTTTCACCATAGGGGTGAATGGTAAAAGGAAATTCAAAATATGTTCTGAAAATTCAATATATGCCATTTCTCCTAGAGAAGAACAACTGCAAGGTGGAAGAACCACCAATGAAGTGGGTGAATTGGAAAATGAAATCCAAAAGGCCTCTTTCAGTCCTCAACTCTCAAATATTGAACAAGAAGATATTTTGAGATTGATTAAATCATATCCTATGGCATTTGCTCATGGCTCAAATGAACTAGGATTGGTCAAAAACCATGAGATGAAAATCTCTTTAAGCTGTGATCTGGATAATATTCCTGGCAGCTTAAAAAAGAAACCTTACCCAGCATCTCCTGCAAAAAGGAAAGATATTGAAGACAATATAAAACTGTTGTTAGAAATGGGTATTGTTGAAAAAGTGGACACAACACCTAAGTATTGTGTCATTTCACCAGTATTAATCTCTTATGAAAAAGATAAGGCAAGATTATGTGGTGATTATAGAGCTCTGAATACATATACAGTAGATGATATTTACCCTCTACCAAGGATAGCTTCTATCCATGCTACCTTACAAGGAGCAAAATATATTTCCTGTCTGGATGGGAACAAGGGTTACCACCAGATTCCTGTGGAAAGAGATTCTCAAAATTACTTATTAATAACCACACATATGGGTATTTATAAGTATGTGAGAATGCCATTTGGCCCAAAGAATGCCCCTTCAGTCTTCCAAAAATTGATGGATAGTGTTTTTCATCAGGAAATGGTTGAAGGATGGCTATTGGTCTATATTGATGACATCATAGTGTTTTCAAAAACATATGATGAACATTTAAATCACCTGAAAAGAGTCTTTCAAAAAATGGATGAAATTAATATGACTATTGCATTAAAGAAATGTAAGTTTGGATTTCAATCCTTGAAAGTACTTGGACATGTTGTATCTGGATTACAAATTTGTGTTGACCAGAATAAAGTGGCAGCAATTAAAAACATTGGGATACCTAAAAATGTAAAAGAGGTTCAAAGTTTTTTAGGTATGTGTGGATATTATAGACAATATATTAAAAATTACCAATCCATTGCAGCCCCTTTAACAACATTAATCAGGAAGAATGAAGCTTTCATTTGGAATAATGAAAGACAGCACGCCTTTAACAAATTAAAGGAATGTTTGATGTCAGCTCCAATATTGGGACTGCCAGATTTCACCCTACCTTTTATCTTGTACACTGATGCAAGTTTCATAGGTTTGGGTGCTGCTTTACAGCAAAAACAGATAATAAATGGAAAATTATCTGAAGTAGTTATCTGTTATATATCCAGAACCTTAAGAAAAACAGAACTAAGGTATGGTGCCACACAGCTAGAATGTTTAGCCGTGGTGTGGGCTTTGGAGAAACTTCATTACTATCTGGAAGACCAGAAGTTTGAACTTATAACAGATTGCAGTGCAGTAAAATCATTACTAAACATGAAAACACCTAATAGGCACATGTTTAGATGGCAACTAGCTGTACAAGAGTACAGAGGAAGAATGACAATTACTCACAGAGCAGGAACATTGCATTCAAATGTGGATTTATTATCAAGAAGTCCTTTGCCAAATGATGCTGACAACCCAGCTTATGTACCTGAAAATGAGGTTATACATATATTTGGGATTTATATAGTGGATTTAGAAGAAGAGTTTATGCAAACTATATTGGAAAATTATTCATCTGATAAAGATTTGTCTAAACTATCTACCATTCTTAATGATCCAACAAATGCCTCCATGAGTGCATTAATTAAAACCTTGCCTCCAAAGTATAAAAATGCGTTGGAAAAAGGTAAACTATCAATTGAAGATGGATATATATATTACAGGAAAAAGTTAAGCAATGTAATAGTAATACCACCTTCTATGAAAGAGTTAATGTTGAGTACTTGTCATGATGACATCTTAGCTGGTCATTTTGACTTTAACAAAACATTAACCAGAGTTAAAAATACAGCCTGGTGGATAAACATGAAAGAGGATGTACAAAAATACATTGAAACATGTGACTCTTGTCAGAAATCTAAAAGATTAACTGGGAAGAGAGCTGGGTTGTTACAACAAATAGAGCAGCCAAAAGCTCCATGGGAAATTATAAACATGGATTTTGTAACTGGCTTGCCATTAGCAGGAAAAGAAAGTTTCAATTCTTGCTGGGTAATAGTGGATAGATTAACAAAAATGTGTAAGTTTATCCCTACCCATAAAGAGGTATCTGCAAAAGACTTGGCATTACTATGGTGGACTCAGATGATGAATACTGCTGGGTTCCCCAAAGCCATAATCTCTGACAGAGACCCTAAATTTACTTCAGAGTTCTGGACATCTTTGATGGAAGTATCAGGTTGTCAATTAAAATTGTCTACAGCACACCATCCACAAACTGATGGGCTGGCTGAGAGGATGATACAAACTCTTGAAGACATGATCAGAAGATATTGTGCCTTTGGATTAGAATACAAAGACAATGAGAAATTCACACATGACTGGGTAACATTAATTCCTGGCCTTGAATTTGCTTATAACAGCACAACTCATTCTGTAACAGAGAAGAAACCATTTCAACTCTGGCTGGGATATGTACCAAATACCCCAGTAAATCTTTTAAATAAGCTACCAAGGTTGGATATACACCCTGGCACTAAATCCTTTATTCATATGCAACAAATGTGTAGAAAGCATGCAGAAGAATGCATCCAAAAAGCATTTGAATATGAAAAGAAAAGGTGGGACAAATCTCATAAAGAATTTGAATTTAAAAAGGGAGATGAAGTCCTCATATCAACACTACATTTTAACTTACAAGGTAATGTTAAATTAAAGGATCCCTTTGTAGGACCTTTTGTAGTAAATAAAATGGTTGGGAATAATGCAGTGGAAGTCATATTATATGCTCCATATGATAGGAAACATCCAGTTTTCCCTATCTCATTATTGAAACCTTACCATGCAAATGATCCTGACTTATTTCCAAAAAGAAGGGGAAGGCCTAAAAAGCAACCTGAAGAAATTGTGGAAAAAGCAGAGATTGAAAAAATACTCAAGAAAAGAATCCTTACTAAAGAAAAAGGAACTGAGTATTTACTAAGATTTAAAGGGAAATCAAATGAATTTGATAAATGGATACCTGAAAAAGAAATTTCTAATTTATCCACCCTTCTTAAAAAATTTAAACAGAAATAAATTTCTGTTCAACCAGCTGAGGGGTTAAAAAAACCAGTACTCATAATATTTTATTATGTTTTATTTCTTTAAAGTTGAATCTTTAATGCTACAGATTTATTCTGAATACCTGAAAATTACAAATTAAATAAAATAAAATGTATAACTTATCATTTTTTTTATTGTTTTTTTTTGGGTGGGCGAGTGTCAGCCTGTATATCTCCAGGACTGAGTAAAAAGTACTTATAAGTTATGTTAAACACATGAACTATACATGGGAATAATAAATAAGAGTACACAAATAGTATACATAAGTAAAATTATGATAATACACAAAAAAATGCCATTATAACACCTTATATACACGCATATATCCACCTCTTATAGGTCTTATGTACTTAATATTAAGTTGGGATATGTTAGGGTAATCTTAAGAACCTTAAGTATAAGGCTGCATAATTTTTAAGTACACTTAAAGCTGTTATATTCATTGTTTTATGCAGAAAACAAGAAATGCGCTTTATTTCACTTAAAAGTTGACTATATGCGCTATAAAATTGAGAATATCAAAATTGCGCTTTGACAGATCAATTGGGCTCATTTAGAACTATTGATTTGGCTATTTAAATGCATAAAAATAACACTTTTCAAATTTGGTGTTTTTTATGCCAGAAATGGTTTCTGTGTACTGGCCACATACTGCCTGCTTTTTTCCCGTGTGAATAGCTTCATTTTTAGCAAAGTTAGCTTTTTCACACTATAATTACCCCACATTCTACGCCCACTGTGGGGAAACACACTAAAATAGGTGACAGGCGCTTATTTAGTGTCCTAGCTTAATTAATAATGCATTGACCCTGTTTATATGCACTAATTTCATTAATAACCTCACTCTTGGCACTTTATTTCATCACCACGCTTAAATTCGCCTAATTTTAGTCAAGGATTTACCCGTGCAAGCGCCTGCCAAGAACTGCATGTAGTTACCCCACATCTCACGCTCTTTTTTAAGTTTTTGGGTGGTTTCTCAGTCAATTTTGGTTATTTTTGAATGGGAATTTCACGTAGTATAATGTCAGGATTAGCCCCATTATTTCTACAGTCAATCCCCCTGATTATTAAGCTATTATTAACCTTAAAAAGTCTCCTTTAGTCTTTAATATTATTGTTTTATACGCATATACTCTCTTTTTGTCTTTTCCTTTAATTTTGATGGATTTCCCTTATTATTTCAGGATTTTGGCGGTTATTACTCTTCTAATTATGTCCTGGGTCATTGGGAATGTTGATGGGAATGTCTATTAGTTGTTTAGAGGCGTGATTAACTGTGTATTGGGTGGTACATCAAGGGAATCATTAGGGAACTCAGTGTGTATAAAAGGAAGAGGTTTTTGGGTTGTATTTATTCATTCTTTATCATTTACAATTAACCAATATAACCAAACAAATTACAATACATATCAATTAGTACTTTTATAAGACTTTTGAATAGTATCTGAATTATAAAATCTATTTTTCTACCAACTACAAAGATTGTAAGCCATATATAAAACTAGTGAGAATTATATTACTGAGACCTTTAAATTTTGATTATATTTTACTACTTATTGGATTTATACTACAGTATTCATATAGGACCATTTAAATCTTCTAGACAACTGACTATTCAAGCTAGTTCACGTCCTTGTACTTGACCTTAGCCTGACAGGATGCATTGCTGTTGAAGAGCAGACGTACAAGTTTACCTGATGAACAATAGTGACAGGTAAGTAAGGACTCAAATAATAATGATGGACTCGGGACAAGGTGAAGAGTGGACTAAGAAGTAAGTAAAGGACTTAAGAGGGAAATGAAAGAAAGATATGATTGTTAATAAATGAATAAAGAAAAAGTAAAGATAAAAATAAAATAAAATAAATAAGGAATAAAGTGGATGCATTGCTGTTGAAGAGCAGACCTACAAGTTTACCTGATGAACAATAGTGACAGGTAAGTAAGGACTCAAATAATAATGATGGACTTGGGACAAGGTGGACGGTGGACTAAGAAGTAAGTAAAGGACTTAAGAGGGAAATGAAAGAAAGATATGATCGTTAATAAATGAATAAAGAAAAAGTAAAGATAAAGATAAAATAAAATAAAGAAAGAAAGAAAGTGGATGCCGGAATGGAATGATTCCGGCATCCTTACATAGTGCTGCTCTATCACAATGCTAGGTTAAGCGTAAAGATCTAGTCTATGCAGATGCTTAATTAAGATATATAGAATAAAGGTAAGAGAAGTTAAGATATCTAAGTAAGTATCAAGTATATATATTAACAATGTCAATGATAAATAATAACACTAGTTTTGTCAGTCAGGCTATGCTAAGAGTCCAGTGAATATTAGGGGGTATCAAAGTTACAAATGTCTAATTATTTAAAAGGTATTTCACAAAACAAAGGGAAAGTCACTAACATGAAATTGATTCCTAGTAAAAAGGTGCTTTGGGGGTACAATATGGCATATTTTAAAAAATTATCATGGCTAATTTGTCTGAAAAAAGAGGTATTTTAAAATGGAATATTTCTAACTTTGATACCCCCTAATATGTTAAATTACTTGAACATAAATAATAGAAAAAATGTATTTAAATTATATATACAAATTAAATATCATATTAAATAAAATTATATAACAATATTTTTGATAAAATTAAAAATAAATTTTACATTAATTTTATTATTATTATTTGTATATACATTTAAATAAACATAATTAATAGGGAGTGTCATACATTACCATATATGTCATTCAAGAAAGCCTCAAAAAAGGTACCAAGTAAGTCATTTTAATTTGAATTACATAGCCCATTAACTGGTATACTTCAACAGTGTGCTTTTCCCTACACACGCCATTTGTTGGGTACATCCAAGTGTTAAGACAATAGAAGCTAATCTCACATTTGTCCACTTGGTATCTCAAACTTCCAATAACTCACAAAATTATCATGCAAGCTCACAAGAAGGTATCAATAGTGAATATCATTCTATTATAGAATACAATAAAGATAAGTACAGTAAGATGATAAGGGATGTTATTGATAAAAAGTTAAAAGCATTGAGATGGCAATGGAAGATAAAAAATAAACATTATACATTAAGAAAAGCTGTAAGAGACATACATAAGAAGAGAAAGAAAACTATTAACATTGCATATTATCAAAATAAGTATATATTTAAAGATAAAAAAGTGAATAAGTACAAAACCATGGATGGAGGCAAGATAAATGTAAAGAGGGTAAAAGGCATAGATAACATGTGGGAGAAACTAGATCCAAAAGTACTTAATTACTATTTAAAAGGTTGTAAAGGAAAAGCGCATCATATGCACTTTTACTCAAAGATATACAAATGAGTATGCTCTTGTAAAGTAGTTAGTCAGTTAGAATTCTTTGTAGATAATTAATTATTGAAACTTGTGTTTAATTGAAGTAACATATTAACAATCTTTAAATCTAATACATTAATTTAATACATTATCAGTACCGCATTAAAACCTGCGCATCACATCATATAAACACTATGTCCGAATCCAACAACAATAATAACTGAAACAACCCTTGTTCTCCATTGAAAGAAAGTAACTATTTTGTGTGGTCTACCATCATAGAAGCCGAGTTAGACAACGTAAAATGTTTAGAATATGTCAAAGGAAAGTCTACTGAAAAAGAAGAGGAGTGAAAAAGAAAGGCCTACAATTTAATAATTCGAAGTCTCAACAACAATCACATCGCCATGATCGCCAGCGAGTTGTTTGGAGACAAGAAAGGTAATGGGAAATTTTCTTGGGACTTATTGAAAGAAAAATATGCCAGAGGAGATGCTCAGGGAAGAAGGATGGCATTCACCAAATTATTGGGGATAGAATTTACAAATTTTAACCAATTTGTCAAAGAGGTAAGAACAGTAAATAGTAAAATAAAGCTCACCGGTTTGAAGATCAATGATGAGGCATTGTTGCTACAAGTACTTCACAAGTTACCCAAAGAATATGAATCATTCATCAGAATACTCATACAAGGAGAGGAAGTATTAGGACTTGAGGATGTGTTGAAATGCCTGGAAAAGGATAGTAAACAATTTGCGGCTAGGAAAGGAGAAAACATTGCGATGATGACCATGACAGCCCCGAAGAAAAATATGAAATGTTACAATTGTTTTCAGCCTAGGTATCTCCAGGACTGAGTTATTCTTATGTTTAAAATAAGATAACCTTAATTACATTAATATTATAACTTAAAATACTAATATATATGGTTATAATACATATATATATAATTATTACACTATTATATGACTTATAGTAGTTTAAATAGCTTATCCATAGCCTAATAATACTTATTAAGGTGTTAATGGAGTCATAATATACTTACCTTAAGTGATATTAAGTAATTATAGACATACATAAGCTTATATGTATACATAAACCTCATATTCAGTGAAATATGTAGTTATATTATGTATATATAGGTCTATAAGTGGGTTTTAACCTCTTAATAGCCTATAACATTTATTTTTCTACTTATTTTAGGTAACATGAACGTATTCAGTGGACTCACAATGCCTACACAAGCATATACACCTTTTTAAGGTGCATATATCCAGTTTTGACAACTTAATCTGCTTCCTTTGATGGATTTTCACAGATTTATGGGTTGGTTTATCATTTCTGGGTTAATATGGATGCTTGGAGATGTTATTGGGGGCTTGGATAGTTAATTTGGTTCCTTTATATGCTTTGGGTTTCATTATATACTCTTTTCGTCAGCCTGTATATACCCAGGACTGAGTAAAAAGTGCTTATAAGTTATGTTAAACACATGAACTATACATGGGAACAATAAATAAGAGTACACAAAAAATGCCATTATAACACCTTATATACACGCATATATCCACCTTTTATAGGTCTTATGTACTTAATATCAAGCTGGAATATGTTAGAGTAATCTTAAAAACCTTAAGTATAAGGCTACATAATTTTTAAGTACACTTAAAGCTGTTATATTCATTGTTTTATGAAAAAAACAAGAAATGCGCTTTATTTCACTTAAAAGTTGACTATATGCGCTATAAAATTGAGAATATCAAAAATGCGCCTTGACAGATCAATTGGGCTCATTTAGGAATATTGATTTGGCTATTTAAATGCATAAAAATAACACTTTTAAAATTTGGTGTTTTTTTTGCCAGAAATGGCTTTTGTGTACAGGCCACATACTGCCTGCTTTTTTCCCGTGTGAATAGCTTCATTTTTAGCAAAGTTAGCTTTTTCACACTATAATTACCCCACATTCTACGCCCACTGTGGGGAAACACACTAAAATAGGCGACAGGCACTTATTTAGTGTCCTAGCTTAATTAATAGTGCATTGACCTTGTTTATATGCACTAATTTTATTAATAACCTCACTCTTGGCATCTTATTTCATCACCACGCTTAAATTCGCCTAATTTTAGTCAAGGATTTACCCGTGCAAGCGCCTGCCAAGGACTGCATGTAGTTACCCCACATCTCATGCTCTTTTTTAAGTTTTTGGGAGGTTTCTCAGTCAATATTGGTTATTTTTGGATGGGAATTTCACGTAGTATAATGTCAGGATTAGCCCCTCCATTTATACAGTAGATTCCCCTTATTATTAAGCTATTATTAACCTTAAAAAGTCTCCTTTAGTCTTTTATATTATTGTTTTATGCGCATATACTCTCTTTTTGTCTTTTTCTTTAATTTTGATGGATTTCTCTTATTATTACAGGATTTTGAAGGTTGTTACTTGTCTAATTATGTCATGGGTCACTTGGGATGTTGATGGGCAGGTCTATTAGTTGTTTTGAGACGTCATTAACTGTCTATTGGATGGTACATCAAGGGATTTATTGGAGAACCCAGTGTGTATAAAAGGAGGAGGTTTTTTGGTCTTGTTTCTACATTCTTTATCACTTCAATTTAACCAATATAACCAAACAAATTACAATACAACTCAATTAGTACTTTTATAAGACTTTTGAATAGTATCTGAAATTATTAAATCTATTTTTCTACCAACTAAAAAGATTGTAAGCCACATACAAGAATAGTGAGAATTATATTACTGAAACCTTTATTTTGAATTATATTTTTACTATTTGTTGGATTTATACTACAGTATTCATATAGGACTATTTAAATCTTCTAGACAAAGACTTTTCAAGCTATTTCACGTCCATTTAGTTGATCTTAGCCTGACAATTGGGGACCTTTCCTCAAGAATTCTGTTATAATCCAGTAAGTGAAATTTCAAAGAAGGTGCACATAAATAATATCCCTATAGAAATATTTGGATAATTACAACAGGTTGAGGTCACTTATATAGTGATTTCAGAAAAAGAAGCCCTGTTATATAATAAAATTGTGATATTGAATCAACAATTTTACCACTAATTTAACATAAAATTGTTATTAGTGGGAGTCTGTCAATAGACCAATTAAATTTGTGATCTTTAAACTGATTGATTGTTTTCTTTTAACAGGATTCTTAATCTTTTCTTTTTATTTGTTTATAAAATTCATTAAATATTTAGAAGGAATCTTACTGATAGTTGTTTTCTTTTAAATATAAAAACAGGGCTACATATTGTAGACAAGTTATATCAAGTGACCACATAAAAGCATATTTGACTTTTGGCACTTATAAATTCACTTGATACCAATAAGTAAGCAATAAAATTGTCTTCAGTGGTATTGATAAATACTGATAAAACTCATTTTGAAGTTTTCATAACTAAACTCTCAATTCTTTAAATTCCACGTAAATATGTGTGATAACAATGACATTGTAAGTAATAAGGCAAAACCTTATAGCTTAAGACCTAGAGCTGAGAAACCTGGTACAGGAAATTCAAATGGAGGGCCAATAGTCCCCCACAAACACCATCACTCCACCAATGTCTCTGGAGGAAAGGGAAAAACTTTTAAAACAGTTATAAATAAAGAAAACAAAAAACACCTTACAAGAGCAAATTCACTCCCTCTCAACCCTACTGAATACACTAACAATAAGATTAAACAATATGTTTGTCAGTACAGTCTAGTATATAAGTATGATATAATAGTGTTATTTTATGGTCCTACTACTTATTAATAAATGATTTAGTGATTAAACCTCAGGGGAAGACTAATAAAATAGTTATACTCAATTTAAACTCACAATACTTGGATTTAAATGTGTGCTAGTGGTGGAAAATAGAAGAATAAAATATAGTTATAGCTTTTATAAAGATAATATCAATTTATAAGGGCTTTATAATATATTTCTGAATGTTAATAATTGTAGTGTAATGTTTATTTGAAGTGTAGTAATTGAATGATGATAATAAACCGTCAAAATTCCTCCTTACTTATACCCAAATCCACTGGAGTGCACAGACCTTCAATCCAGATGATGTCACTGCTATCCCCGGCAATTACAGCACTGTGAGGGCCCATCACCTCCCCATGGCGTCCACTTCAAGCAGTTTCAACACCCAGACCTCCAGTAAGGACCCTCCATCACTATTAATGATAACACAGAGTCATACCATAAATAGAAATCCCAGATAAAAGCGGATACCATAAAGAAACAGGTAAAATAAATGATCAAAAAGAGATTTAATGAAACTAAAAGTATATAAAGGAAACAAATAAAATGTCCAAGCCCCCAATAACATCCCCAAGCATCCACATTAACCCAGAAACATCTTTCCAACCCATAAATCCGTGAATAACCATCCAAGGAAGTAATTTTAGTTGTCCAAACTGGGTGTATGCGCCTGATATAGGTGTCTATGCTTCTGTAGGCGTTGTGAGTCCACTGATTTCGTCCATATGACCTAAAATAAGCAGAAAAACAAAGGTTATAGGCTATTAAGGGGCTAAAACCCACTTATATACCTAAATATACATAATATACTGCATATTTCACTGAATATGAGATTTATGTATACATATAAGCTTATGTATGTCAATAATTACTTCATATCACTTAAGATAAGTATATTATGACTCCATTAACACCTTAATAAGTATTATTAGGCCATGGATAAGCTATTTAAACTATTATAAATTATATAATAGAATAATAATTATATATATATATCATAAAATAATATATATTATTATTTTAACCTTATTTTTAAGATATAAGCTTAATCTAGTTAAGGTTATCTTATTTTAAGCATAAGAAATACTCAGTCCTAAGGATATTTAGGCTGACAATGTTAGACCAGATCAACAATCTGGAGAAAAGGGCGGCACAGGGTTTTATAGAAGTCAACCAGGCTCTAGTGGATATAAGGTCTCATCAACAACCAGTGGCACCAAATACCACAGCAACACCTCCAGTCCCAGAAGAGGACCAAAAGATAACTGTAAGCAAATGGAAGTGGGATTGGTATGCCCAAAACTACAACAGTCCTCCTCAACAGGGATCCAGCAGTCACCCTTACAGGGGAAATCCAAGGAGAGGCAGGGGAAATGGAATAAGACCGTGGTAAGTCATCCATCTTCTCAGGATCAATTATATAATCCTAACAATGAATTACTTATAGGTAATGAAATTGATAGAGAGGTATTAGATATAATTGAGAAGGATTTAAAAATTATTCATTTTAAAATAACATGTTAGACTTGTCTTTCAATGAGGACAATGTACATAGTTTTATTGACCACCAGGAAAATACTATTAATGTAAAAATGGAATCAAATGAATTATATCTTGACCCTGATGATGAGTCTTCTGAATTGGACACAGACAAAATTGAATATTTTCTAAAAGAAAATCCAATGGAATCAAAAATAATTAGTAAATTATTATTAAGAATTGAAAAATTGGAAGAATTCTCTAGAGAGTCCAACAATAATACAGAAAGTGTATTATTAGACCTCACACAATCATTGAGTACAACAGCCAATAGGTTAAAAATTATTGAGAATTCAAATAATGAATTAATCAATGAAAACAAAAGATTAAACTCTGAGATTAAAAATTTAGAAAATAAATTAGAACACTCTCAGAATATTATGGCTACCATAGAGGGACGTGTAAAATTGTCTTTTTCAAATGTAAATGATACCTTGACTCATGTACCTGTAATAAAAGATAGGTTACAAAGAGTAGAAATTGAAGTAGCTAACATTTTGAAAAATACTGAAAAAAAAAGATAATACCTCTTATGTAGAAAGAGTAACAGTTTTCATGAAACACTCTGATGATAAACCAATGATTGAACATGAGCATAGTGTCATGGGCTCTGATAATATAAAATCAGTAAAAGATGAAATAAATGATCATCTTTCTAAAGTAAACGAATTACTCAATATTCCTCAGGTTAAGGAAGCAAAAACTAACCAAAAGAACTGGCCTAAGTTAGATCAGTACCCTTCTTTTGATGGGGATTCAAAATCTGATTGGCAACAATTCATACAAAGAATTGATAACTTAAAATTTTCTTACAAATTACCTGATGAAGAAATTACTTCAAATTTAATATCTTTATTTACAGATGTGGCCTTATTATGGTTTGAATCTGTATTGAGTGAGTGAATTAATTACTCCTGGAATGAATGGAAGGCACTAATTGAAAGACAATTTGGTGGCCCAAAATTTAGAATCACTCAACAAAGATTGTATGAAAAAACAAGATATAATCCAAATGCTGGAGATAAACCCATGGTCTTCTTAATGAATTTAATAAGAATCATGAAAGCTATGGATCCAAAAATGGATTATAAAGAGTGGAAAGAAAAAATAATATACAAGTTGCCTATATCAGTTAGAGACATTATTGTAGCTAGAACTGAAACCATCAGAGATACCTCTGGATTCATTAATATATGCAATGAGATATTATTAAACCACAAGTATGAAACCAAGTATAGTAATTACAGACAAAGTGTTGACGTGGTAAAACCTACTACAAGTAAATTACCAGTGGAAAAGAAAAAACCTTCAGCTCCCCTTTTCCCTAAGAGACAAGAAAATAACACTTGTTACAAATGTAATGAACCTTGGGTTAAGGGTCACACGTGTAAGAAGAGAATAAATGTTATTGAAACCTCCCAGAATTCTGAACCAAGTAATCATGAAGATGAAAATGTGGAATCCAGTGAGGATTGCAAAAGTAACATATCTTAAAGTGATGATGAAAATGAGATATTTTTATTAGAACAGGATATAATGTTCCTGAATGATGCTATACCTCATACAGACACATCTTTATCTTCCATTGAGGAAGCTGAAATAATTAAAGATATAACTCATGATACTTACAAAATAACACCTATCAGAGCACCTGTTATTATATGTGGAAGAGAAATGAATGCCATTCTTGACACTGGGGCTGCAGGTAGTGTAGTTTCTATTAATACATTAATGAAACTTGACAGTAAGTATAAGGAAAAACTAGAACCTGTTCAAACAAAGAACTGGAGAGGTTTTGGTTCAGTATTAAATCCAATTGGCAAATACAAAACTGCTGTATTCCTTAAATATAATAATGGATACGTAAGAGCAGTTTGTGAATTTGTAGTAATGGATAATAATAATTGTAGTGATTGGTTTATTATTGGCAATGATTTATTGACAAAATTTGGCATTAAACTAGATCCTGCAAATATTTGTTTCACCATAGGCGTGAATGGTAAGAGAAAATTCAAAATATTTTCTGAAAATTCAGTGTATGCCATTTCTCCTAGAGAAGAACAACTGCAAGGTGAAAGAACCACCACTGAAGTGGTTGAATTGGAAAATGAAATCCAAAAGGCCTCTTCCAGTCATCAACTCTCAAAAATTGAAGAAGAAAATATTTTGAGATTGATTAAATCATATTCTATGGCATTTGCTCATGGTTCAAATGAACTAGGATTAGTCAAAGACCATGAGATGAAAATCTCTCTAAGCTGTGATTTAGATAATATTCCTGGCAGCCTAAAAAAGAAAACTTACCCAGCATCTCCTGCAAAAAGAAAGATATTGAAGACAATATAAAAGTGTTGTTGGAAATGGGTATTGTTGAAAAAGTGGACACAACACCTAAGTATTGTGTCATTTCACCAGTATTGATCTCTTATGAAAAAGATAAGGCAAGATTATGCGGTGATTATAGAGCTCTGAATACATACACAGTAGATGATATTTACCCTCTACCAAGGATAGCTTCTATCCATGCTACTTTACAAGGAGCAAAATATATTTCCTGTCTGGATGGAAACAAAGGTTACGACCAGATTCCTGTGGAAATAAATTCTCAAAATTACTTATTAATAACCACACATATGGGTATATATAAGTATGTGAGAATGCCATTTGGCCCAAAGAATGCGCCTTCAGTCTTCCAAAAATTGATGGATAGTGTTTTTCATCAGGAAATGGTTGAAGGATGGCTATTGGTCTATATTGATGACATCATAGTGTTTTCAAAAACATATGATGAACATTTAAATCACCTGAAAAGAGTCTTTCAAAGAATGGATGAAATTAATATGACAATTGCATTAAAGAAATGTAAATTTGGATTTCAATCCTTGAAATTACTTGGACATGTTGTATCTGGATTACAAATTTGTGTTTACCAGAATAAGGTGGCAGCAATTAAAAACATTGGTATACCTAAAAATGTAAAAGAAATTCATAGTTTTTTGGGTATGTGTGGATATTATAGACAATATATTAAAAATTACCAATCCATTGCAGCTCCTTTAACAACATTAATCAGGAAAAATGAGGCTTTCATTTGGAATAATGAAAGACAAAACACCTTTAATAAATTAAAGGAATGTTTAATGTCAGCTCCAATATTGGGACTGCCAGATTTCACCCTACCTTTTATCTTGTACACTGATGCAAGCTTCATAGGTTTAGGTGCTACTTTACAGCAGAAACAGATAATAAATGGAAAATTATCTGAAGTAGTTATCTGTTATATATCCAGAACCTTAAGAAAAACAGAATTAAGGTATGGTGCCACACAGCTAGAATGTTTAGCCGTGGTGTGGGCTTTGGAGAAACTTTATTACTATCTGGAAGACCAGAAGTTTGAACTTATAACAGATTTCAGTGCAGTAAAATCATTACTAAACATGAAGACACCTAATAGGCACACATTTAGATGGCAACTAGCTGTAAAAAAGTACAGAGAAAGAATGACAATCACTCACAGAGCAGGAACATTGCATTCTAATGTGGATTTATTATCCAGAAGTCCTTTGCCAAATGATGCTGACAACCCAGCTTATGTACCTGAAAATGAGGTTATACATATATTTGGGATTTATATAGTGGATTTAGAAGAAGAGTTTATGAAAACTATATTAGAAAATTATTCATCTGATAAATATTTGGCTAAATTATCTACCATTCTTAATGATCCAACAAATGCCTCCATGAGTGCAATAGTTAAAACCTTGCCTCCAAAGTATAAAAATGTGTTGGAAAAAGGTAAACTATCAATTGAAGATGGATATATATATTACAGGAAAAAGTTAAGTAATGTAATAGTGATACCACCTTCTATGAAAGAGTTAATGTTGAGTACTTGTCATGATGACATCTTAGCTGGTCATTTTGACTTTATCAAAACATTAACCAGAGTTAAAAATACAGCCTGGTGGATAAACATGAAAGAGGATGTACATAAATACATTGAAACATGTGACTCTTGTCAGAAATCTAAAAGATTAACTGGGAAGAGAGCTGGGTTGTTACAACAAATAGAGCAGCCAAAAGCTCCATGGGAAATTATAAACATGGATTTTGTAACTGGCTTGCCATTATCAGGAAAAGAAAGTTTCAATTCTTGCTGGGTAATAGTGGATAGATTAACAAAAATGTGTAAATTTATCCCTACCCATAAAGAGGTATCTGCAAAAGACTTGGCATTACTATGGTGGACTCAGATGATGAATACTTCTGGGTTCCCCAAAGCCATAATCTCTGACAGAGACCCTAAATTTACTTCAGAGTTCTGGACATCTTTGATGGAAGTATCAGGTTGTCAATTGAAATTGTCTACAGCACATCATCCACAAACTGATTGCTGGCTGAGAGAATGATACAAACTCTAGAAGACATGATCAGAAGATATTGTGCCTTTGGATTAGAATACAAAGACAATGAGAAATTCACACATGACTAGGTAACATTAATTTCTGGCCTTGATTTGCTTATAACAGCACAACTCATTCTGTAACAGAGAAGAAACCATTTGAACTCTGGCTGAGATATGTACCAAATACCCCAGTAAATCATTTAAATAAATTACCAAGATTGGATATACACCCTGGTACTAAATCCTTTATTCATATGCAACAAATGTGTAGAAAGCATGCCGAATAATGCATCCAAAAAGCATTTGAATATGAAAAGAAAAGGTGGGACAAATTTCATAAAGAATTTGAATTCAAAAAGTGGGATGAAGTTCTAATATCAACACTACATTTTAACTTACAAGGTAATGTTAAATTAAAGGATCCCTTTGTAGGACCTTTTGTAGTAAGTAAAATGGTTGGTAATAATGCGGTGGAAGTCATATTATATGCTCCATATGATAAGAAACATCCAGTTTTCCCTATCTCATTATTGAAACCTTACCATGCAAATGATCCTGACTTGTTTCCAAAAAGAAGGGGAAGGCCTAAAAAGCAACCTGAAGAAATTGTGGAAAAAGAAGAGATTGAAAAAATACTCGAGAAAAGAATCCTTACTAAAGAAAAAGGAACTGAGTATTTACTAAAATTTAAAGGGAAATCAAATGAATTTGATAAATGGATACCTGAAAAAGAAATTTCTAATTTATCCACCCTTCTTAAAAAATTTAAACAGAAACAAATTTCTGTTCAACCAGCTGAGGGGTTGAAAACCAGTACTCATAATATTTTATTATGTTTTATTTCTTTAAAGTATAATCTTTAATGCTACAGAGTTAATCTGAATACCTGAAAATTACAAATAAATAAATAAAATGTATAAATTATCATTTTTTTTATTTTTTTTTTTGGGTGGGCAAGTGTCAGCCTGTATATACCCAGGACTGAGTAAAAAGTGCTTATAAGTTATGCTAAACACATGAACTATACATGGGAACAATAAATAAGAGTACACAAAAAATGCCATTATAACACCTTATATACACGCATATATCCACCTTTTATAGGTCTTATGTACTTAATATTAAGTTGGAATATGTTAGGGTAATCTTAAAAACCTTAAGTATAAGGCTACATAATTTTTAAGTACACTTAAAGCTGTTATATTCATTGTTTTACGCAAAAAACAAGAAATGCGCTTTATTTCACTTAAAAGTTGACTATATGCGCTATAAAATTGAGAATATCAAAAATGCGCTTTGACAAATCAATTGAGCTCATTTAGGACTATTGATTTGGCTATTTAAATGCATAAAAATAACACTTTTCAAATTTGGTGTTTTTTATGCCAGAAATGGCTTCTGTGTACTGGCCACATACTGCCTGCTTTTTTCCCGTGTGAATAGCTTCATTTTTAGCAAAGTTAGCTTCTTCACACTATAATTATCCCACATTCTACTCCCACTGTGGGGAAACACACTAAAATAGGCAACAGGTGCTTATTTAGTGTCCTAGCTTAATTAATAGTGCATTGACCTTGTTTATATGCACTAATTTTATTAATAACCTCACTCTTGGCATCTTATTTCATCACCACGCTTAAATTTGCCTAATTTTATTTAAGGATTTACCTGTGCAAGCGCCTGCCAAGGACTGCATGTAGTTACCCCACATCTCACGCTCTTTTTTAAGTTTTTGGGAGGTTTCTCAGTCAATATTGGTTATTTTTGGATGGGAATTTCACGTAGAATACACCATGGGAAATCTGGGGGTGAACTGCTAGCAGTTCCCTCTTTTTGAAACTATCAGGAATTTGTCAGTAAACTGTTGGGAAACCATCCTGAAACTTTCAGAAAGATGTTTTTAAATCTGATGAAAAAACATTGAAAAAATAAACTGTCACAGATTGAATCCAGAACAATCCCTCCTTGAGCAGAGCTTAAGAACCACATTGAACATCAGTTAATCTCAGGTTTGGCAAAAGGTTGAACAACATCACTTAGCATACCTTAATATTCAAATATTAAACTTGAATATATGTTGCGTGTATGATATAGATGCATATGCATTTGAATTTGCATGGTGGATACTTATTGCATGCTAAAAATTGATGTGAAATGCCTATCCAAAGTGTATGCATAATGACTATGAAGAATAAATATGCATAAAAAATATGCATAAATAATATGCATAGTGATTATGCATAAAAAATATGCATATTGAATATGCATAAAAATATGCATAAAAATATGCATATTGAATATGCATTAAAAATATGTATATTGAATATGCATTAAAAATATGCATATTGAATATGCAAAAAAGGTGCATATACGTATATGAATAAAATATATTAATATGCATATAAATCTGTATAATGAATATGCATAAATATGCATAATGATTGAAAAATGCAAAAAAATGATGCTTAACGAGTATATTTTATGCATAAATAGAAATATGCAATATGAATTCATATTGCATACAGATAACACTGGCAAACCATTTTGACCAAAACTCATACTAAATTTTCATTCTGGACTAAAGGTGTGAGGGAAGGAAGAAAAACAGTCCGACGTTAGAAAAATGCTACATGCACTCATTTTGTAGCAGAGCAAATGAGAAGTGCTGAATTATGGTTGGTGCCCATAATTTAGTATGATATCATAATTTTATTTAATTGTTTTCAATATTGAAAAGACTTTAGGTTGGTTGGTATGGATCTAGCTGTGCCAGGGTCTAATCTAATTATTTTAACAATTTCTTAATAATTAACGGGCTTTAATACAAAAGCAGGTTGTATTTTTTGTGGGATATTGGATATGATAAGGTCTTTTGTAAAAAAAACTTATATTGTTTAAAAATATTCCTGAATCAGATGTGGGATAATCACTACAAAAAATTGTAGTACTGTGGGCAATAAAATATATGCACAAGCAGTAAAGAAAGGACCAAGTGAACCCTTTTTGTGCAGTGGGAATCATTAGAGTGGAATTGTGGATGAAAAATATAATTCATTATTACCATTTTATTTAATCAAAAAATTTATAATATTAAAAAGAACTATTGATTAATTGGTATTTGACCTTTGTGCCTCACTCATATTTATCATTTGATTGATTTTTGTCACCATTATGTTATTAATATTATAAGTATAGCAAAAACTCATGTGCCAAATGCATACCGGGTGATGTTACACCTTTTATAATATTATTAAATAAAGGTAAAAAAATATGAAAATGATTTGTTTTACAAAAAATAAATTGATATCCAAAAGCAATATGAGGGATAAAAAGGTAAAATTAAAGGGATCAAATATGAAATAAAAAATTAAAGTGAAATTCCTCCCATCAAGAGCAAGTAGACATGATGGGGTGAACACCCACCAGTGGCACTAAACTTGGACTATAATTTCTTTTTTGTAAAAATAAAAAAAAATCCACTGGAGCTTTACCAAAACTTCAGGATGACAATTTTGCCATATCAAACAACTTCTAGTGCAATTATTGAAGAAAAATTCATTATCATTGCAATAGAGAGAATTGATCAAATGAGACTGCATGTGACCGAAAGTGTCCAGCACAAGTTCGGCCGAACTTGTGCTGGACACTTTAATACGAAATAAAAAATACAAGTAAAATTTCTACTATCAAGAGCCAGAAGTGGTGTTGGGACAGTTGGGGACCCCTAGGTCAAGACTTGGTCTAAACTAACTTTTATGTATAGCTAACAAATTTTGACCTGAGGTTTGGACAGACTTCCAGGGGACAATTTTACAATATTAAACATTCTTTACTTCAATAATTGAGTGAAATATCATTTTTATTGCCATAGAGAGAATTTATCTCATATGACTTCATGCAACCAAAAGTGTCCAGCACAAGTTTGGCCGAACTTGTGCTGGACACTTTTATAATTGAGAGTAGGCATACAGCAAATCTTCTTAAACTCAAAAGGGATTTCTTATAAACATTTCCACTGGAATTTGATCTTTCTGTTTCATTTAAATTTACCATTTGATTAATTTTTTGTCATCATTATATTGTTAAAGTTATTACTATAGTAATAACTTTTGTGAAAAATGCATACCAGGTGGTGTTCAACCTTTAATCATATATTATTAAATAAAGGTATAAGAGTATGAAAATTATTTATTTTGAAAATTAAAAATTGATATCCAAAGCAATATGAGCAATAAAAAAGTAAAATAAAAGGGATAAAATAAGAAAAAAAATCTAAGGAAAATTCCCACTATCAATAACAAGTAGAGGTGTTAGATCAAATGTGCACCACCAGGGCTAAACTTGCACTATATTTTCTTTTTTGTTAAACCAAAGAAAGTGTCCTGAGGAGTTTTGAAAAATCATCAGGAGGACATTTTGGCAATATCAAACTACTTATTGTGCACTGATTGAGCAAAATGTCATTTTCATTTCCATAGAGTAAATTTATCCCATCTGACTGCATGCAACCAAAAGTTTCCAGCACAAGTTCAGCCAAACTTATGCTGGACACTTTTATGATGGTGAGTATCTAGGGTGCAGGTCTTCTTCAGTTCATCAGGTATTCCTTATAAACAAATCCACTTGTATATGATCTTTCTGTGTCATTCATATTTATCATTTGATTCATTGTTTTTCACTATTATAATATTAATTTTATTAGTATTGAAAAAATTTGTAAGCCAAATGCATACTGGGAGATGCTACATCTTTCATAATCTTATTAAATAAAAGTAAAAAAAATATGAAAAGTATTAGTTTTACAATAAATAAATTGATATTTGAAAGCAAAAACAGGAATAAAAAATTAAAATAAAAGTGATTAAATATGAAATTAAACATTCAAATAAAATTTCTGCCATCAAAGATAATTTGAGTTTTTAGACCAAATTTGCACCACCAGTTCTAGATTTGGAATATGTTTTATTTTTTTTAAAATTAATAAAAGTTTCCACCTGGGGTTTTCCAAAAAATCAGGAGGATAGTATAGCAGTATAAAGCTACTTCTTGTGCAATGATTGAGCAAAAATTCATTTTAACTTCCATTGAGTAAATTAATCCCATCTGACTGCATGCAACCAAAAGTGTCCAGCACAAACTCAGCTGAAATTGTGCTGGACACTTTTATGATGGAGAGTAGCTAGGGTGCAAGTCTTCTTCAGTTAATCTTATATTCATTTTAAAAATGTCTATGGGTATTTTATCCTTCTGTGTCATCCATATTTATTATTTGATTATTTTTTAGTCACCATTATATTATTAATGTTTTTAGTATAGCAAAAACATGTGTAATGAATGTACACTGGATGATTTTACAACTTTAATAATATAATATAATAAGTGTAAAAAAATGAGAAAATTATCAGTTTTACCAAAATAAAATTGATATTTAAAAGCTAAAGGAGTAATAAAAGGGTAAGATTAAAATTAAAGAGATCAAAAATGAAATAAAGATATTAAGTATAATTTCTGCTATCATGAGCCAGTAGAGGCTTCAGAAAAAATGGGCACCATCATAGATTAACATGGATCAAATTTACTTTTTACCAAAGGAAAATATTGTCTACCTTAGGTTTGGACAAACTTCCAGGGGACAATTTGTCTATATAAAACTACTTTCAGTGCAATGATGGAGTGATAATTCAGTCTCATTTCCATAAAAAGAATTGATTGCGTCTGATGGCATGCAACCAAAAGTGTCCAGCACAAGTTTGGCCAAACTTGTGCTGGACACTTTTATCATGAAGAGTAGCCAGGGTACAAGTCATTTTTAATCATCTGAAATTTCTTATAAACATTTCCACTGTTATTAAATCTTTGTGCCTCACTCATATTTATCAATTGATTAATTTTTTGTCACCATGATATTATTAATATTATCAGTATAGCAAAAAATTTTGTGCCAAATGAATACTGGGTGATGTTACACCTTTTATAATATTATTAAATAAAGGTAAAAAAATATGAAAATGATTTATTTTACAAAAAATAAACTTCTATCCAAAAGCAATATGAGAGGAATACAGTAAAATAAAAGAAATCAAAGATGAAAATTAAAATCCAAGTTAAATTCCTGCCATAAACAGGAAAAAGAGATGTTAAATTAAATTAGCACAATCAGGGCTAAACTTGCACTAAATTTTCTTTTTTGTAAAAATAAAAAAAAATCCACTTGAGCTTTACCAAAACTTCAGCATGAAAATTTTGCCATATCAAACTACTTCTAGTGTAATTTTATATCAAAAATTTATCTTCATTTCCATAGAGAGAATTGCTCCCATCTGACTGCACCTGACCATAAGTGTCCAGCACAAGTTTGGCCGAACTTGTGCTGGACACATTAATGATGGAGAGTAGCTAGGGTAGAATTTTTCTTCAGTTCATCTAGTATTTCTTACAAACATGTCTACTGGTATTTTATATTTGTTCCTCACTCATTAATATAATTTGATTAATTTTTGGTCGCCATTATATTATTAATTTTATAAGTATAGAAAAAACTTATGTGCCAAATGCATACCAGGTGATGTTATGCCATTTATAATATTATTAAATAAATGTATAAAAATATGAAAATAGTTTATTTTAAAAATTATTAATTGGTATCCAAAAGCAATATTAGGAGTAAAAAATTAAGTTAAAGGGATCAAATATGAAAAAAGAAATCCAAGTAATATTCCTACTATCAAAGGCCAGTAGAGGTGTTGAAGCAAATGAGAGCCATCAGGGATAAATTGTACTAAATTGACGTTTTTTCAAAGATAAAAAATTTTGCACCTGTGGTTTGGATGAAATCTAGGTAGAAAATTTGGCTATGTAAAACTACTTCTAGTGAAGTTTTTTATCCAATTTTTTTTTTTCATTGCCATAGCGAGAATTGATCTCATATGACTGCAACTGACCAAAAGTGTCCAGCACAAGTTTGGCCGAACTTGTGCTGGACACTTTTTTGATGGTGAGTATCTAGGGTGCAGCTCTTCTTCAGTGCAACTGGTATTTTTTTAAAACATATCCACTGGTATTTGATCTTTCTGTTTTATTAATATTTTATCATTTGATCAATTTTTTGTTACCAGTATATTATTATTTTTTATTAGTATAGCAAAAAAAAATGTGCCAAATGCTTACAGGGTGATGTTAAACCTTTAATAATTTTATTAAATACAGGTAAAAAATTATGAAAATGATTTTTTTTACGTAAAATTAATTGATATCTAAAAGAAAAGAAAGGGATAAAAAGAAATAGGTTGTATAATAGGGATTTTATATGAAATTCAAAATTCAAGCTTAATGCCTACTTTCAAGGCTCAGAAGAGTTGTTGGATAAAATGGGCATCATCAGGAATAAAATTTTACTTAATTTGATTTTTTGAAAAACTAAATGAAGTTTTCAACTGATTTTTTTCCAATATTTAGTTGGACACTTTATCTATATCAAATTACTTCTAGTACCATGATTGACCAAATTAAATCCTCATTTCCATATGCAGAATTGATCCCATATGGCTGGACCAGGCCAAAGGTGTCAACCACAAGTTTGAGAATTCTTCTGGTGGACACTTTTATGATGGACAGTAGTAAGGTGCAAGTTTTCTTTAGTTAATCTAGTATTCCTCATAAACATTTCCAACTTATTTTTGGCCAAAAATCAGGTGGAAAGTTTTTCCATATAAAATTACTTCTAATGCCATGATTGACTAAAAATTGATTCTCATTGCCATATAGAGAGTTGATCCCATATGAATGGATCTGGCAAAAGTTTCACCACAATTTTTGATAAACTTAAGTTTGAAAATTTTATGATGGAAAGTAATTGCAAGTCTTCTTCATTTCATCAAGTAATCCTCATTAAAATTTCCACCTGTATTTTGGCCAAACTTCAGGTGGACACTTTGGCCATATTAAATTAATTCTAGTTCCATGTTGATAAACAACTGATACTTATTGCCATATATAGATATTAAACCCATCAGACTGTGCCTTTCCAAAAGTGTCTACCTGAATTATGGCTAAACCTCAGTTGGACACTTTTATGATGCAGAGTAGCTAGGGAAAAAGTATTCTTCAGTTAATTTGGTATTCATAATAAATTTATCCTCCTGAAGTTTATCCTAACTTGAGGTGGACAATTTCGGAAAGCACCAGTTAGTCACTATCCATCAAAAAAGTGTTCACCAAAAGTTTGGCTAAACTTGTGGTGGACCCCTTTGATCAGCCACAGTCAGATGAGATCAACTCTTTAGATGGGAATGAGGATGATGTATTGGTCAATCATGGAAATAGAAGTAGTGTGATGTGGCCAAATTACCCCCCTGAAGGTCAGACAAACCTCAGAAGGACACTTTTTAGCAGGGAGTAACTGAGAAAAATCCATTTATCAGAAGGAAAATCTTTTATTGGATAGATGCCAAGGTTTCATACTTGTGTATTATGGTCAGTATTAATTTTGAAAGTGTCTGTCCAAGCAATTTCATTGCCCATCATGACACATTTTGTTTTAAATGTTTTAAACTGCGTGATACAGTATTAAGGTGTCACATAGTATAATTAAGTTCTATTAAGTGCCCTCCTATGATGCCTAAATTTATAAATTAATATCTTACATAATAATTTTTTTTATATAAATTCATCAATATTTTATTTTATTATCAAATTTAATAGAGCAAGTATCCTGAATTATTATATATGCATAAGCTTAGGTTAGATCAATTCGTGCTCAATTTGTGCTCATAAGAGGACCAAAATAAAGTTCTGGAGGATCAACTTGTGCATAATTTGGAATCAGTTGATATTCTGTCTATAATCAATCTGAGAATAAATGTAAATCTAACTCTAATTTACTTATGTTTATAAAGTATTCATAAACCTGGCATATTTAAGGGACACTCTAAATTTCAAGAGAGGGGATTGCTAGCAATTCACCCCTAGATTTCCCATGGTGATAATGTCAGGATTAGCCCCTCCATTTCTAAAAAAGATTCCCCTTATTATTAAGCTATTATTAATCTTAAAAAGTCTCCTTTTGTCTTTTATATTATTGTTTTATGCGCATATACTCTCTTTTTGTCTTTTTCTTTAATTTTGATGGATTTCCCTTATTATTACAGGATTTTGACGGTTGCTACTTGTCTAATTATGTCATGGGTCACTTGGGATGTTGATGGGAAGGTCTATTAGTTGTTTTGAGACGTCATTAACTGTGTATTGGATGGTACATCAAGGGATTTATTGGAGAACCCAGTGTGTATAAAAGGAGGAGGTTTTTTGGTCTTGTTTCTACATTCTTTATCACTTCAATTTAACCAATATAACCAAACAAATTACAATAAAACCCAATTAGTACTTTTATAATACTTTTGAATAGTATCTGAAATTATTAAATCTATTTTTCTACCAACTAAAAATATTGTAAGCCACATACAAGAATAGTGAGAATTATATTACTGAAACCTTTATTTTGAATTATATTTTTACTATTTGTTGAATTTATACTACAGTATTCATATAGGACCATTTAAATCTTCTAGACAAAAACTTTTCAAGCTAGTTCACGTCCATTTAGTTGATCTTAGCCTGAAACTTTGGATGAGTTATTTTACCTGTTTCTTTATGGTATCTGCTTTTATCTGTTTATTCTATTTATGGTATGAGTCTCTGGTATCATTATTTTTGAAGGAGGGTCCTTACTGGAGATCTGGGTGTTGAAACTGCTTGAAGTGTACTCCATGAGGAGGTGATGGGCACTCACAGTGCTTTAATCTCTGGGGATAGCAGTGACATCATCTGGATTGAAGGTCTGTGCACTCCAGTGGATTTTGGTATAAGTAAGGGAGGATTTTGACGGGCTATTGGATATCAATAAATCACTTACATACTCCACTTCAAATAAACATCATAAAACAATTATTATTATATATAAATATATTTTAAAGCATTTATAAATTGATATTATCTTTATATAAGCTATAACTATATTTTATTATTCTATTTTCCACCACTAGCATGCATAAAATCCAAGTATTGTGAGTTTATATTGAGAATAACTATTTTATTAGTCTTCCCCTGAGGTTTAATCACTAAATCATTTAACAATAAGTAGTTGGACCATTAATATTTACTATTAAATTATACTTATATACTAGCACACACTGACAATTGTGGTATCATGGGGAACTCTGCTTGCAAGTGCAAGAAACCCTGGAGCAAGTATAAATGTGCACCACCAAAAAACGCCAACATAGTTGAAGCCACAAATGAAGCTAAGGAAGGAAATAGTGTGGAATTCTTTGGAAAGAGGATCATCAGTCATGAAGAGAGCAGTGAAGAATGGCCAAACAAGAAGCAAGAAACCAATGATAAGCAAGAGGTAAATCTAGAAGCCATGGTAATAGAAACTTTTTCCAGAGAGAATGTAATCATACCTGAAAGTTACCAGGAAGCAAGGGGATCCAATGAATGGATAAGTTGGAAAAGGGCCATATTTGAAAAATATGATTATATATTAGAAAATGAAGTATTCAAGATAATACCAAAGAATAAAAAGGACAACAGCAAAACCACAATCACAACTAGGTGGGTACTCAATAAAAAGTCTAATGCAGAAGGATAACTTCAACGTTACAAAGCCAGATGTGTAACAAGAGGCTTTAAACAGAAAGAGGGTATTTATTTTGAAGAGACATTTTCACCAACCATAAGACTAAGCAAAATGTAATTTCTACTCAGTCATGCCGTAATCACTAAACAGAAGCCCAGACAAGCAGATTTTGTCACCGCATATCTAAACTCAAAATTAAATGATGATGAAGCAGTATATATTAAAATACCAGAAGGTTCTTTGTAGTGGTTTAGAGAAGCAAAAAAAGAAGCCTACAATAGTGTACACAAGGAAGATTTAATAGAACAACCAGATAAATACATTTTTAAATTAAAAAAGACACTCTATGGGTTAAAACAAGCAGTGAGGGGGTGGTATCTAACTATGTCTGAGTGGTTCACCAGAAAAAATTATAGAATTAGCAATGCAGATCCCTTTCTGTTTATCCATACAAATGGAGACTTAGCTTTTGCTTGGGTAAATGACTTGATTCTAGTAGGGCCCAACAGTGAAGACATCATAAAGAAATTAAAGGAAAGTTTTAAAATAAAAGACCTTGGAATTTTAAAACATGTCTTAGGAATAAAGATAACCATAGAACAAGGGGGAATATTTTCCTTTCACAAGAACATTACATAAAAAATTTAGTGCAAGAATATGGGCTAGAGGATGCTAAAACAAGTGAAACCCTAATGCAAGCAAACATAAAAATGGAAAAATCAACCAATGAGGAACATAAAAAATTTAAACTAGAAGAAAAAGGCAATTGCTCAGCAATTGGTTCTCTAAAATATTTATCTGAATGCACAAGACCAGATATTGCATACAGGGTTGGAATTTTATCAGAATTCCTAGAAAAACCAAATCACACCCACTAGACAACTTTCAAGCAAGTATTAAGATATTTAAAAGGGAAAGAGAAATGGGGATGGTATTACACCAATAAAACTAGCAAACTAAGTGAATTTGTAGATTCAGGATGTGCTGAAAGTGAAAAAAGAAAATCCACAAGTGGCCATGTGTTCATGGTAAACAATGGCACAATCTCATAGCAAAGCAAAAATCTGGGGGCAGTTAGCGCTTCATCTAAAGAGGCCGAGTTCAGGGCTTATTTGAAAGCAGAACAGGAAGCAGTGTGGTGGTTGAAAATGTTCTCAGAAATAGGTAAAGAAATAAATCTGCCCACTTTAATGGAAAATGATAATCAAAGTGCATTAAAGAAATCTAAAAACCCAGTTTTCCACTCAAGAACCAAACACATCAAAACTCATTTAAATTACTTTACAGAATTAACTAAAAACAAAGAAACCATCATTGGGTATGTTCCGACTGATTAAATGGTAGCTGATATTTTCACTAAACCATTAAATTGTGTCAAGCATTTCAACTTCATGGAAAAGATGGGAATGAGAGATTATGAGATGACCAGTGGAAGGGGGTGTGTTAAGACAATAGAAGCTAATCTCACATTTGTCCACTTAGTATCTTAAACTCTTGATAACTTACAAAATGACAATGCAACCTCACAAGAAGGTACCAATAGTGAATATCATTCTATTATAAAATACAATGAAGATAAGTACAGTAAGATGATAAGAGATGTTATTGATAAAAAGGTAAAATAATTAAGATGTCAATTGAAGATAAAATCTAAACATTATAAATTAAGAAAGCTGTACAAGACATACATAAGAAGAGAAAGAAAACTATTAACATTCCATACTATCACAATAAGTTTATATTAGGGATATAAAAGTTAAAAATTTGTAATTCTTTAAAAGGCATTTCACAACACAAAAATAAAGCCACAAACTTGACATTAATTCTTAGTAAAAAGGTTTTTTTGGGGCACAGTATGGCATATTTTAAAAAATGACCACAGTTGATTTGGTGGAAAAAAGAAGTATTTTGAAATTTAATATTTCTAACTTTGATACCTCCTATTAAAAGTTAAAAAAGTGAATAAGCACAAAAACCATGTATGGAGGCAAGATAAATGTAAAAAGAGTAAAAAGCCTAGATAACGTGTGCGAGAAACTAGATCAAAAAGTACTTAATTACTATTTAAAATGTTGTAAAGGAAAAGCGCATCATATGCACTTTTACTCAAAGATATACAAATGAGTATGCTCTTGTAAAGTAGTTAGTCAGTTAGAATTCTTTGTAGATAATTAATTATTGAAACTTTTGTTTAATTGAAGTAAAATATTAAAAATCTTTAAATCTAATACATTAATTTAATACCAAGCCCCTCAAGCACTTCTTTCCCTTAACTTGATTAGTAAGAATTAGGTAAGCACACACCCATAACTTAAAATTTTTCTTCATCTAATTCTTATGAGCTTATTTATACACACACAATACACAGTTTATCAAGTCTTAAGGCACGCTAAAATCATAGTATAACACTTAATTTATCCCACACTTGATTACTCTTGCTCATATTTTTTTCCTTCAAACATTAACATGACTCCTTCACTTTGTCAAGATCTTAAAAAAACTACTGACACTCCTCTAGATCTTGATCTTTTGGTTTAGTCAGATCCAGATTCTGATGCTGAGTTGGATTTTTTTATATGAGTAACCTGTTAGAGAACCGCTACCTTACTTACCAAACCTCATCCATTTGCCATCAACCACAATATACACCTCACAAACTTTCTGAAATACATGAGCCCATTTTTCAGAAAATTTTACAAACTAATTATCATTGTTTTAAATACCTACATGATTTTATTCATGATCATTCTGTTTATCACCATAATTCTCATTTCCCACAGAGGGACCCTGCAATACAAATCTCTGTGGCATTTTTTTGATTTGGTTCAAATGGGAACGGTGTTGCCATAACTTGTCTCAAGTACCTCTTCAGTATAAGTCATGGAACAGTAGATTTATACACCAAGAGAGCCACCAAAGCCATCCATTTACTTCAATCACGATTCCTCACATGGCCCACTAAGGAGTTTAGACTGGAAAACTCACAGGTCATGCAAAATATAGGATTCCCTGGATGTATTGGTTTTGTTGATAGCACACACCACGCAATATGGGGGGTGGACTTGCTAGCAAGTCTTCAATCTTGAACCCTAATTCATATCTTTTTCACAACACATTGAGGTGGTGATGAAATAATCATGAAGAAATATTGAATTTACTTTGAAAACACCTTGAAACTGAGTTGAACCTTCATTGAACCACAGTTGATTAATAGTTCAAAAATATTCACAGCAGGAAAAAAGTGTGCACTAGAGGTCTAGTGCTTTTTTTGCTTCCTGAAATAATTCCTGTTAGAGTTCCAAGTGGGACTTCCATCTGATACCTTCCTCCTCTGATTCTCCCTTATCTTCAATCTGCCTTCCTATCCTACCCCCCTTATCTCGTTGCTAACCTTGCCATCTACTTACCATTTCTACCCTATCCCTTCCCTTTACAGTGAGAAAACAACTCTCCCCTCCTTCCACCCCTCTCCCTTCTCTTTTCTTTATTTCTCACACCTCCCCCAGAAACTCACTCACCTTTCCCAGCCCACTTTCATTATTTAGTTTTATTTTACTTTGTATTTTTTTCTTTTTTCATGTTTCTTCCCTAAAAATATCTTCCTTTCTCAACACTTGGACAAATTTTTTTGGTAAACACAAGCAACTCAAATGCTGAAATATGTATTTAGTTACTTTATTCATCACATGGAATGTTTTACAATTCCTCAAGATTTTATTTCTTGTTATTTCTAATTTATACATATTAATTATTCTCAATTTTATCAAAAGTTGGCTACTTCCCAAGCCCTTGCATGCCTCCCCAGCACTTTTTTACCTCTCCAATATCATTTCTCACCTGCCCCAGAAAAATTGAGGGACTGGAGAAGGATGGAGAAGGTGAGAGAGGGGCTTTACAGGGCAAGGAGAGGTTATAAAAGCCCCTAATCTAATTCAGGAAGGCTGGCAAAGGTGAGAGAGGCTCTTTAAAGGGCTAGGATAGGTGATAAAAGCCTCTCACCTACTACTCCCAGCCCTACTTAGTCTTTACAGCACCTTGCTCACATCTCCTGCTAAATTAAGGGACTGGGGAAGCTGGGGGAGGTGATAAAAGCCTCTCACTCACTTCCCCCAGCCCTCCTTAGTCTATACAGCACCTCACTCACATCTCCAGCTAAAGTAAGGGACTGGGGGAAGCTGGGGGAGGTGAGTGAAGGGCTGGAAAGGTCTTGGGAAGGTGAGAAAGGGCTAGGGGAGGTAAGCGAGAGCTGGGGTATGTGGACAATAGACTGGGGAGGTGAGTAATATTTTAAGAATGTGAGAGAAAGGCTGGCAAGGGCTAATGATGGTGATTTGGGTGATTGAGGGGAATGGGAGGTGAGTGAGAGGTTGAAAAAGGGGTGGAGTTGTGTTAAAAGTGAAAATAGAGTGGAGGGGAGTAGTGAGGAGGGCTTAAACTTAGATTTTGAAGCTTAACAGGTGTAGCAAATGTATCAGGAGGGCAATAAAAGGGTGGGGAGTGGTAATAGAATTAACAGAAATGAAAATGCAGAAAAAGTTGTGTGGAGAGATTGAGAGGTTGTCCATTGAGGTAGAGAAAAATGGAGAGTGAACTTTGTTCTTTTGGTGAACATCAGAGTCCACCCCCTCAATCTACAGCTATATTCTGCCAATATGGAAAATGATTGATAATTATTTTTTATTTATATTTTTGAAGTTAAACCTATAGTTTATACATCTTTATTTTATATTTTTGATTTACAATGCACTTTAAGACTAAGAAAGTAATATAGTAAAACAATTGGTAATGAAATACTATTTTGCTTTTTTACACAAGAATTCACAGAATGCTTCTGATAACTATACATGATATAAATATATAATATAATAGGAAAATTGTAGCAAAATGTTGAAAACTAGAACAAAACATTTAAATAAATTTAAAACTATTGAACTTATGTATTTTATGAGCTTATTGTATTTATTTTTAAATGTAATAGTAAAATATGTTGGTTTTATTTCATAATCAGAAATAATAAAAATACAAAAAAATCAGGTAATATGGTGTAAATTAAAAAATAAAAGCTTCAAATTCTTGGTTAAAAGAAGTTATCATTAAAAAGAACCACTGATCTTATTTTATATTTTTTTTTAAAAAAAATAGAATAAAATCATTAGAGAGGTTAAAGGTGATGTTTGAAATAAATGGTATAATTTTCAGTATTTTTAATGATCAAGTGAAATTCAAAATGAAAATGAAAATGAGTTTGATGAAAAATATTCTGTGAATGGATCAGATTATTAATCTTCCCTTGTTATTATTTCTATAAATTATTCATTAAACTTTTGCTATTATTCCAGCACAGACTCATCCATTTTTGGTTAAGAGCTCAAGATGAGTTCAAAGTAAAGTTCAGCCTGAGTCAAGTCTGAGTCCAGTCAAGTTCCATCTGACTTCAAGTTGAGGACTTTCTAGAAAGTCCCCCCCCCAAATATTGTGTGGTGACAACCATCCCTTTGAGCCAAAAGCCTGAAAAGTATGGAAATAATTATTTTGATTGGAAAAAAAAATCTGGGCTTATCTATATCTTACTAATTTTTACATATAATACTAATGCTCTGTTACTTTTTCTTTGTTCAGGTATTCTGTTGTGCTCCAATTGGTTGGAAATATAAATAAGAGGTTTATTGAATTTCATTTCAGCTTTCCTGGCACTCACCATGACTCTTCATTTTTTCAACAAATGATGATTTCTCAAAACCCTGAGAATTACTTTGATTAACATCAATATCTTCTTGCCAACTCTTCTTACACCACATAAATTGGCCATGAGTATCTGGATTGAGCTTAAGGAAATTAAATTTTAAAAGAAACCATCAACAATATTTACAAGTTTAAGTGAATAACTTTCCTCTGGTATTTTTAACACAATATTAATCAGACCTTTCACAATGAGTGCAAGAAATGCAATATCCCCTTATAAGCTTATAATCTTTTGTACTATTTTCTTTTGAAGTAGATGATGATGTTTGAGATGTAATATTGAGGAGCCATAAAAGACTAGGTAAGATTTTTGAATGTTTCTAGAAAGGACAAGATGAAATCTTTGAATTTTTTAAGAAAGCTACTACCATTTTTTTGGGTAAGGAACTACCTTTTATATATTCCACACTCATACTTCTGTTAATATTTTTATTTTGAAATTATTTTTGTTTGTAATATCTTGAGGATCAAGACCTACTTAGTTGGGTGTTTCTTGGTTTACACACTTTCTACTTAACGTAAAAGTAAATGCATGTTTCTTTCATTTTAAATATTCAATAGGAGATTCTTTGTCTTTTAATTGTGTATACACATTTAAAAAAATTCTAAACAAATCACAAAGAAAAAATGGCAATAACCTCCCCTGAAATTTACTCTGAGAGGGGTTCAGGATTGCCAAATTTTTGTTTTTATTTCATAAATGAATAAATAAATCATTCAAAAAAGATAATCAACCAATTAAAAGTAATGGTATTCAGAATACTACCAGCCAATGAGTTCAGATGTGTCCAAAGCCAAAGAATAAATTGACATGGAATTGTATTGTTGACTCACTCACTCAATTATTTTTTTTGAATGATTACCTCTATACAACAGAAAGGCACAATGGCCCATTTATTAAAGTTGATGATTATCTTAAATAAATTATTAATATAAATTTAAGAAGTTAAAGTGAATCTTTAGAAATCCTTTAAAAACTATACTTAGCCTCCCTCCCTGCAGCTTTACTTCTCATCAAAACTTCTTGCCTCACTTTACTTACCCTCTTTATCAAATTTTGGTTGATCTAAAGGGCATTGTTAAAACCTAAGAAGGCAAACTACTATTAGTTCTGGAACTAGCCTGGGACAGGACTGAATATGCTACTAAGAAGTGAGACAAACCAGACTGACCATGTTGGGATTACCAACAGTGAGACAGGAATAAATATGATGGTACAGCAGTGAGACTAAGAAGTATCTGGATTACTATATAAGTTTTCCAATGAGGAGAATTCCAAAGCACTTGCCCCTTATAACCCCCTTATGAAATATCCTCTTTCTGCCTCTCACAATGGATAGTGCCTATATCTCTCCTCCTCCTCATCTCTCAACCAAACCCTAACATTACCCCCTCTTTTACCCCTCCTGCCCCCTGCGCTCCTTCTCAAACTCCTCCAAATTTTCCTTTGATTTTGTCATTTTTTCCATTGGTTTCCAAGACCTATCCCCAACCCCATATCCTTTCCAATTCACTATATACTGAACCCTTCCCCTGTACACCCTCTGGGAAATAAATTTTTCCACCTCAAACTCCTCTTAATTTACAACTTCAATTGGTGCTGTTTCCTCCTCTGGATGTCCTGGGATTGTATCTTCTTTATGCTTTGTGAGAAATTAAATTTTGAAAACTGGATTTACTTTCCTCATTGAGATTGGTAGTTCCAGTTTATAAGCTGATTCAGATACCCTGGGTTTAACTTTGAATGGCCCCACTTTCTTTTGATCTAATTTAGCACTGTGGTGCAATGTGGAAAGGAAAAATGAGCTTAACCAAACCTTGTCACCTACCTGTAGCACATAATTGTGGGTCCTTCCTTGATTGTGATGATGATTCATTGATTTTTGAGTTAACTTGAGAGCTGCTTATAGTTCTTGGCCTATACTCAATATTCTTTGAATCAGATTTTCCCCTTCTGGGACTTGTAACCTGGATGGGGTTCCAATTGATAATTTTGGGTGGTATCTATAGCTGGCGTAAAAGGGTGAAATTCCTGTTGCAACATGTGCCCTGTTATTGTATGATAATTCAGCCAGAGGTACCATTTGTACCCAGTCATCTTGCCAATAGTTAATGAAATGGCACAAATATTGTTCAATTGACTTATTTGCTACCTCATATTTCCCATCAGTCTGTGGATTCCATGCTGTTGACAAGATTGGCTTAATTTTCAGTTTCTCATACATTTCTTTCAGTATATTAGAGGTAAAAGTACTTCCCCTAGCTGACACTATAATTTCAGGTTATTCATGTGATTTCCAGACATGTGCCACCATTAAATCTGCGATACCCTCTGATGTAGCCTTAGTAGTGGTGGGGATGAAGTGTGCTATCTTGGTGCAGTGGTCAACTACTTTGAGGATAGAGTTCTTTCTTGAGATTTTGGTTAATTCCACTATAAGACTGTAGGAGACCTCCCTCCATGGAAGTTTGGAAATGTTTGTTGGAATCAGTGGTTTTGCTTTTGGACTAGCCTTGTTCTTCTGGAAAGAGTTGCACACTGCTACATAGCGCTGGACATATGCTTTCATGGACATTCAGTAAAAACTACAATTAACCAGCTCCACAGTCTTTAGAAGACCTGGGTTTCCTGCCATTGAGGAATCATGCCTTTATTTAACCACTTAACTCTTGAGATCCTTATTTTTTGGAACCACTATCCTTCCCTTCCAATACAGTTCTCCCCCTTCCAGATGATACTCTTCCCATCCTTTCCTTACCAATACCTCCATTAATAACAGTGCCTTCATCAACTCCTTCACTAGCTCATCCTTTTCCTACCCTCTTCTTATCTATTCCATTAAATCCTCATCTTCCAATTCCACTTCATCTAAGATTACCCCCTCATCAAGGTCCCCCTTCAGCCACATTGCCCCAAAAGTGTGTATTTGGCCCGGTTCTGGGTGCAAGTCTGTAATTTGTCATAGCGCATCAGGTTTTTCACATTTCTTCCCTGTCTGGAATGTAAAAACAAAGTTTATACTACTTACCAGCTCTTCCCAGTGTGCATTCCATAAAGTAAGCTTTTTTGTGATCAGAAAGGTTTCCAGGTCTCTATGATCCATGTAAATAATAAATTGTAACCTGTGAGGCCCTCCTTCCAAATAATGGTGCCAGGTGTGTACTGCTTCTACTAGGTCCAATAACTCCTTATCATATATTTAATAGTTTAATTTGGCACCTAGCAGTGTTTGTGACAAATAAGCTATTGGGTGCAAGAAATTTTCAGTGTCATATTGAGATAATACTGCACCTAGTGCAAAATCCGAGCAGTCATATTCCAGAAAAAATGGCTTCAATAAGTCAGGAATTGCAAGAATAGGGAATGTTACAAATTTGATTTTCAGGTGGTCAAACACATATTGTTGCCTAATTTTCCAGATTAATTTGGCTTCTTTCTTGTTGAGGTCATGCAATGGTTGGAAAATGTGGGAGTAATTTTTTAAAACAGCAGTAAAAATTTGTAAAGTCTAGGAATGACTGGAGCTCCTTTACTGATGCTGGTGTTGGCCATTCTGTTACTGCCTTTACTTTCTCCTAATTCATGTGCACCTAATTTTTGGAAAAAAATATACCTAAGTAGGGGATTCAACTCACCTAGAAGACACATTTCTCCAGCTTTAACCATACCTGGGCCTCCCTCAAGCACTGAAAACAGTCCTTTACACATATTTGATTTTCTTCCAATGATCTGGAGTAAATCAAGATGTCATCCAGATATAATGCTACATCTATCACAATTCTTTATCTGAAGATTCTGTTGGTAAAATTTTGGAAAGTGGAAGGTGCATTAAATGTACCAAATGGCATTACCAACCATTCAAAATGACCAAATTTAGTGCAGAATGTCAGTTTGTGTTCATCACCTTCTTTTACTCATATGTTGTGGTAACCTGCCCTACAATCTAGAGATGTAAAAATCTCTGAATCTTGAATAATTTCAATTAGCTCACTAGTCAAGGGAAGGCAATATCTGTTCTTTACTTTCAGCTCATTTAACCTTCTGAAATCCATGCAACATCTTAGTAACCCATCCTTTTTTCCTTCAAAGATGACAGGGGCATCCCAGGGAGATTTGTATTCCATAATAAAACCATTCTTTTAATCTTCATCAATCATCTCTTTTAGTGCTGTTGACTCTAGGGTTGATAGTGGGATTATGTGGCTGAATTGAGGGGTTGTTCCTGGAATCAGATCAATGGTGAAGTTGTATGATCAATGAGGTGGTAGGGTCTTTAATTCTCCCTCTACTAACAGTGGTAAGAATTCCCAATAAGTCTCAGGGACCATTTACTTGAGGTTTTTGTTGGATTTTACAACTGGACCTTGGTTGCAATCTTGGTTGATATGTTCCAACCTGTTTTGTTGCATTCCAGTTTCTCTTCTTCCTCCAGTGCCCCATCCAAGTCCTGAAACTTAGAATAAAAAGAAATTTTCAGCTCTCACAGAAAGTCTGCTGATGATAATGAAGCACCAGAAGACTTTCCAGGAGGGAAGCCTGACCCCTGAAGAGGCTAGGGGACAAATACTTTCTCTGCCCCATCCACCTTCCCTTTTCTTTGTTGTGCCTTCTCCTATTTTTGGTGCACTTGACCCCCTTTCTGCTCCTCCTTAGTGCTTCCTTTTGGCTCCCAATCCTCATCCTGATGCTTAAAATTAAGAGGAAGCATCAGCTCTTGTGTCAAGTCAACTTATGATAACAAAACATCAGAAGACTTTCTGGGATGGGCCCCTGACCCCTGAGGGAGCCAGGGGGCCAATACTTTAGCACCAGCATTCCCTTTCCTTCCAATCTGAACATTTTTTTTCTTCTAATTCATTTTTGGGTTATATAGGTGAAGCCATGACATCCCCAATAATATATCATACTGGTCTCTCAGGCTTTTCACATATGTCCTGCACTGCAACTCTCGTCTGTCACACCAAAGCCTGTAAAAAATATTTTCTCTTACTTCTCCTCCCCCACCTGGGGATCTGTCAAACATAATTAGATGCCTAGGGTGATCCATTTTTTTTAATTTTATTTCTCTGTAAAAACTTGTTAGAAATAAAAAAGTCTGTGGCTCCACAATCCAGTAGGGCTTATTGATTTTTTGTGGTGTCAAGATTCATTAAAGGCAAGTTTAGTATAATGTGATTATCATTTACTTCAAGTGGCTTACAAGCTGATATTTCTTCTACTTAGTCCCCTTATCCTTTCCCTCTAATCTTCTTGTGAAGGGAACAACCTTAACTGCCAAGCACTTTCTTTTACCTGCACCTTTCCTGCACTATCCTCCACCTCACTAACCCTTATTTTTCCTCTACAATCCCTTTCCATATGACCACCACTCCTACATCAGAGGCACAGCCCTCTACTAATATGCCTCTGGTATTCCTTATGAGATAAAACTTTTTTTCACTAGAGCCATGAGCAGTTAATGCATCAATTTCCCTGACAATGGCCCCACATGATGAGGCATAGTTGTGCCAATGACAGGTGGCACTCCAAACATCCATCTGCCGATGAGTAAACTTGTTATCAATTTGGATGGCCAGCTCCATGAGCACTTGGAGTAAGGTTGGAAAAGGGTGACTGATTAGGGCATTCCTGATTCTTTTTAGAGCCCATTTCTGATGTGAAACATGAGGTCTCCTTCTCCTCATGTTTTAATGTAGCTTGCAGGGCCTTAGAATCCTGACACATATTTGGTAAAAGATTTTTTCTGTTGTAACTAGCTGAGAGCATGCTCTGAGGTTGTGGCCACATTGGGGCTGTCAAAGGCCAGATTAAAAGCTTCCATGAACTGATAGAGAGTTGTTTTGGACTCAACATTCCTGATTTTTTTAGAGCCCATTTCTGAAGTGAAACATGATTTCTCCTTCTCCTCATGTTGTAAGGTAGCTGGAATGTCCCCCAAATCCTGACACATATTTGGTGACAGAGTGTTTCTGTGGCAACTGGTTGAGAGTGTTCTCTGAGGTTGTGGCCAAATTATGGTTTCCAAAGGCCAGTTCAAAATCTACCATGAAGTGACAAAAATTTGTTTCTGACTTGCCATTTCCAAGTATTTCTTTGTATATGACCTTTCCCAGTATTCCACCTCACCTGTGAGGTAAGAGATTGCAAACCCAATTTTTGATTGCTCATCTGGGAACTGATGAATGTTGAGCAGGACATAGGTTCACCTGTGATGTTCTCCGATCAGAAAAGGGACATCTCTTTCCAACAAAGATTTCTGGGACTGTGTTAAGACCTAGTATGGAGGACTACTACTAGTGCTAAGGCTAGCCTTAGCAGGACTGACTATGCTGGATACAGCAGTGAGACAAACTAGACTGACAATGTTGGGACTACCAGCACTGAGGGAAGGAAGGACAGACTATGCTACTTTTAGAAGTGAGACAAGAGAGTAATTAGATAACTATAGAAGTTTTCCAATGAGGAGCACTCCAAAGTGCTTTCCCCAAACAACCCCCTTATGCAATACCCACTCTTTGGCCTCTTTACAATGCATAGCCCCCATAGTGCTCCTCCTTTCTACCTTTCAACCAAATCCTAACATTACCCCCTCCTTTATTCCTACTTCCCCCTGAACTCCTTCTCAAACTTCTGAAATTGTCCCTTTGCATACACCAAATTTCCCACCAGCTCCCAAGAACTATCTCTTGCCCCATAGCCTTTCTAATGCACCAAGTACTGAGCCTTTCCACTGTATATTCTCTTAGAACCACTCTTTTACACCTCAAATTCCTCTTCATTTTTCACTTGGATTGGGGCTAGTGGCTCTTCTGGTTGTCCTGTAATTGTATCTTTTTTGTACTCTGTGATCAATGAAATGTTTAAAACTGGGTTTACTTGCCTCATTGAGATTTGTAACTCCAGTTCATAAGCAGAGTCGGATACCTTTCTCTTGACTTTAAATGTTCCCACTTTCTTGTGATCTAATGTAGTGCTGGGGCACAATGTAGAAAGGAAAGGTGAGCTTATCCAAACCTTTTAACCTACCTGTAGTGCACAATGTTGGTTTTTTTTATCTTGATGATGTTCCATTGTTTTCTGGGATAACTTAAGCACTGCCTCTGGTTCTTGACATATACTCAGTATTTTCTGAATCCACTCTTTGGCTCCTGAGACTTGTAACATTGATGGAGTACCAATTGAGAATGTTGTGTGATATTCATATTTAGCATAGAATGGTGACATTTCTGTTCCCGAGATTGTCTGGTAATTGTACAAGAATTAAGAAAGTTGTAATATCTGTATCCAATCATCTTGCTGATAGCTAATTAAGTGGTTTAGGTATTGTTCAATTTCATTTTTCACTATCTTGGATTGCCCATCAGTTTTTGGATGCCATGCTTTTGAAAATATGGGCTTAATCTTCAGTTGCTTATACATTTCTTTTAACAACTTAGAGTTAAAAGTAATTCCCCTATCTGATACTATACTTCAAGTCAATAATTTTAATTTCCAGAAATGTGCCACCATTGAGACTGCAATACCCTCTGATGTGACCTTTGTAGTGGTGGTGACAAAGTGCCCCATCTTGGTGTAATGTTCAACTACTGTGAGGATCACATTTTTTCCTTGAGACTTTGGTTAATCCACTATAAGATTGTAGGAGAGCTCCTTTCATTGCTTCTTGGAAATTTTCAGTGGTTTCAATTGTGTTGTGGTTGGACTGACCTTGTTTCTCTGGAAAGAGTTACATTCCACCACATAGCACTGGATGTACGCCTTCATGAACTTCCAGTAAAAGTTGAAATTTACCAACTACAAAGACTTCAGTGGTCCCTTTTGTCTTTCCATTGGGGAATGATGTCTTGATTTGACCACCTGCCCTTTGAGTTCTTCACCATTTGGAACCACTATCTTCCTATTCAAATACAGTGCTTCCCCTTCCAGGTGATACTCCTCCAATCATTTCCTTCCAAATACCTCCTTTGATAACAGCGCCTTCACCAACTACTGCACTCCCTCATCTTTTTCCTGCACCCTCCCTACCAATTCTATCAACTCCTCATCTTCTAATTCCACCTCATCTAGAATAACCCCCTCTTCACAGTCCCCCTTTTCAATAAAGTTACACCCACAATATGGAGCTGATCCGGTGCTGGGTGCAAATCAGGAAGTTGTGATAGCGCATTTGGTTTGCCACTTTTCTTCCCTGGTCAAAATTTTAACAAAAAAATTACTGCTACTCAGTAGTTCTGCCCAGTGTGCTTGTTAAAATGTCAACTTTTTTGTTTCAAGAAAGTTTCTAAGTTTTTATGGTCTGTGTAAATAATAACTTGTAGTCTGTGTGGCCCACCTTTTAGATAGTGATTCCAGGTGAGAACCTCTTCAACTAGTGCCATTAACTCCTTATAATATATTCCATAGTTCAATTTGGAGCCTAGCAGTGTTTGAGACAACTATGCTACTGGGTGCAGGACATTTTCAACATTTTATTGGGATAATACTACACCTAGTGCAAAATATGAGCAGTCACATGTCAGAAAAAATGGCTTTAATAAGTCAGGGATAAAAAGAATCAGGGCTGTCACAAATTGTCTTTTCAGGTAGTCAAACACATCTTGTTGGTTACTTGTCCAGATAAACTTGACTTCTTTCTTTGTGAGGTTGTGCAATTAACAGGAAAGGTGGAAGTAAGATTCAATAAAATGGAAGTTGAAATTTGCAAAGCCTAGGAATGACTGCAGCTCTTTTACTGTTGTCGGTTTTGGCCATTCTGTTACTGCCTTTACTTTCTCCTGGTCTATTTGAACCTTATTTTTTAAAATGATCATACCCAGGTAGGGGATTTCACCTGCTGAAAAAACACATTTCACCAGTTTTATCCATACTTGGGCCTCCTTCAAGCACTGAAAACAGTCTTTCACACATATATATGGTGTTCTTCAATTGATCTGGAGTAAATCAAAATGTCATCCAGGTATACTGCCACATCTATCCGTATTCTTTCTCTAATGATGCTGTTGGTGAAATGTTGGAAAGTGGAAGGCACATTACATGGACAAAATGTCATTACCAGCCATTGAAAATGACCAAATTTGGTGCAGAATTCCAGTGTGATTTCATCACCTTATTTGGTACGTATTTTGTAGTAAACTGTCCTAAGTTCAAAGGAAGTGAAAATCTCTGCACCTTGAAATCTATAAATTATCTCACTAGTCAGGGGAAGGGGATATCTGTTCTTTACAGTTAGTGTGTTTAACCTTCTGAAATTCATACAAGGTCTTAATGAGCCATCATCTTTTCCTGAAAAGATGGAAGGGGAAGCCCAGGGAGATTTGAATTTCCTAATAAAACCATTCATTAAATTTTCATCTATCATCTCTTTTAAAACATTTGACTCTAGGGTTGATAAATGGATTATTCAGCTAAATTGAGGGGGTTTTCATGGAATCAGATCAATGGAAAATCTGTATGGTTGGTGAGGTGGTATGTTATTGACTTCTCCCTCTCCAAACAGTTATAAGAATTCCCAATAAGTCTCAGGGATCATTTACTTAAGGTTTTTGTTGGATTTTACAACTGGACCTTGGCTGAAATCTTGGTGGATATGTTACAAGCTGTTGTGCTACATTCTAGCTCCTCTTTTTCCTCTAGTGTCCCCTCCATGTCCTGAAACTCAACATCAAGAGAAAGTGCCAAATTTTGCAGCAAGTCTACTGATGATAATGAAACACCAGGAGACTTTCCAGGAGGGGCCCCTTACCCCTTGAGAGGCTAGGGGACAAATACTTTCTCTGTGACAGCCACCTTTCCATCTTCTTCCTTTCCTTTTCTTTGTTTAGCCTTCTCCTATTTTTTGTGCACTTTACTTCCTTTCTGCTCCTCCTCAGTGCTTTGCATTGGCACCCCATTCCCAGAATGCTTCTTAAAATCAAGACAAAGCATCAGCTCTTGTGGAAAGCCAACTGATGATAACAAAACATCAGAAGACTTTCCAGGTAGGGCCCTTGACCCCTAAGGGGGGCAGTGGGCTTATACTTTAGCACCTGAATCCCTTTTCCTTTCCATATGAAACTTCTTTTTCTTCCAACCGATTTGTGGTTTATATAGGTGTAGCCATTTCATCCCCAGTACCATATCATACTGGTCTTTCAGGTTTGTAAAATATTCCCTGCACTGCAACTCCATTCTTTCACACCAAAAACTGCAAAAAACCTTTTCTCTTACTTCTCCTCCCCCACCTTGGGATCTGTCAAACATAATTATATGCCTAGGGCAGTCCAATTTTTTTTTTAAATTTTATTTATCTGTAAAAACTTGTTAGAAATAAAATAGTCTATGGCCCCACAGTCCAGTAGGGCTTGTAGATCTGTTGTGGCATCAAGAGTCATTAAAGGGAAGTTTAGTATAATGTGATTATCATTTACTTCAAGTGGCTTACAAGCTGATAACTCTTCTACTAAGTCCCCTTATCCTTTCCCTCTAATCTTCTTGTGAAGGGAACAACCTTAACTTCCAAGCACTGTTATTTACCTGCACCTCACTAAACCTTATTTTTCCTCTACACTCACTTTCCAGATGACCACCACTCACACATCAGAGGAATAGCCCTCTACTCATACACATCTGGTATTCCTTTTCAGATAAACTTTTTTTCCACTAGCTCCACGTGAATTTACTGCATGAATTTCCATAGCTCTTGTGTTTCTGGCACTGGCCCCACTTGATGAGGCATAGTTGGGAAACTGACAGGGACCACACTTACCATCTATATGCTGTGTGTAAACTTGTTATCACTTTGGATAGCCAGATCCATGAGCACTTGGAGGGAGATTGGACAAGGGTGACTGATTAGGTTGTTCCTAATTTTTTCTAAGAGCCCATTTCTGAAGTGAAACATGATTTCTCCTTCTTCTCATTTTGTAACATAGCTGGAATGGCCCCAGAATCTTGAAAGGCACTTTAAAAAGGCAAAAAAGAAAAAATTAATTTTTGAAGAGGGTACAGCACTAATGTTAGAAGATTTCAAAAAACTTGTGATGGATAAGGATCAAGCGATGTAAGCTAAATTCATCAATAATATTACCAAAAGGCTATGGAAGTAAAGACTAGTAAGGACAAGGAGTCTGTAGAAAAAAGCCCAAAGCAGTCAATTTTGAAGTAACCTGTGCAGTAATGAATTTTAAGGCTAAAGAAGAAGAAGTTTCAAAGCCACTCACTACAGCACGGTTGTAGATGTTTGCAGAAAGCATAAGAAGATGGCTCAGCCAACTGTTAGTAGGCTAAGAAGGGCTGGCGCCAAGTATGCAAATCCAGTGGACATTGAGGAGGTAGTGTATACTACAAGAGAAAATACACCAGTACCACCTTGGGATGTGGAAATGGAAGATGAACCTGTGAATAAAATGGATTATGATATAGATCAATTTATCAAAGAAAAAATATTAAAGGAGCCAGAGGTAGTCCAGAAAAGAGCAGTACCAGAAGAAGGGATGCCTAGAGAAATGCATTATATTCCAAAGAATCCACCAGGTAGGGCCAAATCTGGAGCATAGGAGACTCAAACAAAATGGAGGATGCAGTGCCCAGTTCATGCATAACATTCTAAAGTAGCTGAAGAATTAATTTTAGAATGTCTTAAAGCAACAGTTTCAGTGCCATTGGGGGTGCTAAAAGCAGTAGCACCAGATGTAGCAATTGGTATAGTAGAAAAATGCAGGAAAAAACAAGTTGCAAATTGTGTTGATTTTTATTTGGTGGAACACTCATTTCAACCATTTGTGGGACTATTGAGGGTACAGAACTATGCAGGGCCATTAGGGTATTTAATGGTTATGATTGATGGGAAGCAGATCAGAGCACTTGTAGATACTGGCTATCAGATCAATGAAGTTTCTGCAGAGGACACTGTAGATTTAGATTTGCCTGTAAAAGATGGCAAAGGAACTTTCTCAGGTATTGGAGGTGGTAAGTTACTGGCTATAGTGGTAGCTTATTATGTGAAGATGCAAGTTGTGGAAGAGTCAAGAGATCTACACTTTTATTTTCCTATGGTTGTAGTGAAACAAGTTTAGGGAAAACTTTTTTTGAAGGATTATTCAGCAACAATAGATTATTGTTTTAATAAAACCATAGGAATCAGGATTATGGGTGATTTTGATATTCCAGTAACAGCAGTATTAGTAGCACCTAAGGATGGTGATTGGTAAACCAAGTATGTTGGTTCTGCGAGTTTAGATAAGTAAAGAGAGTTTAATGAGGAAGAGGAGAATGGGTGTTGTGGTACACATATTGTAGTAATGCAGGGAAATTTCCAGGAGCGCAGAAAAAGGCTCAGTTCTCAAAGATGCAACAAAGTTGTTGTCAGGTATGATGGTTACATAAGCCCAAATAAGGGATATTCAAAGCACAGGGAAGGTTAGACTCTCCAAGCACACTTTTTTTGGGGGGCAGAAAGGATACAAAAGAGGCGGCAAGTAACAAATATAGGGAAATGTGTATCTGTAATATAGGATTAAAGGGTATGGTATGTACTTGCATAAACTATGGTTAGGGCCAGACACATACTACAGAGTTAAGGAACAGAAACAAGCGATGGCATGAAAAATCACACCTAAGATAAGGATAATGTTTTTTAGGAAAAGCGGTGTTCATCTAGCAAGATGAAAAACATGTCAAGGAAAGAATGTGGTGCTCAAACAAAGGATAGTAGTTAAGATCCACAATAGGGAAGTCAATTTCATAGCGCGGATGGTTTCATTATTATCAGGGACTCATGTAGAAAGTGTGAGTTATACAATAGGTATGAAGGTGGTACAGTACCTATTATTTAAGCTAGGAATCTCAGGAAGAGTAGTTTATGTACTGAAGAGTGGAGTTTCAGGCGCTATTAGAACCAAGACTTACACAATAATTGTACATAGACTAATGAGATACTTAATACCATTTTTTATGCTTGTATTAGCTCTGAACTTGTGTAGTAAAACCCAAAGTGCAAGGAGACATAGGAAAGGGGCCCTGATCAAGCGTATATAAGCACTCACTTGTAAATAGTGTAGAGGAGAGAGAAATATAGAATAGAAAAATTTAGATAATAAATAACAGTAGATATATTCTTTTAAATAAAAATGTGAAATAGATTCATTTTTATTTTTTTGTACATATTGGGTGTGCATACAAGAAGTAGCGCTGTAGAGTTATTTTATTGCTATAGTAAGGAGAGTATTGAATAGAGTTCTTCAAGAGGGAGTGACTGATAATACTAGAGCTTACTGAGAATAGATCTATCCAACAATTTAATTGCTTACTTTAAAATATATTTCCCCTTTTATTTTAAAGAAAGATCTCTACAAATCTATTCTACTTTCTCCTCCATTAGAAAAATATAGATTACCAAGACTTACAATACGTGATTCTACTGTCTTAAAATATTTGAGTGGAAGATGCTTCTTTTAAGATTTAGATTTATAAATGAGAACCAATCCATCTCAGAATTGTGTTTATAGCTTAGTATTATAAAACTCTTCTTTTTCTACAACTAGTGTCCCAACAGTGGCATCCAGATTGTAAGTATGGTTATTATTTTATTTTTTATAGGATTTTTTAACAAGGATGTAATCAAGCTGGAGCTTCAAGGGAAGAGTTGTAGGGTCTAAAATGAGTGGATAGAGCCGTTTTCAGAGGATAACGTAGGGCTGTATTAAAAAGAATATAGTTGATATAAGATTTTAATGCTTATTTGTTTTTTTGTTTATTGTAGTAGTTGAGAAAGGTAAAATGGATCCTAAAGCTACTACATCTAAAGTCACTCAGGAGAGGGTGAAGTTTCCCAAATCTACAGTGTTGATACAGCCTAGGGTTTTGACAATTATGAGGTGTAAAGATGAAAGCTTGCAATTTACTGGGATTAAAACTCAAAAGTTTTTGAGGAGATTTTAACAAGAAGTGGAAGTACATGGGGAATCAGATTATGATATGGTGTGTCAAGTGTTATTTTTTGTCACAAATGAATGTAAAGACAATCTAGAAGAACTGGATGGTCACAAGAAATGCAACTGGATGGCGTTAAAAGTGCCAATGTTAAAAAGATGGCCTAAACTTATGGAAGAACAAGGTACACAACTAAAGACCTGGATTTCTCGGTGAATAAGGCAAAGGCTAGAGGGAATATCAGAGACCCTAAATATTTTAAAAATTTCTTACAAGAATTTTATCAGGTTGTGGATTATTTGGTCAGTAACAAGGACTTTAGTTATACAAGTGCGTCATTACCTTGGTTTTGTGAGGCGCTAGCACCTGAGTTCAAAGATTGGGCAAAAAGAAGCCTTGGTAATGAAGGGAAACTGGTCATAAAGAGGAATGGATACTATAAGTATCCAGGGTTGGTGGAAATGGAAATGGCTGTAGAAGAAGAAATGAAGCTGTGTTGGGTAGAGCGCCAAGCCACTAGGGTTCCTTTAGAGGATGTAGAGGTGATAGATGTTTTGCCTAGCACTGGATCACCTTCTTTAATGACAACTCCAAAATTTAAAGCGAATTCACAGGATTCAAATTCTGTGATGGAAAGAATTGAAGAGTTGGAGAATAAGTTGAGTGAAGCAGCTAAACCCAATCCCCAATTTACTCCTCAACCATCACCACGCAATATGGGGGGCGGACTTGCTAGCAAGTCCGCAACCTTGAACCCCAATCAATATCTTTTTGAGCCCACATTGAATTAGTGATGAAACCACCAAGAAAAAATATTGACATTCTGGTGAACTCAAAATGAATACAACTTGAACATTTAATGAAGCATAGGTAATAATACTTTGAACAAATCTTGAGATATGAAGAATGAGATTTTTTTATAGAAATTTTAATACAGTGCAGACCACACTCAAATTAATCTTAAAAATACATATTTTAAACTATTTAAGCAGTTTCTTTGCAATTTTTTTAAAAAAAAGAACACCAATGTATAGATCCAGCAAGATACCATCTGACATTATTATATAAGTTTCTTTGGCCAGAAATACATGGAGAAACTACAATTTGAAATATTTCAATTTGTTCATGAAAGGTTATTTTGTGCATTTATATTATTTATTGTATTATTTTCAAGAATTGAAAAAATTATATACTTATTTTATGGCTAGATAATATTGAATATTATAAATCATTTAAATATCTAAAGAAGGTGCAAAAATCTTAAAAATGATGTTACAAAGACTTTACTTAGACATATAATTTTCAAATTCAATTGACATACTATATTTCACTATTAAATAAAAAAAATTCATACTAATATTTATTAAAATTAATTTCCCCTCTTCTTCAAAATTTTCAAAATATTAAAATGTAGATTTTTATTTGATTTAAGTAAATGAAGAGAATAACAGTATAGGAGTTGTGGATTTTTAGGATTCAAGGAATTTCTGTGCCCACTCTTTGTAACATATTTTATATATTTTATATTTTTTGTATATTTATTTTGTATTACTATCTTCTTTTATTGTTTTTTTACTCCCTCTCAAGAATACCCCACTCTTTTCCCTTTGAAATATTTCTTTATCCTCACCTCATCTTTCTTTCCAACCTTTTCACTCCCTTCATCATCATTTTCAACCCCTATTCACATTTGCCTCTTCCTTCCCACGCCTCTCTACCCCTCTCCACTCCTCTCCTTCCAGTTTGCTTACCTCCTCATTTCTCCCTAACACTTTATTTTTATATACAGAAATAGGGACTGAGTTGAAAGGGAAGAAATTGAGGTTCAAGGATTGTGGAGGCGAGGTAAAGGAGAGGAATGGGGCTACAAGGGTTGGGGAGGCTGGAGAGAGGGGTGAGGAAGGGTATATGGGGTAGCGAAAAGGTTGGGAAAGAGTTGGAAGGGAAGATTAAGGGTTCCGAGGCATTTTGAATGAAGAAAAGGGTCAGGGAGAGGTTGAGAGGGGTGAAATGGGGATCAAAAGAGGATGGCATACAATGGGGCTGGGAGAATCGCAAAAGGGGTGGGGAGGGAAGACAAGCATGTGTTGATAGAATTGAAAGGGATGTGGATTGGTGCAAACAGAGTGTGAAAATAGGAGGATGAACTCTGTTATTTGGGCAAAGAACAGAGCTCACTTCCATAAAATATTAGCTGAAACATAGTTTTCAATTCTGTAAAAACAGTTGTAGGTAATAGAAAAGTCACTGATTTTTTTATATGTAATCTGAAAGTTTTCAATAAAATTATTGTATTTAAAAATTGTGATATTGTCAATTGATTTTTATTGATCAACTTAATTTAATAAAGTATTATTTAAATAAGTTAGTTCAAAAAATACTTTGCATTGAGTAGACTCATGGAACAATTTTTTCTGGCTTCCATTCAGTTATCCTCACTCTTTCACTATGTTTTCAATATAGTTCCATTATTATTTGTGTGATAATTCAAGTGAAAGTTCAGTATTACTTCATTTTGAGTTCCATCTGATTTCCATCTGACTTCAAGTCGAGGACTTGCTAGCAAGTCCCCCCCAAATATTGTGTTGTGCATTGTGGTTTTCTTCAATGGTATTTTTTTACTGCGGTAAAAGGTCATACAAGGATGAGGTTTAATTCCCTTCAAAAGGATAAAGAAGATAAAGTTGATTTTGAAGAGGGTACAGTGCTGATGCTAGAGGATGGAACAAAACTTGTCATGGATAAGGATCAAGGGATGTGAGCAAAGGTCATTGATAATATTAATAAGAAAACTATGGATTCCAAGTCTAGTAAGGGCAAGGAGCCTTCCAATAAAAATTCAAAGTCAGTAAATTTTGCAGTTAATTGTGCAGTTTTGGTTTTTTAGGTCAAAGAGGGTGAATTTTCAGCACCACTCACTACAGCGCGGTTGAAAATTTTTGAAGCCAAACATAAGAAAATGGCTCCACTAACTATTAGTAGACCAAGAAGGGCTGGCATCAAGTATGCAAATCAGGAAGATATTGAGGAAGTAGGTTATACTACAAGGGAGAATACTCCAGTGACACTCAAGGATGTTGAAATGGAAGATGATTCTGCAAATAAGATGGATTTTGATATGGATCAGCATTCTGAGGAGCAACTGTTAGAAGAGCCAAAAGTAGTTCAGAAACTAGCAGTACCAGCAGAGTGACTTCCAGGAGCCAAGCATAGTACTCCAAAGAGTCTGCCAGGTAGGGCAAAAGATAGAGCAAAGGCAGCTCAACCAAAATGGAGCATGAAGTGTCCAGTTCACTCTGATTTTCCTAAAGCAGCCGAAGATTTAGTCGCACAGTTTTTGAAAACTACAGTTCAGTTCCATGGGGGTGCTGAAAGCAGTAGCACTGGATGTAGCAAATGGAATTGTGGATAAGTGCAGGAAGTAAAGGGTTTCTAATTGTACAGAGTTTGAAGTTGGGGATCATTCTTTTAGACCAACTATTGGATTGAATAAGGTACCACATTATGCAGGTCCTTTACAATATTTGACAATTACAATTAATGGGAAGCAAATAAGAGCACTGGTAGATACTTACTCTCAGATTAATGTAGTTTCAGCGGAGGATGCTGTGGCTTTAGATTTTCCAGTAAAAGATGGCTAAAGAACAGTTGCAGGTATTGAAGGAGGTAGGTTACCAGCTATAGGGGTAGCTGAATATGTTAAAACGCAGGTTGCAGGAGCGTTGAGAGATTTACATTTCTATGTTCCCAAGGGTGTAGTAAAACCATTTTTAGTGACACCATTTCTAATGGATTATTCAGCAACAATAGATTATTTCTTGAAAAAAACCATAGGAATAAGGATAATGGGTGATGATGGAATTCCAGTAATGGTGGTTTTGGTAGCACCTAAGGATGGTTGCTGGGAAACTACGTACATTAAATTGGTGAGCTTAGAGAAGGAAAGGGAGTTTTACGAGGAGGAGGGAGATGGGTATCCACCAGGGCAGAACCAATCTTTTTGTTAGGGGCTGGAATTCTAGGTATTACTATCTGCCAGAGTAGGAGGAGCCCAGATAGTGATCAGTCAGTCCAAAAAGGGATACATAAAGTGGGGCTTCAAAGGTGTCTTGGTAATGCTACTATAGAGTGTATTGTTCCTGGAATTTTTAACTTCTTTGATTTTGGTTCTTTTTATGCTTTTATTAGAAAGATAAGACAAAAATATGATGTAGGTACAACTTGAAGTTATATTAAAAAATTTCTAATATTATTTAATGAAGGCAGCAGCTGGTGCTATCTAGCATCAAAGTATAAACCAGTAGCGGTTAAGTTTAAACCAGTTAATGTACCAATGCCAGATTTGAACCCTCCTTTGCAGAGGCCGACGCTATTGAGAGATATGTATGGCACACTCCTAACAAAGTTTCCTCTCAAATTTATGCCTAACAAAAGGATAACTTTAAAGAGAATTCATATGGTTAACTTTTGACCAGAGGATTGTTTGTTGTAGGAAGAAAAGAATTGACTACTACAGGTTATGGTACTTAGGTAGAAAGCTATTTTGTTTTTAGAAGAAGAAAGAGGCTTATTGAAGCACTCTTATTGGAAACCTTATAGTGTTCCAGCTATACCTCATGCGCAGTGGAAAAAGAAGGCATTTCCTATACCAGCGGTGTGATCTTCCAACATTGGCGGAGCCCTTTGTTGGTCTAATTGGTGTTGTTTTGATATTTCTTAGATGGCATTGTTTAATAATTGGGTGTTTTTCTAGAATTATTCAGCAAATATTTGGACTTCAGGGATGTGGGTATTACAATTGGATAGCCCAAGTTTTTCTCTATATTTTTTGTCTTGATGAAATATTTCATATGCTAAGTATTTAAGGGATTATTTCTCATTTTTCATTTTAAAATATAGCTGTTTAATTTTATTTTTCCCGTTTTACGGGCTAACCTGAAGTCTCAGGGTTAAGTGCTTAGTAACATTAGATTGGGCTAATTTTTCTCTACATTTCATGTCTCAATGTTGTTATAGGCTAATTATGTGTTTTAAAGGTTTTAGTAGTTGTAGTAAATTTTTCTAAGTATTTTTGGTATTTTTGGAGGTTTTTGGTGGTTTTCTGGTTTCAGGGTGGTCCGGACGCCTCAGGCAGGCCTCCCGATGTCGGGCAGACCGCCCGTCTTGGTGCTAGAAGGCTGGGAAGTGTTTCTAGAGGGGTTTTATGCAAATTGGCACTCAAAAACGCAAGATTTGGTGCTGTGCATGGGCTCTTAGATAGTGATCTGTGTGTATATAGTGAATAAGACAGTTTGGGGAAAATTTAATTATCATACAACCATCCATAAGTGATATCCTTGTTCCTCACTCAGTTTTCACTGTTTTTTTGGCCACAATTAGCTGTGTTTGTTGCAAGTTTAGTTCTTCATTTAACTCAAATTTGGAAACTGGTTTCCCTGGTATAGTCTTGCAAGCTTTATCAAGTATTATTTCTGTCTCTGGTGTGGATTTGCAACCTACATAAAGTATCATTTCTTTCTCTGGTGTGGAAATTGCTCTACATTTCAGTTCTTTGGTTTGGTAGTCTGTCTGGAGACTACTTTCTTGTCTGATCAGGCAGTCAAGTGTGTTGGAAAGGGGCTTTAGCAAACAGGAACCAATTTACTGTAGCAGGTAAATCTCACTTTATATTTTCCTAAAGGGACAGGGGATTTTCTCTCTGGGTTTTCTCCAACTCCCTTGGTCAAGGCCTATAGCTAGTACTATAGGATTTTCTACAGCGGAAATAAGGGAAGAATATATCAAACTAATTAGGGAAAGGTTAAATTCTCGCTTGTAAAAAAAGTCAAGGTCTAGTTACTCAAGTCCAGTATTTGTCTTGTCAATAATAATGGCAAGTTAAGGGTTTTTCATGATTTTAGAGAAACAAGCAAGTTTACAGTTAAGAATGCAGGTTTTCCACCAATTCCAGAGAAATTTGTCAAATCTTTTGCAGGAAGAGCATGTTATGCATTAGGGGATATAATAGGATGATACAACAATCACAAGTTAGATATGTCATCAAGACCCATGACTACATTTGAAACTCTAATGGGGTGCTTTAGGTTGACCAGGCTACCGCAGGGCGCTACAAACTCAGTGGCAGTATATCAGGCACAGATGATGTGGATATTACAGGATGAAATTCCAGAACATGTAGAAATTTTTATCAATGATGACAGTATAAAAGGGCCAGTACCTGATTATGGCAGGGAGTTTCTAGAGGAGAAACCAAACATAAGGAAGTTTGTTTGGGAATATGCTGTTAATCTTGAAAGGGTATTATTTAGGATAGAAGAGGCTGGTTTGATGGTCTCAGGGACAAAGTTTTCTTTTTGTGTAACAGTGCTAGATATTGTTGGTCATGTTGTATGTAGGAAGGGAAGAATTATCACAGATAAACAGAAAAAAAAGGTGCTCACATGGCCAAGACCAAGAAACACTACAGATGTTAGAGGGTTTTTAGGTATTTGTAGCTATTTGAGAATGTTTATTTGTGATTTTGCCTTGTTATCTTTACCATTAAGACTTTTGAAAAGGAAATATGTTGCTTGGGATTGGACAGAGGAATGCAAAGAATCTTTTGAATTATTAAAGAAGATTGTAGGAAAAGATATTCTTTTAAAGAAACTAGAGTATGGGCCAAGAACTGGGAAGATTACTCTAGCAGTAGATTCAAGTGTGTCTGCAGTGGGTGCAGTGCTGATGCAAGTAGAAAAGGACAGAAATGATAGGCCCCTCCTTTATTAATCAAAGACTTTTACCAAGGAGGAGTCAAAGTACTCTCAATCTATGTTGGAGTTGTGTGAGGTTGAAAAGCTTTTGAAAAAGTTTCAGTGGATGTTATGGGGGCAATATTTTGAGTTGCAGGGTGATGCACTATCTTTGGTGCAGATGATCAGTAGTCCAAGTTTACCAGATGCACCAATGACTAGGTTGGTGGCACAGATTAATTTGTTTTCTTTTTATTTAGTCCATAAGCCAGGAAAATATTTCACAATGCCAGATTATCTGTAAAAAAGGCCATTGTGTGAAAAAGATTTTAAGGAGGAAGACTTTGAAGAAGATAAAAAGTGGATAAATGGCATAGATTATTGTTATCAGAGGTTTAGGAATAAGAGCGTCCAGGGAGACATAAAACTAGCAGCTAACATCTGCAAAGATGTAAAACTAAGGGCCATAATCTGTAAAGATGTAAAACTAAACAATTATGGTAAGAAGGATTTTTGTAGCAAGGATAGTCTGCAACTGGATTTACGGGATTCTGAAGTTAATGTAGCAACAAGGAGTGCACTTGACAAGTCAGTAGAAGAATCAGATGACAAAGACAACTCAAGGTGAAGTCAAGATAGTAATACACCTCCATGAGGTGGAGAGTATCCTGAAGATAACATATCTGCAGATGAGGAAGTAGAATTGTTAAGATTATATCTGGAAGGTAGTAGTCAACCAGATTTTTGTGATAAAAAGGTGTGATGCAACATCGAGAAGCAGGCTAAAAGTTATTTTATTAAAAATGGAAAGTTATGAAAGAATCAATCTTTGTTTCCTCAGTTAGTTATTTTTACTAGGGAAAGGAAGGAGAAAACTCTCATGGGGTTACATGAGAATTTGGGACATAGTGGTCAAGATGAGATGTATTTCAGAGTCAGGGAAAGATTCTGGTGGCCTAATTTGAGATCAGAGGTCAAGGATTGGGTTCAATCTTGCCAAGAATGTCAGTGTAGAATTTACAGAAAAGCCTAAAGAAAAGGGTAAAGCAACAAGCAAAGACACTATTTTCGGCAGAATTAGCTTAGATGCTGTTTATATTAAAGATAAATGCTTTAAATACTTGGTAGTAGCCAGGGATGATCTGTCAGGATGGGTTGAGGCAGCACCATTGGTAAACCTTAAGGCAAGTAATATAGCTGAGTTTTTAAAGAAGGAATGGGTATATAGATACAGCATAATGAAAATGGTAACTGTGGATGCAGGCTCTGATTTTTCTGGTGAATTCCAAGAAACAATACGTGATTCCACTTTCTTTAAATATGAGAGTGGAAGGCACTTCTTTTTAGAATTAAATTTAGAAAGGAGAAACAACCCATCTCAGAATTGTGTCTATAGCTTAGTATTATAGAACTCTTCTTTTTCTACAGCGTCCTCTAGGGTGGCACCAATATTTTCATTAGGGGCTAGTATTCCAGGTATTACTATCTTTCAGAGTAAGAAGAACCTGGATAGTGATCAGTCAGTCCAAGAAGGGATATGTAAAGTGGGGCCTCACAGGTGTCTTGGTAATACTACTATAGAGTGTATTGTGCCCAGACTTTTTAATTTCTTTGCTTATGGATTTCTTTATACTTATATTAAGAAAAAAAGGTAAAAATATGATGTAGGTACAACTTGGAGTTATATTAGATTCCGTTAAAGTTAAAACAGTAAATTTACGAATGCCATATTTGAACCCTCCTTTTCAGAGGCTGGTGCTATCAAGAAATCCTTATGATTCACCTTTAACAGAGTTTCCACTGGAATTTAGACCTACAAGTAGGATAACTCTAGAAATAATTTAGATGATTAATTTTGGACCAGAAGATTGGTTGTTGTAGGGCAAAAAAAATTTATTATTAAATTTTATGGTGCTTAGGGAAAAAGCTATTGGGTTTTCAGAAGAGTAAAGAGGCTTATTGAAGCACTCTTATTGAAAACTTAAATTTTTCCAGTTATGTCTCATGCACCATGGCAAAAGAAGGCATTTCCTATACCAGCAGAAATAAGAGAAGAATATATGGAATAGATCAGTGAAAGATTAAGGTCTAGCTTGTATGAACAATCAATGTCTAGTTACTCAAGTCCAGTATTTTTTGTGTTCAAGCATAACAGCAATTTAATAATTGTTTATGATTTGAGATAAATGAACAAGTTTGCAGTTAAGGATGCAGGATTGTCACCAAGGCCAGAGGAATTTGTGGATTGTTTTCAGGATAATCATATTATGGATTAGAAGATATAATGGGAGGATAAAATGAGTGCAAGTTAGATATGTCTTCAAGGCTGATGACTACATTTGAAACTCCATTGAGGCGCTCCAGGCTAACAAGGTTGACACAAGGCACTACAAAATCAGTGGCAGTGTATCAGGCGCAGATAATTTGGATACTACAGGATGAAATTCCTGATAATGTAGGAATTTTTTTTGATGAAAGCGGTATAAAAGGACAAATAACTGATTATGATGGTTAATTTCTAGAGGAGAACTAAAGCATAAGGAGGTTTATTTGGGAATATGCTATTGCTCTTGAAAGAGTACTTTTTCAGATAGAAGAGGCTGGATTGACAGTCTCAGGGTCAAAATTTTCTTGTTGCATACCAGTGCTAGATAATTTTGGTCATGTTGTATATAGGAAGGGAAGAATCATCAAGGAAAAGTAGAAAAACAAGGTGCTTATGTGGCCAAGACCAAGAAACACTATGGAAGCTAGGGGGTTTTTAGGTATTTGTAGCTATGTGTCAGTGCATCTAGTATTTATTAATGGTCCTACTACTTTTTAATAAATGATTTATTGATTAAACATCAGGGGAAGACTAATAAAATAGTTATACTCAAATAAAACTCACAATACTTGGATTTAAATGTGTGCTAGTGGTGGAAAATAGATCAATATAATATAGTTATTGTCAGTACAGTCTAGTATATAAGTATGATATAATAGTGTTATTTTATGGTCCTACTACTTATTAATAAATGATTTAGTGATTAAACCTCAGGGGAAGACTAATAGAATAGTTATACTCAAATTTAAACTCACAATACTTGGATTTAAATGCGTGCTAGTGGTGGAAAATAGAAGAATAAAATATAGTTATAGCTTTTATAAAGATAATATCAATTTATAAGGGCTTTATAATATATTTCTGAATGTTAATAATTGTAGTGTAGTGTTTATTTGAAGTGTAGTAATTGAATGATGATCATAAACCGTCAAAATCCCTCCTTACTTATACCCAAATCCACTGGAGTGCACAGACCTTCAATCCAGATGATGTCACTGCTATCCCCGGCAATTACAGCACTGTGAGGGCCCATCACCTCCCCATGGCGTCCACTTCAAGCAGTTTCAACACCCAGACCTCCAGTAAGGACCCTCCATCACTATTAATAATAACACAGAGTCATACCATAAATAGAAATCCCAGATAAAAGCGGATACCATAAAGAAACAGGTAAAATAAATGATCAAAAAGAGATTTAATGAAACTAAAAGCATATAAAGGAAACAAATAAAATGTCCAAGCCCCCAATAACATCCCCAAGCATCCACATTAACCCAGAAACATCTTTCCAACCCATAAATCCGTGAATAACCATCCAAGGAAGTAATTTTAGTTGTCCAAACTGGGTGTATGCGCCTGATATAGGTGTCTATGCTTCTGTAGGCATTGTGAGTCCACTGATTTCGTCCATATGACCTAAAATAAGCAGAAAAACAAAGGTTATAGGCTATTAAGGGGCTAAAACCCACTTATATACCTAATTATACATAATATACTGCATATTTCACTGAATATGAGATTTATGTATACATATAAGCTTATGTATGTCAATAATTACTTCATATCACTTAAGATAAGTATATTATGACTCCATTAACACCTTAATAAGTATTATTAGGCCATGGATAAGCTATTTAAACTATTATAAATTATATAATAGAATAATAATTATATATATATATAATAAAATAATATATATTATTATTTTAACCTTATTTTTAAGATATAAGCTTAATCTAATTAAGGTTATCTTATTTTAAGCATAAGAAATACTCAGTCCTAGGGATATTTAGGCTGACACTCCCTCACCCCAAAAAAAACAATAAAAAAATGTTAAGACATTTTAATTAATCTTAAGGAATGAAATAAAAAATAAAAAATAATTTTTATAATACATATACTGAATGAACAGTATTATTTAGATTTAAATTTTTTCAAGAGATTTTTAAGATCAGAGATTTCATTTTCTGGAATCCACTGGTCATATTCACTTGATTTATTTTTAAATCTTAATAGATACTCAACTCCCTTTTCTTTAGTAAGGTGTCTCTTTTTAAGTATCTTTTCAATTTCTGCTTTTTCCACTATTTCTTCAGGTTGCTGTTTATGCCTTCCTGATCTTCTTGGAAAGAGAGCAGTATTATTAGAATGGTATGGTTTTATAAGAGAAATAGGAAATACTGGATGTTTTCTATCATAAGGTGCATATAGAATAACCTCAACAGCATTATTACCAACCATCTTTTTAACTACAAATGGTCCAATGAATGGATCCTTCAATTTAACATTACCATTTAAATTGAAATGTAGCGTTGAAATAAGGACTTCATCACCCTCTTTGAACATTTGTTCTTTATGGGCTTTATCCCATCTTTTCTTTTCATACTCAAAAGCCTTATTTATACATTCTTGAGCATGTTTTCTGCATAGTTCTTGCATCTGAAGAAAAGATTTAGTACCTGGATGAATATCCAATCTAGGTAACTTATTAAGAGTTTTAGCAGGGGTATTAGGTACATAACCCAACCATAACTCAAATGGCTTTTTGCCAGTGACAGAATGTACTGTACTATTGTATGCAAATTCTAAACCTGGGATAAGGGTTACCCAATCATGCGTGAATTTGTCATTGTCTTTAAAATTAAGACCAAAAGCACAGTATCTTCTTATCATATCTTCTAAGGTTTGTATCATTCTTTCTGCTAGCCCATCAGTTTGTGGATGGTGTGCTGTAGAAAGTTTTAATTGACACCCTGAAACATCCATAAGTGACGTCCAGAACTCAGAAGTAAATTTAGGATCTCTGTCAGAAACTATTGCTTTGGGGAAACCTGCTGTATTTAACATTTGTGTCCACCATAAAAAAGCTAAGTCCTTTGCAGAAACCTCTTTGTGGGTTGGAATAAATTTACACATCTTTGTAAATCTATCTACAATTACCCAGCAGGAGTTATAACTCTTATGCCCTGCTATTGGCAAACCTGTTACAAAGTCCATGTTAATGATTTCCCATGGAGCTTTTGGTTGCTCAATTTGTTGTAATAAACCAGCTCTTTTTCCTGTTAATCTTTTAGATTTTTGACAAGAATCACATGTTTCAACATATTTCTGAACATCCTCAGACATGTTGATCCACCAAGCTGTGTTTTTTACTCTGGTTAATGTTTTATGGTAGTCAAAATGACCTGCTAATATATCATCATGACATATACTTAACATTAACTCCTTCATTAAAGGGGGAATTACAATTACATTACTTAATTTTTTCCTGTAATATATAAAACCATCCTCAATGGAAAATTTTCCTTTTTCTAATGCCTCTTTATACTTATCTGGTAATGTTTTTATTAAAACATTCATTGAAGCATTAGATGGATCATTTAATATTGTAGTTAATTTACTTAAGTCAGGATCTGAATTATAATTATCAAGAATTGATTGCATAAATTCATCCTCAAGATCTACAATATAAATGCCATAAATGTTAATAATCTCTGATTCAGGAACATAAGCAGGATTATCATCATTATTAGGCAGAGGTACTCTAGATAACAGATCTACATTAGAGTGCAAGGTTCCTGCTCTATGTGTAATAGTCATCCGTCCTCTGTATTCTTGTACAGCTAATTGCCATCTAAACATGTGTCTATTAGGAGTTTTCATGTTTAAGAGTGACTTAACTGCACTACAGTCAGTTACTAACTCAAATTTTTGGTCTTCAAGGTAATAATGTAGCTTTTCAAGAGCCCATACTACTGCCAAACATTCAAGTTGAGTAGCACCATATTTTAATTCACTACTTCTCAGAGTACGTGAAATATAGCAGATTACTACTTCTGACATTTTACCTTCAATAAGTTGTTTTTGATGCAAAGCAGCACCTAGTCCAATAAAACTTGCATCTGTATATAATACAAAAGGTAATTGGAAATCTGGTAATCCCAAGATAGGAGCTGTCATTAAACATTCTTTCAACTTATCAAAAGCTTGTTGTCTTTCATTATTCCAAATGAAAGCTTCTGATTTCTTTATCAGTGTGGTCAGTGGTGCAGCAATTGATTGGTAGTTTTTTATATATTGTCTATAATAACCACACATTCCAAGAAAAGATTGTACATCCTTCACATTTTGAGGAATGCCAATATTTTTTATTGCAGCCACTTTATTTTTGTCTACACATATTTGTAAGCCAGATACAATATGACCAAGCACTTTTAAAGATTCAAACCCAAATTTACATTTTTTCAATGCAAGGGTCATTTTTATTTCATCCATTTTTTGAAATACTTTCCTTAAATGGATTAAGTGTTCATCAAAAGTTTTAGAGAACACTATGATGTCATCAATGTATACCATTAACCATCCCTCAATCATTTCATTATGGAATGTTATATCCATTAACTTTTGAAATACTGTGGAGCATTTTTTGGTCCAAATGGCATTCTGACATACTTATAAATTCCCATGTGTGTTGTTATCAACAAAAAGTTCTGTGAATTCTTTTCAACAGGAATTTGATGGTACCCTTTATTTCCATCTAGGCAACTTATATATTTAGCACCTTTAAGGGTAGCATGTATAGAGGCAATCCTTGGCAAGGGATAAATATCATCTACTGTAAATGTATTTAATGCTCTATAATCACCGCACAGTCTTGCTTTATCTTGTTCATAAGAAATCAGCACTGGTGATATTACACAATATTTTGGTGTAGTTTCAACCTTCTCAAGAATGTTCATCTTTAATAACATCTTAATATTATCCTCTATGTCTTTCCTCTTCATTGGTGAAGCAGGATATGGTTTCTTTTTAAGACTAGCAGGAATATTATCCATGTCACAGGTTAAACTAATTTTCATTTCATGATCTTTTACAAGGCCAAGTTCATTTGTACCATGTGCAAAAGCCATTGGAAAAGCTTTAATTAATTCCAAAATATTATCTTTCTCAGTTTTACTTATCTGAGTGCCAAATGATGCTTTTGAAATTTCTGTTTCCAGAAGTTCCAACTCATTGGATTCTCTTCCTTTAGACGGGGAATTTGTTACTGACTCAATGTGTAAGACTGTATTAAAAGAATTTATTTTAAATTTCCTTTTACCATTCATGCCAATTGTAAAATTGTTATTAGCAGGGTCTAATTTTACACCAAATTTAGTCAGAATATCATTTCCAATGATAAAACAGTTACTACAATTTGTATTATCCATTACTACAAAGTCACAAGTTACCCTTACATAACCATGTTGGTGTTTAAAGAAAACAGCAGCTTTGTATTTACCAATGGGGTGTAGTACTGATCCAAAACCTCTCCAATTTTTATTCTGAAGTGGTTCAAGCTTAAACTTATATTCACTATCAATTTTCTGTAATGTATTAGTGGAAACAACTGAACCAGCAGCTCCTGTGTCCAATACTATATTAACATTTTCACCAGAAATGATAGCTGGAACCGTGATAGGTGTCATTCTAAAGTTATCAGCTTGTATATCCTTAATGATTTCAGCATCCTCAAAATTCATTAAAGATTCATTTGAGTCCATATTTAATATTGGATTTTCAAAGATGGACAAATCATCTTCCAACATACAGACTTCATTTTCATCACTATATGAGATATTGCTGTCATAATCACTTGATTCTTTACTTTTTTCAGTTTCAGTTTCAGATTCACGTTGATTTTCAACAATATTTATGTTTTTCTCACATTTGTGACCTTTTACCCAAGGTTTGTTACACTTATAACAAGTATTTGTTTCATACTTTTTAGGTACTACAGGTGCAGTAGGTTTTTTCTGCTTCTCCTGAAGTGTTTTTGAATTCTGAGTTTTTACAGGTTCAACATTTTGTTTATAAGTGGAATACCTTGATTCATACTTATGGTTTAATAATATTTCATTGCAAATATTAATAAAGTCAGAATATTCAGTAACATTTAATGTTCTAGCTACAACAATGTCTCTGACAGATATAGGTAATTTGTATATTATCTTATCTTTCCATAAGTTAAAATCCATATGAGGCTCAATGGCTTTTAATATTTTGTTTAAATTCATTAAAAATACCATAGGTTTGTCACCATTCAACGGATTATACCTAGTCTTCTCATACAGTCTCTGCTGAGTAAGCCTGAATTTAGAACCTCCAAATTGTTTTTCAATAAGTTGTTTCCATTCAGCCCAAGAGTAGTCTCTACCCTCACTTAAGACAGCTTCAAACCATAATAAAGCAACATCCTTAAATAAAGAAATTAATTTTGATGTTATCTCTTCATCTGGTAACTTATATGAGAATTTCAAGTTGTCAATTCTTTGAATAAAATGTTGCCAATCAGAGCTGGCTTCCCCATCATAAGTTGGGTACTGATCTATCTTAGGCCAGTTCTTCTGATTGGATTTTATCTCACTAATCTTAGGTAAACTCAACAACTCATTTACTTTTGATAAATGGTCTTGTATTTCTTCCTGCACGGATTTGTGACTTACATTTTCAGATTTGACACTACCACCAGATGGTTTTAATTGTGGTGGTACAGGGAAGGAATGAGATTCACTTTTGCCAATGAAAGGATTATTATTATATTGATTATACTTATGATTATCCTGGTTCATTAGTAGATTGGCAGTTTCAATCTCAACTTTAGTTAATCTTTGTAGCAACTCAGAGACACTTTGATTTGTCTGTGCAAAAGATAACTTTGTTCTTGATTCAGTCTTTAATAAGTGTGTTTCATATAATTTTTCTAACTCACAAAATTTGTTTGAAAGGTCATTATATTTATTACTCAATGAATCATATTTAAGAGTTAGAGACAAATGTTCTTTCTCTAATTCTTTATTACGTGTTGCTAATTGAGAAATGTTCAATGTTAAGGATGAAATTGTATCACTAGTGAGCTTAACTGTCTGTTCCTCACAATCAGTCATTCTATTCCACAATGCTGAAACAATTCTATGGACAGTTGGATTATTGTTAAAATATTCCATGTCCTCCTTTTCAATTCTCTCACTCTCCTGTGAAGTACTCATCTCACTAGTAGGTGGTTGCAACTGAGGATTAACTGTATTATCATTGTATATAGTACTGTTATTATGGATAAAAGACAAGTCAGGTGTATCTACTCTAAAACCTAAATTTCTTAAATCCTCCTCTATTTTTTGTACAGATTTAACATCAATAGAATTACCTATATTGTAATTATCAGTATTATGTCTAATCTGAGAGGGTAAGTTACTTACCAAGGGATGGTTGCCAGGCCTGATTTTTGGCGCTTTTTTCCCTTGTAAGGGTGAGCTGAGGAAGTCAGATGAGGGGGTGGATCCCTGTTGCAACTGTGGCTTGTCCACTGTTGGTGAAACCAGTCCCATTTCCATTTGTCTACCAGGATTTTCCCTGGGAGTGAGTGGACCCTCCTTGGATAGGGGGTTGCTGATTTGATTGACTGGGCTGGCCTCCCTTTAATTCTGCCATTGCCTGATTCATCTGCTGAAATCCTACCTTGCAATTGTTTTGCAACTGCTCTACTTCTTTGAACATGAGAGATTTTGATTCCTCTAGCTTCAGAACCTGTTTGGCCAGATGGGACAGTTGATCCTGAAGAGGAGGAGACGTCTTTTTGATAGTTATCTTTTTTAAGAGGGCGTCCTTTTCCTCTATACTCATGCTTTCTGGCTGGGGGTACTGTTGTCCCTCCATGGTGATGTCCTGGAAAGTTTTTATTAGCTTTAGACCTGGTATTATAAGCAGGCTGTTCACTTACACTATCCTGAGGAGCACTCATATTGTTCAGAATAACAATATTTTACGTCTACAAAAGGAAAAAACTCTGTGGAATTAGTAGACAAAAGATATTAGTAATTATATTACTAATAAAAAAGCAATGGAGCTTACCCTGAATTTATATCTTTATTTATTTAAATAAAATATAAGAAAAATTCGAAAAAATCTGTTAAAAATATAATAATAAGTTTAACTAGACCTCTATAAGGGTGAATAATTAGCTTACCAAGCTTTAGCCAAATACCAATTTAATTGGGTGTTATATTGGTGTCCAAATACCAAGTGAAATTGGGTTTATATTGGGTACAGTTACTACTGTAAATATCTAATTTTTATGGTAAAAAATTAGTACAATTATTATAAGGGTTCTTTTCCGCAATCAATGAGCTATGATGACCCACTAATATGCCGCAGACCCAAATATTTGGTTAATTTTGAGTTGTACTAAGGTAAAAATCACGTCCCAAGGCTTATACTAAATAATAAGTAAAATATAAGGAAAGACCCCCAATTGTCAGTACAGTCTAGTATATAAGTATGATATAATAGTGTTATTTTATGGTCCTACTACTTATTAATAAATGATTTAGTGATTAAACCTCAGGGGAAGACTAATAGAATAGTTATACTCAAATTTAAACTCACAATACTTGGATTTAAATGCGTGCTAGTGGTGGAAAATAGAAGAATAAAATATAGTTATAGCTTTTATAAAGATAATATCAATTTATAAGAGCTTTATAATATATTTCTGAATGTTAATAATTGTAGTGTAGTAATTGAATGATGATCATAAACCGTCAAAATCCCTCCTTACTTATACCCAAATCCACTGGAGTGCACAGACCTTCAATCCAGATGATGTCACGGCTATCCCCGGCAATTACAGCACTGTGAGGGCCCATCACCTCCCTATGGCGTCCACTTCAAGCAGTTTCAACACCCAGACCTCCAGTAAGGACCCTCCATCACTATTAATAATAACACAGAGTCATACCATAAATAGAAATCCCAGATAAAAGCGGATACCATAAAGAAACAGGTAAAATAAATGATCAAAAAGAGATTTAATGAAACTAAAAGCATATAAAGGAAACAAATAAAATTTCCAAGCCCCCAATAACATCCCCAAGCATCCACATTAACCCAGAAACATCTTTCCAACCCATAAATCCGTGAATAACCATCCAAGGAAGTAATTTTAGTTGTCCAAACTGGGTGTATGCACCTGATATAGGTGTCTATGCTTCTGTAGGCATTGTGAGTCCACTGATTTCGTCCATATGACCTAAAATAAGCAGAAAAACAAAGGTTATAGGCTATTAAGGGGCTAAAACCCACTTATATACCTAATTATACATAATATACTGCATATTTCACTGAATATGAGATTTATGTATACATATAAGCTTATGTATGTCAATAATTACTTCATATCACTTAAGATAAGTATATTATGACTCCATTAACACCTTAATAAGTATTATTAGGCCATGGATAAGCTATTTAAACTATTATAAATTATATAATAGAATAATAATTATATATATATATAATAAAATAATATATATTATTATTTTAACCTTATTTTTAAGATATAAGCTTAATCTAATTAAGGTTATCTTATTTTAAGCATAAGAAATACTCAGTCCTAAGGATATTTAGGCTGACAGTTATAGCTTATATAAAGATAATATCAATTCATAATGGCTTTATAATATATTTCTAAATGATATAAATTTTGTTATAATGTTTATTTTAATTTTAGTAAGTAAGTGATGTCTAATAACTGTCAAAATCCTCCCTTATACCAAAATCCACTGGAGTGCACAGACCTTCAATCCAGATGATGTCACTGCTATACCCAGCAATTACAGCACTGTGAGGGCCCATCACCTCCCCATGGCGTGCACTTCAAGCAGATTAAACACCCAGAACTCCAGTAAGGACCCTCCATCACAATTAATGATAACACAGACCCATACCATAAATAGAAAATCCAGATAAAAGCCAATACCATAAAGAAACAGGTAAAATAACTCATCCAAAGAGAATATAATGAAACACAAAGCATATAAAGGAAACAAATGAAATTTACAAGCCCCCAATAACATCCCCAAACATTCATATTAACCCATCAATGACCTCCCAACCCATAAATCCGTGAATATCCATCCAAGGAAGCAGATTAAGTTGTCCAGACTGAGTGTATGCACCTGAAATAGATGTTTATGCTTCTGCAGGTGTTGTGAGTCAATCGGATACGTCCATATGACCTAAAATAAGCAGAAAAACAAATGTTATAGACTATTAAGAGGCTAAAACCCACTTTTATACCTAAATATACATAATATACTGCATATTTCACTGAATATGAGATTTATGTATACATATAAGCTTATGTATGTCAATAATTACTTAATATCACTTAAGATAAGTATATTATGACTCCATTAACATCTTAATAAGTATTATTAGGATATGGATAAGCTATTTAAACTACTATAATTTATATAATAGAGTAATAATTATATATATATGTAATATAATCATATATATTATTGTTTTAACCTTATTTTAAAAATATAAGCTTAATTTACTCAAGATTATCTTATTTTAAGTATAAGAAATACTCATTCCTAGGGATATCTAGGCTGACACTCTCTTACCCAAAAAAAACAATAAAAAAAATGTTAAGACATTTTAATTAAAAGTAAGGAGTGAATAGAAAATTTTTTAAATTTTCTATAATACATATACTGAATAAACAGTATTATTTTGATTTAAATTTTTTCAAGAGATTTTTAAGATCAGAGATTTCATTTTCTGGAATCCACTGGTCATATTCACTTGATTTATTTTTAAATCTTAATAGATACTCAACTCCCTTTTCTTTAGTAAGGTGTCTCTTTTTAAGTATCTTTTCAATTTCTGCCTTTTCAACTATTTCTTCAAGTTGCTGTTGATGTGTCACGCACCACATGACACTCAAGGCAAAAGTAGCTCCTTAAATCAATAATACAGAGGTCTAGATCCATACTCGAAGCGCAGAAAGCAATTCTACATAGCAACTGTGATTTTCCTTTGTGTACTCACTATTCAACCGCGCTAGTCTAAACTCTAAATCTAAATTAGTCAATCTCTCAATAGTGTGTGTTAGTATTTTCCTCAATAAGCAACGCAAAGTGATATAGTCAATGTAATAGTCTGATAAAAGGTTTATTAAGTATCTGTGGATTATTAAAAGGGGTAGTGAGCATGGAGGAAATGGTTAGTGGAGGATTAAAGGGTTGACAGATGTTAGTGAGGAGGGTCCAGGTGTAACGGGTGTAATTTTGGTGGTCTGTGATGTGCGGAATGATGGATGGGTATGATGTCAATGCGAGGAGGAGTAATAGATATAAAAGGGGTTGGATTTTGGTTCGGCGTTTCTTTAGAATTAAATTATAAAAAGTATATATAGTAAATAGTGGTAAAACCCCAGGTTAAATCATTATTATTGTATCTTTCCTTATTTTCTCAGTAATCATTTCTAAATCCTAAATCTTTGACTATTGAGTTTCCAACCCTTTGTGAGATCTTAAGAATATTAATTTTACCCTTAAATTATATTATAATTCTTCTCAAACATATCTTGAAGCAGTAGCTCTTCCTTTGAGTCATCTTTGAATGACTTCCTTGAACATTTCCTCTGTGCCTCGAAGAAGTTTCTAAACTCCTCCCTCCATCTCACTTCCTGGAACACCCTTGACCTTGTGCGTAGTCCGTCCGGTGACATGATGCCTTCCTGATCTTCTTAGAAATAGAGCAGTATCATTAGAATGGTATGGTTTTATAAGAGAAATAGGAAATACTGGATGTTTTCTATCATAAGGTGCATATAGAATAACCTCAACAGCATTGTTACCTACCATCTTTTTAACTACAAATGGTCCAATGAATGGATCCTTCAATTTAACATTACCTTTTAAATTGAAATGTAGTGTAGAAATAAGGACTTCATCACCCTCTTTGAACATTTGTTCTTTATGGGCTTTATCCCATCTTTTTTTCTCATACTCAAAGCCTTATTTATACATTCTTGAGCATTTTTTCTGCATAATTCTTGCATCTGAAGAAAAGATTTAGTACCTGGATGGATGTCCAATCTAGGTAATTTATTAAGAGTTTTAGAAAGGGTATTAGGTACATAACCCAACCATAACTCAAATGTCTTTTTTCCAGTGACAGGATGTACTGTACTATTTTATGCAAATTCTAAACCTGGGATAAGGGTTACCCAATCAGGTGTGAATTTGTCATTGTCTTTAAAGTTAAGACCAAAAGTACAATATCTTCTTATCATATCTTCTAAAGTTTGTATCATTCTTTCTGCTAGCCCATCAGTTTGTGGATGGTGTGCTGTAGAAAGTTTTAATTGACACCCTGAAACATCTATAAGTGATTTCCAGAACTCAGAAGTAAATTTAGGATCTCTGTCAGAAACTATTGCTTTGGGGAAACCTGCTATATTTAACATTTGTGTCCACCATAAAAAATCTAAGTCCCTTGCAGAAACCTCTTTGTGGGTAAAAATAAATTTACACATCTTTGTAAATCTATCTACAATTACCCAGCAGGAGTTATAACTCTTATGCCCTGCTATTGGAAAAACTGTTACAAAGTCCATGTTAATTATTTCCTATGGAGCTTTTGGTTGCTCAATTTGTTGTAATAAACCAGCTCCTTTGCCTGTTAATCTTTTAGATTTTTGACAAGAATCACATGTCTCAACATTTTTTTGAGCATCCTGAGACATGTTAATCCACCAAGCTGTTTTTTTTCCTCTTATTAATGTAACATTAACTCCTTCATGGAAGGGCAAATTACAATTAAATTACTTAATTTTTTCCTGTAATATATGAAATCATCCTCAATGGAAAATTTTCCTTTTTCTAATGCCTCTTTATACTTATTTGGTAATGTTTTTATTAAAACATTCATTGAAGAATTAGATGGATCATTTAATATTGTAGTGAGTTTACTCAAGTCAGGATCTGAAGCATACATATCCAGATTTAATTGCATAAATTCATCCTCAAGATCTACAATATAAATGCCATTAATGTTAATAATATCTGATTCTGGAACATAAGCAGGATTATCATCATTATTAGGCAGAGGTACTCTAGATAACAAATCTACATTAGAGTGTAAGGTTCCTTCTCTATGTGTAATATTCATCCTTCCTCTGTATTCTTGTACAGCTAATTGCCATCTAAAGATGTTTCTATTAGGAGTTTTCATGTTAAAGAGTGACTTAACTGCACTACAGTCAGTTATTAACTCAAATTTTTGGTCTTCAAGGTAATAATGTAGCTTTTCAAGAGCCCATACTACTGCCAAACATTCAAGTTGAGTAGCACCATATTTCAATTCACTACTTCTTATAGTACGTGAAATATAGAAAATTATTACTTCTGACATTTTCCCTTCAATAAGTTGTTTTTGATGCAAAGCAGCACCCAGACCAATAAAACTTGCATCTGTATATAATACAAAAGGCAATTGGAAATCTGGTAATCCCAAGATAGGAGCTGTCATTAAACATTCTTTCAACTTATCAAAAGCCTGTTGTCTTTCATTATTCCAAATGAAAGCTTCTGATTTCTTTATCAGTGTGGTCAATGGTGCAGCAATTAATTGGTAGTTTTCTTTATATTGTCTATAATAAACACACATACCAAGAAAAGATTGTACATCCTTTACATTTTGAGGAATTCCAATATTCTTTATTGCAGCCACTTTATTTTGGTCTACACATATTTGTAAGCCAGATACAATATGACCCAGAAATTTTAAAGATTCAAACCCAAATTTACATTTTTTCAATGCAAGGGTCATTTTTATTTCATCCATTTTTTAAATACCTTCTTTAAATGGATTAAGTGCTCATCATAAGTCTTAGAGAACACTATGATGACATCAATGTATAACATTAACCATCCCTCAATCATTTCATTATGGAATGTTATATCTATTAACTTCTGAAATACTGATGGAGCATTTTTTGGTCCAAATGGCATCCTGAAATAGTTATAAACTCCCATGTGTGTTGTTATCAACAAAAAGTTCTGTGAATTCTTTTCAACAGGAATTTGATGGTACCCTTTATTTCCATCTAAGAAACTTATATACTTAGCACCTTTAAGGGTAGCATGTATAGAGGCAATCCTTGGTGAGGGATAAATATCATCTAGTGTAAATGTTTTTAATGCTCTATAATTACCGCACAGTCTTGCTTTGTCTTGTTCATAAGAAATTAGCACTGGTGATATTACACAATATTTTGGTGTAGTTTCAACCTTTTCAAGAATTTTCATTTTTAATAACATCTTAATATTATCCTCTATGTCTTTCCTCTTCATTGGTGAAGCAGGGTATGGTTTCTTTTTAAGACTAGCAGGAATATTATCCATATCACAGGTTAAACTAATCTTCACTTCATTATCTTTTACAAGGCCGATTTCATTCGCACCATGTGAAAAAGCCATTGGAAATGCTTTAATTAAGTCCAAAATATTATTTTTCTCAGCTTTACTTATCTGAGTGCCAAATGATGCTTTTGAAATTTCTGTTTCCAGAAGTTCCATCTCATTGGATTCTCTTCCTTTGCACGTAATATTTGTTACTGACTCAATGTGCAAGACTGTGTTAAAAGAGTTTATTGTAAATTTCCTTTTACCATTCATGCCAATTGTAAAATTATTATTAGCAGGGTCTAATTTCACACCAAGCTTAGTCAGAATATCATTTCCAATGATAAAACAGTTACTACAGTTAGAATTATCCATTACTACAAAGTTACAAGTTACCCTTACATAACCATGTTGATGTTTAAAGAAAACAGCGGCTTTGTATTTACCAATGAAGTGTAGCACTGATCCAAAACCTCTCCAATTTCTACTTTGAAGGGGTTCAAGCTTAGTCTTATATTCACTATCAATTTTCTGTAATGTATTAGTAGAAACAACAGAACCAGAAGCTCCTGTGTCCAATACTATATTAACATTTTCACCAGAAATTATAGCTAGAACCGTGATAGATGTCATTCTAAAGTTAACAGCTTGTATATATTTAATGATTTCAGCATCCTCAAAATTTATTAAAGATTCATTTGAGTCCATATTTAATATTGGATTGTCAAAGATGGACAAATCATCTTCCAACATACAGACTTTATTTTCATCACTATATGAGATATTACTGTCATAATCACTTGAATCTTTACTTTTCTCTGTTTCAATTTCAGATTCATTTTTATTTTCAACAATATTTATATTCTTCTCACATTTGTGACCTCTAACCCAAGGTTTGTTACACTTATAACAAGTATTTGTCTCATACTTTTTTGGTACTACAGGTGCAGTAGGTTTTTTCTGCTTCTCCTGAAGTGTTTTTGAATTCTTATTTTTCACAGTTCAATATTTTATTTATAAGTGGAATACCTTGCTTCATACTTATGGTTTAGTAATATTTCATTGCAAATATTAATAAAGTCAGAATATTCAGTAACATTAATTGTTCTAGCTACAACAATGTCTCTGACAGATATAGGTAATTTATATATTATCTTATCTTTCCATAAGTTAAAATCCATGTTAGGCTCAATGGCTTTTAATATTTTATTTAAATTCATTAAAAATACCATAGATTTGTCACTATTCAATGGATTATACCTAGTTTTCTCATAAAGTCTCTGCTGAGTGAGCCTGAATTTAGAACCTCCAAATTGTTTTTCAATTAGTTGTTTCCATTCAGCCCAAGAGTAATATTTACCCTCATTCAAAACAGCTTCAAACTATAATAAAGCAACATCCTTAAATAAAGAGATCAATTTTGATCTTATTTCTTCATCTGGTAACTTATATGAGAATTTTAAGTTGTCAATTGTTTGGATAAAATGTTGCCAATCAGAGCTGGCTTCCATATCATAAGTTGGGTACTGATCTATCTTAGGTCAGCTCTTCTGATTGGATTTTATTTTACTAATCTTAGGTAAATTCAAAAACTCATTTACTCTTGATAAATGGTCTTGTATTTCCTCCCGTATGGATTTGTGACTTAAATTTTCAGATTTGACACTACCACCAGATGGTTATAGTTGTGGTGGTATAGGGAAGGATTGAGATTCACTTTTGCCAATGAGAGGATTGTTATTATACTGAGTATACTTATGATTATCCTGGTTCATTAGTAGACTGGCAGTTTCAATCTCAAATTTAGTAAATCTTTGTAGCAGCTCAGAGACACTTTGATTTGTCTGGGCAAAAGATAACTTAGTTCTTGATTCAGTTTTCAATAGATGTGTTTCATAAAATTTTTCCAATCAGAGAATTTGTTTGAAAGTACATTATATTTACTACTCAACGAATCATATTTATGAGTTAGAGACAAATGTTCATTCTCTAATTCTTTATTACGTGTTTCCAGTTGAGAAATATTTAATGTTAAGGATGAAATTTTATTACCTGTGAGCTTAAATGTCTGTTCCTCACAATCAGTAATTCTATTCCACAATGCTGAAACAATTCTATGGACAGTTGGATTATTTTTAAAATACTCCATGTCTTCCTTCTCAATTCTCTCAATCTTTTTTGATCTTCTCATCTCACTAGTAAGTGGTGGAAACTGAGGATTAACTGTATTATAAATACTACTGTTATTATTGACAAAAGAAAATTCAGGTGTATCTACATTAAAACCTAATTTTCTTAAGTCCTCCTCTATTTTCTGCACAGATTTGATATCAATAATATTACCTACATTTTAATTATCAGTATTGTGTTCAATCTGAGAGGGTAATCTACTTACCACGGGATTTTTGTGAGCCCTTATTTTTGGCACCTTTGTTTTCCCTTGTAGGGGTGAACTGAGGAAGTCTGATGAGGAGGAGGATCTTTGTTGCAGTTGTGACTGGACCATTGTTGATGGAACCATTCCCACTTCCATTTTTCTACCAGTATTTTCTCCTGGGAGTGATGTGACCCTCCTGGGGTAGGGGGTTGCTGACTTGGCTGGCCTCCCTTTATCTCTGCCATATATTGGTTCATCTGCTGAATTTCTACCTTGCAATTGTTCTGTAATTGCTCTACCTCCTTGAGCATGAGGAACTTTGATTCCTCCAACTTCAATAACTGTTTTTCCAGATGGAATAGTTGATCCTGAAGAGGAGGAGAAGTCTTTTTTATGGTAATCTTTTTTAAGAGGGTGTCTTTTTCCTCTATGCTCATTTTTTCTGCCTGGGGGTATGACTGACCCTCCATGGTTATGTCCTTGAGCAATGTTTTTGTTAGCTTTAGACCTGGTATTATAAGCAGGATTTTCACTTACATTGTCCTGGGGAGCACTAATATTGATAAAAATAAAAATATAGCACATCTACAGAAAGTAAAACCTATTGGAATTAGTAGATTAAAAGTATTAGCAATGTTATTACTAATAAAAAGCACTGGAGCTTACCCTGAATTTAAATCTTTATTTATTTAAATAAAATGTAATAAAAATTTGAAAAAATGTGTTAAAAATAAAATAATAAGTTTAACTAGACCTTTATAAGGGTGAATAAATAGCTTACCAAGCTTTAACCAAATACCAATTTAATTGGGTTTTATATTGGTGACCAAATACCAAGTGAAATTGGGTTTATATTGGGTACAGTTACTACTGTAAAAGACCTAATTTTTATTATAAAAATACAGTACAATTATTATAAGGGTTCTTTTCCGCAATCACTGAGTTATTATGACCCACTAATATGCAACAGACCCAAATATTTGGTTTGTTTTGAGCTATACTAAAGTAAAAATCACGTCCCAAGCTTATACTAAATAATAAGTAAAAACTAAGGAAAGACCCCCAATTGTCAGTGTATCTAGTATTTAAGTATGATTTAATAGTATTTATTAATGGTCCTACTATTTTTTAATAAATTATTTAGTGATTAAACATCAGGGGAAGACTAATAAAATAGTTATACTCAAATAAAACTCACAATACTTGGATTTAAATGCGTGCTAGTGGTGGAAAATTGATGAATATAATATAGTTATAGCTTATATAAAGATAATATCAATTTATAATGTCTTTATAATATATTTCTAAATGATAATAATTATTTTTTAATTTATATTTTAAGTTTAGTAAGTAAGTGATGTCTAATAACCGTTAAAATCCTCCCTTACTTATACCAAAATCCACTGGAGTGCACAGACCTTCAATCCAGATGATGTCACTGCTATCCCTGGCAATTACAGCACTGTGAGGGCCCATCACCTCCCCATAGAGTCCACTTCAAGCAGATTAAACACCCAGACCTCCAGTAACGACCCTCCATCACAATTAATGATAACACAGACCCATACCATAAATAGAAAATCCAGATAAAAGCCAATACCATAAAGAAACAGGTAAAATAACTCATCCAAAGAGAACATAATGAAACCCAAAGCATATAAAGGAAACAAATGAAATTTCCAAGCCCCCAATAACATCCCCAAGCATCCATATTAACCCAGAAATGACCTCCCAACCCATAAATCCATGAATATCCATCCAAGGAAGCAGATTAAGTTGTCCAGACTGAGTGTATGCTCCTGAAATAGATATTTATGCTTCTTTAGGCATTGTGAGTCAACTGGATACGTCCATATGACCTAAAATAAGCATAAAAACAAAGTTTATAGGCTATTAAGAGGCTAAAACCCACTTATATATTTAAATATACATAATATACTGCATATTTCACTGAATATGATATTTATGTATACATATAAGCTTATGTATGCCAATAATTACTTAATATCACTTAAGATAAGTATATTATGACTCCATTAACACCTTAATAAGTATTATTAGGATATAAATAAGCTATTTAAACTACTATAATTTATATAATAGAGTAATAATTATATATATATGTAATATAATCATATATATTATTGTTTTAACCTTATTTTTAAGATATAAGCTTAATGTACTTAAGGTTGTCTTATTTTAAGTATAAGAAATACTCAGTCCTAGGGATATCTACGCTGACACTATGTGATAATTTTTATTTGTGATTTTGCCTTGTTATCTTCTCCATTAAGACACTTTAAAAGAAAAGACATTGTATGAGATTGGTCAGAGGAATGTGAAGAATCCTTTGAGTTTTTAAAAAGGATTGTAGGGAAAGACATTCTTTTAAATAAATTGGAATACAGGCCAGGGGCTGGAAAGGTTACTCTAAAAATAGATTCAAGTGTGTCTGCAGTAGGTGCAGTTTTGATGCAAGAGGACAAGGAAGGAAATGGTAGGCCGGTCCTCTTTGAGTCAAAGACTTTTACAAAGGTGGAGTCTAGGTATTCTTAATCTTATTTAGAGTTATGTGGGGCTGAAAAGATTTTAACAAAGTTGCTATGGATGCTTTGGAGGCAACACTTTGAGTTTCAGGTTGATGTGCTATCTTTGGTGCAAATGACAATTAGTCCAAGTTTACCAGACATCCCAATGACTAGATGGATGGTGCAGATTAATTTATTAACTTTTAATTTAGTCCATTAACCAGGAAAATCTTTCACAATGCTGGACTCTCTGTCAAGAAGGCTGTTGTGTGAAGAGGACTCTGAGGCTTAATAATTTGAAGAGGATAAAAAGTGGATTAATGGGATAGATAATTGTTATCAGAAGCTTAGTGGTAAGAAAAAGCTTGTCTGTGAAGAATTTAAACTATCAATGGGCGTTGTTAGCAAAGACGTAAAACTAATGAAGGATGTCCACTAAGATGTAATAATAATGACCAGAATTTGGGAAGACATTAAACTATCATTAGGAAGCATCTGCAATGACGCAAAACTAAGAGAATTTAGATGAGATATTCATGAAAAATATTATCATGAGGAGATGGAAGTGTAAGAATGGAATATAAAAGCTAAATTAATAGTGAGAGGAGCACCAGGTGATGGGGCTCAAGATTCAGAAGAAAATAACTTGATCATCAGTCAAGAAAGTGATTTTCTGTCAGAAAGTGGAGGATTAAATTAGGACTCAATTGTCCAAGTGGTTTGGTTAAAAGAGTATCTAGAAGGGAATAGTTGACCAGAAAGTTGTGATGAAGACACATGGCGCAAAGTAGAGAAGTGGGCTAAAGATTATTTTATCAAGGATGGAAGGGTATGGAGAGAATTCTCTTCTATGCCACAATTGGTTATATCAGATTGAGGTAGAAAAGAGAAGATTCTTAGATTATTACATGAAAATTTGGGAAACAGGGGACAAGATGAAATTTATAGGAAAGTTAAGGAGCAATTCTTGTGGCCTAATATGAGAGCAGAGGTCAAGGATTGGGTCCTATCTTTTCCAGAATGTTAGCCTAGGAGTTAAAAAAGCCTAAGGAGAAAGGAAAGGTGATGGGTGAAGATACTATTTTTGGAAGGATTAGCTTAGATGGGGTTCATATTAAAGAAGTACACTTCAAGTACTTGGTAGTCTCCAGGGATGATCTGTCAGGATGGGTTGAAGCAGAACCTTTGGTTAACCTTAAAGCAAGTAATGTAGCTGATTTTTTAAAGAAGGAATGGGTATATGAAAATAGTAACTCTGCATGGAGGTGCAGAATTTTCTGGAGAGTTCCAAGAAGTTGTTAAAGGTATTGGCACCAAGATTCAAGTTGCAACAATGTATTATCCAGAAGCTAAAGGTATGATTGAGAGAGGGCATCAAGAAGTTAAATATGGGCTAGTTAAGCTATGTCAAAATAATGGGGAAAAATGGAGAAGTTATTTTCCTTTAGTATTACTTTCAGATAGGATTTGAGTGAAAAGGACAAGGGGTTTTCACCTTATGAACTTATGTTTGGTCAAAGAGAAGTATCACGTATTGATCTGAAAGCTGGATCTTTTCTAGTATGTGATTGGGATCAAGTGCGCTCAACTGAAGATTCAATTTTAGCAAGAGTAGTGCAGCTTGAAAGAAAGGATGAGTTCATAGAAAAGGCATGTGAAATAATGATGCTGATTACATACAAGTCATTGAAATATTAGGATGAGCTCTTAGTGCACAGGTTAAGGGAACTGTTGAAACCAGGGGACTTGGTATTAGTATACAACAGAAGTCTTGAAAGTTAATGGGGAAAAATGTTTGTGGATAGATGGAATGAACCTTATAGGGTCAGGAAATAAATAACTGGAGGATCTTACTTACTGATGGAATTGGATGGTACTGAATGGAAGCAACATGTAGCAGCCAATAAGATCAAAAGATACTATCTAAGAGGGATACCAGTAACATAAGAATTACCTCCGGGATGAGGATAAACTAAAATTAAATTTTTAAGCTCTGGGACAAGTATAAACTATCATCAGTATATTTTTTTGAGGGGGCTATGAGGCAACCTTGATGGATAGGGTGCTAGCAACAGCAAAGTGACTATGGCTGAACAAGAAGTTGGCATTAGTGCTTGTTCTAAATTGTGAGGGATTAACATTTATTGAAGAGATATGAAGAAGTGGGTAGACTGGATAGAGGAATGGCTGTCTGGGTGAATTAGAAAGCTACAGTACGCCTAGAAGAAGGCAATAAATTTAGCTGAAGAAGATTTGCAGATTGAGCGCCCAAATCAGGGACCTGGGTTTGCAAAAATCTCAGTAATAAGGATTAATTATGGAGGGTAATAATTATTTAAAGATAGTAGAGGAAGAATAGGTAGCACTCTCTCCTTATTATGTTTTTTTAGGAAAGTCAATTGTGTCACAACGTGCTACATGCTTTGTTTATGATTTTTTTTACAAAAGTTATGAATTATGATAATTGTTAGCTGAAAGCATAGTTCAAATGAAGCCATGGACAGGCGCTATAGAACTGAAGCGCTAAAAAATTGAGGTAAAAGGGAAAATTATGGCTAATAAGCCTCTCCTTCAAAACTGGCAGGGAATCCTTTCAATTCTTTGGGCATAATGATGTTATTGAGATCAGCAGGAAAGCCAGGGATAGAGGTAGAACTTAGTTCATTTACCAACTGGCCAATCATTTCAATGTGGTGGTAGCAGACATTTAGTTCATTGTCAGAAAATTTGGGAGCATGGTTGTATGAAGATGACATGGAATCATAAATGAGGCAAAGGTGCAAAAAGACTTGCATTGAATGCACCAAAGGGAGAGGTTGGGGTACCCATCCAAAGAAAATAGATTTGTTAAAAACTTTGGAGAAATTAAAATTAGAAAAGATTGTGTGAAATTAAGGGTGATGGACTCACTAGCTAAAAAATTTGTAGGAGGCGCAGACGCAGATAGCACTCTCAAAGAGTTGGGAGCCTGTGAAGAGAATGATTGTAATGCCAGGTTTTGTTCAGAAGATGAGGGAGATTTTACCTTGGACTGGATGGAGATTTATTGCTGGAGGTATGAAGGGAGAGATGCACTGTCAGCAGGCAAGGTTTCAGAGAAAGGAGGAGTAGTGCTACTGGGATTAGCTAATATGGTAAAAGCTCTAGAAGTATCCTTGGAAGAAAACTGGATATAGCCATTAGAAGAATTAGGAAATTTGTAAGAAAATGTGCAAGTCTTATGAAATTTGAAACATTTATCACAAGCGGTTCTAAAAGTGGCATAACCATGAGGCTTGGAGAAAGTACAGTTAAGGTTGTGAAACCAGCAAAAATCACAAGACTAATCTCTAGGTTAAGTACAGTATATGGTCATGGCTAATTAAAAATTATGAAGTGTAATGGATCATATAAGGTAGAAGAGTGGATTACAGGCCTATTTATAATATTCAGGTGCTGTGAGTATTCAAGGAAAAAGCAAAAGCTGAGTAGTATCCAAGCAGGGATGCTAATCAGCAGAAGAATAAAGCTTAAAAAGTTTTACGTGAAAAGAAGGTTAGCACTAAGGAACAAAAGATCTTGAAAAGATCTGAAAATACTTCAAAAATATGAGGATAAGGCAGAGGAAGTGCTAATAAATTAATTTATGAAAGGATACTTTTTTTATTGTCTCAGGGTTATTCAAAAGGAGTTAAACAGAAGTTTTCAGGATAAATTTTATTTTTCCTAAGAACTAATAAAATTTTTTTTTAATCTCACAGAATAAAAAGGGGCAATATTTGGCAATGGAAATTATTTTTTGAAAACTAAATTTTTATTATTGCAAGGGAAAGAATAATACACTAAATAATTTTTTTACAGAGGAATACAAATTGAAATAAATCAGGAAAGAAGAAATTGTGAGGAGAATAGATAAATGGAAAATAAGTTAGAATTATGAAAAAAATAAATAAAGGGTTGGGACTTACTTTATTTCCTATCATGGAAGGTTTACTCCCAGTTTTTATAAAAAATTTTATTAGTAAAATTCAAGGTTTTGACTAAGGTGACTCAGTTTTTAATATCCTGCTTGTCAAGAGCTGGAGTGTTTTCAAGATAATTGAGTACTGAGTCAAAGGAATTATTGAAACAGTCAATTTTCCAGTAATAATGAGTGGCAATGACTTTATTTAGGACTTGCCAATCTTGAGGGCAAGGGAATTAGGGCAAGGAGCTTCTTTCTTGAATAAAGTGGCTTAAGTTGGAGGCATTGAGAACCAATCATCAGGAGTAAAGGGAAGAGGAGTGGCCTCTTTTTCAGGCCAGGTAACTTCATTCTTGATAGCGGGAGAGAGGGCAGCCTGAGGTGGTATGGCCCAGAAAGGATCTTCTTCTAGACCCAGAATGAGAATTTTGATGCAAGGAGTCAAAGGAGTAGCAGCATAAGGAGTATTAGGAGCCTTCTACAAAGGGATAAAAAGGGAATATTTTTTTAGAAATAAAAAGAGAAATTTAGTGAAGAAAAATAAGGACTGATGGTGTGAAATGACTCTTCAGAGAAGAGTGAATGAAGCGTTTTGTTTGATGCAGTGCTTGGAGTTGGAAAGCAATGGGTTTGCTTACCTCTCTTAAGAGAAGGAGTTGGAGTGATAGCCAGCTTGCTCATTAAAATTGACTTCAATGGGTTTGGATTAATGGGTGTAGTAGAAGCAGAAGTAATAGTGGTAAGGGAAGCAATTGTAGGAGGACCATTGAGATGGAATTTCTTTCTGCGACCTTTTCAGAAGTTACAAGACTAACAAAAGGAAAGAAAAAGGAATTTATGTTCCTGAAACAGAGATTATTAAAATTTATGGCATTTATATTGTAGATCTTGAGGATGAATTTATGCAATCAATTCTTGATAATTATGCTTCAGATCCTGACTTGAGTAAACTTACTACAATATTAATTGATCCATCTAATGCTTAAATGAGTGTTTTAATAAAAAAATTACCACAGAAGTATAGGAAAGCATTATAAAAAGGAAAATTTTCCATTGAGGATGGTTTTATATATTACAGGACAAAATTAAACCATGTAATATTAATTTCCCCTTCAATGAAGGAGTTAATGTTAAGTATATGTCATGTTGATATATTAGCAGGTCATTTTAACTTTCATAAAACATTCACCAGAGTAAAAATACAGCTTGGTGGATTAACATGTCTGATGATGTTAAAAAATATGTTGAAACATGTGATTCTTGTCAAAAATCTAAAAGATTAACAGGAAAAAGAGCTGGTTTATTACAACAAATTGAGCAACCAAAAGCTCCATGGGAAATAATTAACATGGACTTTGTAACAGGTTTGCCAATAGCAGGGCATAAGAGTTATAACTCCCTCTGGGTAATTGTAGATAGATCTACAAAGATGTGTAAAATTATTCCTACCCACAAAGAGGTTTCTGCAAAGGAATTAGCTTTTTTATGGTGGACACAAATGTTAAATATAGCAGGTTTCCCCAAAGAAATAGTTTCAGACAGAGATCCTAAATTTTCTTCTGAGTTCTGGACATCACTTATGGATGTTTCAGAGTGTCAATTAAAACTTTCCACAGCACACCACCCACAAACTGATGGGCTAGCAAGAAGAATGATAGAAACTTTAGAAGATATGATAAGAAGATATTGTGCTTTTGGTCTTGACTTTAAAGACAATGACAAGTTCACTCATGATTGGGTAACCCTTATCCCAGTTTTAGAATTTGCATAAAGAAGTACAGTACATTCTGTCACTGGCAAAAAGACATTTAAGTTATGGTTGGGTTATGTACCTAATACCCCTGCTAAAACTCTTAATAAACTACCTAGATTGGATATTGATCCAGATACAAAATCTTTTCTTCAGATGCAAGAATTATGCAGAAAGCATGCTCAAGAATGTATAAATAAGGCATTTGAGTTTGAGAAAAAAAGATGGGATAAAGCCCATAAAGAACAAATGTTCAAAAAGGGTGATGAAGTCCTTAATTCTACACTACATTTCAATTTAAATGGTAATGTTAAATTGAAGGATCCATTCATTTGACCATTTGTAGTAAAAAAGATGGTTGGTAACAATGCTGTTGAAGTTATTCTATATGCACCATATGATAGAAAAGATCCAGTATTTCCTATTTCGCTTATAAAACCATACCATTCTAATGATACTGCTCTATTTCCAAGAAGATCAGGAAGGCATCAACAGCAACTTGAAGAAATAGTTGAAAAGGCAGAAATTGAAAAGATACTTAAAAAGAGACACCTTACAAAATAAAAGGGAGTTGAGTATCTATTAAGGTTTAAAAATAAATCAACTGAATATGACCAGTGGATTCCAGAAAATGAAATATCTGATCTTAAAAATCTCTTGAAAGAATTTAAATCAAAATAATACTGTTAAAATTCAGTTTATGTATAATAGAAAATTTAAAAATTATTTTTCTATTCACTCCTTACTTATTAATTAAAATGTCTTAACATTTTTTTATTGTTTTTTTGGGTGAGAGAGTGTCAGCCTAGGTATCCCCAGTACTGAGTAATTCTTATGTTTAAAATAAGATAACCTTGATTACATTAAGGTTATAAGTTAAAATTAAGGTTATAATACTTATATATATGGCTATAATACTTATATATATAATTATTACACTATTATATGACTTATAGTAGTTTAAATAGCTTATCCATAGCCTTATAATACTTATTAAGGTGTTAATTGAGTCATAATATACTTATCTAAAGTGATATTAAGTAATTATAGACATACATAAGCTTATATGTATACATAAACCTCATATTCAGTGAAATATATAGTTATATTATGTATATTTAGGTCTATAAGTGGGTTTTAACCTCTAAATAGCATATAACCTTTATTTTTCTGCTTATTGCAGGTCATATGGACATATTCAGTTGACTCACAATGCCTACACAGGCATATACACCATTTTCAGGTGCATATATCCAGTATGGACAACTTAATCTGATTCATTTTATGGATTTTCACAGATTTATGGGTTGGGATATGATTACTGGGTTAATATGGGTGCTTGGGGATGTTATTGGGGGCTTGGACAGTTAATTTGGCTCCTTTATTTGCTTTGGGTTTCATTATATACTCTTTGGATGAGTTATTTTACCTGTTTCTTTATGGTATCCACTTTTATCTGTTTATTCTATTTATGGTATGGGTCTGTGATATCATTAATTGTGATGGAGGGTCCTTACTGGAGGTCTGGGTATTGAAACTTCTTGAAGTGGACGCCATGGGGAGGTGATGGGCCCTCACAGTGTTGTGATTGCCAGAGAGAGTAGTGACATCATCTGGATTGAAGGTGTGTGCACTCCAGTGGATTTTGGTATAAGTAAGGGAGGATTTGACGGGTTATTAGACATCACTTACTTACTACAATTCAAGTAAACATTATAACACAATTATTATCATATATAAATATATTTTAAAGCATTTATAAATTGATATTATCTTTATATAAGCTATAACTATATTTTATTTATCTATTTTCAACCATTAGCATGCATAAAATCCAAGCATTGTGAGTTTATATTGAGAATAACTATTTTATTAGTCTTCCCCTGAGGTTTAATCACTAAAACATTTATCAATAAGTATTAGGACCATTAATATTTACTATTAAATCATACTTAGATACTAGCATACACTGACAGCACTCCTCCTCCTCACCTCTCAACCAAATCCTAACAATGCTCTAATATTTGAGACCTCCTAATATATATATATATATATATATATATATATATGTCTTTATATTTATATATAGGCAAATAAAATTAAAACTAACCTATAATTATAATTATTATTTTATTCATACAATCTCACCCAACTAGGGGCATGAAGGTATGAAGATCTTAGTAGGCAAGGTATAATTAGGATAGTAATCAAATTGGGAAGGGGAATCAGGGCAATTAAAAGGGAGATAAAATGGTGAATTTCAAGCAGGGAGGAGTCCTTGATGGATGGAGATGGCTGGGGATACCAGTTGGGGTGGTAAGTTGAGGTTGGCATAGGGGGGATTCCTCAGCAGGGAAAGAATTTAACATTAGAATGTTACGCCAGTTTAGTTTAGACGTCGACACACTATTTTTTGCATTGGCATGGAGCAACGATCTGACGAGATCAGATGAAAAGATAAGGGATAGAATCATTCATTGAAAGTCGCAGTATTAGGCGGACTTTCAAAGAGCCAAGGGAAAAGATTGAACGGCAGACATTTGTATTTTTAAGGGACAAAGATTAGATTAGGTGTGAAATCATGGTTAGATTTTTAGAAGAACAGCAAATGGAGAATCCCTAATGGTGCCCTTTTTCAACCTGAGCACCGGCAGGCCATTCTTCATCTTCGTTACGAATTTTAATTGTACCTTGTTTGTACTCTCTTGACCAGAGAAAACTGGGAATCCAACGATTAGGATTTTGCATGCGTTGCTGGAAAGAGAAGAGATTGAGTAGGAACAAAATAAAAGAAAAAAGAGGCCAACAAAAGAGAAAGATAAGAAAGGAAACGAACTTCTCTTTCAGCACTGAATTTGAAGACGCTATAAAAAACGAGGGTGCTGCTCATGATGATGATAGCGGTGTTTGACTTCCAGTTTGTCGGCCGAGTCCACCAGCCACCGGAGGGAGTCCAAACCTCTTTCGGATAAGGATACTGTGCCTGTATGTGGAGCAAGATGAGCAACGCATTTGGCGGATGAGCGAGCTGGGCGACTGACCCCACCACCCATTGGTTGTGCACTGCGAGGGCGAAAGCGGAGGGTAGGCTTGGGGATAAGTAGGGGGGACATAGCGTAAGTGTGTGGCCTAGGTGGATAAGAGAGGGGGGCGGCCAGCAGAGCGTCGGCATGTCTTCCGTGCTCTGCAAGTAAGTTTGAATCTCTCCGTTTTCGTGTTCCTGCTGACTGTCAATGGCAGGAATCGTCTCACCGAAGAGCGCAAACAATGGCGCAAGGACCACCCTTATGTACGTCATATCTCTCCTCTTGACCTTCCATCGATCGCTTTTCCCCCTCGCTTACACGTCCGCTCTTCCGGCCGATAGGGTTTCTGGGCCCGTCCCACCAAACTTCCCAACTCTACTCTCAATATGATGCTCTGGGAGGTCGGAATTCCTGGGAAAGAAGACGTACGTTGGCTGACTCTCTGTCTCGGTTTGACCCTCTCTTGTTGCCTTCTGGAGACCTCATCTCTCTCCTTCGCTCTTGCAGGGTCTTTGGGCCGGCGGTCTCTACAAGCTGCACATGATCTTTCCCGAGGGTTTGCCTTCTTTAATTTTAATTGGCTTTTATTCCAATCATCTTCCATCCCTCATTTTTTCTTTTTTCTTTTTTCTGTTTTTTTTTTCTTGCAGAATACCCCTCTAAACCCCCTAAATGTGTGTCAAATTAATGTGCTGAAGTGGGCTCATCCTCCAGTCCAACTGATCGATTCACTCCAATCGTTTCTTTACTTACAGGCAAATTTATAACCCCTCTTTTTCATCCTAATATTTACCCTTCTGGTACCGTCTGTCTCTCCATCTTGAATGAAGAGAAATCCTGGAAACCCTCTATTACACTCAAACAGGTATCGTATCGCCTTCTCTTGTCTTATTGATCAAGCAGTTTTCTGGATTTGAATTGATCTTTGTTGTGTCTTGTTGTGCTACTTGGCCAATAGATTGTCCTCGGAATTCAAGATCTTCTCGAAAACCCCAACATTGATGATCCAGCTCAATTAGACGCTTACACGATGTACAAAAATGATATCAACTCGTACCAGTTAGGTGTATTTTTTTTGTTTTTTTATCATTCTATTACTATGAAAGGCTTATGAGACACTATCATTCTCTATGTTTGCAGACGAAGAGTCAAAGAACAAGCAAGACAAATGATTCCTAAGTGAAGCCTTTCTCGTCTTGCTTCTCATCCATATACTGTTTACCGCTCTTTTGAAAATATAAAATTCCTCTCTCTCACCTGGATTTTCTTTTAAATACTTTACTCCTTGTTTTTTTTTTTTTTTTTTTTTTTCTACTTTTTTCATTTCGAAGATTAGTAGTGGATGATTTGTGTTTCTGGCTTACCATTTGTAAATGTCCGATGTTCCTTTTCTGTAATGAAAGCAATGCTTAAAATTCGCGTTTGCCAACTGGATTACTAGTAATTAGTATTGGAAGCGGTCAGAATGGCTACTTGATTTTCGCTTTTGTTGATCGAAAATTTTTAAAAGCAATTTCGCATTGTTTTATTTCTTGCTACTTAACCTTATATCTACCATAGTGAATAATGGCCAAAAATAAAAATATAAAAAATAAAGTTTCAACATCAGAGCAAATATGAGATTCATCAACAAAAAGAAGTAAGTAAAATAAATGGGGTGCCAAATGTTTGTGACACATGGACTGAATTATCCTATTTTTTTAGTTTTTGGCTGGTTTTTCAGCATCAATATTCTCTACTCTTTATCACCAAAAAAAAAAAAAAAAAAAAAAAAAGTGGGCACCTGATAGTAGGTGCTACTCCCTATCTTTGAATTAACTCTTTTTCAGCTTGGCTGTAATTATTCTGGAAAGACCATGCACTGAACAATGAGCATGCTAACTCGTGCGGTATGCAATCTGAGAATTACTTTTGAATGAAAGATGAATTGAGGGATTGGTACCTGCTAACGGGTGGGTGTCAGATGTCTTTTTTATTTATTTATTTATTTATTTTTATTTTTATTTTTATTTTTGTGGTGTATGATAATAATGAAATGATGAAAATACTTAGATCTCAAAAGTCCCAACCATGACCCTAACTAACTAACAAACTAATTAACTAACTAACTAACTAACTAACTAACTGGCTAGCTAATTATCTAACTCTACTTGAAAATATATGAAACTCAGGTTGAACTCTTAAACTCCTCACTGAGCTCTTGGTAACCATCTGCTGAACTCTTCATGATTTCTAATTGAAAATTTACTGAGAAATTACTAGCACTCCAAGTTAACAACTCACTAATCTACCATTGCCCATGCCCACATTAGGGGGTATCAAAGTTATAAATCTTCCATTTTACTATACCACTTTTTTCAACCAAATCAACCATCATAATTTTTTAAAATATGACATATTGTGCCCCCAAAACACCTTTTTACCAAGGATTAAAGTCAAGTTTGTGGCTCTCTTTTTATGTTGTGAAATACATTTTAAATAATTACACATTTCTAACTTTGATACCCCCTATCACCACAAGAAATTTAGGGGGTGAACTCCTAGCAGTTCCCTCTCTTTGAAACTTTCAGGAAGAGGTTGCGAAAACATTGGGGGAAATATTGTGATAGTGTTAGGAAACTGTTTTTAAATTAGATGAAAAAAGTTTGAAAAAAAAAGTTGGCCCTCAATTGAGCCTCAATCTATCCCTTCTTGATGAGCAGAGCTTTGGATTCAAGTTGAGCATCAGTTGGACCAAATTTGAGCAATGGTTGAACCACAACACTTAACATACCATAATATTCAATTTTATATCTAGATCCATTGAATGTTGGGAGGTCAGGTTTGATATTAGTAGAAATTTCTTAAATGACACATAGTGTCAGCCAGGCTACTAGACTTACCCGGTAAAATAATTAATTATTTTACTGAGTTGAAGCCACGCTTTTCTTCTTAATAATAATTATTTATTTATTTACTTAAGTAGTACTTACAATTAACTAAAGTTAAGTATAATAAGTAGTATAAATAAATAATATAAATAAAATGTCCCTTACAATTTTACTCCCTAACACCGTGCTCAAAAGTATATGTCAAAGGGAGTAAAATTAATAATAAAATTATAATATAAAAACTTTAAAACAATTATATTACCTCAGTGAGAGATCTGTAATCCCGTGAAAGTAATGTAATTGATTATTTATTATGTAATAATTGTGACAGTCCAAGGAATTCAAACTTTCTTGCTAATAAATTTGATGCCCTTGTTGATGTATTAATTTATTACTTTCTTATGTCATATATGTACTCCTTTTTCTTGTAATTCTTTTCTCTCATACTCACAGTAGACGGTGTAAATTCCTTACATTTTATTTCCTCATATTTTGCCTATAAAAGGCCTCTGATTTTGTGCTTTTTCAAACCATTCATTTATAACCTTACTTTATTATTACTATTTACAACACAATACTTATTTTTATATTTTATCACATCAGTAGTTACAAGAGCGTAATTCTAATCAATAAATTATATCAATATTTAAAATCTACCTCTTATATTTGAGTAACAAATCACTTAGATTAAGAAATACGTACAAATTTTTGAGAGTTCATTTAAATCCTTAAAATCCTCGTAGAAACTTTGTACCAAATCTTCTAGACCGAAAGCGTACCTTGACAATTGAGGGCTTTCCGAATTATTGACGGCGCAACGATATTTGAGGCGTAATCAAGGGGACCATCGGTGTGCGAGTACCTGTAAAGGATGAGAAAGCGAGAAAATGACGAACGTCATATGTCACGTGACAAAATTTTTTGCTGCAAACGGGAATCGAACCGCGCTCCAAAAATTAAGTTCATATACTGACTAAATGTCGTATATATCATGGTAATTATTGTTATTACTATTTGTGGGTTACTCTTCACTCTTCATTTGCTACGTATTTTGTCCGTCAGTTGTCTAGAAGAGGGGAAGAAAAGGGAGACAAAAAAGAAGAGGAAAGGGGAATAGGCACTAAAGGTATGTAAAAAAATAAAAGTAATAAAGAAAATAATTTATTTAAAATGAGGCAACGACGATTGAGTTGAGAGATGACACAAATTGAGGTTTTATTTAATGATAATATTATTTCAACTAAGAGTTCTGCGCGGCAAACACTATGATTACTATCAGACTTAAGGCAACCTTTTAATTGTTATTTAGAATTTTTAATTAGATTGTAATACTAATAAAAAATAATAATAAACGTAATAAAATTATATTTAAATTGTTGAGTGTATAGTAAGTGATGAGCTACAGGGGATTATCCAAGGCCTTTTTATAGGCAATGGGTCCTCTGAAGCGCTACTATATTTTTAAATACAAGAATTATAATAGAATGAAACAAGAATATAAAAGAATAAGTGAAACATAACAATGTAGAGAAAAATATGAAACAAATAATTAAAAATCCCAATTAAGAATTCAATTTTCCCACAATTAATTCCCAAATCAGTAAGTAAAAATAGTAAATAACTAAACAAGCCTGGGACATAGGGACTATGAGAAAAATAATTCAAAACAGATTGTACAGTCTGATTTAAGGATTTTTAAGTGAAACAAAGAATATTGTTACACAAAAAAATATGTAATTAATCTCAATTTAGTATAAATTAATTAATTGTTTTTCCTGACACTCTTAAGGGTCAAAAGAAGCGTCATTAATTATTTTTTAATATTATATGAAAGGTGTTATTTAATATATAAATTTAAATAATTAATTTAATTATATTATAAGTCAATTTTACACTTATAATTATAATATATGTTTTTAATTAATTAAATATAAATTTATAATTATTAAATACATAAAAATGCGCCATTATTTGTAGAATATAAAATATATCATGTTTAATTTAAATGTATAAAAATTTATATAAACAATAAAATTAATATAACACTTATATGTAATAAGATACTTATATAATTTTATTATGCATTAAAATATTTAATTTATATACATTAAATACAATTCTTACGCCCTCTTTCAGGTCTTATAAGTTAACATATCATTTACTGGACTCCTGGAATAGCCTGGCTGACATATTTCCTTTTACTCAGCACTCTGTAAGTGTCATTAATTTGCTCATTTTTCAGGGGGAGGTGTCTGGTAATTGGACTTTATTTTTATTATTATATTTTTTTTATTTTTCCTGGTAGACCATAATAGAGCAATAAGTGTTCTTAGTCCCAGAGGTAATAAAATAATTATATTTTAATATTATTTATTATAATTTTTCAGTTGACATTTGTCCTGATTAATTTAATTGTTCCAGTTGACAAATTGTCCTGACAATAATATTTTTAATTAATATATAATTAATCTTTAATTACTTCAGTTGACTTTGAGTCCTGGTAATTCAATAAATATTTTAATTAATAAAACTCATATTTAATTATTTCAGTTGACATTAAGTCCTGGTAATTAAGTGATCAAGCTTAATAAAATTTTAAAACAAAAATTTATATTTAATTACTTCAGTTGACATTAAGTCCTGGTAGTTAAGTTATCAGTTTAATAAAATTTTGTTAAATTAATAAAGTTTCTTATTTTATTACTTCAGTTGACAATAAGTCCTGGTAATAAATTAGTTGATTTAAATCCTGAAAATAATTAATTAAAAATTATTAATAAAAATTCTAATTTATTTCTACAGTTGATTATATTATAATCCTGGTTTTAAATTTTTTTATTAATAAATTAATTTTATTTAAGTTGATTTTTATCCTGAAAAAAGATTTTTTTTATTTTATTTTATTTTATTTTTTAATAAAAAATCAAAAATAAAGACTAATTAATCTTATTGTCTCTTTTCTTCATTTCAGTAAAATCTTAAAATGACTGACCAAATTGGTTCTGCTACACGTGAAGAAGAACTAGACTTAATTGATCATGATGAGCCTACTTCTGTAAGTTTTCCTTTAACAAGAAGAATTTCTAAAACTAATAAATCCTTGCCCCAAACAGGATGTAGAGATGGAAGAAGTAGAAATCCTAGTGGACACAACTCAGGATCAGAAGCCTATGATAAACCCACCAGAAGAGCTTCCAAAAGGCTTCACGATAAAAAAGATGCCATTGTCTCAGCAGGTAATGAATCTGTCTACTCACATAAAGGAGTTAAGGACAGAAAGCTTGAGACTAAAGGTAAGGGTAGATGCTTTGGAAGAAAAGGTGAGAAGAACAGATACTTTTCTCCAAGAGAAGAAGAAACCTCTTCCTCCCAGGGATCAACAACAATTGGCTCCCCAGTCCCAAGAGAAGGTGGAAGTGTCCAAGTGGCAGTGGGACTGGCTAAACACTCAGTGGGACTACCTGGCTCAAAACCAGCATCAGTTACCTCAGGCAGGTCCATCAAGGCCCAACCAGGTCAACCCCACTCCTCCCCACCCTTATCAAGGAGGCAAAAGAAAAAGAAAGCCCAATATGGTGATACCCAGCAAACCCTGGTACGTCCCTCTATTGATTCTCAAGTGCCTTTTCTTGTGGCTGACTCTGTACCTTCAGGTAAATCTGGAAGGGAGGATGAAACCTTGAGACCTATAGAGGCTGGGAGTAGTAGGCAAATCACTCATGTATCTAATCCTTTACTTTAAATTGCTACTTTAATGATTAACCCTGATATGGCTGTAATTGATGAAACTCTTGACCCTGAGTTTTATGAGAGTCTGGAAAGTTACTCAGTTTCCTTATTGAGAAACACTCCAGATGTAGCAAAGATTAATGATGAGTACTTGAGAGATATTATTGCAAAGCAGAATCATATTATGAACAATATGCAATTAACTCAGAAGTTTAATAGTTTATTAACTGAGCAAGGGTATCAATCCTTAAGGAGTGAATTGCAGAAAGTTTCTGATGATTTGTTTAACTATAAGGCAACTCATGAAAAGAAGGGTGCTTTGTGGCAAAATATCAAAATTAATTTATCTAAATTAAAAGATACTGTATCTATCTATTGTGAAGAGCTAGAGATAGATAGGATGAATCTGAAGAGATTGAATGAAGTGGTATTCATCTTTTCAAAATAAAAATCAGTTATCTTTTGCAACTATCAATGTCAGGCTAAAGGTCAAGTGCAAGGACGTGAACTAGCTTGAATAGTCAGTTGTCTAGAAGATTTTAATGGTCCTATATGAATACTGTAGTATTAATCCACTAAATTGTAAAATAAAATCAAATATAAAGGTCTCAGTAATATAATTCTCACTATTCTTATATATGGCTTACAATCTTTGTAGTTGGTAGAAAAATAGATTATATAAATTCAGATACTATTCAAAAATCTCATAAAAGTACTAATTGATATGTATTGTAATTGATTTGGTTATATTGGTTAAATTGTAATGATAAAGAATTTAGAAACAAGACCCAAAAACCTCCTCCTTTTATACACACTGAGTTCCCCAATAAATCCCTTGATATACCATCCAATACACAGTTAATGACGCCTCAAAACAACTAATAGACCTTCCCATCAACATCCCTAGTGACCCATGACATAATTAGACAAGTAACAACCGCCAAAATACTGTAATAATAAGGGAGATCCATCAAAATTAAAGAAAAAGACAAAAAGAGAGTATATGCGTATAAAACAATGATATAAAAGGCTAAAGGGGACTTTTTAAGGTTAATAATAGCTTAATAATAAGGGGGATTTACTTTAGAAATAATGGGGCTAATCCTGACATTATACTACGTGAAATTCCCATTCAAAAATAACCAAAATTGACTGAGAAACCACCCAAAAACTTAAAAAAGAGCGTGAGATGTGGGGTAACTACATGCAGTTCTTGGAAGGCGCTTGCACGGGTAAATCCTTGACTAAAATTAGGCAAATTTAAGCGTGGTGATGAAATAAAGTGCCAAGAGTGAGGTTATTAATGAAATTAGTGCATATAAACAAGGTCAATACATTATTAATTAAGCTAGGACACTAAATAAGCGCCTGTTGCCTATTTTAGTGTGTTTCCCCACAGTGGGAGTAGAATGTGGGGTAATTATAGTGTGAAAAAGCTAACTTTGCTAAAAATGAAGCTATTCACACGGGAAAAAAGCAGGCAGTATGTGGCCAGTACACAGAAGCCATTTCTGGCATAAAAAACACCAAATTTGAAAAGTGTTATTTTTATGCATTTAAATAGCCAAATCAATAGTTCTAATTGAGCCCAATTGATCTGTCAAAGCGCAATTTTGATATTCTCAATTTTATAGCGCATATAGTCAACTTTTAAGTGAAATAAAGCGCATTTCTTGTTTTTTGCATAAAACAATGAATATAACAGCTTTAAGTGTACTTAAAAATTATGTAGCCTTATACTTAAGGTTCTTAAGATTACCCTAACATATTCCAACTTAATATTAAGTACATGAGACCTATAAAAGGTGGATATATGCGTGTATATAAGGTGTTATAATGGCATTTTTTGTGTATTATCATAATTTTACTTATGTATACTATTTGTGTACTCTTATTTATTGTTCCCATGTATAGTTCATGTGTTTAACATAACTTATAATCACTTTTTACTCAGTCCTGGAGATATACAGGCTGACAATCAATGAGAGTTTATCTAGTCTTCCAAGAATGAAAACAAGACTAACAACCATTGAAGAAAAATTGAATTCATTGTTGAATGACCTTTCTGTGAAGGAACATATAGTGCAGGATGCTCAAATATTACCTGTGGCTAGTTCATCTAAAATAAAAATAGATCAAGAAATACCTGTTGATACCACTGAGTTTCCATCAAAAATTGATGATGCACCAGGATCTTCAACAGAAGGATTAAAAAATGAGATTACAGCCCAATTGGAGAAGTTACAGCTGCTTCTTACTCAGAAAAAAGCTAGTACTAATGAAACTCCTTCAAATCAAAAGAATTGGCCAAAACTTGACCAATATCCAACATTTGATGGTGATTCTTCTTCTGATTGGCAACTATTTATTTGCAGAATTGATAACTTGAAAAACTCTTACAAACTCCCAGATGAGGAAGTTGTGTCTAAGTTAATTTCTTTATTTACCAATGTAGCCCTTATGTGGTATGAGTCTGTCCTATTAGATGGGAATGATTACTCATGGGAAGATTGGAAGAAATTAATTAAAGAACCATTTGGGGGCTCCAAGTTTAGAATGGCTAAACAAAGGCAGTATGAGGAAACTAAAAATAGTTCTTCTACTGATAAAACTATTGAGTTCTTAATGAAACTTGTTAAAATCTTAAGAGCTATGGACCCAAAGATAGAGTTTGAGTTATGGAAGGACAGGATCCTCTATAAATTACCAATGTCTTTGAGAGACTTGATAGTGGCTAGGACTGAGTTCACCAGAGAACCTTCTTCTTTCATCAATACTTGTAATGAGATTCTTCTAAACAACAAGTATGATGCCAGAAGATTCATTCCTAGAACCACTTGGGAAAAACCCTCAATTTTCAACAGAAACCTCTGGAAAAGGTTGTGAAGCCTTCTGCCCCTGTTGCATCTAAAAAGTACCCAACAAACACTTGTTTCAAGTGCAACAAACCTTGGCAGAAGGGCCATGTTTGTGACAAGAAGATAAATCTTGTAGAACAAACAGAGGAGCATGCTGATGACACAGTAGCACTGGATGATACTTCAAGTGATTGTGCCAGCAATATTTCATATGAATCTCAACAAGAAATCTTGATGCTGGAAGAGGATATCCATTATTTAAATACTATTGATATTGATAATAATGATTTATCTACAGTTGAAGATTCTGAGATCATAAAGAACATTGAGGATAGCTCAATTGTTATTGCCCCTCTCAAGGCACCAGTCTTGATCATTGGAACCAGCATTCAAGTTGTTCTGGATTCTGGAGCTGGAGGAAGTGTAGTATCTGAAAAAGCACTTGCTTCAGTAGATCAAGACTATAAATCAAAACTGATGCCTATCATTTCTGAAAATTGGAGAGGGTATGGCTCTGTTTTGTCCCCCATTGGTAAATACAAAGCCACAGTGTTTTTTAAATATAACCATGGTTTTGTAAGAGCTATTTGTGATTTTGTTGTCAATAAAAATGATAACTTGAGCAATTGGTTTATTGTAGGGAATGATATTTTTACCAATTATGGCATAAAATTGGATCCTTCAAACCAATTTTTCACAATGGGGATAAATGGGAAGAGAAAATTCAAGATTTCCTCCCCTAAAAAATTATTAAAACCAGAATTGAACACATGTAATTCTGTGGTTCAATATAAAGGAAGATCTACAAAAGAAATGCATGCCCTTATGTCTGAAATTGACAGTGCTTCTTTTGGAGAACAACTTTCTGGTGAGGATAAAGATTCCATCGTTAACTTGATAAAGTCTTTTCCTATGGCCTTTGCTCATGGGTCAAATGAAATGGGATTAGTTAAAGAGGAAATGAAACTTTCATTGTCTTGTCCATTAACTGATATACCACCTAGTTTAAAGAAGAAGCCTTATCCTGATTCTCCCACAATGAGAAAAGATATTGAAGACAATATCTCTACCCTTTTGAAAATGAATATTATTGAAAAGGTAGTTGAAACACCTAAATATTGTGTTATCTCACCTGTCCTAATTTCTTATGAGAAAGATAAAGCCAGGTTATGTGGTGATTATAGAGCACTAAATACTTATACTGTTGATGATATCTACCCTTTACCTAGAATTAGCTCTATACATGCTACTTTACAGGGAGCTAAATATATCAGCTGTTTGGATGGTAACAAGGGATATATCACCAGGTACCTTTTGAGAAAAATTCTTAGAATTTTCTGATGATTGCTACTCATATGGGTATCTATAGGTATATTAGGATGCCATTTGGCCCTAAAAATGCCCCTTCAGTTTTCTAAAAAGTCATGGATAACACATTACATCAAGAGATTATTGAAGGATGGCTGATGGTTTATTTTGATGATATCATTATATTCTCAAAAATATTTGAAGACCATCTTAACCACCTGTGTAAAGTGTTCCAGAAAATGGATGAATAAATATGACACTGCCTTGAAGAAATGTAAATTTGATTTTCATTCTTTAAAAGTTCTAGGTCATGTTGTTTCAGGATTACAGATATGTGTTGACCAAAACAAAGTGGCAACCATACAACAGGTGAAGGCTCCTACTACAGTTAGAGAGCTCCAGAGTTTTTTGGGAATGTGTGGATACTATAGACAGTATATTAAAAATTACCAAGTTATAGCTTTACCCCTTACCCAATTAACTAGAAAGGATGTTGCTTTTGTCTGGAATAGTGAAAGACAAAGAGCTTTTGACACTATGAAACACTGTTTGATGTCAGTACCAATTCTTGTTTTACCTGACTTTAATCAACCATTTGTTTTGTACACTGATGCCAGTTTCATTGGTCTGGGTGCTGCCCTCCATCAAAAACAAGTGATAAATGATAAAGTTTCAGAAGTAGTAATTTGTTATATTTCAAGAACCTTGAGAAATAGTGAATTGAAATATGGTGCTACTCAATTGGAATGTTTAGCTGTAGTGTGGGCTTTAGAAAAGCTTCATTATTACCTAGATTACCAGAAATTTGAACTTGTCACTGACTGCAGTGCAGTTAAATCCCTTTTGAACTTGAAAACACCAAAAAGACATATGTTCAGATGGCAGTTGGCTGTTCAAGAATACAGAGGGAGAATGACAATTATTCATAGGGCTGGTAATGTTCACTCAAATGTGGATATGTTATCTAGGTTACCTTTACCAAATAATGACTCTAATCCTGCTTATGACCCTAAGGATGAAATTATTCATATACATGGGATATATGTGGTTGATATGGAGGAAGAGCTATTACAGCTATTCTGGATTCATATGATAAGGACAATGACTTGAAAAAGTTATGCACCATATTAAATGATCCAAAGAATGCTTCAATACAAGCATTAATTAAAACCCTTCCACCAAATTACCAGAAGGCTTTGGAAAAAGGTAAATTTTCAATTGATGAAGGATATCTATATTATAGAAGAAAGTTGAGTAATGTTATTGTTATTCCTCCTTCTATGAGAGAAATCATCTTGAAAATTTGTCATGATGACATATTAGCTGGACATTTTGATCTTGAAAAAACAATGATCAGAGTTAAAAACACTTCTTGGTGGGTTAATATGTCTGAAGACACCAAATTATATGTTGAATCTTGTGATTCTTGCCAAAAATCAAAAAGATTGACTGGTAAAAGAGCAGGATTAATGCAACATATTGAACCTCCTGATGCACCATGGCAAATAATAAACATGGATTTTGTAACAGGATTACCAATTGCTGGAAAAGACAGTTATAACTCTTGTTGGGTTATTGTGGATAGATTCACTAAAATGTGTAAATTTATCCCTACTCACAAGGATGTTTCCACTAAAGAATTAGCTTTCTTATGGTGGTCTCATATGTTTAATACTGCTGGTTTTCCTAAAGCCATAATCTCTGACAGAGACCCTAAATTTACCTCTGAATTTTGGATGTCTCTGATGGATGTTTGTGGTTGTGATCTGAAACTTTCTACTGCCCATCATCCACAGACTGATAGCTTAGCTGAAAGAATGATTCAGACTTTAGAGGACATGATAAGAAGGTATTGTGCCTTTGGCCTTGAGTATAAAGATAATGACAGATTCACTCATGCTTGGGTTACTTTACTTCCTGGGTTGGAATTTTCTTATAACAGCACTGTTCATTCTGTTACTCAAAGAAAGCCTTTTGAGCTCTGGCTTGGATATGTTCCAAAAACTCCTGCCCGAATTCTCAATAACAAAATACCTAAATTGGATATACATCCTGGTGTAAAGTCTTTTCTTCAAATGCTACAACTTTGCAGAAATTATGCTCAAAAATGTATTGAAAAATCATTTGAATGTGAGAAGAAGAGATGGGACAAATCCCATAAAGAATACACTTTTAAAAAGGGTGATGAAGTGTTGATTTCTACAGTCCACTTTAACTTACAAGGTAATAACAAATTGAAAGATCCATTTGTTGGTCCATTTGTTGTCAGAAGAATGATTGGAGATAATGCAGTTGAGGTTATTTTGTACTCTCCATATGACAGAAAACATCCTGTTTTTCCGATATCTCTTCTGAAACCTTACACATCCAATAGTGATTTATTTCCAAAAAGGAGGGGAAGACCAAAGAAAACCCCAAATGAAATCACTGAAACAGCAGAAATTGATAAAATTCTAAATGACAGAATAGTCACTGCTGAAAAAGGTACAGAATACTTATTGAGATTCAAGAATAAATCATCTGAATATGATTCTTGGATACCTGGGAAGGAGATAGCTAATCTTCCTACTCTACTAAAAAAGTATAAAAAGAAAAAATCATAGCATTTTTTTATTGTTTTTTTAGAGTGAGGGAGTGTTAGCCAGGCTACTAGACTCACCCAGTAAAATAATTGATTATCTTACTGAAGTGAAGCCACGCCTTTTTAATACTTATTAATAAAATAATTAATTATTTAAACTACTTATGTATTACTTAAAAATAACTAGTTAAGTACATTAAGAAAGGTAGATAATTAATAAAAGATAATAAGTACCTGTCTCATACATATTTTATTCCCTAACACCAGCGATCAATCATACAGAGGAGTAGGAATAAAATTAGTATTAAAAAATAATTAAAAATCCTAAAAAAATTCAAATTCTTTTATTAAGAATTGTAAATACCGTTTAATCTACATTTTAAAATCAAATGTTTAGTATTAAATGTGACAATCACGAGAAATTTAAGTTTTATTTCAAATAATACTGATATCTTCCTTGATGCTCCATTTAGTATATAATCTATTAATTCACATACTTTCTTTTTTTTAACTTTTCCCTCTCATACTCTTGTATTAGGAGATATTAATCCCGTGTTTTGTTTTCTCAAATTTTTCCTATAAAAGGCCCCTCCTTTTTGTGCTTTTTTGTCATTCCTTTACTACATCTTTTTATTAAAATTACAAACATAACACTTATTCTTATATTTTATAAAATTAGTATTTACAATAACGTAACTCTGATCTATAAATTATATCAATATTTTAAATCTACCTCTTTTATTTGAGTAATTAAATCACTTTGATAAAGAAATACGTACCACTTGTTGAGAATCCTTTTTAATCCGTAAAATCCTTGTAGAAACCCCATACCAAATCTTCTAGACCAAAAGGGGACCTTGACACCTATAGTTATTAATATTTGTGATCAAAAAATTTGCTGAATTTCTTTATTGTTTCAGTTATGTAGTAAAAGATATCATTATTGTAAATTAAATTTACTTTCATAATCTTATGGTTTATCTTTTGGATGAAAAGTAATGCTTAGGTATGTTAAGGAATAATTTCCATCCTATAAATTGAAAATTATATTGGATATTCAAAAGCTTATCTTGGATCAATATGTGCTCAATGTGTGCTCAACAAAGGATAAAATCATGGTTGTAGTTGATCAACTTATGCATAACTTGAGATCAATTGAGGTTCATTTTTGGACCAATCTGAGAATAAATGTAAATCTAACTCTAATTTACTTATGTTTATAAAGTATTCATAAACCTGGCATAGTGAAGGGACCCTTTAAAGTTCAGGAGAGGGGATTTCCAGCAGTTCACCCCTAGATTTCCCATGGTGAATTGTGGAAAGGTAAAGTCAAGCCATCATCACTTGGGAAAAAAATGTTTTTTAAATAATAATAATAATAATAATAATAATAATAATAATAATAATAATAATAATAATAATAATAATAATAATAATAATAATAATAATAATAATAATTGTCAGCCAGGCTACTAGACTTACCTAGTAAAATAATTAATTATCTTACTGAGATGAAGCCACACCTTTTAAATCCTTATTAATAATTAATTATTTATTACCTACTTATGTATTACTTACAACTAACTAGCTAAGTACACTAAGTAATGTAAATAATTAATAAAAATAAGTAATCATCCCATACATTTTTAATCTCTAACACCGTGCTCAATAATACAGATGAGAGGGAATAAAAATAGTATTAAATATAATAAAAATCTATAAAAATTCAAATTCCTTTATTAAGAAATTTAAATTTCCATTGAATCAACATTTTAAATCAAATGTTTTGTACCAAATGTGACAGATTAAGGGAACTCAAGTTTTATTTCGAATAAAAATGATACCTTTATTGATGCACCATTTAGTATATTTTTTATTATTTCACATAATCTCTTTATTTAGTTTTTTCCTCTCACACCCTTGTACTATGTGGTGTCAAATATGTGTTTTTATTTCTCACATTTTGCCTATAAAAGGCCCTTTCTTTTTGTACTTTTCAGACCATTCCTTACGTACTTACAAATCTTATAATATATCAATTAAATCTTCTTTTACTATATTTTATAACATTAGTACTTTGATCCACGTAATTCTAAGATATAAATTATACTAAGATCTGAAATAACCTCTTATTATTTGAGTAAAATAATCAAAAGATTTAAGAATATACGCACATTGTTTTTGATAGCCCAGAAAATCCACTTAAAACCTTGTAGGACCTCCAGATTTATCTTCTTGACAAAGAGAACCACAGACAGTTGGGACCCTTTATGAATCTTTGATGGCGCATTGTTATCTTGAGGCCGGAGACTGTGGGACCATCGCTATCAAGGTACCTATAAGGACAAGTGGACAACAAAAACCACAAACGTCATCAATCACATGACTTATTTTTTTGCTGCAAATGGGAATCAAACCACACTCCAAAACTTAGGTTTATATATTGACTATAGTCATATATTTTTGTGGTAATTATATTGATTACTATTTGTGGGTCACTTTGAACTCTTCATACTCTATGTATTTCCTTTTACTCAGCACTCTGTAAGTGGCATTAATTTGCTCATTTTACAGGGGGAGGTGTCTGGTAAATTGAAATTTAATTTATTTATTTTTTTTCCCAGTTGAAAAAGATAGAGAAATTGTGTTCTTAGTCCTAGAAGTAATAATTTTTTTTTAATTAATTATAATTTTCAGTTGATCTTGTCCTGATAAATTAAAAAAATTTCTTTTTTTGTTCCAGTTGACAAATCGTCCTGACAATAAAATTTTGATAATTAATAAAAAATAAACTATATTAAATTATTTCAGTTGAAATTGAGTCCTGGTAATTAAATATCTTTCAGTTGATTTAAATCCTGATAATTATCATAAATTAACTTGTTAATTAAAATTTAATTTAATTTCTTCAGTTGATTTATTTTAATCCTGGTTATAAGATTATTTTGAATTAATAAATAATTGATTATTATTTTCAGTTTTTTTGTCCTGAAGAATTTTATATTCTTTTTTATTATTATTTTTATTTTAAATAAAAGCAAAATAAAAATAATTCATCTTATTGTTTCCTTCCCTCACTTCAGGTTACATTTAAAAAATGACTGATCAAGGTGTTTCTGCTGCATATGAAGAGGAATTGGATCTGATTGATTATGATGAGGCTACTTCTGTGAGCTCTCCTTTAACTACAAAACTGACTCAAATTAATCAATCATTGAACCAATCAGGATGTGGAAATTGTAGTGGAGACAAATTCTCAGGAACAAAAGCCTTCCATCAACCCCCCAGAAAGACTTCCCAAAGGCTTCAAGATAAAAAATATTCCTCTGCCTCAGCAAGTAAAGAACCTCTCCACCCACATAAAAGAACTGAGAACAGAGAACTTAAGACTGAGGTCAAGAACAGATGCACTACAAGAAAAGGTAAGAAGAATAGATGCCTTTCTTCAAGAGAAGAGGAGAACTCCTCCTCCCAGGGATATTCCACAATTGGCTCCCCAGCAACCAGAGAAGGTGAAAGTATCAAAGTGGCAGTGGGATTGGATAAACACCCTGTGGGATTATCTGTCTCAACATCAGCAGACTCAAATGCCTCAAGCAGGTCCGTCAAGACCCAGTCAGTTCAACCCCACACCTCCTCACCCTTGTCAAGGAGGCAGAAAAAGAAAAAACAATATTCAGATCTTGTCCAAGCCTTGGTAAGCCCCTCTATTGAATCTCAAGTACCATTTATTGTAGCTGATTCAGTTCCTTCAGGTAATTCTGGAAGGGGAGATGAAACTGTGAGACCAGTAGAGGCTGAGAAGAGTAGACAAATCACTCATGTATCTAATCCTTTAGTTTTAATTGCTACTTCAATGATAAATCCTGATTTGGCTGTTATTGATGAAACACTTGATCCTGAGTTTTATGAGAATCTGTAAAGTTACTCTGTTTCCTTATTGAGAAACACTCCAGATGTAGCAAAAATTAATGATGAATATTTCAGAGATATTATTGCAAAAAAAAAAATCATATCATGAACAATATGCAATTGACTCAAAAGTTTAATAGTTTTTTAACTGAACAGGGTTATCAATCATTGAGGAATCAATTACAGAGAGTTTCTGATGATTTGTTTAATTATAAAGCAACTCATGAAAAGAAAGTTGCTTTATGGCAAAATATTAAAAATGATTTGTCTTAATTAAAAGATACTGTGTCTATCTGTTGCCAGGAGCTAGAGATAGATAAGATGAATATGAAAAGATTGAGTGATCATTATTCATCTTTTCAAAATAAAAGTCAGTTATCTTTTGTAACAATCAATGAGAGTTTATCTAGTCTTCCAAGAGTGAAAACCAGACTAACAACCATTGAGGAGAAATTGAACTCATTGTTTAATGATCAAAAATATTCTGACATTTCTTTAAAGGAACATATGGTACAGGATGCTCCAATTTTACCTTTTGCTAGTTCATCTAAAGTAAAATTAGTTTCAGAAATACCTGTTGATACCACTGAGTTTCCATCAAAAATTGATGATGCACCAGGATCTTCAACAGAAGGATTAAACAATGAGATTACTGCACAATTGGAGAAGTTACAGCTGCTTCTTACTCAGAAACAAGCTAGTACTAAGGAGACTCCCTCAAATCAAAAGAATTGGCCAAAACTTGACCAGTATCCAACATTTGATGGTGATTCTTCTTCTGATTGGCAGAAAATTATTTTCAGAATTGATAACTTAAAAAACTCTTACAAACTCCCAGATGAGGAAATTGTGTCTAAGTTAATTTCTTTGTTTACCAATGTAGCCCTAATTTGGTATGAATCTGTTCTCCTGGATAGGAATGATTACTCATGGGAAGATTGGAAAAAATTGATTAAAGCACAATTTGGTGGCTCCAAGTTTAGGATGGCTCAACCAAGGCAGTATGAGGAAACTAGATATAGCTCTTCTAATGATAAACCTATTGAGTTCTTAATGAAACTTGTAAAAATCTTGAGGGCAATTGACCCAAATATGGAGTTTGAGTTATGGAAGGACAGGATCCTTTATAAACTACCAATGTCTTTGAGAGACTTGATAGTGGCTAGGACTGAGTTCACCAGAGAACCTTCTTCTTTTATTAATACTTTTAATGAAATTGTTCTAAACAACAAGTATGATTCCAGAAGATTCATTCCTAGAACCACTTTGGAGAAACCCTCCACTTACAAACAGAAACCTCTGGAAAAGGTTGGTAAACTTTCTGCCCCTGTTGCACCTAAAAAGTATACAATAAACACTTGCTTCAAGTGCAACAAGCCTTGGAAGAAAGGCCATGTTTTTGAAAAGAAGATAAATCTTGTTGCACAGACTGAGGAGCATGCTGATGACACAATAGCACTAGATGATACTTCAAGTGATTGTGCCAGCAATATTTCTTATGAATCTCAACAAGAAATCTTGATGCTGGAAGAAGATATTCATCATTTAAATACTATTGATATTGATAATAATGATTTATCTGCAGTTGAAGATTCTGAGATCATAAAGAACATTGAGGATAGCTCAATTGTTATTTCCCCTCTCAAGGCACCAGTCTTGATCAATGGAACCAGCATTAAAGTTGTTTTGGATTCTGGAGCTGGAGGAAGTGTAGTATCTGAAAAAGCACTTGCTTCAGTGGATCAAGACTATAAATCAAAACTTACGCCTATCATTTCTGAATATTGGAGAGGTTATGGCTCTGTTTTGTCCCCCATTGGTAAATACAAAGCCACAGTGTTTTTTAAATATAACCATGGTTTTTTAAGAGCTATTTGTGATTTTGTTGTCATGAAAAATGATAACATAAGCCGTTGGTTTAATATAGGAAATGATATTTTAAACAAGTATGGCATAAAATTGGATCCTTCAAACCAATGTTTCACAATGGGGATGAATGGGAAGAGAAAATTTTAGATTTCCTCCCCCAAAAAATTATTAAACCAGAATTGAACACATGTAATTCTGTGGTTAATTATAAAGGAAGATCTACAAAAGAAATGCATGCCCTTATGTCTGAAATTGACAATTCCACTTTTGGAGAACAACTTTCTGGTGAGGATAAAGATTCAATAATTAAATTGATAAAATCTTTTCCTATGGCCTTTGCTCATGGGTCACATGAACTAGGATTAGTTAAAGAAGAAATGAAACTTTCATTATCTTGTCTATTAACTGATATACCACCTAGTTTAAAGAAGAAGCCTTATCCTGCTTCTCCCACAAAGAGAAAAGATATTGAAGACAATATTTCTACCCTTTTAAAAAAGAATATTATTGAAAAGGTAGTTGAAACACATAAATATTGTGTTATCTCACCTGTCCTGATTTCTTATGAGAAAGATAAAGCCAGGGTATGTGGTGATTATAGAGCACTGAGTACTTATACTTTTGATGATATGTATCCTTTACCTAGAATTAGCTCTATCCATGCTACCTTACAAGGTGCTAAATATATCAGCTGTTTGGATGGTAACAAGGAATATTTCCAGGTACCTGTTGAGAAAAATTCTCAGAATTTTCTAATGATTGCTACTCATATGAGTAATTATAAGTATTTTAGGATGCCATTTGGCCCTAAAAATGCCCCTTCAATTTTCCAAAAAGTTATGGATAACAAATTCCATCAAGAGATAATTAAAGGATGGCTGATGGTTTATATTGATGATATCATTATATTCTCAAAAACATTTGAGGACCATCTTAACCACCTGTGTAAAGTGTTCCATAAAATTGATGAAATAAATATGACACTTGCTTTGAAGAAATGTAAATTTGATTTTCATCCTTTAATGGTTCTAGGTCATGTTGTTTCAGGATTACAGATATGTGTTGACCAAAACAAAGTGGAAGCCATACAACAGGTGAAGGCTCCTACTACAGTTAGAGAGCTCCAGAGTTTTTTGGGAATGTGTGGATACTATAGACAGTATATTAAAAATTACTAAGTCATAGATTTACCCCTTACCCAATTAACTAGAAAGGATGTTGCTTTTGTCTGGAATAGTGAAAGACAAAGAGCCTTTGACACTATGAAACACTATTTGATGTCAGCACCAATTCTTGCTTTACCTGACTTTAATCAACCATTTGTTTTGTACACTGATGCCAGTTTCATTGGTCTTGGTGCTGCCCTCCATCAAAAACAAGTGATGATTGATAAAGTATCAAAAGTAGTAATTTGTTATATTTCAAGAACCTTGAGAAATAGTGAATTGAAATATGGTGCCACTCAACTTGAATGTGGGCTCTGGAGAAGCTACATTATTACCTAGATGACCAGAAATTTGAACTTGTCACTGACTGAAGTGCAGTTAAATCCCTTTTAAGCTTGAAAACACCTAACAGACATATGTTCAGATGGAAGTTAGCTGTTCAGGAATACAGAGGGAGAATGAAAATTATTCATAGGGCTGGTAATGTTCACTCCAATGTGGATATGTTATCAAGACTATCTTTACCAAATGATGACTCTAATCCTGCTTATGATCCTGAGGATGAAATTATTCATATTCATGAGATATATGTGGTTTATATGAAGGAAGAGCTATTACAGCTATTCTGGATTCATATGATAAGGACAATGACTTGAAAAAGTTATGCACCATATTAAATGATCCAAAGAATGCTTCAATACAAGCATTAATTAAAACCCTTCCACCAAAGTACCAGAAGGCTTTGGAAAAAGGTAAATTTTCAATTGATGAAGGATATCTATATTATAGAAGAAAGTTGAGTAATGTCATTTTTATTCCTCCTTCTATAAAAGAAATTATCTTGAAAATTTGTCATGATGACATATTAGCTGGGAATTTCGATCTTGAAAAAACAATGATCAGAATTAAGAACACTGCTTGGTGGGTTAATATGTCTGAAGACACCAAATTATATTTTGAATCTTGTGATTCTTGCCAAACATCAAAAAGATCGACTGGTAAGAGAGCTGGATTAATGCAACATGGAAGAGAATAAACATGGATTTTGTAACAGTATTACCTATTGCTAGAAAAGACAGTTATAACTCTTGTTGGGTTATTGTGGACAGATTCACTAAAATGTGTAAATTTATCCCTACTCACAAGGATGTTTTCACTAAAGAATTAGCTTTCTTATGGTGGTCTCATATGTTTAATACTTCTGGTTTTCCTAAAGCCATAATCTCTGAAAGAGACCCTAAATTTACCTCTGAATTTTGGATGTCTCTGATGGATGTTTGTGGTTGTGATCTGAAACTTTCTACTGCCCATCATCCACAGACTGATGGCTTAGCTGAAAGAATGTTTCAGACTTTAGAGGACATGATAAGAAGGTATTGTGCCTTTGGCCTTGAGTATAAAGACAATGACAGATTCACTCATGATTCGGTTACCTTACTTCCTGGGTTGGAATTTGCTTATAATAGCACTGTTCATTCTATTACTCAAAGAAAGCCTTTTGAGCTCTGGCTTGGATATGTTCCAAATACTCCTGCCCAAATTCTCAATAATAAAATACCTAAATTGGATTTACATCCTGGTGTAAAATCTTTTCTTCAAATGCAAAAACTTTGCAGAAGTCATGCTCAAAAATGTATTGAAAAATTATTTGAATATGAGAAGAAGAGATGGGACAGATCCCATAAAGAATATACTTTTAAAAAGGGTGATGAAGTGTTGATTTCTACAGTCCACTTCAATTTACAAGGTAATAACAAATTGAAAGACCCATTTGTTGGTCCATTTGTTGTCAGAAGAATGATTGGAGATAATGCAGTTGAAGTTATATTGTATTCTCCATATGACAGAAAACATCCTGTTTTTCCAATATCTCTTTTGAAACCTTACACATCCAATAGTGATTTATTTCCAAAAAGGAGGGGAAGACCAAAGAAAACCCCTAATGAAATCACTGAGACAGCAGAAATTGATAAGATTCTGAATGACAGAATAGTCACTTCTGAAAAATGTACAGAATACATATTGAGATTCAAGAATAAATCATCTGAATATGATTCTTGGATACCTGTGAAGGAGATATCCAATCTTCCTACTCCATTAAAAAATTATAAAAAGAAAAAATTGTAGCATTTTTTTATTGTTTTTTTTAGAGTGAGGGAGTGTCAGCCAGGCTACTAGACTTACCCAGTAAAAGAATTAATTATCTTACTGAGATGAAGCCACACCTTTTAAATCCTTATTAATAATTAATTATTTATTACTTACTTATGTATTACTTACAACTAACTAGCTAAGTACACTAAGTAATGTAAATAATTAATAAAAATAAGTAATTTTCCCATCCATTTTTACTCCCTAACACCGTGCTCAATAATACAGATGAGAGGGAATAAAAATAGTATTAAATATAATAAAAATCTAAAAAATTCAACTTCCTTTTTTAAGAAATTTAAATTTCCATTGAATCAACATTTTAAATCAAATGTTTTGTACTAAATGTGACAGATTAAGGGAACTCAAGTTTTATTTTAAATAAAAATGATACCTTTATTGACGCACCATTTAGTATATTTTTTATTATTTCACATAATCTCTTTATTTAGTTTTTTCCTCTCACACCCTTGTATTAGGTGGTGTTAACTCTGTGTTTTTATTTCTCACATTAGGGGGTATCAATGTTGACCGATCCGCAATTAAATTAATTGCGGAAAATAATCCTTATACCCCAATTATCTTCCGCAATTATTTTTGCTAATAATTGGGTTATTAGACACTTTACGTGTCAATGTTCACCTCTTATCTGACATTTATTTACTCAATTTTCCATAACCACATCTTGGACAACTTTCTGGATATCCCAGCCTTCTACCTTGCTGCGCACTTCCATTCTCATCCCATCCTGTTCATTCTATCCGTTCAGAATTTCTCCCCATTTCATCTATTTGATTCTTCTCCTTTTCATCTCGCTATCTCATCTGCTTGTTTCTGCTCCTTTTCATCTTCATTTATAATAACATGCCTCGTCATCCTAGATCTTCTCAAAGGCAGCTATCACCCAGTTGTTCTTCAATTCCCACTACTTCCTCTTTTCCCCGCTCAGCCAAGAAATCAAAGACTGTTCAATTAAAAAAAGATGATCATCTCATTCTTATCAACTGGCTGAAAACCAAATCTAACTATGATTCTTGTTTTGGTACTGAGTATGCCACTAAAGTAGGACGGCCCCCCACATCAAAAGTTAATGGCTATCTTCTAATGGCAAATGAATTACGCAATAAGACCAAGGGAAGGATTGATCTTTTGCCTAAACAGATGTCTGAACGCTTCAAGCATTAACGAGCAAAATACAAGAAGGCAAAGGCTCTTTCATCTTCCACTGGTTTTGGGGTTACTGACATTGATATAACTAAGGGTATAAAATCCATAGACAATAAACTTGATTCTTTATGTCCTTACTTTAAAGAGATGGATGCAATTTTTGGAGAGCAAGCCGATGTTAATCCTGTAAACATGTTGGATGGAGAAGATCCTATCTCCGAACATGATGTCAAAGCAAATCTTTTCCCATCCTCTTCCTCCACTCAAGCCTCCCCTCTTCTAAATTCTACGAATCTAGATAGCTTTGCTATTGATCCTATTGGCGATTTAACCCAACCCAATCTAACTCAGGTCTGTTTCTTTTATCTTATCAATTCTATTTTTTTATTTACTTATATTTTTCTTATTTCTTAAAAGGCTGATGAACAAACCCAGGATCCTCAATCAACTGAGTCTGAAGCTAGTGACAATGATGAGGAGGAAAATGCTACGTTGAACAAAAAGAGAAGGGCTTCAACTAGTCTAAATTTCCTCTCCCAAAGAAGACAAAAAAGTGATACTTCATCACAAACACCTTTTTCTTCGATGGAACAGTTTTTAGAGAAACGTGATGCTGGTAAGTGATATCATACCTCTTATTACTTTACTCTGCTTTTCTTCTACTTTATGTTAATTTTTATTCTCACTCTAGAACAAGTGGAAATTGCTAAAGAGACACTGAGCTTTGAAAAGAAGAAATACGAGCTCTCTTTAAGGAGGGATGACAGAGTACAAGATTTGGAAGAGAGGAAGTATGAGCTCTCCTTACAGAAGGATGATCGGATCCAAGATTGTGTTGATAGAATTGAAAGGGATGGAGATTGGTGCAAACAGAGTGTGAAAATAGGAGGATGAACTCTGTTCTTCGGGCGAAGAACAGAGTTCACTTCCATAAAATATTGAAAGCGATGGAGATTGGTGCAAACAGAGTGTGAAAATAGGAGGATGAACTCTGTTCTTCGGGCGAAGAACAGAGTTCACTTCCATAAAATATTAGCTGAAACATAGTTTTCAATTCTGTAAAAACAGTTGTAAGTAATAGAAAAAGTCACTGATTTTTTTTATATTTAATCTGAAATTTTTTAATAAAATTATTGTATTTAAGAATTGCAATATTGTCAATCAATTTTTATTGATAAACTTAATTTAATAAAGTATTATTTAAATAAGTTGCTTCAAAAAATACTTTGCATTGAGTAGACTCATGGAATGATTTTTTCTGGCTTCCATTCAGTTATCCTCACACTTTCACAATGTTTTCAATATAGATCCATTATTATTTGTGTGATACTTCAAGTGAAAGTTCAGTATTACTTCAGTCTGAGTTCCATCTGATTTCCATCTGACTTCAAGTTGCGGACTTGCTAGCAAGTCCGCCCCCCATATTGCGTGGTGTCTGTTTAAAGGAGGATATAATGATTAGGTAGGGGGGTAAAGTGAGTAGAAGGGGGGGAAGGGGGGGGTGTTTGAGGCGCCTAAAGAGAGGGAAAGGGGGGGTTTGATGTGGGTAAAGAGAGGTGAAGGGGGGGGGTTTGAGGCGCCAAAAGAGAGGTGAAGGGGGGGGTTTGAGGGACATAAAGAGAGGGGAAGGGGGGAGTATTGAAGCACCTAAAAAGAGGGGAAAGGGGGTGATGAGGGACCTAAAGAGGGGGGAAAGGGGGGATTTGAGGCAGCTAAAAAGGGGGTAAAAAGGGGGTCAGAGACAGGTAAAGAGAGGGAAAAAGGGGGGCCTTGAGGATCATAAAGAGAGGTGAAGGAGAGAAAAAAAAACAAAAAAATAAAAAGAGAAAAAAGAGAAAAAAGCAAAACAAAAATTAGTTTACCCTAGAACAAAAATAATAGAAGCACTTACAAAAAAAACAAAAAAACCAAAAAAAAAGCAAAAAAAAAGCAAAAAAAAAGCAAAAAAAAAGCAAAAAAAAAGCAAAAAAAAAAGCAAAAAAAAAATCATGATTAGCAAATAAAAAACCATGAAAAAAGAAAAAAAATGACCTACCTGGTGAGTTGAGTTGAGAAAATAAATGCAACCAAAATATTCGAGGGATGTTTGAGGAGAATAGGAAAAGGATATGAGTGATGAATGAAAAAAAATCACTGACAAAATATGTGATATAAGAAAATATGCGATTTCATGTTGAGGAAGTGAAAGAAAACCAATGAGCAATCCAAAAAAATGATATTCACCGTAAATTCAAAAAAAAAAATGAATATGCAACAAACCAAAATACAAAACCAAGTGATTAAAGTACACAAAGAGGACATTTGGAAAGTATGAAAACATAAAAATTAAAAATTAAAAGGGTGAAGAGAAATGTTGAAGAGTAATGAGGCCAGATCATATCGGGGATCATGATAAAGATTTGGCCCCCTGGTGATGATGTAACGCTTTTTGGAAAGAAAACACATATAAGCTAAAGCATCTTCCAAATCAGAGTCAGATTTATAGTAAAGAACTAAAAGAAAAGTGATAGCATTCATTGTTGAGTGAAGTAGCTTCCTAGTAGAGAGGTGTTTCATTGTTGCCGGTGGAAGGGTTAAGTGATGAGGGAAGTGGGAATTCGCCGCCAAATGTGCAGTTGGGGTGTGTAGATAGAAAAAAAACTTAAGTGTTCGCCACCAAAATTAAGTAGCATAGAGTGAGGAAATACTTAAGGATGGCATCAGCAATTATAAGTCATGTGACTTTCTTAAAAATCCATCATGGATGAGATGAGTTTGGGATCAGGAATTAGGAATGGAAATTGGGGTATAAGAGGCGGGATAATGCATTATCGTGGATTTCTTATCCACTAGCCCTGGGGCTAGTGGATAAGAATCTTCCGCAATTAATAATGTCTGATCCCGGGAAAAAAAATTCCTGATCCCTAATTGCGGATCCCTGAACATTGATACCCCCTATTTTGCCTATAAAAGGCCCTATCTTTTTGTACTTTTCAGACCATTCCTTACTTACTTACAAATCTTACAATATATCAATTAAATCTTTTTTTACTATATTTTATAACATTGGTACTTACATCCACGTAATTCTAAGATATATATTATACTAATATCTGAAATCACCTCTTATTATTTGAGTAAAATAATCAAAAAATTTAAGAAAATATGTACATTTTTTTGAGAGCCCAGCAAATCCACTTAAAACCTAATAGGACCTCCAGATTTATCTTCCAGACAAAGAGACCCACCAACAATAATAATAATAATAATCTGTGTACTTTATAAATAAATATACATATAGCCTGTATGACAAGATGAACAAGAAATGGAGGAAAAACAAAGTAGCCCTGTACAAATTGAGAAAGTGCTCCCATATTTATTTATTTTTTGGTAATGAAGGGTGATTTTGGTTCAAAATTTTTATTTTTATTCTATTTATTTTTTATTATTACTTTTATTTTTATTTTTTTTTTTATTTTTTATTATTTACTTTTAATTTTAATTTTAATTTTAATTTTAATTTGTTTTTTATTTTTATTTTTATTTTTATTTTTATTTTTATTTTTATTTTTATTTTTATTTTTATTTTTATTTTTATTTTTATTTTTATTTTTATTTTTATTTTTATTTTTATTTTTATTTTTATTTTTATTTTTATTTTTATTTTTATTTTTATTTTTATTTTTATTTTTATTTTTATTTTTATTTTTATTTTTATTTTTATTTTTATTTTTATTTTTATTTTTATTTTTATTTTTATTTTTATTTTTATTTTTATTTTTATTTTTATTTTTATTTTTATTTTTATTTTTATTTTTATTTTTATTTTTATTTTTATTTTTATTTTTATTTTTATTTTTATTTTTATTTTTATTTTTATTTTTATTTTTATTTTTATTTTTATTTTTATTTTTATTTTTATTTTTATTTTTATTTTTATTTTTATTTTTATTTTTATTTTTATTTTTATTTTTATTTTTATTTTTATTTTTATTTTTATTTTTATTTTTATTTTTATTTTTATTTTTATTTTTATTTTTATTTTTATTTTTATTTTTATTTTTATTTTTATTTTTATTTTTTATTTTTATTTTTATTTTTATTTTTATTTTTATTTTTATTTTTATTTTTATTTTTATTTTTATTTTTATTTTTATTTTTATTTTTATTTTTATTTTTATTTTTATTTTTATTTTTATTTTTATTTTTATTTTTATTTTTATTTTTATTTTTATTTTTATTCTTATTCTTATTTTATTTTATTTTATTTATTTATTTATTTATAGCTACTAAACTACTAACATACTAAAAAAACTTGAAAACAATTAAACAAAATTGTCCAAAAAAATTTGAGAGCTGAGAAATTAAAATGAAATTAATAATAATAAGATGAAATAAATAGTAATTAAAAATGGTATCCTCCAGCCAATTGATGAGCTGATCCTCTGATACCTTACCCACATCCAACTGCACCTTGATGTGGATACACCTTTAAATAATTTTTAAATGATTTGAAATAAAAAAATATAAATTAAAGAAAATAATAAAAAATGGAAAACAGAAAAAAATAAAAAAATAAAAAAGCATTGCCTGGCCAATTGATGAGCCTTTTCCCACCAATGCTTTCCCTCATCCAGTTGACCCTGATGTGGTGACACTGTATAATATAATTTTATAATTTTTCCCTCTTTATATCCTAATAAACCCCATAAAAAATTAAAAGAAAAAAAGAGAAAAAAAGAAAATAATCTAAAACCACTATCTAACACAGCCATAGACACAAAAATCAAAGAAAGAAAAAAGAAAAAATCCGGCTCCATAGAATGTCCGGTCCAAGGAAATGATCACTGGGTGGGCTCCCTCCAATAAGTAAAAATGATGGTAGACCACCAGTGATCCACCACTAATCCAAAAAGACCAAAGAAGCCAGTCCCAAGCCAGTTTAAAGTCATAGTGGACTTGAAACATCATGGGGTAACTGTTCTATAGAGCAGACAGCTCATCAGTTACTCCCACACTTTCCAAAATAAAATCTAGAAGCCCCTCATGGGTACCTTCTAAAAAAACACAACATCCAACAAAATAAACCAAAACCAATAAATGTGAAGAGACGGGCACTTGAAGACCAATTGAATTTCCAGTTAAAAGTCATAGAGGACTAAAACCTGTGAAGAAAAAACCAATACAAAGGTTCAACCAAATTAAGAGAAGGGGTTGGAAACAGAAAATCTGGGGTAACTGTTGATTGAGCAGCCAGACCATTAGTTACCCCCACGCTTGCCAAGATCAAATCTAGAAGCCCCACCCATGGGTACCCTCTAACAAATAAGTTTGCAACAAAACAGATGCACAGAATCACCAAAATCCAAAATTAAAGAATGATCCATAGTTTATCCTCATTGCGGAGTCAATCTTCTTCACTCCTAGTACCTTTTGGGTAAAATCTCTTCACCTGATCAGAAGACACTCTCTTCTTCAAGACTGCACATCCAACTCTTCCAAATCATAAGAACCTCCATACACCTGAGATCTGACTCTTTAAGGTCCATTCCATCTGTCAGCAAACATTTTTACCCACTGACTCTCCAAACGTCTATTATACACCAAAACCAAACAACCAGGTTTCAAGGGATTCCTGAGTCTGTGAGCCAACTTCTTGACTCATTATCTGACTGATTGATTTCTTATCTTCATAATCCTAGATTATGCCCTCTCTTGACCTTCCTCTCTACATTCCAACTGTTGCATCAGGGCACAGAGAAAATCTTCTGTTGGGCATACATCATCCCAATCAATTCAAAGATAAGAGATGGCTTCTAAATCCACTGGTAGAAAAGCTTTCTGCCCAATCATTAACTCATAAGGAGAGTAGTCATTTTTCCTTTTCACAGTGACCCTATCAGCAAATAACATGAAGCATAAATAATGCCTCTACTTTTCAGCACTATCTCCACACTTCTTCACCAAAGCATTCTTGATAACTTGATGGCCTCTTTCAATCATGTGTTCAGCTTCAGGATAATAATGTGTAGCCAACTTGACTTTAGAACCAATACTTTCCACAGCTTCTTTTAATTCAGATCCAAACTCTGGCCTACCATCAACAGTAACCAACTTCATTAACCCATATCTAAACACCCATTCCTTCTTCAAAAATTTGGCCACATTTTTGGAAGTCAAATTAACCAGAGGTGCTGCCTCAACCCAACCAGAAAAATCATCCCTGGAAACAATCAAGTATTTATACCTGCCCTCTTTAATATGGACAGCATCCAGACTGCCTCTTCAAAACACAGTTGATTCACCAGTAGCATGGACAACCTCTTTAGGTTTCAAGTGACTTCTTCTTTGATATTCTTCGCAAGATTGAACCCAACCCTGCACAGCCAACTTCATACCTGGCCACCAAAGGCTTTCCACTACTCTTCTATAAGTCTCCCCAAAGCCTCTATGACCAAGGTCTTCATGAAATAACTTCAACACCAACTCTTGACCCTTCTTCTGAGTTACAACTACTTGAGGATTTGGATGTCTCCTCCTCATCAACCTCCTTCCTGACACATTGAATCCAGGACTCTTCTTCTTGATTGCCACCCAAATATCATCATCACAAATATCTGACCTCTCCAAGGCTAACAGATATTCAACCATAGTAAAATAAAAACAAGTCTGACCCCAGGTCTCATCTTCAAAATCTAACAAAACAACATCCAATGGTACAACACTGTCATCAAAATCTCCAGTGTGCACATGAGCAACACAACCAGCCCATCCAGGACACCAATCCCTAAATTTTGGTACATCCTTTTCCTTCCACTGAATTTTAAGAGAATCCAGTTCACTAACAAAAACACCATTTTCTAAATTTGTGCCATCCCAAACAACAGCCCCATCTTAATCAACAAGAATCTCCTGATCACCAGAATCAAGATCAGAACCAGCCAGTTTAACCACTTGGGGGAGGAGAAAACAATTTTCAAGTTTAGCCTCATGGGGGAGGTGAGAATAATCTTCAGCACCCTTTGTGCTGTCCCTAACTACTGGAAAATCTTCATTAAATTCTTCAGAGTCTGAATCTTTATCTGTGGGTGGTCTCCTTAATAATCCATCTGGCATCGTAAAAGTTTTTCCAGATTTTTGTACCAGGTCAACAGAAAAATGCTGAATAAATGCCACCCACCTGGTTATTGGAGCATTTGGAAGACTAGGTGTGATAATCATTTGAACCAGAGATTTAGCATCCACCTGCAGCTCAAAATGCTGCCCCCACAAAACAGTTTGCAGCTTCTTCAAAAATTTTGCTACACCACCTGGAATTGGAATATGTTTGATTTACCAAGGTTCATGACAAACCACAGGAATAAAGTAGGTTTCCCCACAAGAGTGCTCTAGCACCCCCCTTTACTCTTCAACATATGCCACCGCCTTCTCCCTCAGCACAATAATGTGCAACAACCACTTCTTTATCTCATCAGACAAACAACTATCAGAACCAAAATTAACAACCTTCAACCTTTCCACAGTAATCCTAGCAGTTTCCACAGAATCAGGAGTATTCTTCACCAGAGGAGTACAGTATGGATCTCTTGACAAAGGAGGTCTCTTCAAAGGAGGATTCAAACCTACAGGCATATGCTCATTGACAGACCTAATCTTCTGTGCTACCTTCTTATACTTTTCAGCTCCACCTTCAACTTGAGGGATCTTCAGGAAAACTTCACCACTAGACCTGGAAAAATAACCAGGGGTTTCCCCAATGCTCACAGACGTGGCCAAGGTAGTTTTTTTGAAAGGTGTAGAAGAAACCCTAGCAGTTCACAATTTGGAGGACTTACTTTCAGACCCCAATATCACCACTCCAAAACTTTTCCACAATTCCACATCTTCATCCTCACTTCCATCTTCTAAATCTTCAAATCTAGATTCATCTGCTGAATCACATCTTCTAAAATCTTGCAGTTTATACTCATGCTAGAGGCCCAAAAATTGATCTTGCTGATCTACACAAAAATAATTCTTTTCTTCTTTCTTGATTATCTTCAGATTTTTTTCTTAATTTTCTTCAGTTATCTTGAAATTTTTCTTTTCTTTTCTTGAGGTTTCTTCTATCCTAAAAAAATAGCCAGGGGTTTCCCCAATTCTCACAGAATGTATTTGAAAGGTGTAGAAGAAACCCTAGCAGTGCACAATTAGAAGGACTTACTTTTAGACCCCAATCTCGCCACTCCACAGCTTTTCTGCATATCATTCAATAATGATATATAACCAATCTTTTTTTTTTGAACTAGAATTAAAAATAATTGATAATCTTGAGAGAAAACAGATACTTGATAAAAAACTTTTAGAATATTTGCAGAGAAGAGAAACATTAAAATGAGAAAGTTGAAAATCCACTTGGTATATCTCCAAGGGAGAGGACCTACTACAACCTGGGGAGAGGTTTTAGAACTAGGAAAATCAGCCCTCATCACTCTAAAAAAGACAGACTCTCACTAGAGCCTGAGCCACACTCCAAAAAATTGGAGGCGGCACCCACTTCTCTTCTTCTCCTACAAAAATCCATGCACTGGCACATTGAATACAAGCCTGGCCTGGTCTCCCAACCATCCTCTCCAGGAGATGAAAAACTCATGTGAAGTCTCCTTTCATCTTCACCAGTAAACTCCAAACTGATTCCCACATCAAACTGAATACCAATTCTTGCTTGGAAATCCATCAAGAATGGTCTACCCAAAACAGCTTTCACATTACCTTTGGCAATGTAAAAATGAACCTTCCCTGAGGCTCCACCAACATCCAGCTTCACAAATTCAGCTGTTCCAATCAACTTAGTGACATGGCCACAAATCCCTCTTTAATTGCCACCAATTCCTGTCTTTATGGGGAGGCCCAGATGAGTAGCCTCAAACAAAGAAATCAGGTTAATCTGGGATTCTGAATCAACCAATTCCCTAGCCTCTGTGCCATTCAGAGTGACATTGAAATAACCCAGAGGTGCAGAGAAATGAGTTTCCAACCCCTCACCAAACTTTTCAGCAGAATCACAAATGTATTCCACCTCCCCAGAAGAAATTCTTCTCCTGGTCAACAACTTTTTCTGTCTATCATCCAACCCAGGACTGATAGCATGCAATTCCCGATAAGTAAGGGATAACTGACCCTGATTCATCCTTTCCAGGACAGAGTCAATAACATTAACTTGACCAGAAAACACTTGCCTCTCAAAGTGAGATTTCTGCTTCACTA